>CM060310.1:39980729-40043229 GCA_030674185.1 Monoplex corrugatus
AACCCATCAAAAAGGTCACATTCTTGACTGGATCATTTCTCGTGATCACCACAATTCCGCTACTGACAACTGCCTAGTTCTTTCTACCCGTCTAACTTCAGCCCTTCCATCTAATAATTAATAATAATTACAATATTTATATAGCGCAAAATCTTGATAAAATCAAATCTAAGCGCTGAAGCAGACACACACGCACGCACGCACGCACGCACGCACACACACGCACACACACACACACCACACACACACACGCATGGCTATAAATGGGAGAAAGATAAAATAAAAGCAATAAAAGCAAGAATAAAAGCAATGGAAAATTATAGAGAGCATAGCATATACAATTATATATTATAACCATCTGACCACTCTGCAATTCTCTGTTCTCTTGACATTTCTCCTCCTTCCCGTACCACGCGCACAGTGACTCGACGCAGTCTCAAATCTATTGACCTCTCCACATTTTCATCTGATGCTCCCGCTCCTTTCTGAAAAGTCACATAATCTTGCCGATGAATTCTATACTACTCTCCACCATCTTCTGGACACTCATGCTCCAGCCACAATCCGTCTTTTACCTGACCGCCCCCCTACCCCCTGGCTCACTCATGAGCTTGCCTGTGCAAAACGTGCCCGCCGCAGAGCAGAGCGCCGCTGGCGCAAATCCAAACTCATGTACATAGGCAACTTTTCCAAGCCTCTAAAACAAAAGTATCACCCTCATTGCATCTGCAAAATCAAGCTATTTCCAAACCAAAATCCTGAATGCCTCTTCTTCAAGAGAACTCTTTACAACCATGAATCATCTCCTTGGCACACGAAAAGATTTACCCTCTCCAACAAAACACACAAATGAAGAACTCCCATCTGTATTCTCCAAGTATTTCACCACCAAAATACAAACTCTTCGTGACAGGCTTGACAGGACACTCTGTCAATCATGCCCACCTGACCCTTCCTTCTCTGGCACACCTCTTACTACTTTTACCCCAGTCTCACAAGAAGAAATTCTCAACACAATCAGATCCATGTCGTTAAAAACCTGGAACTGGATCCTCTTCCAGGTTCTCTCTACTCTGACTGTCTCCCTACTCTCCTCCCATTCATCACTGACATCATCAACACTTCTCTTCAAACTGGAACTGTCCCAGATTCTTTCAAGTCTGCTATTGTTCACCCTCTCCTCAAGAAATACAATTTAGACCCAAATGAACTGAAAATTACCGGCCTATCTCTAATCTCTCTTTCTTGTCAAAACTCATCGAAAAAGTTGTCCTCAACCAGCTGAACTCTCACCTGTCTGCCAACAATCTCCTCAATCCTTTCCAGTCAGCCTACCGCCAGTGCCATAGCACTGAAACTGCCCTGCTACACATTCTCAACAATCTCCTCCTTGCAACTGATACTGGCAAAGTCTCTCTCCTCACACTCCTTGATCTGTCTGCAGCCTTCAATACCATTGACCATGGTATTCTCCTTTCTAGACTTCATCAACTTTTGGCATCTCTGACATTGCGTTCTCTATCTATCAAACAGAAAACAAACTGTTCTCATTAATGGCACTTACTCTCAACCTGCATACCTGACCTGTGGTGTTCCACAAGGATCTGTCCTTGGCCCTGTTCTTTTCACTCTTTACACTTCCCCCCTGTCCACTATCATCAACTCCCACTCTATAAAACACCACTTCTATGCTGATGACACCCAACTTCTAGACAGTGACACACCAGACAATATACAGCGCCTCTTGACTCGCACCACTGAGTGTTACTTGGACATTAAGAACTGGATGACGTTCAACAAACTTCAGCTTAATGATGACAAGACAGAAGCTATTCTCATTGGCACCTGTCAGAAACTTTCTCAGCTGCCTCCTCTTTCTCTCCCATTATGTAACACATCAGTCCCAATTTCTGATTCAGCTAAAAACCTTGGTGTCTGCATTGACTCTACCCTCTCCATGAACAACTTTGTTTCTCAAACTGCCAGATCTTGCTACTATCACCTCCATCGTATAAGCCTGATCAGGAAGTATCTCTCTTCGAAACAACTGCAAAACTCGTTCTCTCCTTCATAATGTCTCGCATTGACTATTGCAATTCACTCCTGTCTGGTCTTCCTGCCTCCACCATTCACATCCTGCAGCGCATTCAAAACAATGCTGCACGCCTTGTACTAAAAAAGAAAAAAGCTGACCACATATCTCCTCTCCTGGCACAATTTCACTGGCTCCCTGTATCAAAGCGCATACAGTACAAACTAGACACCATGTGCTACAAAAGCCTCAATAACGCAGCCCCCGATTACCTGTCAAGCCTACTTGAGATCTATCTTCCCTCACGTACCCTCGCTCTGCCTCCGATCCTCTGACTTTTTGCTTTCCACGCTCTAAGCTCAATACCTATGTCCACGAGCCTTCTCTGTTTCTGGTCCACTTCCTGGAACAAACTTCCTCTCTCAGTCCGTCAGCAACCTACTTTTGTCTCCTTCAAGTCCGCTCTCAAAACTCAACTTTTCTCCTCTGCATAAAATCCTGACCTCACTCAATCCCCTCTGCAGCCTGTCTCCACTCGGAGGGGAATCACATTGTAATATATAATTGTATATAATATGCTCTCTATAATTTTCCATTGCTTTTATTCTTTCTCCCCATTTATAGCCGTGTGCGTGTGCGTGTGCGTGTGCGTGTGTGTGCGTGTGTGTGGTGGGGTGTGTGGTGTGTGCGTGCGTGCGTGCGTGCGTGCGTGCGTGCGTGTGTGTGCGTGCGTGCGTGTGTGTTTGTTTTAGCGCTTAGATTTGATTTTATCAAGATTTTGCGCTATATAAAATATTGTATATTATATTATTATATTATTCAAGAAGATCATTAATAAAAGAGATTAGGAAAAGACAAGCAACATTTACAGGACATTTGATGAGGAAAGGAGAATTAGAACACCTAGTCACAAGAGGAGATTGAGGCAGCCGAGATGTTGTTTCTGAGAAGAATGTTGAGAGTTCCATGGACAGCAAAGAAAACAAACGAGACAGTCTTGATGGAGGCAGACACAAGCAGATCATTCATAGGGAAGATTAGGAAAAGACAGGCAACATTGATAGGCCATTTTATGAGGAAGGGGGATTGGAGCACCCGGTCACAACGGGAAAGCTGGAGGGAAAGAGAGCATCAGGTGGACCCAGGGAGAAAATGCTAGACAAACTTGCAGAGTGGCTGAAGACGAGGAGGGTGGAGGAGATGCTTGGGGCAACAAGAGATAGAGACAGATGGAAGTCCATGATCGCCAACGCCATGCGGCAGGGCACCTGATGATGATGATGATGATGATGAGTCACAAGAGAAAAGCTGGGGGGGGGGGGGGGGGGGGAAGAGAACACCGGGTAGACCCAAGGAGAAAATATTGGATAGACTTGCAGGGTGGCTGAAGACAGAGAGGGTGGGAGATTACTTGCAGCGACACGGGGTAGATTCGTTTGGAGGGCCATTATCGCCAACGCCATGCGGCAGGGCACATGATGATGATGGCTAACATTACATTCAAATGGGATACAGAGGAAGATGGATGAAACGTTCAGTGGGATGGACGACATTATTTCACGATTCATAGATGTAAACAAGAAATTTCAAGACTGTGTTATAAGCAACAAGGTAAAAATAGATAAACTATGGGAAGACAATATTATCATTCTAGACCGAGTGGACAAACCATAGAGAAAAACTATGGAGTCCACAGAACAAGATATTAAATCTGCAATGTGAACTTCATCAACGTTTCAAGCCTTAAATATTAACCACAGGAATGCTGTGTCCCGGATTGTTTTTCATGCAATCAATAAGCTATAGAAAATGATCATATGAAAAACAAAACAAAACAAAACAAAACGAAAATGACGGAACTATGTTTAGAGAGAACAGCACATATCTCTGTAAACTGGTAGGTGATACTTCTACATTTTTATACACGTCGGAAAATGACTGTATCGATTTCTGCGTATACATGATATTATGAAGTGTATTCTGTTTCTGTATAATACAAAGTCAAGGCGTAACGTGAGCTTGAATTTCGCATTATGAAATCTGAAGTCACTCTCCTTCACCCTTTCCGTTCCCACTCCCATGCTATCCATGATATAATTATCTCATGAATGAGATCATATTCTTTCGTGTCAGTGACTCTGAGAAGTCACGAACGTTATATTTTTATCAATAATTACAAAACGACAGCTTGTTTAAACGATGAGTTAGGCAAAGCGTCAAGGCTTTGTTAACAAGAAAGGTCGTTGCACAAGCTTGTGGACTATGTGTAGTGATCATTTGGGGTCTGTGTTCATCTCATGGCATCTGCAATGTTCAAATATTCCGAGCGCGGATCGCTGTCTTGAGAAAACTGAAACTGGATTTTCTTTCAATTTTCTCGTTATTATTAAGATGCTTCTCGACAACAGAAATAACATAATGACTCAGCGCTACAGGTGCTGAGCCAGCCGTTTGTCATCTGTATACTGATCTAATCTATTGCCATCTGTACATTGAGCTAGCCTTTTGGCATCTGTACACTGATCTAGCCCTTTGTCATCGGTACACTGATCTAATTTTTCGTCTTCTGCTCACTGAGCTAGCCGTTTGTCATTTGAATATTGATCTAATCTATTGCCATCTGTACACTGAGCTAGCCCTTTGTCATCGGTACACTGATCTAATTTTTCGTCTTCTGCTCACTGAGCTAGCCGTTTGTCATTTGAATATTGATATAATCTATTGCCATCTGTACACTGAGCTAGCCTTTTGTCATCTGTGTATTGAGCTAGTCCTTTGTCATCTGTACACTGAGCTAGCCCTTTGTCATCTGTACACTGAGCTAGCCCTTTGTCATCTGTACACTAAGCTAGCCCTTTGTCATCTGTATATTGAGCTAGCCCTTTGTCATCTGTACACTGAGCTAGCCCTTTGTCATCTGTACACTGAGCTAGCCCTTTGTCATCTGTACACTGAGCTAGCCCTTTGTCATCTGTACACTGAGCTAGCCCTTTGTCATCTGTACACTGAGCTAGCCCTTTGTCATCTGTACACTGTGTTAGTCCATTGTCTTCTGTATACTGATTTAGCCGTTTGTCATCTGTACACTGAGTTAGTCCTTTGTCATCTAGATACTCAGCAGTCCTTTTGTCTTCTAGATACTCATTATCCCTTGTCATCTGTACACTGAGCTATCCCTTTGTCATCTGTATACTGAACTATCCTTTGTCATCTGTATATTGAGCTGTCCTTTGTCATTTGTATATTGAGCTGTCCTTTGTCATCTGTATATTGAGCTGTCCTTTGTCATCTGTATATTGAGCTGTCCTTTGTCATCTGCATAATGAGCTGTCCTTTGTCATCTGCATAATGAGCTGTCCTTTGTCATTTGTATATTGAGCTGTCCTTTGTCATCTGTATATTGAGCTGTCCTTTGTCATCTGCATAATGAGCTGTCCTTTGTCATTTGTATATTGAGCTGTCCTTTGTCATCTGTATATTGAGCTGTCCTTTGTCATCTGCATAATGAGCTGTCCTTTGTCATTTGTATATTGAGCTGTCCTTTGTCATCTGCATAATGAGCTGTCCTTTGTCATCTGTATATTGAGCTGTCCTTTGTCATCTGCATAATGAGCTGTCCTTTGTCATCTGTATATTGAGCTGTCCTTTGTTATCTGTATATTGAGCTGTCCTTTGTCATCTGCATAATGAGCTGTCCTTTGTCATTTGTATAATGAGCTAGCCTTTTTTCATCTGTATACTGAACTAGCCTTTTGTCATCTGTACACTGAGCTATCGTTTTGTCATCTATATACTGAGCTAGCCTTTTGTTATCTGTACATTAAGCTAGCCCTTTATTATCTGTGTACTGAGCTAGCCTTTTGTTATCTGTGCACTAAGCTAGCCCTTTGTCATCTGTATACTCAGGTAGCCTTTTGTTCTATGTATACTGAGCTAGCCCTTTGTCATCTGTACACTGAGCTAGCCCTTTGTTATCTGTACACTGAGCTAGCCCTTTGTCATCTGTACACTGAGCAAGTCCTTTATCATCTGTATACTGAGCTAGCTTTTTGTTATCTGTATACTGAGCTAGTCCTTTGTCATCTGTATACTGAGCTAGCCCTTGTTATCTGTACACTGAGCTAGCCCTTTGTCATCTGTATATTGAGCTAGCCCTTTGTCATCTGTATACTGAGCTAGCCCTTTGTCATCTGTATACTGAGCTAGCCCTTTGTCATATGGATACTGAGCTAGCCCTTTGTCATCTGTATATTGAACTAGCATTTTCTCATCTGTATACTGAGCTATCCTTTGTCATCTGTATACTTAGCTGTCCTTTGTCATTTGTATACTGAGCTGTCCTTCTGTCATCTGTATACTGAACTAGCCTTTCCTCATCTCTATACTGAGCTGTCCTTTGTCATCTGTATACTGAGCAGTCCTTTTGTTATATGTATACTGAGCTGTTCTTTGTCATCTGTATACTGAGCTAATTCTTTGTCGTCTGTATACTGAACTAGCCTTTCTCATCTGTATACTGAGCTGCCCTTTGTCATCTGTATACTGAACTAACCCTCTGTCATCTGTATACTGAGCTGTCCTTTGTCATCTGTATACTGAGCTGTCCTTTGTCATCAGTATACTGAACTAACCCTCTGTCATCTGTATACTGAGCTGTCCTTTGTCATCTGTATACTGAGCTGTCCTTTGTCATCTGTATACTGAGCTGCCCTTTGTCATCTGTATACTGAACTAACCCTCTGTCATCTGTATACTGAGCTGTCCTTTGTCATCTGTATACTGAGCTGTCCTTTGTCATCAGTATACTGAACTAACCCTCTGTCATCTGTATACTGAGCTGTCCTTTGTCATCTGTATACTGAGCTGTCCTTTGTCATCTGTATACTGAGCTGTCCTTTGTCATCTGTATACTGAGCTAGCCTTTTGTCATCTGTATACTGAGCTAGCCTTTTGTCATCTGTATACTGAGCTAGCCCTTTGTCATCTGTATACTGAGCTAGCCTTTGTCATCTGTATACTGAGCTAGCCCTTTGTCATCTGTATACTGAGCTGTCCTTTGTCATCTGTATACCGAACTAACCCTTTGTCATTTGTATACTGAGCTGTTCTTCTGTCATCTGTACACTGAATTAATACTTTGTCATCTGTTTACTGAACTAATCCTTTGTCATGCGTATACTGAGTTAGCCCTTTGTTATCTGTATACTCAGCTAACCCTTTGTCATCTGCATACTAAACTAACACTTTGTCATCAGCATACTCAGCTAGCCATTTGTCATATGTACACTGAGCTAACCCATTGTCTCTTAACTGAGCTAACCCATTGTCGTCTCGTATACTCAGCTACCCTTTGTCATACCATACTGAGCTAGCTGTCTGTCATCTGTTACATGTACTCTGACCCAGACTTTTGTCATGTGTACAGTGAATGATCTTTTGTCACATGTACATTGACCTGGTTCTTTGTCACTTTAACACTCAGGTACCTTTGTCATATGTATCTATCTTTCTTGTAATGAGCTAGCCCTTGTTTTGTTATACTGAGCTAGCCCTTTGTCTTCTGTATACTGAGTAGCCTTTGTCTGTACAGCTCTTTGTCTTCTGTATACTGAGCTACCCTTGTCTGTAATGAGCTAGCCCTTTTCTTATACTGAGCTACCTTTGCTCTGTTTGAGCCTTTCTATAACCCTTTGTCTTCTGTATACTGACTAAGCCTTTGTTTTCTGTATACTGAGCTAACCCTTTGTCTTGTATACTGAGCTACCCTTTGTCTTCTGTATACTGAGCTATCCTTTTGTCATCTGTATACTGAACTGTCCTTTGTCATATGTATACTGAACTAACCTTTTGTCATCTGTATACTGAACTGTCCTTTGTCATATGTATACTGAACCAACCCTTTGTCATCTGTATACTGAACTGTCCTTTGTCATCTGTATACTGAGCTGTCCTTTGTCATCTGTATACTGAACTGTCCTTTGTCATCTGTATACTGAACTAACCTTTTGTCATCTGTATACTGAACTGTCCTTTGTCATATGTATACTGAACCAACCCTTTGTCATCTGTATACTGAGCTAACCCTTTATCATCTGTATACTGAACTAGCCCTTTGTTTTATGTATACTCAGCTAACCCTTTGTCTTATTACACTGAACTAGCCCTTTGTCTTCTGTACACTGAGCTAGCCCTTTGTCATCTGTACACTGAGCTAGCCCTTTGTCATCTGTACACTGAGCTAGCCCTTTGTCATCTGTACACTGAGCTAACCCTTTGTCTTCTGTACACTGAGCTAGCCCTTTGTGTTCTGTACACTGGACTATCCCTTTGTTTTCTGTTCACTAAGCTAGCCCTTTGTCTTCTGTACACTCAGCTAACCCTTTTTTTTCTGTTCACTAAGCTAGCCCTTTTTTCGTCTGTACACTGAGCTACCCCTTTGTCATTTGTTCACTGAGCTATCCCTTTGCCTTCAGTATACTGAGCTAGCCCTTTGTCTCCTGTATACTGAGCTAGCCCTTTGTCTCCTTATACTGAGCTAGCCCTTTGTCTCCTGTATACTGAGCTAGCCCTTTGTCTCCTGTATACTGAGCTAGCCCTTTGTCTCCTTATACTGAGCTAGCCCTTTGTCTCCTTATACTGAGCTAGCCCTTTGTCTCCTGTATACTGAGCTAGCCCTTTGTCTCCTGTATACTGAGCTAGCCCTTTGTCTCCTTATACTGAGCTAGCCCTTTGTCTCCTGTATACTGAGCTAGCCCTTTGTCTCCTTATACTGAGCTAGCCCTTTGTCTCCTGTATACTGAGCTAGCCCTTTGTCTCCTGTATACTGAGCTAGCCCTTTGTCTCCTTATACTGAGCTAGCCCTTTGTCTCCTGTATACTGAGCTAGCCCTTTGTCTCCTGTATACTGAGCTAGCCCTTTGTCTTCTGTATACTGAGCTAGCCCTTTGTCTCCTTATACTGAGCTAGCCCTTTGTCTCCTGTATACTGAGCTAGCCCTTTGTCTCCTGTATACTGAGCTAGCCCTTTGTCTCCTGTATACTGAGCTAGCCCTTTGTCTCCTGTATACTGAGCTAGCCCTTTGTCTCCTGTATACTGAGCTAGCCCTTTGTCTCCTTATACTGAAGCTAGCCCTTTGTCTCCTGTATACTGAGCTAGCCCTTTGTCATCCTGTTTACTGAGCTAGCCCTTTGTCTCCTGTATACTGAGCTAGCCCTTTGTCTCCTGTATACTGAGCTAGCCCTTTGTCTCTTATACTGAGCTAGCCCTTTGTCTCCTGTATACTGAGCTAGCCCTTTGTCTCCTGTATACTGAGCTAGCCCTTTGTCTCTGTATACTGAGCTAGCCCTTTGTCTCCTTATACTGAGCTAGCCCTTTGTCTCCTGTATACTGAGCTAGCCCTTTGTCTCCTGTATACTGAGCTAGCCCTTTGTCTCCTGTATACTGAGCTAGCCCTTTGTCTCCTGTATACTGAGCTAGCCCTTTGTCTCCTTATACTGAGCTAGCCCTTTGTCTCTGTATACTGAGCTAGCCCTTTGTCTCCTGTATACTGAGCTAGCCCTTTGTCTCCTTATACTGAGCTAGCCCTTTGTCTCTGTATACTGAGCTAGCCTTTGTCATCTGTATACTGAGCTAGCCCTTTGTCATCCTGTATACTGAGACTAGCCCTTTGTCTCTGTATACTGAGCTAGCCTTTTGCCATCTGTACACTGAGCTGGCCCTTTGTCATCTGTACACTGAGCTGCCCCTTTGTCTTCTGTACACTGAGCTAGCCTTTGTCATCTGTACACTGAGCTGCCTTTGTCATCTGTACACTGAGCTGTCCCTTTGTCATCTGTACACTGAGCTAGCCCTTTGTCATCTGTACACTGAGCTGTCCTTGTCATCTGTACACTGAGCTGTTCTTTGTCATCTGTACACTGAGCTAGCCCTTTGTCATCTGTACACTGAGCTGGTCCTTTGTCTTCTAATACACTGAACTGGTCCCTTTGTCATCTGTACCTGAGCTAGCCCTTTGTCATTTACACTGAGCTAACCTTTTGTCATCTGTATACCTAGCTAGCCTTTGTCATTGTACACTGAGCTAACCCTCTGTCATCTGTATACTGAGCTAGCCCTTTGTCATCTGTACACTGAGCTAACCCTCTGTCATCTGTACACTGAGCTAGCCTTTGTCATCTGTACACTGAGCTAACCCTCTTTTCATCTGTACACTGACTACCCCTTTGTCATCTGTACACTGAGCTAACCCTCTGTCATCTGTACACTGAGCTAACCCTTTGTCATCTGTACGCTGAGCTACCCCTTTGTCATCTGTACACTGAACTAACCCTCTGTCATCTGTACACTGAGCTCTTGTCATCTGTACACTGAGCTAACCCTCTGTCATCTGTACACTGAGCTAACCCTTTGTCATCTGTATACTGAACTAGCCCTTTGTCATCTATATACTTAGCTGGCCCTTTTGTCATTGTACACTGTGCTGGCCTTCTGCCTTCTTTACACTGAGTCATCTGCATACCGAGCTACCCTTTTGCACCTTTATCAAGTATGACTCTTGCGGTTCTATAACACTCTTATATCATTGTATACGGAAAGAAACACTGTTCTGTAATTTAGAAATAATATCTAAACAAGTTTTCCAACAAACGCTTGCAAACCAGAAAAAAACAGAAAATAACTGTCGAATATTCAAACAAAGAGTTGAACAATCAAACGAATCATAGAAAAAACATTATGATACCTGTACTGATTTCAAGATGCACTGAGTTTCCTGGCATTGCTGGTTTGTCTTGTTGGTGTCTTTCAGTGTTTCACTTCATGGGCATTATTCTGCATGTTAGTGCTGACAACATCGGACATGAAACTATTACGATTAATGTCAGCATGCACGAAGGCGTTTATCTGCTAAAGATGAGTGATATTTGTCCAGGTATAGAATATTTTTACAACCAAACTAACGTGACACTTGTGCGAAACGATAGGCGCCACTGTCAGTCGGGTTATTTTCCAAGCTTTATAGCACACCAGGGGGTACTGTACGGGGTGTGTGAAAATTCTACCATTTACTGTAACTTACATGTTGAGGTTAACCCGGGTAAATTTATACGTGCTCATATCCAACGATTAGCATACTGGTGTGAGTCCAACAGCTGGGAAATGCGGGCGAATACATTTAATTCATTTGCACATACTCCGCGTTTCTTTGTGGCATGCAGTGTCCATTCGCCCGAATACATCGTCATTGATTCTGATTTAAACCGCATGTTTTTTTCTTACTTGAACCATCCTCAACTTAAAATAACAATGGAAGCAATTACAGATCGTCGTTTTGTGATACAATATACATCAAAGTATTGTGGGTATTTGATATTACCACAAATAAAATACCGCAGTTTCATCAGATCTCCCATAAGTGTTTTTGTCGAACTAAAAAACACATTTGGATGTATCATCATGATCAGCTTCTTGGATGGATTTAAATATGACAAATACCGTCCATGCTTAGAACTAGTTTACAGAAGAACATATACAGATGATGACGTATCTCAAGAGATGTGCATTAAATATGACACACCACCACGCGTATTACTTACATCCTACCTTCACACTCGTTTACACAGTAAGAACCCCAAGAGACACATGTGGGATGGAATCCACCAGGTGATTGTCTTCTCTTTTCATTCTGAATACAACCAACCACAGAAGCTCCCAGTGGCTCATTCAACTGTTCTGTAGATCATTATACCAGCTTTCAGCTGCACCTAGACTGTAACTTGAAGATAGAGTGTGTGGATGGACAGGATGAAACAGAGCACTGTCCTTTCAGCAGTCCTGGTTGTCGGGGTTTGGTGTCTTCGCATAATAAGTGTTTCCAATATGTTAGATTAAGCCAAAGAATAGATCATTATGAAAGAATATATCATCAAAGTATAGAACGTAAATGCCTCAAAATGGGTGGGAAACTGGCTTCAATAAAAACAAGAAAAGAGCAAAATGACTTTCGACATATTTTAAAAGCAAATTCCATTTTTATGTAATCACAGGCAGTCAGACTGGCTGGGACTCTGTACCCATAATGTATAGCAAGTTTCGTAAGTGGTCTGACAATACTTTGATCTTCAATATGGATCATCTGGTGATTTGGCAGCATGCTTATTATGAACCCTCAAGGGATCCTAAATCTATGGCTGTTAAAGACATGACGGTCAAAGGATACCTACTGCCATCCTTTATTACGGTTGATGAATTGGTGTGTGAAACAAAATTACAATCAGAAAATGTGATCCCTGTCCAAACTGTCGCTTTTCCTGACAAATTATTGCTGCTATCCGCCTTCACACAGACACTACAGATCTTGTCTGAGTGTCCCCATAGCCATGTGACACACTCGTTTTTGTCCTGTCATCCCAACAGTCGGTGTGCAAAGATGACATATTCACAATTTTGTGCGTTCTTAGATATGAACATTGAGAAAAACAGTACACAGGGAACTCCTAGAAAAGGCACCACAGAAAGAATTGCCACATTTAAATGCAACGATGATATGACAATGTTGTTTTACTCTTTGGTGTGCGACTTCAGACAGGACTGTCCAGATGATAGTGATGAGTCATTTTGCGTGCATCCTTCTCGTTGTAACATTCTTTGTTCCAATGGACAGGCTGCTTGTTACGGCCAGCATTGGAATGGACATTCAGACTGTTTGGATGATTCTGATGAACTGAATTATCCACAAACCAAATCTAACATTTTTACTCACACCGAGGCCGATAGAAAGCAACGACTTTACATAAATCTGGATGGCACAGGCTACTTCACTCAGCAGATTATGAAAAGTCCTGACGCATGTCCTGACACTCACTACTGGTGTACAGATGACTGGTTGTACTGTCTCCCTGTCTACACTCGCTGCAACGAATTTTCTGACTGTACATACGGAGAGGACGAACAAGACTGTGAAACGATGACATGTCCTGGTTTCTACAGATGCAGAGCTTCCAGAATTTGTGCACATGGAGACCATCTCTGTGATGGATGGGGTCAGTGCCCACAGCGAGATGATGAATGGTTGTGTAGCATGACCTGTACCGATGGCTGTATTTGTCGGGGTCAGTCTTTCCTTTGCACTCAACCTTTCTTTGCTGACCGCTTTTCTCAACTTCGTTATCTAGATGCCACAGGCTCAGGGATGACGTTGACTGATTTTGGTGCTAATACATATCTCATTTGGCTGAGTCTTTCACATTGTACCTTGGTTAATGTACCAGCAGTGAAACTTTCAAACCTGCAGTTTATCAGTTTAGCAGTAACCTGTTGAAAACAGTCAGTATGAATACATTTTTAAAAATACCTAATTTAAGAATTCTCATTTTGACAAACAATCCTTTGTTGTCAATAACAAGCGAGTCGTTTAATGTTCATTATTCACTGACAAAAATTGACTTATCGAGAACACGCCTAAGGCTATTCAACAGTGAACAGTTTGTGTATTTACCTCAGATGCGCTTAGTGAATTTGTCTTTCTGTGATCTCGAAACCACTGGATCTACCGGTTTTAAGCACATACCGCACGTGGTTACATTGGACATGAGAGGAAATTCTGCCAGTGGGATGCATTTAACATTTTTGTCTGGGTTAAGTCATTTAAGAAATATGTTTGCGTCAGATTTCAGATTTTGTTGTGTGAATTATCTTCCCAACAGGTTAAGTAAAATGAAATGCACATCACAGCCAGCTGTGATTTCTTCATGTTCCAATTTGTTCCCTACTGACTGTATAGACTTTTCTTTTGGTTGGTTAGTGTATGTTGTACTCTAGGAAATGTGGGTTCTTTTGTAGCTTTGTTTAAAGGAAACACAATGTTTGGAAAAAACGTCACTATATTCTTTGCCCATCTGCAGTTTGCCAATATTTGCATGGGTGTCCATGTTAGCATAGGTACCGTGGCTAACGAAGTATTCCACGGAAACTATATGTATTTTGAAAAGATATGGACTGACAGTGTGGCTTGTAAGGCAGCTGGTTTTCTTTCCTTTCTGTCCAGTGGAGTGTCAGTTCTGATTATATGGTTCATCACACTGGATGATGTCATCGTCCTGTATTTCCCTATAACTAGGAGGAGGTTCAATGGACGTTCAACAGTTGCAGCTTGTGCAGTAACGTGGTGTGTTGGAATTGTAATGTCAGTGATACCTTTCATCCCTAAACTGTCACACTGGGGCCTTGATGATCAGTCAGGTCTATGCCGTCTGGCTTTATTTAACTGTTATGACTGTAACCAACGATTTAGATGGTTCACCGTTACTGCGATATTAAACTGTACCTTTTGCTGTGTAAGTGTGTTGGTCAAGTCATTATCTACATACAAACACCAAGACACCAAAATTATAGGAAATCATGTCCAGAGTGTCATGTATAGTGCAGTCGTCTTGTTGATAAAAGTGTCCATGATGAATAGTGTTTGCTGGTTTTCCTGACTCTGACCAGTGTTATGATCTTGTACGGTGTCACTGAGGTCGATAAGTTCACGGTCTTATGGTTGTCTTCATGTTACCCCTCAGTTTTTCCATCAGCCCATTCCTAATCATGTGGACTGTTGTGACACAGCGGCGGCAGCAAGCACAGGAAGAAAAATACTATGTATGTTAAAGTCACGACTCTCCCTGTCCAGGAAAGCGGTCAGGCAACAAAAGATCACTTGATGAAAGGCATAGCATACCAAACATCTGGCTAGAATAGAGTTAATTATAACAACAATAATAATAACAACAACAATGATGATGATGATGACAATGAAGATAAAGAAGAAGAAGAAGATGATGATGATGATGATGATGATGATGATGATGGACGACGACGATGACAACGACGACGACGATAATGCTGCTGCTGCTGCGCTGCTTACTATTGTTGTTGTTGTTATGATCATGATGATGATGATCATGTTCATAATGATGGTCATGTTGATGATGATGACAGTAATAATACCCATTGCCATGTCAAAGCGATTCAACAATGGATTACTGTCATGGCAGTTTTGTTCATCTTGTTATTTTTTCCCTTTTCCTCTCGTTTTTGGACAGGGGTGTTTGGTTGGGTCAGGTGTGTGTGGAGTCTTGGCTAACTGGGTCAAAACTCACCTGTCCAGTTACGGTTACTTTTACTGTGCCTGTGTGTGTATTTTTGCGTGCTTTTGCACGGGGATTGTGAACAGCTCTGTCAACTTGTTTGTGGCCTAAGATATGTTTTATGTGGGTCTGGTGAGTGAAATTTTGTGTTTTTTGGTGCTGTTTGTGTGAACAGTTTTTCTGTAAACTTGTTGGCATGCTAAATCATGGATTGCCTGGTAGCTGTGTGGATAGATTTTTGTGTGTTTTTGTTTTTTTGTTGTTGTTGTTTTTTTGGGGGGTTGGTGCTGGTTTCTGTGAACAGCGTTCTGTGAGTTGTTTGTTGGCTTTAAAAAGTAAGAATTGTGAGTGTTACGAGTCCAGTTGTGTCTGGTCTCCCTTCTGCAACAGACGGTTTGCTGTTAGGGGGTTGGGGTCTGGCCAGTTTCTGGTCAGATGAGTTTGTGTTTTTTTTTAAGATGTAATAGTTTCGTATTAGAGTCAGTTGGTGTGGGGTTCCCCTTCTGCTACAGACGGTTTGCAGTTGGGTGTGACAGGGCCAGTTTCTGTCAGAGTCACCATTGTAGTTGATTTCTGCCCTAGAAGTGGTAAGTCTATGTTTGTTGACATGTAACAGGGTGCGCGACGCTGTTTCCTCTGCTACAGACGGTTTGCGGCGGGTGCAGTGGTCAGTCATTTCATGTTGGTCACGTAGTTATGTGAGGTTTACAGTGGTTGTGTCTTGTTGGCATGTAACCAGGAGTGCGACGACGCTGTTTTCCTCTGCTATAGACGGTTGCGGCGGGTGCAGTGGTCAGTCATTTCAATGTTGGTCAGCGTAGTTATGTGAGGTTTACAGTGGTTGTGTCTTGTTGGCATGTAACCAGGAGTGCGACGACGCCTGTTTTCCTCTGCTATAGACGGTATGCGGCGGGTGCAGTGGTCAGTCATTTCAATGTTGGTCACTAGTGCGATTAAGTGTTGGTCTTGTTAGCATGCAGTGGTCAGTCATTCAATTTGTCTACATTGTTATGTGGGAGTATAGAGTATAGGTGTCGTTGTCAGGCATGAAACCAGCAGTGAATAGTTGTCTGCTCCCTTTGCTGTAGTTGATGTGTAGTTTGATGGCTGGGTTGGTGCTGGTGGCTCGGTTTGTCAATGTGTTTACAAGTGGTAGGTTTTGCTGCCATGTCTGTCGTGGCTGTTTGTGTGCCTGCGGGTCGGTGGGGGAGGATGTGTTCATGGTTTCGCCAGCGTGATGGGAGAGGGTCACCAGTGTCCTGCGCCAGTCGTCGTTGCCGTCCATGATTGGTCCTGGCTCTACGAGGATGTGCACGTGTCCGAGCTCCGGTAACGTTACGAGCGTCCGAGGCAGGTGTGATTAGTGGGGCTTCTACAGCTGCATCTTCCGGCAAGATCGGCGGTACTTCCACGCCACGAGCCTACGGCCCAGCTGTTCTACTCGGCTCGTTTCCTTGGCGCCGCCCTTCGCAGGACTCCACGTCTGCTGTAGTGAACATCTTCGCGTCGTTCGGCGGTGGTTTCATCTGGCGCCTGTTCGCCATGCCAAGTGACGAGAGACTCGTTAGTGATTAGAAACCCTAGCATCGGAATCCTATGACCAAATCGTCTATGGACTGAAATTTTCTGTGAGTGTGTGTGTTTTGCTAACGTTCTATGTAATCCTGGGGTTTGAAGATGTGAAATGTATGAAATGTTGGTTTTGTGGTGCCACCCCTAGTAATGCTATATTTACATATGCGATTTGTGTGAATGATGCGTCATGTTGTCTCGTTGGTTCAGTAAATAAACTTTGTATAACTGTATCTTGTCCAAGTATTTCCTTGTTAAGTTATAAACGGGTGTATTAGAGCTGATAGGTCTGTTTCTCTGTCTTTCCCCTCTAGTTCAAGCCTTAGCGAGCTTGACAATTACTGACTGGGAGCTCGTGGGTTCAGACCTTCATTGGTTCCCAAAAATATTTAGTGAGGTTTTCCTGCCTTGTCAGGTGAGCCTGCTATGGGCTCATTGGGAAGCTTCGTTGAGAATGTTGCTGAAATTTGATGAACAATCCTATACATGTTTGTGTCACTTGGGCCTGGATGATGCCAGGATATGTTTTAATACTATGCGTAGAGTGCAGTCCTGTCACACAGTTTCAGTCCTATGTGGAACTCCATAGCATCATGATCATCATCCGTATTATCACGAAATCATTAAACCATTATACATCATGAAATTATCCTGGGTCCTGTAGCCATCATTTTAGGGTGACATCAGTTTTGATTTTGTTTTTCAATATCGCTTTTGAGTAAAAGATGGATTCACAATGGGGTCTTTCGTATCTATCAGTGGTTCATGGGAGTTGTCTGTCGTAGGACCATGATGATGGTTTCCTTATTGGTGGATCTTAAACTCAGTCTGGCTGTACCCGAGTAATTCCTGTTGTTAATAGGGGACTTAGCTGGTAATGCCCTTGGTTTTGAGCGTCGGAATCATAATAAGGAAAAGAAGAAGACAAAGACGAGGAGGAGGAGGAGGAGGAGGATGATGATGATGATGATGATGATGATGATGATGAAGACGACGACAATATCAGTGAAACATTTTTTACATAGTGTGGTTATCCCTTGGGACTCATTGTGCAGTTTATTTGTTGAATGCATATCAGCAATATATAGATGCATACATATGTACACCCGTACTACGCACATACAGATGTACATTATGCAAACACTCATATAAACACACATTCACACTTGTTATGTAATCATATGAACATAACATCAATAAATAGAAGCGAACATAGAATGAATAATGCTTGTCTTGTCGATCCCCGAATTTTTGATGGCAGAGATAGACTTTGAAAGCACAACATCCCATTGAAGGGGGTCGAGGTGGAAGCAGATCACGAAAAACATTTCTTATATTTTTCCTGATGATTAATATTTGACAAAGGGAGAAAATGTTTTCACAATCCAGGCATTCACCCACCACTGTGAAGGATGGAGGCAAGTGGTGCAGCATTCATCAGTACAGCTTCCCTATGATCCTGTTGGCTTGTGCACCCCACACATAATAAACCATAAAGAGAAGGAAAAGCGCTTTTGTTTAGCGTCACTTTGATCTGCTTCATTTTACCCCAATCGTGCTGGAACATTTGGGCTAGCACTATTTTCTGGATCAACACTTTGAACAGTTCTCCATTTTGACTAATTCTCCATTTAAATACGTCCTCATTTAATAGATCCAAGTTACCAAAGACATTGCCTACTGAGCCCCGTGATGTCCACAGTAATCGCTCAGTCCCGGATCCAGACTAAATGACATAAGCCACCCCCCCCCCCCCCCTCATCGCTCTGTTTTTGCCTAAGCGATTCTTCGCACAGAACACTTACCTGTCTGTCCTTAAGAGTGGGTTATCAATAAATAAATAAATAGATCAGTAAATGAACGATAAATATAATAAATAAATACATGAAATAAATGAATAAAAAATAAAAACAAAAGAAGACATAGTGTACTAGACTAAAGTGAGCTTTACCTAGACTGCCCATGAGGCTGTATGGCCCAACTGGTTGCAGCATCTGCCAGGGTAGCCTGGAAAACAAGTGGCCAGGGTTTTTTCACCGGTCGGACAGGAAGAAAGTTTTCCCCACCTCCCTTCCTCTGGACCACGAGTTGTAGTTTGGGCGCTAGTCTGTCATATAAGACCATCAACAGAGGTCCCCACTGTAGTTAACACTTAAACGCTCAGCGCATGTGAAAGATCCCAAAGGAACAAGAGAATTGCCCCTGACAAAAAAATCTGTTAAAAATAACTTATAGTTTTAAAGTAAAAGAAAAGAAAATAGAAAAAAAGAAAAGAAAAGAATGATAGAAATGGGTGTCGCCTTGCTATCGCAAAGTGCTTTCAGCAAGAAAGCAGCCCGCATTCCGTGCGGAAAATCACCATTATGACCAGCACGAACAGAATCCAGTCAAGCCTGATTCAAACTTGAGATATGAAGTGTACTGACCACCTGCTTCACACGGAGAGTGAACTCAAGAAAAATTCCGATTTGGAGAGAGATGGGCTCCACCAACTTTGACTTGCCCAAGACACGACACACCGCATGACAAAAAAAAAAAAAAAAAAAGGATTTGGCACACAACTGTCAGGGCTGGAGGATCAGGTAAACAGTTCTTTAGTGCGCCGCCCCAATGGCTCTTCACGGCGGTAATATCGAAGAAGAAGAAAGTGTGTGAAAGAACATGAAATCATATGCGTTTTGTGACGACTTATTGAGCACGTATGACAATCTCAATGAGGCGTCCATTCACAACGATTGTTTCATCGTGTTGACAGCAGTGACAATAATGTCGGCAAACTGCCCGACCCACACAACATACTTTGTTCACTCTCCTTTGTCATTTGGCATTTGCCTTTACACGTGTTTGTACATGTACATGTATAACCGTCTGCTAGGCTGTAGGGGTGTCATTGATGATTTGGTTTGAATAGGGTTGCATTCAAATTAACAAAGCTGAAATATACACACAACTTTTGACATGATATTCAGAAAATTTCATTTAACCCTTTGACTCCTGCACCAGATGCACCAGCATCCTGCGTTGTCAACCAGGCTGGCAAAGCAAAAACGTAACCCTTTGACTCCCTCGTCCTGCGGGAAGCTAGTGGAGTTGGTGAGGGAGTCACAGAGTTGAGTTTTTGCAGTTGGTGGATAGGGTGGGGGAGTCAAAGGGTTAAACTCATATCAGTCAGACGTGTCATTCGGGCTGGCTGTTTGTGATGAACACATCGTGGACAAATACCAACACAGATAATACATTACGAACAGAAACAATCAGCTCCATCAACAGCAACAACTGAAATGAGAAAGAAAAAAACATAACTGGACAACCAGTTGTCTTCATCTTGGATTTACTGGTAATGTACACATTGTGTATCCTGTATTGTTGTACGCATTGACTGGTTTTCTAACTTCCTGACTTCCCATTTATTGACTAAAAATTCCCCAAGTACTGGTCTGTTCATTGTACAAGTGTGTGCATATTGTTCTGTACTTGTATTATGAACTGTGTACAGTGACCGGAGAATGGAGCAGATGGCCAGAGGTAGGCTAGGAGTACAACAAAAATGATAGGAACTCCGAGTATTCTTACTGAGCTTACCCCCGCAACCAGCTACTGACGCTATTAAATATATCCAGAAAACATTCAGAAATTGTAGCTATATAGAGCAAGAAAGAACAGTAAAACATATTTGTGTGCAATATTCACTGCTGCCTGAGGCCCTGGGTATTTCAGAAAGTTGGGGAGGGACGTTACTCACAACAGCGGAAGAAACTACTTGTTGTGATGGTACTTGGATACGTCACATCGCGCTGCAAGGCCTTAAAGTTTTGATATGCTTGTTGTCGGCACCACACTGGACAATAGTCTGCATCAGGTTTTGATTGATCCTTCATGCGGACCATATGTGATAGATGTTGCAATCTGTCCTTAGCTTTTTATTCTCCAGTATAATGTCTGTATTAACGCCCATAATCTATCTATCTATCTATCTATCTATCTATCTATCTATCTATCTATCTATCTATCTACTATCTATCTATCTATCTACTGTCTATCTATCTATCTGTCTATCTATCTTCTATCTATCTTCTGTCTGTCTATCTATCTATCTATCTATCTATCTATCTATCTATCTATCTATCAGTCTGTCTGTTTATCTATCTATCATTATCATTATTCTTGTTATTGTTATTATTGTTATTGTTATTATTATCATATTACCATCATTATTTTTACTGTTATTAGTATCATTATTATCATTATTATTATTGTATTATTATCATTTTATTATTATTTTCATTATTGTAAATTGTTGTTGTTGTTATTATTATCATTACTATTATAATTATTGTCGTTTTTATACTCATTTGGAAAGTCCTGTTTTTAATAAAACGTTCTGATATTATATCTTGCCGATAACACTAACAGTCTACTCTACATAACTGTTCTTTCTTATGACAAAACACAACAATTTATGAGAAAACACACATTTTGGTCAAACGGTGTACTGAGAATAGGCCACACGAAAATCAACACATGAAACACACCCTCTGAGTTAAAGATGCTAATGAGAAAACCTTGCCCCGAGACAGACAATGAGAGAAATAGACAGAGAGACAGACACAGACAGAGAGAGAGAGAAGAAGACAGACAGACAGACAGACAGACAGATAGAGACAGAGACAGACAGAGAGAGAGATCAGATTTCAGAACACTTCACTACTCAAACATAGTAGCATGAGGTCCCACTGGACCTGTCTTACGGTTAGTCCTTACTACTCTACACACGGACTATAAGCATGAAAAAGAACATAAAAACATAAATTGTGAAACAAGTTATGGACTGTGCTTAAATACTGACTTGTATGCCAATGGGTCAACGCTTTACAAAAGCATGATAGATAAAGCACACATGTGAAAACAAACACAAGTCAGCCCTTGATAATGACAACAAGACCAACAGCAGTAACATAACACGACTCCTAATAGTTTTATTAATATTCTATTAAAAAAAAGACTTAAATTACATATACATAGTCATAGGGAAAGACGGAAATAAAGGAAGCATTAAGAACAAAGAAGATTGACGGGGGAGGAAGAGTGACACATCAACTAAAGCACTGATGATCATAAATTGACTATAACATACGTCACGCCATAGAAGGTATGAGCATATCAAATAAATACATATGTTAATCGATCAAGTGTATCAACAAAGCATGCGGTAAAGGCAGATGGGCCTAGCTGATACATGTAAAGCAAGTACAAGTCAACCTCTAACAACAACAGTAGTAGGCCTCCTTCGGTCATGACTGACCATGGACAAAGTACATCCGTTCTAATGTCTAGATGGGCTGTCTGCTTGGTCCAAGCAGCGTCGCCTGTGACTGTACAGACCAGTGCGAGAGAGGCAGTCTCTGTCGCAGCAGTCGCATGTGTATGCTGATGCTGGTCTGTTGGCTGTCATCCCTTTTCTGCGAACTCGCTTTTCTGCTGCAGCAGCTGACAGTTTGTCCTCACCAATCCGCAGCTGTTTCTTGAGAGCAGTTCTCCAGCTGTTGCGGTCGTCTGCGAGGTCCTCCCAGGACTCAGTGTTGATCTCAAGCGCCTTCATGTCACGCTTGCAAACGTCTTTGTATCTCAGCTGTGGGCGGCCAATGTTTCTCTGCCCTGTGGCAAGCTCACCATAAAGGATGTCTTTTGGGATGCGACCATCTTCCATGCGGCGAACGTGGCCCAACCAGCGCAGCCGACGCTGTCTCAGCATGGTATGCATGGTTGGGAGGCCAGCGCAGGTTAGGACTTCGGTGTTGGTCACCTTGTCTTGCCAGGAAATGCCAAGTATGCGCCGTAGGCTTCTCAGGTGGAAGGTATTGAGCCTTTTCTCCTGATGAGCATGCGTGGTCCACGCCTCGCTGCCATACAGCAAGGTGCTGAGGACACAGGCGTTGTATACAGCCATCTTTGTCTTTGTGGTCAGCTTGGGATTTGTCCACACCCTTTGTGTGAGGCGGGCTAGTGTTGTGGCTGCCTTCCCGATCCTCTTGTCGATCTCTGTGTCAAGGGAGAGGTTATCGGTGGTGGTGGACCCAAGATATGTGAATTGATGGATGGTTTCAAGCTCGTAGTCATCAATGGTGATGGCTGGTGGAGATGGCGTGTCTTGGCCCAGGACGTTTGTCTTCTTAAGACTGATGGTCAGACCAAAATCTTTGCAGGCCTGGGAGAAGCGGTCCATTAGTGACTGCAAGTCCCGCTGAGTATGGGTCACAACTGCGGCATCGTCGGCAAATAGCATGTCTCTGATGAGGGCTTCACGGACCTTTGTCCTTGCTCTGAGGCGGGCGAGGTTGAAGAGCCTGCCATCTGATCTGGTCCGCAGGTGGATCCCTTCTTGCGCTGTGCTGAACGCATGCCTCAGGAGGAGAGCGAAGAAGATTCCAAAGAGGGTTGGGGCCAGGACGCAGCCTTGTTTCACACCGCTGCGTACGTCGAAGGGCTTGGAGAGGTTTCCGTTGAACTGCACCATCCCTTTCATGTTTGAGTGGAAGGACTCAATTAAGCTGTGCAGTTTGGGGGGGCAGCCGATTTTTCGGAGAGCCCTGAAAAGGCCATCTCTGCTGACTAGGTCAAAGGCCTTGGTGAGGTCAATGAATGCCACATACAGGGGCATCCGCTGCTCTCTGCACTTCTGGATTTGGCGAAGGGAGAAGACCATGTCTACTGTGGATCTCTCTGCTCGAAAACCACACTGTGATTCCGGGTAGACGCGTTCAGCCAATTTCTGCAGGCGGATTAGGAGGACCCGAGCATAGACTTTGCCAACAATGCTGAGGAGCGAGATACCTCTGTAGTTGTTGCAGTCGCTCCTTTCGCCCTTGTTTTTGTACAGGGTGACGATCTTGACGTCCCTCATGTCCTGTGGTACAGCTCCCTCATTCCAACACTGACAGAGAACTGCGTGCAAAGGGTGCAGAAGAGAAGTCTTGCAGTGCTTGATGAGATCTGGGGGAATTCCGTCGTTGCCAGGTGCCTTCCCTGATGCCAGGCTATCAATGGCCTTGCTGAGTTCGTCCGCAGTTGGCTCTGCGTCAAGTTCTTCCATTACCGGCATGCACTTGATGGCATCGAGGGCTAAGGGGGACACCATGTTCTGTGTGGAGTAGAGGTCGGAGTAGTGTTCCGCCCATCTTTCCATCTGTTGGCTAGGATTGCTGATTACTTCCCCAGTGGAGGATTTGAGGGGGGCGATCTTGCTCTGTGTTGGTCCCAGTGCCTTCTTGATGCCATCATACATTCCTCGGATGTTGCCTCTTTCAGCAGCACTCTGTATCTCTTCGCTGAGCTCTGTCCAGTACTCGTTTGCGCAGCGCCTGGCGTTAAGCTGAACCTTACTACTGGCAGCCCTGAGGATTTGCAGGTTCTTCTCACTGGGTGACCGCTTATACTTGGTGAGTGCGGCACGCTTGGCCTCAATAGTGGGAGTCATCTCTGATGATTTGGCCTCAAACCAGTCGTGGGACTTCACAGTTTTCTTCCCAAAGGTGGCCATAGCAATGCGGTGCATGGTGTCTCGTAGCGTTTCCCATCTCTCAGTGGCAGAGTCTCTGGGCTGCAATGCATCGTATTCTCTCTGAAAGGCCTCTGCGAACTGTTCTACAAGATCTGGCTGAGACATCTTGCTGACGTCAATGCGAGGGTTCCCTTGTTTCTTTGAGCAGTGGAACTTCTTTGGTTGTAGCCTGATCTTGCAACATACCAGAGAGTGGTCTGTGTCGCAATCTGCGCTGTGATAAGAGTGAGTGTGGAGAACGTTTTTGATAGCGGCACGTCTTACTAGGATCAAATCCAGTTGGTGCCAATGTTTTGAGCGGGGATGCCTCCAGGAGACTTTGTGCTGAGGCTTCGTCTTGAAGAAGGAGTTGGCGATGCACAGTTCATGGCAGGCGCAAAACTCAAGCAGTCGCTGTCCATTCTCATTCATTTTCCCCACTCCAAAGGAACCGAGGCAGAAGGGCCATGAGTCATTGTCTGCACCCACTCTGGCGTTGAAGTCGCCCAGGAGAACAAGTTGTTCTGTCCTGGGGATGTTCCTTATGGTTAATGCAAGATTATCGTAAAACTCATCCTTGGTGTCTGGAGAGGCGGACAGAGTTGGGGCATAAACGCTGATGAGAGTGACATAGCCTTCGGTGGTGTTGAGGCGGAGAGTCAAGAGTCGTTCTGAACCGCCGCTGCCTGGTTCAATCATGTTCAGCAGGCTGTTCCTTACTGCAAAGCCTACTCCGTGCTCTCTTGGGGCATCAGAACTCTTTCCTTGCCAGAAGAAGGTGTAGTCCCTTTCCTTTAGTGTTCCTGAGTCAGCCAGCCGTGTTTCCTGCAGAGTGGCAATGTCCACATTGAGCCTCTTTAGTTCGCTGTTTATGACGGCGGTTTTTCTGGCGTCGCTGATGTCTTGCAGATCTTGGGAGAGCCCAGGCATCATTGTTCGGACATTCCAACAGCCCAGTTTCACTGCTGATCCTTTTCCTGATCCGTTTCTTGAATTTGAATTTGAATTTGAATTTGAATTTTTGTTTGGTGCGGTAATTAACGACCTGCTTGTCAGATTTTCTCCTAATCTTCATGCACCCAATGAAGAAGGCAGGTCGTGGCGGGACAGCACCTAAGTGGCTGGGGGCTGCCCAGCTTAGGCGGGGCGGTAACTGTCCAGTAAGACACGAAGGTCTCTCCCACCGTCAAAAGCAACCCCTGGCGTCAGCTCTACGCCAGTTGAGCAATGACTTATCACCGGTATCTGTTGCTTCCCGTGTTGTGCCGACACTAGTGTTAGTAGCGAGGCTGGAGTGTCCTCTCCAGGTCGTAGGTGCAGAGTGTTTGTGGATGAATGGACGGATGTAAGCCTGGGCAATGTAATATGGAAGACAGACTGTTGCCCATGCAACTTGTCCCCCCTCTCCACCTCGCTGACAGACCCCAAGGAACAGCAGGGCTGTTACGTTTTGGTGCCAACGCGGCCGCAGGAGCTGCCGGAAAGTGACAAAGTTTGCCATTCAACCGCCTTAGGGGCCCCACACCGGATTTACTGTCAGGGTTTACTCCCTTAGCTAGATAGCCGCGGGTAGCTCTCCAGAGCTGGCGCCCTTTGATGGATCTAATTTATTTCCACCAGGGTTTTTAGCCACCCTCCTCACCATCCTCCTGAGAGGACTGGTGGGGTTGCTGGTTTAGTCGCCAGCAATTCGACCCTGTGACAGGTAGTACTGGGTTCCAGGTTACCAGTAGCGGATACATCTATCCGACCTGACTACAACAGTGTAGATCTATATAACACACAAAGCAGGTGTGTGTGTGTGTGTGTGTGTGTGTGTGTGTGTGTGTGTGTGTGTGTGTGTGTGTGTGTTTGTATATGTATGTGTGTGTTTGTGTGTGTGTGTGTGTGTGTGTGTGTGTGTGAGTGTGTGTGTGTGTGTGTGTGTTTGTGTAGTGTGTGTGTGTGTGTGTGTGTTTGTGTATGTATGTTGTGTTTGTGTGTGGTGTGTGTTGTGTGTTGTGTTGTTGTGTGTTTGTGTGTGTGTGTTGTGTGTGTATGTGTGTTGTGTGTGTGTGTGTGTGTGTGTGTGTGTGTGTGTGTGTGTGTGTGTGTGTGTGTGTGTGTGTGTGTGTGTGTGTGTTGGTTGTGTGTGTGTGACGTCAATTGTAACGTTGTGATGGAAACAGGTCAACAGTAACACATACAGTAGTCAAACAAGACATAAATGCCTAAATGCTTAATGGCTAACAGCTTTCAAATTAAATCAATAGGATCACTTCAAAAACATTTAGTGTTTTTGATATAGAAAAATAATAGCATAAAAGGGATGAATATAGCTCACTAAAGGTTTTATCAGCACAGGGTATGTTGATTTAGAAATGCGGGTTTAATTAAAAATAAAATCATTTACAATATTTCAGGCTGGTGGTTATGAAGCTTTCGTTTAAACTTGTTTAGAACTGTGCATGACTTGGTGTTGATTGGAGTGTATTCCAGAAAAGAAGATGCTTGTCTTAAATATGTCTAATTTTGGCCTTGGAAGATAGAGGCTGATCTTGAATTTGTGTAGGCTGTTTGTTTAAATAGTTCTGTTAAATGTTTCAGAGCGGATCTATGCACAATTTTGAACATTCGTGTGCTCTTGTTGCAATTAAGTTGGTTTTTGAATGGTGTTGAATTAACGAGGTAACAAGAAACATCACGAGTGTGTGGATGGGATCCAGAGCACCAGTGCCTCGCCAGTCTCCAGACAACCACCTCCCAAACTCCCTACGCCACTCGATAGTCATGTCATCAATCAAAGGGAGAGGGGGGGGGGGGCGGCTGTCCATGCGTTGCATAACCCATTCGGACCCAGTCATCAGTTACTTTATTTTCAAACCGAATGGCAAGGTGGGGAGATGACAAACCCCTGGACATAGCCACACAACGGGCACCAACCAGGTCCAGGCCAGCCTCCGGACCAAGAGAGAACATAAGAGCCCTCCCCGTCCGACTCCAGTCCTCATCTCTCTTTCGGACAGCCCCCCTGCCACCAGCTGGCATAGCTGCCAGTTCCCTTCCCTACCATAGTACCGACAGTTAGTTTGTTGTTGTAGGTGGTGGTGGTGGTGGTGGTGGTGGTGGTGATGGTGGTGGTGGTGGTGGTGGTGGTTTGTTGTTTGAGCTGTGGATAAGAAGCTATCAATCACTAACAGTTTTCCTGCTCTTGTGTGCAAAGAATTCTTTTTTTCAATACAGTTTCAAAGCAACCATCCCATAATAGTGAAGCATAGTCAATATAGGATTTGATATAAGCCATCAATGATGTATAGTCAATATGCCATTTGATATGGGCCATGTAAAATAGCTTTTTTGCTTTGGTGTTGATAAAATATGAGAGTCTACTGAGAAGAAATAGATGCTTAGAGAGAGTTTTACTGCGATGATCAATGTGGACTTCCAATGTAAATTTGTCGTCTCTGATTAAACCAATAGACGGTGCTCAGAAGCTTTAAAGGTAACAGAAGATACAGTTATCAGAGTTGGTGTTTTGGGGCGAATTGTTAGTACCATTGATTTTGTTTTGTAAGATTAACATACATTTGGTTTGCATTACAGCATCCTGAAACTTGGTTTGTACATAGTTGTAATGTTTCTTGGATTTCAAGAGAGAGAGAGGGGGGGGGGGCAGAGGGAGAGACAGAGAGAAAGAGAGAGAGAGAGAGAGAGAGAGAGAGTCACAATTGCATTCAGAAAGACTGGGACCCACACTCAGGTGATTTATTGCTAAAAGCCAAGACCACTCAGAAAAGAGATAACATATGAAAGTAAAAACAATCACATTGACAGACAGATTGTATTCACGTCCAAACAGCACTTTGTATGTCAAAATACCTTGTGGCAAGAAATTGCAAACTGTTAAACGGAGACACGGACAGAGGGAAGAAAAGGGAAAAAAGATTGAGAGAAGGGGGAAGGGAAGGAGAGAGAGAGTGTGGAAACGGAGGAGAGGGAGGGAGGGGGGAAGAGAGAGCGAGTTAATCTATCCGAGGAAGTGTTTCTGTCTCACATCAGACATGACCTGATCGATTTCCCACCCTAGATTGATGGAACCGCCTGGCTAATTTATCTGAAAAAAATGGAAGTCAGTCTCCCCTATTAAAAAAACAAGAGAAAGAGAAAGACACAGAGAGAGAAAGGGGGGGGGGGGAGAGGGAGAGAGAGGGAGAGAAAGAGACAGACAGACAGACAAACAAACAGAGAGAAACAAGAGAGAGAGAGACAGAGCGAAACAGAGACAGAGAGACTGAGACAGACACAGACAGGTATTAGCTGTATTGACCACCTCATTTTCCTGGATTTTAGATTTGCTTTGCCGCTGTAAACATCTTTAGAACAGCCACTGCAAAACCACAAATTTGAATATAAAGGGTTATTCAAAAATCAAAACACATTAACTCAAACAAACAGAAATGTTTTCTGAAATGTTGCATTCACAGAAATGGCCTCAGTTGATTTGATAATTTAATTGAAACGACAAAAATAATGCCTCAAGCGATACCAGCAGTTCAGGAATCGTTCAGTAATTGTCTCTCTCTTAGAAGTAGACATAAAGTCTGTTAATTAGTCTGATACAGTCGAAACTGTTATTGTTTCCATTGGGCCGTTAGATTAACTTTAGTCAGATCTCTACCTTGTAGACAGTCAGACAAATAATCGATAAGGGACTTGTTCAACCTACAATATGAAAAATGTACGGTGAAGACGGATTTGTAACACACTTACAAGAAAAAGGCGGGAAATATAACCCCAAAAGAAATAAAGACTATAAACAATCATAAGCATACAGTTTGTGCTATAGAGTGGAAAAAGCAACGAATATTTGTTTTGGAGATGTAAACAGAATTCAGCACTCGTGGAAAAACACAATGGAAATAACTCACGAGTTGTACATGATGTTATCAAGTGCTGCAAGACATACACATTAAAAGAATTGTTATTAGTCATTACTTTGAGAAAAGCATTTTTTCCTTAAAGTTAAATTTTAGGCACCAAGCATTAGATTGTTCCACTTTCCGTAGAAAAAGAAACATCCACTTTCCGTAGAAAAAAACAAACAAACAGGTTTTGGGTGGGGAGAGGGGATTTGCCATTTGAGTACATTAATGTGGTATAAACATAGTTGGAATACACAACGATATATCAATGCAACATAAACATATTTCATCAAATCTTAAAACAGATCATAGAACGAAATGTGAAATAGTTGGTAGTGATGCTGTTGTCAAAAATATGCAAGGAAGAAAAAAGCATAAATCATCCGACAAATATAGTCTTTCACACACACACACACACACACACACACACACCACACACCACACACACACACACACACACGCACGCACGCACACACACACACACACACACACAGAGACAGAGAAAGAGAGAGAGAGAGAGAGAGAGAGAGAAAGAGAGAGAGAGAGACAAACAAAAACACACACGCAGAGAGAGAGAGAGAGAGAAACACACACACACACACATACACACCACCACACACACACCACACACACCACACACACACACACACACACACACACACACACACACACATACAGACAGAGAGAGAGAGGGAGACAGACAGACAGACAGACAGACAGACAGAGACAGAGACAGAGAGAGACAGATAGAGAGACAGAGACAGACAGACAGAGAAAGAGAGAGGTTATAAAGTTAATCAATCGGGGAGAGGTCATTTGCGTGGTGTTGGTGGAGTGACAGGGAAGAAGGAACTGTCCCTATTACATGTCAGTGACCGCGTTACAACAATCGATCGCCCAGCCCCTGATTGATAGACTGCCTGCCTAATTGACGTAAAACACAGTAGAGATTCTAACAACCAAGCTAAACAACAACAAAAACCAAGATAATTAACCCATTCTAACAACCTCCCATCAATTTTTATACAAAAATGATTACAGAAAAATCAAGCTTTTGCATATCTCAATGTCACTGAAATCGTGAAGAAAATTTAGTCCAGATAAAATTTCACGTGAAGGGAGAATAACGGTAGACTATCACAAATATGAAAACATATTCTAAACATTGCCAAAAGTTCCTGAGAAAGTGCTGTTCACACATCTTCTTCAAACCTGCTGATTTAATGCACTTTTATTTTTAGTCCTTATGACCTTGATGAAATCCCTAAGGCAGATAGAAAAGCAAAAAAGAACTGGATGACTAATGAAATTTTGAGCTTGATGGAGGAAAGGAGGAGGACAAAGAGGAACGAGGAGATATACAGGAAGATAAACAAAGAAATCAGAAATAGGTGCAATGAAGCTAAGGAAGCTTGGCTGAACACAAAATGCAAAGAGATAGAAGACCGACACAAAATGGATCCTCAGGGTATGTATAGACGAATTGAAGAAATTGTCCACATGAAAAATACATGCACATCAACTGGTTGCTTAAAATCGAAAGATGGCACGCTTATCATGGAAAAAGACAAAATACTAAACAGATGGGGAGAGTACATTAAAGACCTTTTTGAGGATGACAGAAACAAAGAACACATTATAAAAAAGAACTTTGAAGGACCATCCATAATAAAAGATGAAGTTAGAGCAGCATTGAAAAAGATGAAACCAGGAAAAGCCCCAGGACCAGACAACATTACTACAGAGATGATTGAAGCCCTGGAGGAATTTGGCATAGAAAAAATAACAGTCCTCCTAAATAAAATTTATGACACTGGAAAAATCCCCAAAGATATGTCAAAATCAAATTTCATTGCACTTCCAAAGAAATCAGGGGCTATAGAAAGCGAACTCCATCGCACAATCAGTTTGATGAGTCGTGTAACAAAAATCCTGTTAAGAATAATCATGATGAGGACAAGGAATAGAATCAAAAGAGATATAGCAGAAGAACAGTGTGGATTTGTGGAAGGGAGAGGAACTAGTAATGCCATACACATCTTAAGAACTATCATAGAGAGGTCAATTGAGATGAATAAGGATTTGCATTTATGCTTTGTTGACTATACCAAGGCTTTCGATCGGGTAAGACATGAAGAATTGATCAACCAACAGGAGAGACTCAATGTTGATGGAAGAGATCTACGAATAATCAGGAATATGTACTGGGAACAAACAGCTGCAATGAGAATAGAAACCAAAAGAGGAGTCAGACAGGGTTGTGTTTTGTCACCAGATCTGTTTTCACTATACAGCGAAAACATCATGAGAAACCTAGAAAAAGACCCTGGATTAAAGATTGGAGGGAAAATGATAAACAACATTCGGTACGCAGATGACACCGTGCTAATTGCAGAAAATGAAAGGGACCTACGAAATCTTGTGAATATACTAGAAATAGAAAGCAAAGGTAAGGGGTTGGAACTAAACAGCAGGAAGACTGAAGTCATGGTGATCAGTAAAGAACATGAAATCCCCTCATGCAAAATAACAACAAATGGCACAACCTTGACACAGGTTAAAAGTTCAAGTACCTGGGAACGGTCATTTCATCAGACGGCAGAGGCACATCGGAAATAGCTGGCAGAATCGGCCAAGCCAAAACAGCATTCAAGAAGATGAAAAGTAATCTTACCAACAAATGCCTATCAATTAACATCAGAAAGAGAGTCCTTGAATGTTATATAGAACCAATACTGTTGTACGGATGCGAGGCGTGGACAGTCAGCAAGCAAAGCCAGAGCAAGATTGAGGCAGCCAAGATGTGGTTTCTAAGAAGAATGATGAGAGTTCCATGGACAGCAACGAAAACAAACGAGACAGTCTTGATGGAGGCAGACACAAGTAGATCACTCATAAGGAAGATTAGGAAAAGACAGGCAACATTTAGAGGCCATTTTATGAGGAAGGGGGATTTGGAGCACCTGGTCACAACGGGAAAGCTGGAGGGAAAGAGAGCACCAGGTAGAACCAGGGAGAGAATGCTGGACGGACTTGCCGAGTGGCTGGGGATGAGAGGGGGGGGAGATGCTAGGTGCAACGAGAGATAGAGGCAGTGGAAGTCCATGGTCGCAAACGCCATGCGGCAGGGCACCTGATGATGATGATGATGACCTTGATCTTGACATCGTGACCTCTAAAGTTATGTATTCGCGATTCCCAGTGATGTATACATTTCACACAAATTTGGTTCAAATTCGGCCAGAAACAGCTGGAAAAGTATTGTTAACACACACACATAGACATACACACATACTCCTTCTGTCTGTCTGTCTGTCTGTCTGTCTCTCTCTCTCTCTCTCTCTCTCTCTCTCTCTCTCTCTCTCTCTCTCCGGTCGATATGAAACAAAGAAAGAAAGAAAGAAGAAAAAAGGTCTGAGATAACAAGTACGCAAACAGAAAAAAACCCACAAAACTTAAAACAAATAGATTCATGAATCAGTCAGGCAGGCAATGGATAAAATTGACGTAAAACAATATAAAGAAAGAAAGAAATATCCGACATGGCTAATCCTTCATTCTCACCTTTTAGTCATGGAGTCTTTTGTTTCTTTATCTATGGTTTGTGTTTTGTTTGTTGATTGGTTGGTTGGTTGGTTGGTTTGGTTGGTTGGTTGGTTGGGTTTGGTTGGTTGGTTGGTTGGTTGGTTGGTTGGTTGGTTGGTTGTTTGGTTGTTGGTTGGTTGTTGGTTAGTTGGTTGGTTGGTTGGTTATGTTGGTTGTTTGGTTGTTGGTTGGTTGGTTGGTTGGTTGGTTGGTTGGTTGGTTGGTTGTTGGTTGTTGGTTGGTTGGTTGGTGGTTGGTGTGATTGGTTGGTTGATTGATTTGGTTGGTATGTTTGTTATGTTTGTTTATTTTTGTTTTTCTGTTTCTGTCTTTTTTCTTTTTGAAAAAATAAAAGTAATAAGCCGACTTACGCAATAAGAAAAGCAAGAATGAGAGAGACAGAATTGTTTCCCTTTTTACAAATATAATTGGCTTGCTTGCCTGATTGCTTACTTGCTTGCTTATTTACTTGCTTACTTACATACTTGTTTGCTTACTTGCTTAGTTACTTGATTGCTTGCTTACTTACTTGCTTACTTGATTGCTTACTGACTGACTGACTGACTGACTGACTGACTGATTTATTTCTCTGTTTATTTATCTACTTACCTATTTACTTACTTACTTATTTACTTACTCCTTTTACTTCCATTTCTCCTGTTCACTCTGTCTGGCATGTAAGGTAGGAATGAAACACCTCCACGCCTGTCTGTACATAATATGGGCCATCTTTTGGGTACTGCTTCACTTAAACTTCCTTATTTTTCATATCTGCCTCCACTGTACATTGTCAACTTGACTTGTACCTAGTCGGAAACTACTCTTTGATTCGGTTAATCTGAGTTTCTAAGTGGGTAATACAGCCGATGTGGTTAACAGTCCCAGAGGCGTTAAGAGCACGTTACTAGAGAAGTATGTGGGCGTAACTGGCATGACTGGAACGTTAGTCGTATTCATGCAATTTTTCCTCATGAGCACATCTGTAAAATTTCTATTGGTTTGATAAAATGCAAGCGTTCAGGTTTTTTATTTAGGATATCAAGTTTTCAAGTATATGAGTGATTCATTTTCTTACAGAATTCGTCACTGACAGACCTATGGTAACATACTTTTACATCGTTAAATTAATTCAAGTTGTTCTTAAAGTAATGAGAAGTTACTTTCATTAAGTTTTGGTGGCCTTACAATTGCGCACTAGAACCTACAGTTTCCCACTGCAAACCCTGCTAAAGTTCCAGCAAACTGCAAGTAAGAAATCAGGTACAGGCCTCATAGTATGGAAAGAAAGCGACATGTGGGTCGAGATTGGTGGAGGGGGATGGGGAGAAGGCTGTAAAACCGGAGAGAGAAAGAGAGGAGGTGCCCACATCTCTCGGCCAGTAAAGGGCACAAACTGCTAAAGAGGTAACACCCACGCCAGAGGTTGTCTTCGATCTGTCCCTTGGTGATCGATTACACCGTGCAAGAATCAATCAATGTCTGGCATTTGCTCACACTCATTTTTCACACTGATGACTCCAGAATACACCATTTCCATCCTTCACCCACTCCTTTGACCCCTCTGCATCTCCCCACCCTCTTCGCAGCTGAAATGTGCTTTCTAAGAAGAACGTTTAGAGTTCCATGGACAGCAAACAAAGCAAACAAGACAGTCTTGAAAGAGGCAAATACAAAAAGAACAGTAATAAAGATGATTTGAAAAAGGCAAACATCATTAATAGGATATTTTATGAGGCAAGAGAAATTAGAGCACCTAGTCACAACAAGAAGCTGGAGAAAAAAGAGCACCAAGTAGACCCAGGGAGAACATTTTGGACGGACTTGCTGAGTGGATGGAGACAGAGAGAGTGGGAGATGTACTTGCAGCGACAAAAGATAGATTCATATGGAGGGCACATGATGATGACGAAAGTATTAAATTGTATCGTAAGAAAGGAAGTAGCGTAGCGTATTGTATAATATCACAATTATAGTATGATATTGTATCATATTGTGTGTATCATATGATGATATCATGCTTTATTGTGTGTGTTATATTGTATTGCATCGAATCATGTCATATCTTACAATATTACATCATACTGGATGCATCACATCGTATCATGCTGTGTCGTATTGATCGTATTGTATCACATCATGTCGTATTATATTGTGAAGTAAACGTATGTACCTTGTCACAGCCTCAGGACAGAGAAAGTAGGATTGTCTCTCTCGCATTGATACGAACACACAGAAAGATAAAAACGAAGAAACGAAAGACGCCGTATACTGGACAAATTAAACTGTCTGGTCAAAAATACAAAACAAAACAGAAACTTTTGAATAAAACAATGCAGTAATGAAAAAAATGTTACAGGTTGGGGAACAGCCTAGGTGATCTTAGAGCACTGGAACAGCCTAGGTGATCTTAGAGCACTGGAACAGCCTAGGTGATCTTAGAGCACTGGAACAGCCTATGTGATCTTAGAGCACTGGAACAGCCTAGGTGATCTTAGAGCACTGGAACAGCCTAGGTGATCTTAGAGCACTGGAACAGCCTATGTGATCTTAGAGCACTGGAACAGCCTATGTGATCTTAGAGCACTGGAACAGCCTAGGTGATCTGAGAACACTGGAACAGCCTATGTGATCTTAGAGCACTGGAACAGCCTATGTGATCTTAGAGCACTGGAACAGCCTAGGTGATCTGAGAACACTGGAACAGCCTATGTGATCTTAGAGCACTGGAACAGCCTATGTGATCTTAGAGCACTGGAACAGCCTAGGTGATCTTAGAGCACTGGAACAGCCTAGGTGATCTTAGAGCACTGGAACAGCCTATGTGATCTTAGAGCACTGGAACAGCCTAGGTGATCTGAGAACACTGGAACAGCCTATGTGATCTTAGAGCACTGGAACAGCCTATGTGATCTTAGAGCACTGGAACAGCCTAGGTGATCTTAGAGCACTGGAACAGCCTATGTGATCTTAGAACACTGGAACAGCCTATGTGATCTTAGAGCACTGGAACAGCCTAGGTGATCTGAGAACACTGGAACAGCCTATGTGATCTTAGAGCACTGGAACAGCCTATGTGATCTTAGAGCACTGGAACAGCCTAGGTGATCTTAGAGCACTGGAACAGCCTAGGTGATCTTAGAACACTGGAACAGCCTATGTGATCTTAGAGCACTGGAACAGCCTAGGTGATCTTAGAGCACTGGAACAGCCTAGGTGATCTTAGAGCACTGGAACAGCCTATGTGATCTTAGAGCACTGGAACAGCCTATGTGATCTTAGAGCACTGGAACAGCCTAGGTGATCTAGAGACACTGGAACAGCCTATGTGATCTTAGAGCACTGGAACAGCCTAGGTGATCTGAGAACACTGGAACAGCCTATGTGATCTTAGAGCACTGGAACAGCCTATGTGATCTTAGAGCACTGGAACAGCCTAGGTGATCTTAGAGCACTGGAACAGCCTAGGTGATCTTAGAGCACTGGAACAGCCTATGTGATCTTAGAGCACTGGAACAGCCTAGGTGATCTGAGAACACTGGAACAGCCTATGTGATCTTAGAGCACTGGAACAGCCTATGTGATCTTAGAGCACTGGAACAGCCTAGGTGATCTAAGAACACTGGAACAGCCTAGGTGATATCTTAGAGCATTGGAACAGCCTAGGTGATCTGAGAACACTGGAATAGCCTAGGTGATCTGAGAACACTGGAACAGCCTAGGTGATCTGAGAACACTGGAACAGCCTAGGTGATCTGAGGACACTGGACAGCCTAGGTGATATCTTATAGCACTGGAACAGCCTAGGTGATCTGAGAGCACTGGAACAGACAAGGTGATCTGAGGACATGGACAGCCTAGGTGATCTGAGGACACTGGACAGCCTAGAGTTCCATGGACAGCAAACAAAGCAAACAAGACAGTCTTGAAAGAGGCAAATATAAAAAGAACATAATAAAGATGATTTGAAAAAGACAAGCATCTTAGAGCACTGGAACAGCCTAGGTGATCTGAGAGCACTGGAACAGACAAGGTAGATCTGAGGAAACACCTAGGACGAGAGCACTAGGGTGATCTGAGGACACTGGAAGCCTAGGTGATATCTTAGAGCACTGGAACAGCTTAGGTGTGATCTGAGGACACTGGACAGCCTAGGGCAATATCTTAGAGCACTGGAACAGCTAGGTGATCTGAGGAACACTGGAACAGCCTAGGATATCTTAGAGCACTGGAACAGCCTAGGTGATCTGAGAGCACTGGAACAGACGAGGTGATACTTAGAGCACTGGAACAGCCAAGGTATCTTAGAGCACCGGAACAGACAAGGTGATATTAGAGCGCTCTGTCAGTATTGAAGTCCCAAAGCAGGTGACTCGTCAGACCAGCTGTCTGAAACAGCAGGAAGAGAGGATTTTCTGTACATATACAGAGCAAGACCCCTGAAGGTAAGGCAGCAAAACACCGCTATATGTAGAGACGTGACCTAGGTGGCCAACGTTTGTCTTTCAGGGCAGACAGTTGATGTTGTCGAGTACAAGGTCTGTTTTACTTGCTTGTTTTTGTCTTTATGTTTGTTCGTGCCCTTGCGAGAGAGACAACCGTACTTTCCACCTTTTGGGGTCTGTAACAAGTACTTACATTTACTTCACTCGTCAATGCGGCCCTGGAGGTCATTTTCTTTTATAGTATTATATTCAACCTACTCCATATTACACTGTATTTTGTTTGTCATATAGTATTGTATTGCATCATATCATATCGTAATGTATTGTGCAATATTGTGATACCAGATTTTCCATACTGTGTTGCATCGTATCACATTGTATCTTATCATATTGTATTGCATCACATCATACATTGCATCGTACAGTATTATGTTGTATCATATCGCATTGTATTGTATCATAATGTCTTGTATTCATCATATCATTTTGTGTTGTATCCCACTGTAATGTTTTGTATAATTTTGAATGATATTGTATCATGTTGTATTGTATGGTATTGTATTGTATCATATCGTATTTATCATAACTTATTGAACTGTGTCATATTGTAATTTTTCTGTTGTACTGCATTGTATTGTATCATATTGTGTTATATTTCATCATATCGCACTTGTAATGTATCCTGTTGTTATCACATCATATTGTATCGTATTGATATCATATATTGTATCGCAATGCATGGTATCATATTGTACCACATTGCATGATATCATAAAACGTAGTTATATTGTCTGGTGTGTGTGTGTGTGTGTGTGTGTGTGTGTGTGTGTGTGTGTGTGTGTGTGTATGTGTGTGTGTGTGTGTGTGTGTGTGTGTGAGAGTGTGTGTGTGTATGTATGTGTGTGTGTTAGTGTGTGTGTGTGTGTGTGTGTGTGTGTGTGTGTGTGTGTGTGTGTGTGTGCGCGCGCGCGTGCGCGCGCGAGTGTGTTCGTGTTCGTGTGTATGTGTGTGCACGCGCATGTGTGTTCGTGTTCGTGTATGTGTGTGTGTGTGCGCGCGTGTGTGTATGTGAGTGTGTGTGTTTTTTCCTGTTTTGTTCTGTTTTGTCTTTTGTTTTGGCTTCTTTTTCTTTGTTTTGTTTCATTTTGTGTTGTTTCGATTTAGATTAACTTGGTTTGTTTTGTTTTTGTTCTGTTTCTTTGCTTGTGTGTGTGTTGGTTGGTTGGGTTGGTTGGTTGGTTGGGTTGGTTGGTTGGTTTCTCTTGACCATGCTGGAAAGTGTTTTTGTACGTGACGCAGGCTGTGAAATATGCTATTTTCATCGTCACGCTTATGATTTTCGTGAGAGCAATGCGGCACAAGGGACACAACCGTTGTTGTGTAAGAGGTCTTTGAGAGATGAGGTTAGTCTCCACTGAGGCAACAGCTAGACATAGTGTGTGCACACGTCGTCCAGTCCACCCAGCTGAAAATGGATAGCTGATCTTGTTTAGGGTTTCATGTTGATATATATCGTTACCTCTCCACCAGTTTGTACTGTCAGATCTAACTACTGATTTTGTGACATTGTTTAAACAGTCATGCATATGTATGACCACAGATATGTGTATGTATGTATTCCTAGACCATATTAATACGAATTCACTTGTGTACGTGTATGAATGTGTTCGTGATTTGTGACACAAAGAAAGTGAATGGTTCTCTTCTTTCCTATGTACAAAGCTATAAACAAAATGATTATGTACGGTGCATGTACTCAAAACTAATTGTTTCTCATTCACTGCGGGTGCACATGTGTGTGAAAATTTTTTTTTAGACTGTTGCCATATTGTTTGAACCACATATGTGTGTGTGTGTGTGTGTGTGTGTGTGGTGTGGTGTGTGTGTGTGTGTGTGTGTGTGTTTATTGTCTTTTTCGGGGGAGGGAAGGGGAGGTACTTCACTTTTGCTGTCATTTTTGTGTAAATTGTCTGCTGACTTTTTAAAATATGATTATCAATTTTTAAAGTTCTCTTTGATATATTCCATTATTACTACACACAAATGTTTTTTGAACACAGATCTTCAATGAACTAGTTTCTTATTTTATTCGAAATGCTCGTTTGTTTGTTTGTTTGTTTTGTCTCTTTGTCTCTTTGTCTCTTTGTTTGTGTGTTTGTCTGTTTCTTTGTTTGTTTGTTTTTTGTTTCTTTGTTTTGTTTCTTTGTTTGTTTGTGTGTGTGTGTGTGTGTGTGTGTGTGTGTGTGTGTTTGTGTGTTCTTTTGCCTCTCGTTCGCCGTCACACCTGGAGTAAAGTGTCGAGGATCAAATAGATCATCTTCTGTGGTACATTCACGGGCCCGTATAGTTTGTGCTGCAGGCTAGAAAGGGAGGGCGGGGGGGGGGGGGGTCCCTTAGCGACCGGTAGTTCTCACAGTCCTGAAGGATGTTTCTGCTGACTGGTCAGCTTCTCACAGGGACACAGGGTGATGGCACAAGTCGGAAGCGTTTTTGTGCTGATGGTTCAGTCATGTATGCCTTGTCCGCACGCGGAGGATATGACTTGCTTTTATCAGGACAGCTGGCGTTTACTGTTCATGTTCTGTATAGCTGGTGTTCTGAACAAACCTGACGATAGTTTTCATCTGTGTGATGCTGACGCTGTTGTCTTTGTACTCATCCTCTGCTCCCAGGTTCGCCATTTTGTGCAAGTCTTTATTACTTGGGATACCACAGTGTGAGGGGATCCACTGCAGTGAGCTGCCTGTCTGGGGTACCGATGTGGCAGTTTGCTTGTGCTGCTTGCTTCCAGGACTGGAATGTCTTTGACTGTTTTGGTCTACAACCTTATGCATGATGTTTACTGCATGGACCAGGGCCTCAGCTTTGGCTCTGTACTTTATGCAGTAAAGACAGCTAAGTAATATTTCAGCCTGCAGCTTTTTATTTGGGAACTCAGCATCTCCTTTTTCGACTGCATTGGTGGCAGATCATACGTGTAAGCCAGGACCCATGCTTCATGGGAGTTCTTTTCTTCAAGCATGGTCAGAGACAGGACTCACTTGCTCACATGAGTGTGCTCGTCTTTAGTTGTGAGATTAGAAACTGAGGTGTAGATAGTGATGTTCTTCATTTTGTCTTCCCAGGACTGAGAACCGCTGTAGATTTGAAAGGTCTCTATTTTCGTTATTAGCTGTTCTTCGAGACTTCTGGTATCAGTCGTGAAGTTTGATCTTTTCAGACTTCCAGAACTGAGTAGTTTGTTTTTATGTGCATCAGCTGATCTTGGTGCTCTGGATCGTGGCTTTGCATTTCCATCTCTTCATCTGTGGAGGAGGTGCTAGTTTCATTGCGCCAGTGGTGATGCTTCGTTCTTATTGTGTTCTTATTGTTCTTTGAATAATAAATAACACTGATGTTCACCTCACAAAAATGGTTTATGATAATGATGGCGATGACGGCACCATTATTCCTGTATGTATTACACTCTGCATAATTAAAAATATGTAATGTACAGTGACTCCAGATTAGGTTGGAGATTAGCGATATACAAAATATATTATTATTATCATTATTATTATCATTATCATTATTATTGTTATTATTATTATTATCGCCATCATCATCATCACTATTACTGCTGTTGTTGTTGTTATCATTGTTGTTGCTATTGTTGTTGCTGCTGCTGTTGCTCATCGTTGTCATCATCATCATCACTATCACCATTATCAATAAATGGTATGTATTGTCCCATAACTCTGGGGTAGTAGAGGGGTGTGGTAGAGAGACATCGACTTCTTTCTGAGCCAGCATGATGAGAACGGTATCCATGCAGTCACACCAGAAGACGGGAACTTTACCACAACTCCATCAAGGTCTATAGTCGTATAACCATCGTCTTTACATGTGTCCGTCTCCTCTCGCATGTCCTCGAAGCCAAATATACGAGAAAATTAATAAATAAGTGCACAGATAAATACAATTTTTAAAAAATTAAATCGTCACCACTCTGGTTCTTTTTTTTTTTATGAACGAATCAAAGTTGGCAATGGAACGTTATCATTGAAAGGCAAAAAAAGAAAATGGCTCTGTTTCAGATTTTATGAAAGAAGATGGCAGTTTTTTGTCCCAGAGCTTAATAGAAAGTGTAATATGAGTCTACACTTCTTTAGAATGTACATACCAGAAAACAATACGATAATTAATAGTAACATTAAAAGAAGTTCATACATAGCTTTGCGGACAATGTACTCGATGCATACAGGTGCTAAACTTTACTCTAACGTAGCTAATGATAGCAACCAAAAGTCTAACGACTGTGACAACTGGGATACTAAACTCAGTGAAGCAATATACCGGAACGTGTGTTTCCTTAAAGTACAAAAAATGACATAACCTTGAAATAGTTCCAGTCAGAATTGTGAGTAGAATCATTGTAACAATCATAATTCTGAAAGAAATGAAAATCGAAAACAGTGACACATGCACATTCTGTTATCATCATCATCATCAGTCCCGTAGTCTGGTTGACCGTTGGGGCACCACTGAAGATTTTGCAACCAACTTCCTCCACTCCTCACGGTCCTCAGCTTTCCGCAGAATGATATTCCATTCAAGGCCAGTCCACTCTCTGATATTGTCTTCCCATCTTTTTCTCTGTCTGCCTCTTCGTCTCCCTCCCTGAACTGTTCTCTGCAAGACGGTCTTGGCCAGTCCCGATGATCGTGTGACGTGCCCGTACCACCTCAGTTTGCATCTTTTCACTGAGGTCAGGAGCTCTTCATACGGCCCGATGGCGTTTTCGATTCGGGTTTTCACTTCCTTATTGGTTATATGATCTTTGTACGAGATACCAAGGAGTTTGCGGAAGCATCTCATCTCCATTGCCTGTATCCTTCTTTCAATGTCTGCTGTTATGGTCCATGTTTCGCATGCATACAAAAATATTGACATGACCAGGGAACGCATCAGTCTGATCTTGGAGCCGATTGCGATATTCTTGTCGTTCCAGATGACTTTTAGCTTGGTCATTGCAGCTGTGGTCTGGGCAATCCTGGAAAGTACCTCGGGCTTTGATCCTTCATCTGATACTATAGCTCCCAGATATTTAAATCTATGGACGGTCTCAAGTTTCTTGTTGTCTATGGTAATGTCAGTGCTGATGCCATTGGTATTATTTGTCATCAACTGGGTTTTCTCTGCACTGATCTGCATGCCATATGCTGTGGAGGCCTCATCAAGATGTTTTATCAAGCTGACTAGCTCTTCCTCTTGCCCAGCTAGTCTGTCAATGTCGTCGGCAAAACGCAAGTTTGTGATTGTGCCTGTATCCTTCTTTCAATGTCTGCTTTTATGGTCCATATTGCTCCGATGCTGACTGTTCCCTCGTGGTCTTCAAGTGCGTCAGCCATTATTCTCTCTAAGAAGATGTTGAAGAGAGTGGGGGAGAGCAGGCATCCTTGGCGTACTCCAACTGTGGTTCGGAACCATTCGCCTATGTTGTTGTCATGGTAGACTGCACTGGTCGCCTTTTCGTAGAGGCATTCTATGGTTCTGATCAGGTTGGCATTGATGTTGTACAGCCTCATGGTTGCCCACAAGGCTGCGTGCCAAACTCTGTCGAATGCCTTCTTGAAGTCCACGAAGACGTGGTAAAGGCCTTGCTGGTGTTGCAGGTATTTCTCACAGAGCAATCTGAGGTTGAAAATTTGCTCTGTGGTACTTCTTCCTGGTCTGAAACCTGCCTGCTCTTCTTTTATTATCTCCTCAGCTTGTGGCTTCAGTCTACTCAGAAGGATTTTTAGCATGACCTTACTTGGATGGCTGATCAGGCTGATGGTACAGTAGTTTTGGCATAGTTGTAGGTTGCCTTTCTTCGGGAGAGTGATGATCAGGGACTGGGTCCAAGGTGTTGGCCACTCACCTGTCCGCCAGATCTTATTGCAGATGATGAGTAACATATCTATCATGGCCTCTCTTCCTGCCTGGACCAGTTCTGAGGGAATGTTGTCCATTCCTGCCGACTTGCCTTTCTTCAATGATTTTACTGCAGCTTCAACTTCTTCTCGCACGATGGGGTAGCTGTCGTTGTTGGTTGGTGGAGGAACGTCTAGCACCTTGGGATCTCCTGTTGTTGTGTGTGTGTATAATTCGGAGCAGTACTCTGTCCACCTCTGCAGAATCTCTTGATCTTCTGTGAGACATTTCCCTGCTTTGTTCTGTATGGTAGTGGTTCTGCCTTGTTTTGAGCTTGCTAGTCCTTTCACAAGCTGGTAGGCATTTTTGCTGTTATTTTTCTGCAGGTTTGCTTCGATATCTTGGCATTGTTCTTCAATCCATGTTTCCTTTGCTTTCCTCATGCCTTCTTTAACTTGTTGGTTGGCTTTTCTGTATAGTTTAGCACCTTCATCCGTACTCTTCTTTTGCTTTAGTTCTCTGCGTTTGTCGCTCAGCTTTAGTACTTCTTCCGTGACCCAGGGCATCTTTGTTGGTCGGTGTTTTCCAAGGATGTCGTTGGTTGCTTCGGGCACGGCAGTGTTGAAGTTGTTGATCAGAGTGTCTACTTCGGTGTCCACATTGTCAAGGACGAGGAGAGGAGCAAACTTCCCTCCTATCGTTGCTTGGAAGTTTTCAACTATGTTGGGGTCTTTGAGCTTCTCAAGATTGAACTTAATTCTTATGTTGCCCTGTTTCTTCATCCTCTGGAGGCGGAGTTTGAAGGTCATCATTACAAGCTCATGATCGCTTCCAATGTCGGCTCCTGGAAAGCTCCTGGTCTTTGCGATGTTAACACTTGACTGGAAGCGTCTTTTAACCATGATGTAGTCGATCTGACTGTGGTATTTTTCTCCTGGGCTGTGCCATGTCCAGCGTCTAGATGGTTTGTGTGGACCGAACGTGTTCACTACCTTCAGGTCGTTGTAACTGGCGAATTCTAGGAGCCTCAAACCTCTTTCGTTGGTCTCAGGGTTGCAGTATTGGCCACATATACCTTTCCAGTTATTGTGTTCATCCTCTCCAATCTTCGCATTCCAGTCGCCCTGCACTATAATGATGTCTTTCTTTGGCGTCTGATCTACGATTTCCTGCAGTTGATCATAGAAATCTTCGGCAGCCTCGTCATCATAGTCAGTTGTTGGGGCATAAGCTTGGATGACGGTGATGTTAAAAGGTGAAGCCTTAAGCCGAATAGTAATGAGTCTGCTAGAGACTGGTCGGCATCCCATGATGGCATTCACAGTGTCTTTGTGAATGAGGAATCCAACTCCATGTTCATGTTTGTCTTCACTGCCACTGAAGTAGAGTTTGTGGCCTTCTGGGTAGACGTTTCTCCGAGGTTTTTCCATCGTACCTCACAGAGCCCAAGGACGTTCCATCGGTATCTCTTCATTTCATGCGTTAGTTCTGCAACTTTTCCTGCTGCTCTCAGCGATCTCACATTCCAGGTGCCGATAGTAACATTTTTTCTTGTACGTAGGGATTTTGGTCCACCAGTCACATACTTTTCACATTCTGTTATATGGGTGAACAAAACAGCGAACATCATTTTGGAGAAATAACAGAGTTCAGCACTTCTCGGTAAAAAACAAAACAAAAAAACCTTGAAAATCTTATCAACGAATACGAAGATCTGCGTAATTGACAGTTCACCGAACGTTTATATCTGTTTGGAATCTGTTTAAGTTAAATCAAAAATAAAATAAACAGCTGATCTTTTAATACTACTTGCTGCACATTACCTTTAAAAGTGTAAGCCAAATACATCTTAACCTGACGTCATCGTATTAAAACGACTGGCATACACACGGTATCAAAGGGAAAACTACAATGGCAGAGTAAGCACGATGCAAACAAAATGTGCAGTGAAATAGGACCACTATGAGCCGGGACGACACAAGGTAAATACTGTATGTATTTTTACTGTTATCTGCTCCTTTGCCACTTAAGTGCTGTTTTTGTTATGTTGTGATGTTATCCTTTCCCATGTACATCTAATTTTACACTCTTGTATATATATATCTAAACCGATGAGATCCGTTTTTCATATACACCTACTGTCAATATGTAAAAGACTTGAAGACAACAGACATCTTATGTACGATAGAAATTTACACATGGACTTATGCATGTAACAGGATCATGCTGAACTTATGATTTTATAACAGCTTTCATTACGATGAATAATATGTATTGCGTGTTTTGTTAGTTTATCAGTGGGACATTGAATAAACAAATTAACGTGAAAAACAAATCGTGATCCCCTTTGTCTTGCCGTGTCCCAGCTAAGACACCCTGCCCATTGACAAAACTGAAGCGTACAAGCAGTTGACAAATACAGTCTTGTAGGGTGGGAACACCAGCAAGAGAGACACATACACAGAAAACGTCGTCTGGAATTCTGTTTCTTTCTTTCTTTACCCCACGCCCACCACCACCACCCCACCCTCTCTATTTTTGTTGTTGTTGTTTTTGTCTGTTTTCTTTTTACTGTAATCAACGTATACTAGGAATAGTTTAACAATGGAAGATTACAACAAACAACAAAAATAAACAAACTAAAAATACCAAACAAAACAAACTAAACAAAATGAAAAAAAAGCAACTAATGCATGGTTTGGAGAGTTTCTCAGTGAAGTGACCTTCAAAGAAAGATGTAACGGCTTAAGTGAAACTACATGTTGCATAGAGATTGCCAGCGTGTGTGAGGTTAGGGGGTGGGGTGTGTGCGCGCACGCACGTGAGTGCAATTACGTGCGTGCAGTACGTGTGTGCACCCATGCGTCTGTGTACGCCTTTGTGTATGTAAGCATGAAAAACACGTCGACACAATTTTGAAAGAGAGACTGACAACTTTATTGTATAGGAAACACATTTCATTCAAATAATTAATAACAATTGATATAAACAACAAAATGTGTCAGTGACCATAAACCAAATTGGATGAAAGTCAGTTACATTCAACTCAGTTGTAACATTTACAAAAGACGGATTTGCAACTATGAAAATGAACTGCGTGGTTATTACAGTATCAACTGATTGGGGGGGGGGGGGGATGATTTTGTCTAATCGCCAAGTCAAAGTGAAGCTAACCAGGTCATATTAGTCACGGTAGGTGGTCTTTCTTTTGTCAAACTGATTTCTAACGACTGGAGGAAAGTTGTGTATGCCCGCGTGTTCTACTGTGTGTGTGTGTGTGTGTGTGTGTGTGTGTGTGTGTGTGTGTGTGTGTGTGTGTGTGTGTGTGTGTGTGTGTGTGTGTGTATGTGTGTGTATGTGTGTGTGTGTGTGTATGTGTTGTGTGTGGTGTGTGTGTGTGTGTGTGTGTGTGTGTGTGTGTTGTGTGTGTGTGTGTGTGTGTGTGTGTGTGTGTGTCCACGTACAAAACGTGTCAGCCAACATTTCTCCAATCGTTACGGGTAGACTTTCACCTTATTTGAAATACGGTTTACGTGAGTTGTTCCATCAGTCTATAATGGACATAAGGATCAAGACTTTATTAACAACTTTGTTCGAAAATAAATACAGATACAAAAACGAATTATGTATACATTTGTATGCATGTACATGTATGTTTAAACTGGTGTGACCTAAATTGAGGGTCTTTACAATAACCTTTTGACTCCCACACCCTATCCACCACCAGCAAAACCTTAACACTTTGACTCCTTCACACTACAGGGTGAGGGACTCAAAGTGTTAAGTTTTTGCTTTGCTAGCATGGTTGACAATGCAGAATGCTGGTGGATAGGGTGCGGTAGTCAAAGAGTTAAACATATGAAAAACTGATTTATTCAAAAGTGAAATGTTAGCATGGCTTATCCATTTAGTCTGACTTTAACATTGCGTAAGTTTCTTACACTTGGCGGATTTGTGTGAATTACATGTAAGTTGTTTTAGACAAACCGTTGATTTAAAGGCAATACCAACAACAGCCCGTGCTGTAGCAACGGTGTGTTATCGTCATGTTGGCAGTAAAGGAGTACGGTAGTGAAGACAGAACGGGTAAGGTGGCCGCTAAACTCTTCTGTTCAGGTGTGACAATAAAGAGCGACAAATCGTCCCCGACCAATGTTTGAAAGAGATTAACGGACCATAACCTCCCAACCAATCCCTATCGCCTGATTGAACACCCTATGACCGATGCAAGACCGTTCTGCATGGGTAAATTGTTTGACATTCTTTCGCCCTACAAATAAGGGGAGCTTTCAGACACCTGTTTCATACTTGGTTTTGGTCTTATTCTTAATCGTTAGGAAAGCATGTACCTACAGTCTGAAATGGTCTCGAGACAAATTAGAACCAGAACACCTAAAGTTCGTTTTATTATAATTTGTGAGGGAGGGTTGTTTTGTTTTGTTTCGTTTTGTTTTGTTTTGTTTTGTTTCGTTTTGTTTTGTTGAAACGTTACATGACGCATGGTATCCTCAGCCATTATTAAAAATAATGCTTTGCATGACAGTTTTCCTCGGATTCTCAATTCGACATTTCGTTCATATTTCTCCTCAGTCGTTCTTTACGTCAATCAATCGATTACTTTGATCAGATGACTTCTATCAAAACTGAAGTCGTGAAATTACTGCTTTTTATTTGGAGAATTGTCTTCAAAGCTGTTCACAGTTTCTACTGAAAGGTGAAAAGTCTGACCAGAAAACTGTCCCTGCAAGTGTGCCCCAGGGTTCAGTACTTGGTCCATTACTGTGTTTAATACGATATCAACAATGATGTCCATAAAACGAATAAGTTGTTAAATTGTTTGTGGAAGACATAAGCATATCGCTTGTACATAAATAGCGCAGACATTCGCACTGAAATCATTAAATCAAATATATCACAACTTGGAGAATGGGCCAAATGTCGGATAATTAAATACATTGTAAAGAAAAGGACTTTCATAGAACAGTTATTGATAATAAATGAATTCAGACCTTAAGGCCTGAAACACATGTCGTACTATAAAAACGCTGGCTGACAATAGACAGAAGTGGAAAACCTTCGTTGCTTCCCCACATGCCATGGCATAATTGGCAATAAGCAATTAATTACTGGCTTGTCCTACACCAGCAAAGACATCAATCACATCATGCCATTGGTGATGAATGATTAAGCACAACAGGATCAAACAGTCAGCATCAAGAAAACCAAGAATAGTTGTTACATCATAAGGTTTTCAACGTTGCAAACGAAATCGAAATCGTTGAATACCTATCTGTGCAGTTTCAGTAACAGCTGATGCACAACAGACCAAGGATCCTCTACACAACAAGTGAAACATCCGTAGCCCATAACAATGCAACTACAAAATCTCTGGAGAAGCGAAACATTCACACTCAAAACCAAGCTCTACTGCAACAATCATAGCTACGTACTGATCCAAGGTTACGAAACTTCGTGTCTAAAATGAGGTCAGATAACGTGGTTCTAAAGCCTTCGACTTATACTGCTTTAAAAGATCGTAGACATCAAATGAAACGTTACTGTCATTGGGAAGCCAGGGAACAATGGCAGCAATATTTCTGTGTTCAGCGCTATCTGCAGGGGATGTTTGTAGTAGTGGCATCAGACTGTCCAGTCAAGTATTCAACGAATAACATCAGAATGCTGACAGCTCACTGACTTGAACAAAGAACGCTGAGTTCCTTGTGCCTTGAAAGACACGGAGATACTAAGTAAATGAAGAAAAGGAATACTTGTGGTTGTCAATGTTTTGATTGAAATACTTTATGAGAGTTAAATAAACACGATGAATCAGATTTAAATCTACCCCTCCCATGCATGCCTGCATACTGATTTTATTCATGAATATGAGTAATATAAAGTCTGATACATATCAACCTGTAAATAGCCCAAATATTGTTTAATAGTGGGTATAATATATTTCATGTCTCAACGCCTGTCAGTGCACACAGTCGTACATAATTTCATGCAGAAAAAGATTTCCTCTCTCTCTCTCTCTCTCTCTCTCTCTCTCTCTCTGATATGAACAGATGTTGTTGTGTGCATTTCTGTTTTAAGGGCTGTGGCCATCTGAGGTCTGAAAACTCTCTCTCTCTCTCTCTCTCTCTCTCTCTCTCTCTCTCTCTCTCTCTCTCTCTCTTGTGTGTGTGTGTGTGTGTGTGGTGTGTGTGTATGTATATATATATATATATATATATATTATATATATATATATATGTATATAGATTGACACACGAACACCTAATGACTTTTTATACAGTGAAACAAATCGTCATCCAACATATATACAGTCTGCTGTTAATTGTCTTATATACAAGTTAAAATGGTTATATACGGAAGACCATAGAATACCTCAAACAGCATATACTATGTCATGAATTTAGGTGCTAATGCAAAACCGGTATGCAATGTGCAAAACCGGTGTACAATGTACGTGTTTGTTTGTTTGTTTAACTGTGATTTTGGTGTTGTATGGTTGTATCAAGGTGATGGCAGATTAATTCATTTATTCATGTTTTTCATTATTCTGTAACTGATTGTAGATGGTAGAAATGGAACGCACACATTCAAACTAGCGAAAAGTTTAACATATACATACACAGACACTTTTCTAATAAACATGATTTGAAACCATACTTACAGATGGATATGGACTGACATTTGAGACATATAATGACATAATTTAGCTTTGGTATAGCAGAAATCACAGTCCATTGTTGTAGATACAGGGCACACTTTGACAGTGATCTATTACCTCCACGATGTAAAATTTCAAATGAAGGACACGTGTATTATATTGACAAGTAATTCATACTATTCGGAAGAAATACGTTCGCTCAAATATTACAGAGGACCATCCTTACTTAAGGTAACCTTATTTATGTCATCAATTGCCACTACTCTTGTTCGAACGTAGTCTTTAGTTTTGTACAACGCGCTCAAATTTAGAGATACAGCAACTTCTTGAGTCTGTTTAGGAATTAATTAAGCTTTTTCTGTGCGTATCTTTTCTGCTGTATCTGAAAATAGTTTTATTGTGGTCTTTTTGATGCAAACGTGATCTGTGTTGTGCTTGTGGACCCCCTCCATGAGAGGTCCAAGGCTTGAATATGAACAGATGTTGTTGTGTGCATTTCTGTTTTAAGGGGCTGTGGCCATCTGAGGTCTGAAAACTCTCTCTCTCTCTCTTCCCCTCTCTCTCTCTCTCTCTTTTCTCCTCTCTCTCTCTCTCTCTCTCTCTCTCTCTCTCTCTCTCTCTCTCTGATATCACAGATACTGACAACAATGATAATGATGATGAAAACGTTGATGACGACGATAGCTTCAATCCGTGAAGTTCATGGCCAAAAACCCAGCCTTTAACCGGTTTTCAGCAGCCGCCCAGCTGGTCATAACCGGTTCCTTGTCCCGCTTGTTTTTCCGGTTGGCATCCCAGTCATACACACGTAGATACTGACAGGTAGCCAGTTGTTGGATGGAGTTCCGTCTCACCGACGTTGCCAGCTGATGACTCCGTCGTTGCATGTTCAGCAGCACATCCAACTGATTGTGTTTGGCAGGCGAAGCCCCTTTGTTGCTGTTGGCGTTACCTTGTTCTGCTGGCTTTGGCGTTTGTCCTGTGAAGTAGAGTATTGCATGATTATTGGTTGTTGTTGTTTTGTTGTTGTTGTTGTTGTTTTGAGAGATGATCGTTCAGAAGTATGATATGATATTGTGTGATGTGATGTGAAACTGTGCAAAACAAACATACAAAATGAAGGGAATATTTAAGATGAGGAGAAACTAAAACAACAAATATTAAGGCAGAAAGACAGAAAAAAAAAAAGAAAAGGAAATAAATATACAGGGCCTATACAAATTCAAACCACCAGACTTGAAAATTCATTCTGGTGGTGTGTGTGTGTGTTGTGTGTGTGTGTGTGTGTGTGTGTGTGTGTGTGTGTGTGTGTGTGTTGTGTGTGTGTGTGTGTGTGTTTGTGTGTGTTTGTTTGTTTTTTTGTTTGTGTGTGGTGTGTGTGTGGTTGTGGTGTGTGTATGTGTGTGTGTGTGTGTGTGTGTGTGTGTGTGTGTGTGTGTGTGTGTGTGTGTGTTGTGTTGTGTTTTGTTAGTTTGTGTGTGTGTGTGTGTGTATGTATGTGTGTGTTTGTGTGCATGTGTATGTGTGTGTGTGCGCGTGCGCGCGTGTATGTGTGTGTGTGTGTGTGTGATGTTTGCGGCATGCATGCAGGTGTTTATAAATGTGATTTTTATCAATCTGAGTAGAAACTGTACGTGTTTTCCACAGGTAGTCCAAGATACATGATGTAAGGACTAAAGACTATACAGGACACGGTGTCTTCATCACAATATCTCCTTGAATGGTTTGTCTAAATGACTTGAGTGAATAGACATTAAACAATGACCACATAAAACGGTTCTGAAACGATCTACTGTAGGCTATATGTCGCTACAGAGTATTCCATTGCTGGGTAGTGATTTCGTAGTGGTTGTTGCCGTGGACTCTTCACCGGGAATGTGGCGGAATGTATTGGGGTTTGCTGATGAGTTGGAGAACCAAGATGAGCGGCGTGGTGGTAATGCCACAAAGATGTCAGCAAAAGCAACAGCGATAACAGCAAGCAATACTGACAAGTACGACGAAGCTGTTGTGACCCGTGTTTAAGCCCAGCATACGTCATGTGTCTATGTTCCATGCCATTTGGAGGCTACCCCGATAGACATTTCGAAACGCGCTACTTGTTCTGTACCCAGACTTCCAGTAGAGACCAGAGCATTATGTGGCTGAGCCAAACGCCAGATTGTTTGTTAGATCTCACTTTCTCTTATTTACAGACGAAATTGTTCATACAAGCCAAGAGAGCTTTCTATGACTGTATTGTGTGCGTCAGTAGGCATGGCATTACCACTTTACTCGCTTACCAGGCAAAAACGAACACACGAAAATATTGATCTCACCTGTCTGTTGTTTCTGGAAGAGGTCGTTGAAGAAAGTGTTGATGTCCTGTCTCCTCTCTATATCTTTCTGCTGTTCCTCTCTCAGCATTTTGTTTTGATCGTACTGAGGACGACCACTGGGAAAGGGGAAACTTCTCCGTGAGGGTTTTGTCAGCAGAGGTTCCAGAGTTCCACGAACACTGCGGTAATATTGCACCTGTAGGTGTCGACATGATTCACGTTTATATTCACAGATTTCAGGAACAAGTAGTGGCAATGGTGTGAATAACACACCCTTGAAGGTTTTATTTTTAACTGGTCTCGTTTAATTTTACATTTTTTGACATTTGTGCAATGCTGTTAAAGTGTACTGAAAATGAAAGTCTGAATTCTGTAGGCTGACTGGCTTACTTTATAATGTTGTTAGTTTAAGATAAGAATAAAAACACCACCACCACTACTACTACTACTACTACTACTACTACTACTACCACTACTACTACTACTAATAATAATAATAATAATGATGATAACAATAATAATAATAATAATAGTGGATGATGATGATGAGATGATGATATGATGATGATATGATAGATGATGATGATGATGATGATGATGATGATGATGATGATGATGATGATGATGATGAATGATGATGATGATATGATGATGATAACGACATTTATTCGGCGCCAAATCTTGATACAAAAATCAAATCAAAGCGCCCACTTTCATCATTCACCAAAACGTTCACTCACAATGACCAGAACTCAAGGGTACAAAATACACACTAACCGGGAGGGGGAAGACAGGGGGGAGCAGGACACAAGGGCGGGCACACAGAAGGGGAAATCACTGCTGGACAAAAAGGTATGTCTTCAGGTTAGACTTGAAGATAGACAGAGTATGTGACTGTCGAGTAGACAGGGGAAGCTCCTACCAGTTGTATGGACTAGACACAGAAGAAGAGTGGCGACCGAATATACAACATCGATATCGAGGAATATGTAAACCTACAGTATCAGACATCGGGCAGGGCATTCGAAGGCAGTCACAAAGGTAAATAGGTGCAGTGCCATTGATACGCCTGTAGCATTATGTATTGATTCTGCACGGAATTCTTTGAGAAACAGGCAACCAGTGTTAAAAGTGAAACAAGGAGTGATGTGATCATGCCTCTTTTTACGAAGAGCAAGACGGACCACCGAATTCTGAATACGCTGGCGGCATGCAAAAGAAGAAGTAGACAAGTCAGACAGCACAAAGTTACAATAATTGATACGAGATAAGCACGTAAAAATTGAACTGCTCTCTGATCGTTTTATAATGGAAAAACATCGAACATATCATTCCGTGTTTGAGATTATAAGTCTCGTGTCTTTCTCCTAAAAGCAGTTTCGTGCAAATATAAGTGGTGTTGTCGCTGGCATATTTAGGTGGAGCTAAAAAGGATTTGCCATAGTGATTCTAATTCCTTTTGAACAGTTCCAAAGTCCCGAAGCCTGTACCGATAGTTGTATATGCACTGATATTTAATCAGTGGTGTATGAAGGAGTGAGTGAGAGAGAGAGAGAGGGAGGGAAGAGACAGAGACAGAGAGAGAGAGAGAGATTGTGTGTATATGTATGTATGTGTGTGTGTGTGTGTGTGTGTGTGTGTGTGTACGTGTGCGCGCGCGTGTGTAAGTGTGTGTATATGTGTCTGTATGTGTGTATGCGTGCGTGTGGGGGATGGGGGTGGGAAATGGTTGGGTGGGAGGATACGTTTCTGCGTGGGGTGGTGTTTTTGTTTGTTTGGGGTCTGTTTGTTTGCCTGTATGTTTGTTTTTCAAGAATGGAGTGGTGTTTGTTTGTTTGTTTATTTGTTTGTTTCTTTGTTTTTGGAGGATGGAGTGTATGCTTTATTTTCAAAATTGATGCAGATGTCGGGGTGTAAATCTGTGAGTATAATCTATATAGCATGTATCATCAAAATGTATAAACAATTATTATGATTTTACGTGTGTGTGTGTGTGTGTGTGTGTGTGTGTGTGTGTGTGTGTGTGTGTGTGTGTGTGTGTGTGTGTGTGTGTGTGTGTGCGTGTGTGTTTGTGTGTGTGTGTGTGTGTTTAATTTGTTGATTTGTCATTTAAAACATGACTGAAAACCGTCGGATAGACACATACATGCGCCCACGCACGCGTACACGCACACACACACGCACACACACACACACACACACACACACACACACACACACACACACACACACACACACTCACATACATACACACACACATACACACATACACGCACACACATCCCCATTAAAACATGACTGAAAACCATTGGATAGACACAAATGCACACACGCACGCGCGATATCACTCATAGTGAAAAGACGTTAAATCAAAGAACGAACGAGCACGCACACACACACACACACACACACACACACACACACACACACACACACGTACACACACACACACACACACACACACAAACATACAGACACGTACACACACACACGCACACACACACACGTACACACACACATATATATATACATACACGTCCCATCCACACAGATCTATAAACCACCACCTAATCCTCCCACAAACATACATGCACTATCACCTCCTACAGTACATACCAAAGGCTCCTTGTCCAACAGCTCAGAACGTCTCTTGGCCTGACGTTTACGTTGCTTTCTTAGGCGTGCGGCCAGACTGTGACCGCCCTGTCTCTGACTCTTGGCCACTGGCTCTTCTTCGTCCAGATCAAGGAACATGACAGCATCCTCCAGCACCTCCTCACGGGTAGGCACCTTGCTGAACACCACGTGGCCTGCCGATGGCTCAACATTTGGTCCTTTGTCCTTCTCTGGTTCTTTATCCCCACTGGACGCTTTGCTCACCTTGCCCTCTCTGCATTTCTCTGAGACTTTGCCTCCTGTGACAGACTCTTGACAGTCTCGTTCAGATGATGCACTTCTTTTAAAGTCTTTGTCAGAATTTTGTTTGCAGCTTTTGGATGGAGTGTCTATGCCACTTGGCTTGATATCATCGAAATATGATTTTGTTTCCGAATCCATCCTCTGCCTAGGATTTGGTAGGGAAGAAAAGGGAACGGTGTTTGAACCCAAACTTGGTCTGCGTTGATCAGATGTCACTTCGTTATCTATTGGACTTGTCTGTGATGTGTAGGTCGTAATGGGAGCTAGTGCTTTCAGTTTGGATGTTTGGGGTAAAGTGGCCCGGCGTGCTCTTGTGACTGTGCGCGTCTTTGGAGATCCGGGTCTGTTCTTTCTGACCTCAAGTACTCGACTGCTTTTGGAAGATGAGTTTTTGTTGGTAACTTCTTTTGCCGATTCTGTTTGATCTTGAATATTTGAATAATTATCTTCCAAGATATCATCAGGGCGATAAGCATCCATTGGAGACGTGTCTTCTGGAATAATGTCGAGGTTCGTGGCAATGGTGTCTGATTTCGGGGAAGAGTGCGTCATATGTGTGTAAATATCAAGAGCGTTCACATCTTGCATTTGTCGAACATCGCCTTCTGAATATCTCCTCGTGGATTTCGTTTTGTGAGTTTGCGTCGGTGGTTTGGGCTTACTGTTGCTGTCATGTGTGACTTCAATGTCAATATCTTTCTTTGCGCTTCTTTCTGGAGATGTAGATATCGTGTCACCGGACTGAGACTGGTCCTTCAGAAGGTCGGTTTTGTGGTTTTGAGGGTTGTCAAGTGGCTTAGATCCTCTTCGGTAATTCTTGTCGACAGCAGATTTGTCATCAGACATTGAAACTCCTGTGTCGTGAGGACGTGTCTGCCGCATCAACCTCAGCTCTGTCAGACTTTGCTCTCCTTTTGCTGCCATCATGGACATGGCATTGCTCTCGAATCTCTGTACTATTCTCCTCTGGAGCAGTCTAGTCTGTAAACCATGCATTCAATTTGTATCAGGATGACAGTGTGCAAAAAATTAAAGACACAGATCGTAACAAATAAAACATACACCATAAAATCTACAAAAAATAATTTAACCAATCATTTAATCAATTAATCAATCAATCAATCGATCAATCAGTTAATTTTACTTCATCAAAACAACTTTGTGTGATATAAATGAAACATATTAATTGATTTTATGCGGTTTTATACTTGATTAAAACGGATGCTTTTGTCTGAAAAATGCTAAGGCATCACTGATTCATGCAGAGTTGAACATGCTATACATACGCACGAGTGTGTTTTTTTTCTAATCATATACTTAATAAAACATTGATTTAAATCCGCCTAAACATGGAAGAGAAATCATTTTTCAGAGAAACAGACAGACTGACTAGCAAATAGCAGATATACAATGAGTTGATTGTAATCAGTTACAGACAAGAGAAGGGGAAAGAGAGACACAGACAGAAGAGAGAGAGAGAGAGAGAGAGACAGAGAGAGAGACAGAGAGAGACAGAGACAGAGACAGAGAGACAGACAGACAGACAGACAGAGAGAGAGAGCGTCAATGAGATCCGTCTCCTAACAGATTGCCATCGTTCAACAGACAGCAGAAATAAATGTCAACATAACGAGAACACGTATTCGGTCAACTAAACAAGACAGTGACAAATGTCAACATAACCAGAACACGTATTCAGTCAACTAAACAAGACAGTGACAAATGTCAACATAACCAGAACACGTATTCAGTCAACTAAACAAGACAGTGACAGATGTCAACATAACCAGAACACGTATTCAGTCAACTAAACAAGACAGTGACAAATGTCAACATAACCAGAACACGTATTCAGTCAACTAAACAAGACAGTGACAAATGTCAACATAACCAGAACACGTATTCAGTCAACTAAACAAGACAGTGACAGATGTCAACATAACCAGAACACGTATTCAGTCAACTAAACAAGACAGTGACAAATGTCAACATAACCAGAACACGTATTCAGTCAACTAAACAAGACAGTGACAAATGTCAGTCACACACTACAGACAACAAACGACCCAATTCACGAGATACAGGAAAAAACAAAGACAACAGATACATTAACTGTCTGATGTTCGTTTAAGCCAGGGAACTGGTATAATGTATTTTGGCTGATGTGAAATTAACACATTTGTGAACTGAATTGGGAAGTGACGGGAAAACATGATGAATTAAGTAGATTGATATAGATGTGATTATACTATGTCGTTGTCATTTAATCCTGACAAAGATTAAGGGCTGAAATACTGACGGTGTTATTTGTGAAATTGTTTCTTTGTTGTCTTTTGGGTACGCTTGGTAAAAGCCAGCTGGCTGAAACATTCCGCCCTCTTGTTTCGTTGATTTCCTTGGCCCTGTTCTTTTCACTCTTTGCACCTCCCCCCTGTCTACCATCATCAACTCCCACTCTATAAAACACCACTTCTATGCTGATGACACCCAACTTCAAGACAGTGACTCACCTGACAATATACAGCGCCTCCTGACTCGCACCACTGAGTGTTACTCAGACATCAAAAATTGGATGACATACAACAAACTTCAGCTAAATGATGACAAGACAGAAGCTATCCTCATTGGCACCCGTCAGAAACTTTCTCAGCTGCCTCCTCTTTCTCTCCCATTATGTAACACATCAGTCCCAATTTCTGATTCAGCTAAAAACCTTGGTGTCTGCATTGACTCTACCCTCTCCATGAACAACTTTGTTTCTCAAACTGCCAGATCTTGCTACTATCACCTCCATCGTATAAGCCTGATCAGGAAGTATCTCTCTGTGGGAACAACTGCAAAACTCGTTCTCTCCTTCATAATGTCTCGCATTGACTATTGCAATTCACTCCTGTCCGGTCTTCCTGCCTGCACCACTCACATCCTACAGCGCATTCAAAACAATGCTGCACGCCTTGTACTCAAAAAGAAAAAAGCTGACCACATATCTCCTCTCCTGGCACAACTTCACTGGCTCCCTGTATCAAAGCGCATACAGTACAAACTAGACACCATGTGCTACAAAAGCCTCAATAACGCAGCCCCCGATTACCTGTCAAGCCTACTTGAGATCTATGTTCCCTCACGTACCCTCCGCTCTGCCTCCGATCCTCTGACTTTTCGCTTTCCACGCACTAAGCTCAATACTTACGGTCCACGAGCCTTCTCTGTTTCTGGTCCGCTCTCCTGGAACAAACTTCCTCTCTCAGTCCGTCAGCAACCTACTTTTGTCTCCTTCAAGTCCGCTCTCAAAACTCACCTTTTCTCCTCTGCATAAAATCCTGACCTCACTCAATCCCCTCTGCAGCCTGTCTCCACTCGGAGGGGAATCACATTGCAATATATAATTGTATATAATATGCTCTCTATAATTTTCCATTGTTTTTATTCTTTCTCCCCATTTATAGCCGTGTGTGTGTGTGGGGTGTGTGTGTGTGTGTGTGTGTGTGTGTGTGTGTGTGTGTGTGTGCGTGGGTGCGTGTGTGTGCGTGCGTGCGTGCGTGTGTGTGCGTGCGTGCGTGTGTGTGTGTTTCAGCGCTTAGATTTGATTTTATCAAGATTTTGCGCTATATAAATATTGTAATTATTTTATTATAATTATATAAATGCGTGTTTTGATCCCCCTTCCCCCCCCCCCCCCCCATATGTTCTTGCTTTTTAAAAAAAAAAGAAAAAAGAAGATAACAACAATAACAACAGCAAAAATAGTAATCTTTATCATAATGATAATACTATCATCAGTACTGTCATTATGCTGAAGATTACTATAGCAACTGCAGATTATAGTAACAGCAGCAACAGCAAACCATAAGAACAAACAACAATAACAGTAACAACAACAACAAATGAGGATGAGAATGGCAATGAAGAAAATGACGATCAACAACCTGAAGTGCATTCAGCTTCTCCCGGATCTCCTTCTGACGTCTCTTGTACTCGTCCCGCCGCGTGCGATGCACGTGCTTCTGCATACGGCACATGGTCTGCTGCACAGCGCGCTGTTGTCTCTGTAGCAACGCTATGGAATGCTGGTGGTCTCGGAACCAGACGTTCACATCGTGTCCTAGACGAGCTCTGCTGGCAATGTTGTAGTAGAAGACCCTGCTTGTGTATTCGGGTTTATCTAGCCGTGTCAGATCTGTCAGGTTGTCTTCATTCAGCTTGCTGAGTGGCTTGTACGAGCTCTTCTTCGTCTTTTTCACACGCGGTGTGGGTTGGGCTGCCATTGCGCTGGGAAGCTGACCACACTGTTATTTGTGTTCTGTGGATGGAAGGTGTTGTGGACCACTGTGCCCAGACTTGAACTTCTGACAATGATCAATACACTGTTTAGTGGACTGGGCGGGGCCAGGCTGGCTTGCATAGGGTTGGGTACGGTTGGGCAGGGCTGGGCTGGCTGGTTTGAGGTTGAGCTGAGAGTGGGCAGTGCTGGGTTGCATTGGGCTGGGCTGAGGAGGCTAGGCTAGACTGTGATGGGTTGGTTTTGGGTTGAATTGAGGTGGGCTGTGCTGGGTTGAGTTGGGTTGGGCTGGGCTAGGCTGAGATGGGCTGGTTTGAGGTGAGATTAGATAGACTGGGCTGGTTTGGGATGAGCTGAGGGTGGGCTGTGTTGGGTTGGGTTGGGCTGGGCTGAGATGGGTGGGTTTGCATTAAGCTGGCCTGAAGTGGGCTGGTTTGAGTTGAGCAGAGGTGGGCTAGCCTGGGTTGGGTTTGGCTGGTCTGAGATGGGCTGGGTTGGACTGGGCTGAGGCGGGCTGGTTTTGAGCTCAGGTGGGTTGGGATGGGTTGGGTTGAGCTAAAGTGTACTGGGCTGAGCTGGACTGGTTAGGGTCGGACTGGGTTGGGTTGTAATAGCCTGAGCTGAGATGGGTTAGGCTGCTGCAAATTGTACGTTGTGCAACCTGTCATTTGGTCAATCAATCCTTTTGTGGTCAGTCAACAGGTGTTTGACAGTAAAACAAGCAATCAGTCAATCAACAAATAAGATCAACTTATCACACAAACACTCAGCAATTCAACCGGTAGTGATGTCAGTCAATGTATCAGTCATTCTGTCAACCTCAGCCTGTCAATGTCGACTTTATCTTCACAACCCTTTCACTGTCAATGTAATCACCCTATTTTCAGCTCTTAATATCGTGGTAATGTTCTTCACATTTATGGATGTCGTTTGAACTGTAATTTGAAATTTTACACACACACACTCATACACACAAACACGCGCGCGGGCGCACACACACACACACTCACACTCACACACACACACACACACACACACGCACGCACGCACGCACACACACACGCACGCACGCATGCACGCACGCACGCACGCACACATGCACACAAACTTGCACATACATCATACATGTACAAATATACGCAAACACCCAGACACATACACGCAAACACACACACACACACACACACACACACACACACACACACACACACACACACACACACACACACACACACACATCACACAAACATCATTCACACAAACATAACACAACACATACACACACAAAACACATACACACACAAACACATGTATACATGTATACACACACATGCACGAACACACATACGCACGCATGCACGTACGCACACAACACACACGAAGGTGTACACACACATTATAGTTTCATGGTCATCTGCATAGACGAATTGAAATCTGTCACTGATCTTTATTTGAGTTAGAATTTACACTTCAAGGATATCATATATGTATATATGCATGTATCGTGTTGTAAGGTGGCTGTGTTGATCATATATGTATATATCTGTTGTAAGGTGACTGTGTTGATCATGTATGTATATATCTGTTGTAAGGTGACTGTGTTGATCATTTATGTATATGTCGTGTTGTAAGGTGATTGTGTTGATCATGTATGTATATATCGTGTTGTAAGGTGACTGTGTTGATCATATATGTATATATCGTGTCGTAAGGTGACTGTGTTGATCATATATGTATATATCTGTTGTAGGGTGACTGTGTTGATCATATATGTATATATCTGTTGTAAGGTGACTGTGTTGATCATTTATGTATATATCGTGTTGTAAGGTGACTGTGTTGATCATATATGTTTATATCTGTTGTAGGGTGACTGTGTTGATCATGTATGTATATATCTGTTGTAAGGTGACTGTGTTGATCATACATGTATGTCTAGTGTGTGGGTGCGTTTTGATTTGAATTGTCAAGACTACGTAGGTACGTAATACATACATACATATATACATGTATACATACATACATACATACGTGTGTGTGTGTGTGTGTGTGTGTGTGTGTGTGTGTGTGTGTGTGTGTGTGTGTGTGTGTGTTGTGTGTGTGTGTGTGTGTGTGTGTGCGTGTGTGTGTGTGTGTGGTGTGTGTGTGCGTGTGTGTAGTGTGTGTGTGTGTATGTGTGTGCGTGTGTGCGTGTATGTATGTATGTGTGTGTATGTATGTATGTGTGTGTGTGTGTATGTGTGAGTGTGTGTGTGTGTGTGTGCGCGCGCGTAAGTAAGTAAGTAAGTTAATAATAAGTTCATATCAATCATCGAACAATACATATCTTCAGCTTTAAAATGCATATGATTTCCGTACCTACCTGGATCACTGGCAAAGAATAAGCCAATTCAGTCAGTACGTAATCCAAATCAGCAACTCTGATTGTCAGCATGCATTTTGAGAAGTAATCAGCACCATTCAGACTCACTTCCAAGACGTTGTGTTTGGAAAGCAACTAATCCATGAACAAGTATGCCGCGCCGTTATATGTATGTTTTAATTCCAAGACTTTTTCAACCATGCTAAATACTATTCAACATGCAGCATAACTGAACTGTGGCTCGTAGATTGTTTATTTTTGTTCTTTTTTTTTTATTGAATTAATGTGTTGCAGTTTTGGATATGGTGAAGAGCAATCGATTTTACAGAGTTAATTGATGAAGTACGAGGCATGCTGTTTATACCCAAAGTACTGCCGTTATTGAATTCATACCTGAAGAGTAAACGACTTTATCAGACTTGTCAATATACCAGCATGCAGTCCATATGTTCAAAGCTCTCTCTCCCCCTCTCACTCTACAAAACTCATGGCACACAACGTCAATCGTAACCCTATTCTCCCGGTGAAAAGCCAAGACTGAAGAAATAGTAGTGTCATACACACAGGCAAAACACACAAAGCCAGCGGCCACTGGGTCCATGGGGTGGTGGTGGTGTGTTAAACCCTTTTTGTTTAGGTAAGGGGAAAGGCGGAGACAGGGCCAGTAAGGTGAATGAAGATAAGTGTATGAAGTGTCTCGGACAAACGGTTTGCCCAAGAGTATAAGTCCACAATGCAAAGCCCTGTGTAGCAGGATTAGATAGCGGCAGTCTAGTCCACAGATCAGTAAATTTTATGTTTTGTGGCAGAGGTAAAAAGGAAGTCGTGTCAAGCTTGTTTGTCGTTAACTAACATG
>CM060310.1:40048229-40075729 GCA_030674185.1 Monoplex corrugatus
GAAATCATGTGTGTTAATATTCCTTGTTTTATGTATTTTAATCATAAGCTGAATATTAGATTATTCCATTCTGATCCCATTCATCTGAGACAATATGTTGTCCGCAGGTCAAAATATGTCGATAAGGACCTGAAAAATCCTCGCTGACACTTTTTAACATGTTTTACGCAGTTGAATCCTTGATCTTTGATCGGACCTTGCGAAATTTGCAGTATTCAACATAACAAAAGAGTGAGAGGAAGAAGAAGAAAAAGAAAAAGGTACGCAATAAAAGAAAACTGGTGGTTACAAATATAGTAGCTCGATCCACAGTGTGTACCCGACGGATGGTGCAATTAGCTACCTTTTAGTGCAGATGAAACGGTGCCGCTCCATTTGCCAGCAAAGAACACTACCGGGTACACTACACGTACACTTACTACACGTAGACTCGTAAGGCTCACCGGGAGGTCGGGTCAGACAGCACTCAAAACCTGAAATAAAGAGTTTCTTGTCAACGCCTCACTGACGTCTACGATATTGCGAATGTAAAAGTCACCATTCTTACAGATCATTTGTGCAAATTTGAAGAGAGAGCATATGGAATTATTTAAGGGAAACAAGTTTCTCCCAAGTAAATTCCAAACTTTCATTCCAAATCAAGCCTATTTCAAATATCTTGGCCTGTGGTGTATCATTTCTGAAGCTTCATCACAAAACAAAAATGATTTTTAGGAAGATAAACAAACTACACACACGCACGCAACGCACGCACGCAAACAAACAAAGAAAGAAAGACACGCACACACATACAATACACATACACATACACATACATACATGACCATGTCAACATAATTATGTTTTTCAAGTTTAAATTCCAGCACTCAAACCTGACTGTCGATCATTGACCTCATTTGACCTCGCTGACTGTTTCTGGCCAGAAGGGTGTATCATAAACAGAATAAGTAAGGCGTATATTGTATACCACATTGGCAGGAAAACCCTCGTAAATATGTGCTCGCTGTCGGCACACTGTAGGTTAAGTAGTCACTGATCAAACACCTCTTAAGAGCAGGCAGAGGTAATGTTAAACGGGGATAAGACGCGTAGGAGCTATTGGCAACTTTTCATGAGTATCTTGTTGTGGCAGGACGGTGTCCACAGGTAAAAAAAAAAACAACAGCTATCCAGAATGAGAGAAGTCCTGGGTTTGAATCAAGTTTGGACAAGGATTTGACCTTCAACTTTACCAAAACCTGGGGAATTCGAGCCCCCCCCCCCCCCTATTATTTATGAAAACCCCTCCTACACCTCACTCCCGCCCCATTTTTATTTCCCAGGTCCTGCCCTGATTTGAGCCTACGGTGGTAAGCAGTGGAGTGCTGTCATGAGACATTTAGTTCTGGAAAGGTCTTGGTTGGCGTAGAGGTGGTTCTCCCGCCTTCAACTTTGACTACACGAGTTCAAGCCTAGTCGGGAAACTGTGAATGCGGTCTCCTAAACCACCCAGCTTAGACAGAGTATCTAATCCTGTCTTTCCAGGGTTGGGGAAGGTCAAGTAGCGAGGGAGACGACAAGAACACGTCCTCAAAAAAGCAGACTCAACAGTCCCCCAGGATCCGGTTGTAGGCTATGGGACTAGCTTTACCTAAGTTCCATTGATTTTTCTCGAAGGAGCGAAGAGTAACAAATCCATCAGTTTACAGGGTCTTGCATTGTACAGTGTCATGTCTGTGTATAAATCACATAGAGTCAGTGACGTGGACGAAGAAGCAAGTCAAATATGCAGTAGTCTTCTGTCTTCTAACAGGTTAAGTGCGCTCGTTCAGTGCAGTGGGCGATTTTATTTACAACTTTCTTCACTGAACGTCATGTTTCATATGTCAGATTGTATGGCTTCTTGAATCGGTTATGTATAGTTGCTTTCTTTGATAATGTAGTTACTATGGATATTATGGATCGATCGATCTATAAAAAAAATGAACCCATACACATTTTTGTTCATTCGTCCATCCATTCAAACCGTCTACTTATCTATTCATCCTTCAAATAATCAGAGAGTACGATGTCATATCAATCCATGGATAGATAGATGGATGGACAAACGGATAGATTGATTAATCAATCAACCAGCCAGTCATACAGAGTAAGTCTGCAAGTCAGTCATAACTGTCAGATTTTACTGGCACACAGTAAACTCCGCCATCATCATCATGTGCTCTGCCGCATGGCGTTGGCGGTCGTAGCCCTCCATACGAATCTATGGTATGTCGCTGAAGTACATCTCCCATCTTCTCTGTTCATCCACTCCACAAGTCCGTCCAATATTTTCTCCCTGGATGTACTTGGTGCTCTTTTTCACTCCAGCTTTCTTGTTGTTACTAAGTGCTCAAAGTTCTCTTTCCTCATAAAATGTCATATAAATGTTGTTTGCCTTTTCCTAATCTTCCTCATTAATGTTCTTCCTGTGTCTGCCTCCCTCAGGACCGTCTCGTTTTTTTTATTTTGCTGTCCATGGAACCACGCTTCAAATCCGTGCAACAATATCGGCTCTACATAACACTGAAGAACTGTCTTCCTGATGTTAATTGATAGGTATTTGTTGTTAAGAATGCTTTTAATTTTCTTCAACGCTGTTTTAGATTGGAAGACTGTGCTGGCTATTTCTAATGTGCATCTGTCGTCTGGTGAGATGACATTCCCATATAATTATTTCAACTTATCGACTTGTCTCAATGTTGTGCTATTTGTTGTTATTCTGCATGAGGGGATTTCTTGTTTTTTACTGATTACTATGACTTCAGTCTTCTTGTTATTTAGCTCCAGTCCTTTATTTCTGTTTTCTATTTCTATTATATCTACAAGATTTTGTAGGTCTTTTTCATTTTCTGCAATTAGAACGGTGTCATCTGTATAACGAATATGCATACTGTTTAATAATTTTCCTCCAATCTTTATCCCAACATTCTTACATGTTTCTCGTGATGGTTTCACTGTAAAGTGAAAACGAACTTGGCGACAGAACACATCCCTGCCAAACCCCTCTTTTGATGTTTGGAAAGAATTTATTACATCATTTTCTACTCTCATTGCTGCTATTTGTTCCCAATACACATTCCGTATTATTCTTAGATCCTTTCTATCAACATTGAGACTTTCTAGTAAGTTGACCAACTCTTCGTGTCTTATCCGATCAAAAGCCTTGCGATAATCAACAAAACACAAATATAAATCCTTATTCAACTCAAAATGGCATGAATAGTTCCTTTCCCTTCGACAAACCCGTGTTGTTCTTCTGCTATTTCTCTTTTGATTCTGTTCCTTGTCCTCGTTTATTCTTAAAAGAATTGTTGTTACATACCTCGTCAAGGTGATTGTACGATGGAAACTCCGTCATAGCTTTTCTTAACCTCACCCAAATTCGTATCTTGCAAAATACTTTTTGCAATTACCTCAAAATTTAATGGTTGGTAAATTGCTTGGTTGGTCAGTTATTAATTTTGGTCTTTTTATTATTATTATTAGTCGTCGCTACACTACAGATATAAATAAATGTGCACTGATACCACCTGAACATTAATTATGTTAAGATAGGGAGAAAGAAGGCCACAACCATTAGCATGTTAATCTGACGTTCAGTCAATTGAGGTACTAAAGCCTGCCACACTTCGGTGGTCAATGAGTGGTGGGGTGATGGGGGGGGGGGGGGAGGGAGAGAGAAGAGAGAGAGAGAGAGACAGAGAGAGTGATTCAAACTTCTAAACACTTTATTACTCAAGGATAGCAGCATAAGGTCCTACTGGACCTGTCTTACGCTTAGTCCTTGCTATACTAAACATAATATAGCAATTAAAAATTGGCCTGTTTGCTGCCCATCTTAATGTTTCCATCATTCTGGCAGTATCAGCATAGTGTTTCATACATCCCTCTTCCTCTATCCATGTCAAGATATGGCAGTGTCAGCGTAGTTTTTTTATTGGGAACATAGATCCCACTCCTCCTACCCATTTCATGATCTTGCCAGCGGATACTGCTTTTCCTGAGTTCAGGGTATCAACCAGATAAATGTTGGCAGATTTGGGTGAAGCGCATATGGAATTCTCCGAGTGTAATGAATTCCTCTTGAACAAACTCTAAATTCTAGCCTAAACTCCACATGCATAAAGACAAAAATGAAATGCATTCCTTATGCATTACTTAAAAATAACAATGAGAAAAAAATGAAATGCAAAGACATGTGAAGGATAGGGAGACAGTAAAGGAAGCGTTAAAAACAAAAACAAAACAAAGGGGTGGGGGGAGAAGTTATTGTTAATGGTGAAATGTCTGCCTGTCTAAAACAAATTTATGCTACAGAGACAGGCTTGTAAGTCAAGATATAAATGAAATTGGTAAGTTTATGTAAGTCTTTTTGCACGTGAGGCTGAAAAATACGAAGTCGGTAATTCATGGAGTGCGAGTGACCGTGCGGGTAGATACAATGACAATGACAATGACAATGACAATGATAATGACAATGACAATGATAAGTTTACATCATCTGTCATTTTCCAACTCTAAAAGCTATTTGCTCAAACCCATTTTTCAAAATTGCCGTTGCTAGTGTAGGCCTACGTTTCCGCGTAGAACTGAAAATAGTGGTGACATTACGTCAATTAATCAATAACATAAGATATAATACGCACAGAAATCAAAGAATAACAGCATTTGTTGTCGTCTGAGAGAAGTAGGACAAGAAACGTAGATATGAAAATAGTGTATCTGTGCGCGCGCGCGCGCGTGTGTGTGTGTGTGTGTGTGTGAGAGAGAGAGAGAGAGAGAGAGACAGACAGACAGACAGACAAACAGAGACAGAGACAGAGACTGACAGACAAACAGACAGACAGACAGACAGACAGACACAAAGAGTCTGGTTACCCTTTTAGGCATATTGGAAACAGACCGACATGGAAGCAGAGGAGGAGGAAAAAGAGAGAGAGAGAGAGAGAGAGAAGACAGACAGACAGACAGACAGACAGACAGACAGACAAACAAACAAACAAACAGAGAGACAGAAAGACAGAGAGACAGACAGAATTCACTCTTTCAGTCAAAGGTAAAGAGTGGGCAATTAAACACATATTCCCAGAGCAAAATAAAAGGGACAATTCGTTCCATTCAATTGAATCTCCCAAATTGTCGACACTCGATTTAACAGGCCCATACGCTGTGACAACACACTCAACAACCATTTTGATGTCTTGGGTCGGAAGCCTGTCAGTGAACCGAGCCAAGTACTACATTATTGTGGTCATGTGGTATCAGGGTGCATAGGATTCAAAGGCACACACACACACAACACACACACACACACACACACACACACACACATACACACACACATACACATAACACACACCACTACACACATCATACATGTACATACATACATACATACATGCATACACACATTCACACATACATGTACATACATGCATAATACATCCATCCATCCATACATACATACATACACGCGCGCCCGCACACACACACATTCACACACACACCACGCACGCACGTACACATACATACATACATACATACATACATACATACACACACACATACACGCGCGCACACACGCGCGCACACACACATATACACTTCTGGTCGATATGAAACAATCTCCTCTTTTAATAGTTTTATGTTTTTTAAGCGAGATTGGAAAGGAATCACAAGAGGGCCATGTTCAATTTTGATGATGATGACACATGGCACACAAGCTGATGATTCCATCATATGTGCTCGCTAAACCCAAGCCTAAAGTAAATCAAGAACATAAACATACATGCGCACATACGCATACACACAGACTGAGAGGAGACATGGACAGAGAGAGAGGGGAAAAAATATTTAAAAACTGCTGTCACGGAAGTATACAACCTTAAACTGGGGAGAAAAAGATTTTTTTCTGAAAATTACGGGGGAGGGGGGGTGTTGTTTGTTTGTTTGGTTGTTTTGTTTTTGTTTTTGCTTTTGTTTTTGTTTTGATCATACATACCGTGTCTCATTAATGCATATCCGACAGTCGGTGTTCTTGCCCCGTACGCATACTAGTCCACCTGATATGGAGTGGCAAATCTATGGGCCCCCGACTAGGCAGTCCAGATTGAGAGGAGGGGAGGAGGGCAAAATAACCCCCTGCCAGCCAGCTGCTAAAACGCATGTCCAAGGAAGGCAACCTTTACGAAGAGGTTACCCTTAGGCCCAGAAACATGCCAGGAATCTGGGTCTTGGTTTGGCAGCCCATAGTTTGGAGACAAAAAGACCGTCAGTCAGCCAATTGCTGCAAAACAAACAAACAAACAAACATGCCCAAGAAGGAAGCCTTTGCAGAGTAGCAAAACCGGGACCCTAGATCCTGGCTTGGCAGTCTATAGCCGGGAGACAAAAAAGACCCCCAACCAGCCAATAGCTGCAAGAGCATGCCCAAGAACATCCTCTGCCAAACCTTGCCAGGACCTGGGCCCTGACTTGGCAACCTATGACAGGGTGGGCAAAAGGATCTTGGCCAGCCATTTGCCGCAAGAGCATGGCCAAGGACAGTTCTTGGGTTTCCCTTCGTCAGGGTCCCTTTCCTTGGCCCAGAAAACTGCCGGGAATGGACCCTGAGGAACGGAAACCCCAAGAGGCTGCACTTCAATAGTATTAGGAGCCGTGCAAATCGGCATCGGAACGGACACCGTACCAATAGTCACAGAGAGAGAGAGAGAGAGAGAGAGAGAGAGAGAGAGAGAGAAGAAGAGAGAGAGAGAGAGAGTGTGTGTGTGTGTGTGTGTGTGTGTGTGTGTGTGTGTGTGTCGAAAGAGCACGGGCAGCAACCCCTACACCAACTGGGCCACGCAGGATTACGGCCCCTGAGTTTCTTCTACGATTGACTTCTCGAATTGGGAAAGCAGTCTGAATTCGCTCTACGTGTGTTTTCGCACCCTCACTTGAGGAGGAGGGTGGGTGCGAATATGATGATTAAAACACCAAAGAAGGAATCATAGAAGCCCTTTGCCCGTCGGCAGTTGCTAAGCTGAAGCTAGTCAACAATGGCAAAGCACATTCAGCCCCTCCACTGCAGTCAAGCTGTGGCTAGACTGATGGAGGTGTGGAATGCTTGCTGACATTTGGAGTGCCGATGCCCAGAGGGCTGTGGGAAAGAGAGAATGAAGACAAGAAGCCCAAGCCCAGAGGGACAGGTAGTAAACTGGGAACGACTAGCTGAAGTGGCACCGGCCAAAACCTTGTGCACCATTTGAAAAAACATTGTCATCAGCACTTTCTCTTGATCTTTATTGCTTTTTATTTTATTTTGTTCATTCATGATATGTAAATCCGAGGTATAAATCTACCCTACTGTCTTGGATATTGCTAGTTTGACAAGTCATCAACGTTGTTAGTTCTGTGATAGAAAACATAAACATTCTTCACAAAATATGTCTTCATTCCTCCTGACAGACTTGAACCAACCAATGGACTTGCGCATATGGTTCACAAACTCACCCACTGGTACTTGGAAACCAAAGTTTCATTTCTTTGCAAAATTATTTGAAATAAGATTTTCTTCTCCCTGTGACTGACCTTGACAAACCCAATAGGTTAATATGTGTGTGTGTAGGTGTGGGTGTGCATACATGTGTAATATGTGTATGTGTTCTGCAAAATTATTTGAAATCAGATTTTCTATGTACACACAATGCAGGCACACACACACACACACCACACACACACACACACACACACACACACACATACCACACGCTCCCTGTGACTGACCTTGACAAACTTGATAGGTTAGTATGTGTGGGTGTGGGTGCGTGCTGCATGTGCGTGTGTGCGTGTGGTGTGTGTGTGTGAGTGCATGTGCTGCGTTGTCTGAGTGTGTCTGTGCCATGTGCATAACTGAGTGTGTGGTAGTGTGTGTATGTAGGAGAACAGTCAATGTTAGTTGATGTGTATTTGAGTGAGTATGCATGTGTGTGTGTATGCATGTGTTTGTATCTGGTCTGTTTGAGATTGTGTGCAAAAAGAGAATGTATGGATGTATGAGTGGCCTACACATTCACAAGTATCAATTCATGCTATATATGCTATGAGTAATCTTCACATTTGTGATTGTGTAACGCTTTCGGTAACTTTGTGTTTGCATGAGTGTTGTGAGTGTGTCATATGTTCATGTATGTGTATCACAGTCCCTGCTTAACTCATGTAGGCATGTTACTGCGCTCGCATGTTGTTGATGAATGCATTTGTATACGTATGTGTATATATGTGTGTTTTGTGTGTGTGTGTGTGTGTGTGTGTGTGTGTGTGGTGTGTTTTTATACATGGTTGTATGCACACTAGTGCATGCCACATATGTATAATACATGCATGTTTTAACTAAACACATGAAGATACCATGGCATAAAAGTGTGCTACTCAATATTTGAACTGCAACAGCTTGCAAAATATACACTCAACACACACACACACACACACCACACACACACCAACCCCACACACCACACACACACACACTCTCTCTCTCTATCACTCACTCACTCACCCACTCACTCACACATACATTTACCCTTCCCAAAGAAAACATCAGTCATATTGAGAAGTTATACAAATTTATAGTTGAAACAAAGTCATCAGATAGAAAATATGAGTACCAAGCTACTTGAAGTAAGTATACCTTTAAATGTTTTTGATTTTCAATACCACAAAGATAGATCACACCCAAACACAAATTTAGAAATATAAATGAATACCGGTAAATAAATAAATAGATAACAAACAAATGCATATGTATGATTGAAGGAAGGTTACTCACTCTGAGTTAGCAGGTCTGCCAGGTCCTCGAGAGGACATTACATGGCAAACCCACTAACTCACGAGTATGTAACCTTCATTCATACAGAACAAGAAAAATTCATGTATCAGTCTACATTCTACACTTGAAAAGAAAATAATGAATACACACAAAAATTGCTGATTGCTTTTTTTCTCCAAGCTGTTTATTAAGTTTAAACTCTAGCCACATTAACCATTTGACTCCATATCCTTCCAACAGCATCCTGCATTGTCGAACCATGCTAGCAAAGCAAAAACATAACCCTTTGACTCCCTCACCCTATCCCCCAACATCCCGAAGGAAGCTGGTGGATTGAGTGAGGGAGTTGAAGGGTTAAATCTTTGCAGTTGGTGGATAGGATGTGGGAGTCAAAGGGTTAACAGCATACCCGAGGCAACTACGGGGGTTGGGCGGGGGGGGGGGAGGAGAAATGAAGGACTGAAGGGAACATAGCAACCTACACCTCATAAAGTTCCTTTCTTCATATCTTGATTGCTGAATACACACAACACACACACACACACACACACACACACACACACACACACACACACACACACCACACACCACCACAACACATGCAGCCAAGATTTATAAGGGAATGCAGAATTCCTCCATTATATAAATTTCTTCCCTGATAGTAGCAGTCATTATACTTTGCATTTTATGGTAACTTTTTAAATTAATAGAAGAAATTGTAGTATAGTCTAATACTGCTAGGAAAATTACATGGCATAAAGAATACAGCAAAGCAAAACAACAATAATGACAAACAAACAACTTGTGTGACCCAAACAAACAAGCAAAAAGAAATCAACAAAAAAGAGCTAAGCCACAATTTCAGATCTACCTCAGGTACTGCTCACAGCCAAACTGTTTGCAAATTTTATTACCCCCCCCCCCCCCCCCAAAGCAAAGAAATACTTGTGCAACTGTTATAAATATGCTTAATAAAAAGTTGTAAAAGTTGTTTTATACATGCTTGATAAACATTTGTTATAAACATGGGAGGAGAGTAAGGAGAAAAAAGAACAGAGTACATCTATCTGATGAGACTGTTCAAATGGTTTACATCAGGACACAGAATAAAAGGCTTCCATCAAAAATGAACAAATCGATATCAATTCCATGAAGACAAAACTAGCAGATCAAATCTTCAAAAACAAAAATGCAAATCTTCAAAATGGACTGCTTCTCATGAAATCAGTAAGACATAATGAAGCTTCTCATAGAACCAGTATCACTAATAAAGATCTACCACAAGATTCTTTTCCTAATATCATTTTTGCAGGGTTCAGAAGGTAAACATTTCACAAACTATGCAGAGCATTAAACTTTCAAATTCAACTCTATCAAAGATCAATGAGGCATTGGAACATTTCAAGCCCTTGTGACCACATCTGACTTTTGACTACCGCTAGCCACTTTTTAATGGACAGCTCCAGCCTTTTTAAATGCAAAAGTGTTTAGTTAAAACCACTAGTGTAAAGTCATCTTTGCATAATGCAGCACGTCAGATTGTCAAGTTTCATACAGGTACCCTAAAATCTGGGTACAGAAATGCACACTCTTCAGACTTCTGACAATTCATGATCACGATCTTAAATCTGAGTACAATGTACAAAACAATGCTGCTTCAGTTTTTGACAGTGACTGACCATGTCTTAAATCTGAGTACATTACAAACTTGTAAAAGAGCACATTATAGATTTATAAAAAAAGAAACAAACACACACACACACACACAAACACACACCACCCCTCTCTTCAACTTTGTCACAAAAAATGACCATGTCCCTGAAACACTGAATTCAATTAAGCTTGTAGGATTTCAACAAAAAAAAGGCATAATCTTGGAGTAAAAACAGCAACTTCCAATCTCTCCACTTAATAATTATGGCTCAAGGATGCAAGACTAAGCAGCACTCATTACATTTATCAAACAAAATTAAACAATTCATTAGTTCTCTCAATAAAAGTAACAAAATCATTATCTAAATATCATTTTCGATTGTTTGGAATTTAAAACATGAAAAATCTGTTAAGATCACATTTAAGAACATGAAAGAAAAATAAAACAGGCACTTACAGAGTAGAATGGCTTCTGCACATGCTAATTGTCTAATCAAACTCATATTACATGTAATGGATCAATTACAATGGCTGTCAAATGCAACTAAAAGAACTGAACAGTAAGTAACAGCGGACACTGCAGCTTCTCACTGGCCACCATTCAACCATCAGCAATAGAAATCATGGCGGTGTAGCAACCGACAAAATTCCCACTTGATGTCATTAATCCAGTCACATTGTAGTCACCAGCCACAAATACTGCACCATCAATTTCAGCGGTGATACCAGGCTCCCTGTAGATACCCTGCAAATTACACCATACAAAAACATGTGAATGTGACTGAAAACAAATAAACAAACCAGCAGACAATCCAAAGCAGATGTAAAGTGATGCATTCCAGTGAAATTTCAAAAGAGGCATGGTTTGATCATTTAAGAACCATACTGAATGTAGGGATGGAAGAAGTAATCCAACGTTTGTTGCCAGACCAAAACACTAGGATGATTTATTACATACAGTCATAACAGATCAGAAGTGAGAAAGTCAATCAGAAATCTAAAAAAAATCAGCAGGACGAGATGGTATTAAAAACATAAGGTTAAAGATTTCCGAGGACATTATTATTCCCCTTCATCTCCCTCTCTCTCTTCCCCTCTTTCACTCTTTCTTTCTGTTGTCTTGTCCTTGCAACGTCCTTCAACTTTCTCTCTCTTTTTGTGTGTGTGTGTGTGTGTGTGTGTGTGTGTGTGTGTGTGTGTGTGTGTGTGTGTGTGTGTGGTGTGTGTGTGTGGTGGTGTGTGTGTGTGTAGTGTGTGTGTTTGTGTGGTGTGTGTGTGGTGTGTGTGTGCTGTGTGTGTGTGTGTTTGTGCGTAATTAGAGATGAGTGTAATTGTGCATGTGTTTATTTTGGCATTTGCACATGTTTATACAATTTATAACAAACAGTATTCACAATTTGTTAATGCACTCAGTGCCCATCAACAATGTTTTTTTCCTATCACTTTCAAGTTTTTCTTTTAGAAGTCCCTGCTGCAAACCCTCTTTGATAATTTATAGATTATCACCTAATCTTATTACGGAGCTGATGAAGTTCAGCTGTTACTGGTTTTATCAACTGACTAGGGTACTGAAGTAGGAGGAAGCATTGGGTATTCTGTCAAAATCTGAAGGATCTTGGTATGTCAAGGTTGGGTTGGTCACTCTGGAGCAACGAGAATACATTCGGTCTTCTACTGTAACAGTTATTGTACAGTCTTTAAGATAAGGCTCAAAGGAAGAAATGAAAAGCTAAAGAAATGTCCTCAACTGAGGCTAAGTGCACCAGCAGTCCATGTTTCAGATCCAGTTTTCAGAACACATATTTTGGCATTTCTTATTCAATTCAGATGTGAACAGGTCAGCTGAGCACAAGTTTGTGCATAGTGTTCATAACATCAGAGTCTAGGCTCCATTGTAGCTTTAATGCAGTAGCTGACACAAATTTGGCTGACTATATGCACTACAGTCAAGTTTCCCTGGTAATTTTGTTATATTTTGTTTTGTGTTGCCCATTTCATTATTATTGCAAGAGACAGCTTTGCTATTGTCTGACAATATTTTCATGTGATCAGTCTGGTCTTCCTTTTGTGGGGATTTTGAGTGCAAAGACAGCTGCTTTGAATTCAAGGCAACAAATATTTCTTCCAGTTTGTCTGCTGCTGACTATGTGCCTGTGTATTATTGTTCAGTCCTCCCTTCCCCCTTTGCATCAATGACTAGAGTGCATTCTAAGTTAGGAGAGTTGGATATGTGGAACCATTTTGAATCCATCGTTCACTATCATCTTTAAGCGAGCCTGTGATCTGATTGCACCTTCAAGGTTTCCACTGTATTCAGGGACTGCTTTATTTTGCAACTTCAACAGTTCAAGGGGATCCTAAAAAAAAAAAAACCAAAGTAATCCATCAGGCTGTGCAGCGACCATCTTACCAATAAATTCAAATTACAGCTTTATTAAGTTTGTCATCCTTCCTTTCAGTGGTGGCAATAGTCATGGATACAGAATCCAACTACCATGAAAAACTAAAAAACTTAAATGTGCTTTGGTTTAAACACTGATTTCATAGGGTGAAACTGAAAGGTGAAACAAACTATCGACTGACAGACAATAACTTGTACTGCATGCATGTAGAATTTCATATGGGTCACAGGTCACCCTGTAGCAACGCGTCATCTACATATAGATGATACAGCATATCCCTGCTGATGAACATGTACAAAGACAGTGTCAAGATCTCTGTGAAAATTCTTGGAGAACCATGAAATCCCTGGAGGACACTTTTGAATTACTGAAAATTGTGTTTTGGATTATGAGTCAAAATTACTTCCTACTATGTCAATGCTGACAAACTATAGTGGGTATCCTGTAGGTCAACATGTAATAATCAGTTTCAATTTCATCAGACTGACAACTTGTTTTAAAACATATGTATCCATTCCGAAATAGAATTTCTCAAAGAGAAATACGTAGATATCTTTTTGATTAGGCAACCATGGGGAAAAGAGAACTGGGCACTAGCTTCTTCAATCTGATCGAACATCCATAGATCAATACTAATAACTTTCCAAACTTGATCAGCTGTTTCCCCTCAGGCCAATTAGTGGTCCTATGGGTGGATGGGGAGGGTTGTTTACAGAGGGAGTAGTTACTCCTCCTCCTACATCTTTAGCATCTGATGAAAACTGGTGCTGAGACTGATTTAATCAGTTTGGTCCTTAGTGGCTGAAATTTTTGACTCTCTGTGATGTGTGGGATTGGTTGCAGTATGTGTTCTAACCTGTGACAATACCTGGAAAGAACTGTACCATGCAACCAAACGGTAGAATGATTGTTTACTACAAAGCAGTGTATGAGACAGTGTTACACATCAATGGTAGGCAGCCACCTCTTTGATGATAGTATGTGATCTGCTCTTAGGCGAATGATAAGCTGTGGGATTACTGGGTCTAAGTAAAGCTGAGGGGTTTTACTATCAGCTGATAAGTGTCATTGAATATTCTGATAAAAATGAATTCATTTTAACGGCCTTCACTGGAAATGCCCAGTGGTCACGTTTCGGTCTAAGTAAAGCTGGGGGGGGGGGGGGGGTTACTATCAGCTGATAAGGGTTATCGAATATTCTGATAACTTTGAACTCACTTTAACAGCCTTGACTGGAAATGCCCAGTGGTCACGTTTCATTTTTATAGCCTGCCTCGGAGCCAGCATAAAGGCAGCTGAAGATGAAGGAGACAGGCAGAGAGAGAGGAGGAGCCAGGCAGACAGAGACAGAGGCAGAGAGAGACAGAGACAGGACTCCACAACACAACGTGATTTTCTCTGTTCTGTTTACTCTTTGGCAAATAGCACTGGGTAGTTGCTCTTTGGCGAATAGCGCTTGGGAGCAGTTAGCCTTTCATATGTGTTTTTTAATGTATTGAAATTGTAAAGGAAATAAAGTTCTACCACCACGCCGTTTTGAGGCATGCCTTGAGAAAAAAATATGGTGGTAGACAAAAGGAATAGTAACTTAGTATTCACTGTGTTGTCTATTGAGAGACTGTAGTGCAACATCAGCAATGACACTATGCAGTAGCCAGTGAGACTACACAAGTGGCCAAATGAGACTACACAAGTAGCCAAGGAGACTACAAAAGTAGCTAAATCAGACTACACATGTAGCCAAGGAGACTACAAAAGTAGCCACTGGGGCTACAATAGTAGCCAACGGGACTTTACAAAGTCCAGTGTGAGCGACCAAGGTCGATGACACGCTTGCTTGCACAGAACTACTTCCACCATCCAGTCGAAGTGTAAACAGTTGTTCCTTCTATGCCCTTTGTAATATCATCACCCAAAGGATTGTGGATTCGACAGAATATTCTGCAATGAACAAGTAGCCACAGATCTGGCTTGAAGCATGCATTTTTTTTATGATACATGATAAGTGATTGGGACACTTTGCTAATTTACTAAACACATCTCTGCGATGAACTGTTTCTTTCTTAGTCTTTTTGTTAAGGTAGTCCACAACAATTTGATAAGATCAGACTTCCGGTTACTAAATCAGTTGTCACTTTTCAGAAAAGTGTCCAAAGAATTCAATTCAGTGTAATTCTGGGTTTTTATGGTCGAATATTTTCATGTTTGGTAGGCTACATGACTGCAGCAATTCCTTGGTCTTCAAGTTCCCATAAGTTTCGTTTTGAGTTCTGTATCAAATGTTGATGAAAGTGTGTCATCTGCACTTGGCCCTTCTTGTTCCATGCAGATAGACCTATGAGTAGAGTCGATCATATCAGTGTCATCATCGCATCCATGATATCAAAGACCAAACTATATATGAAGTAGTATTTTTCTGGCAATTGCTTGTGTCCAATTTGTTGCACTGTCTTTGTCTTCATCACCCATTTCGACTGTGATCCCATCTTTGTTTCGGCCTTCCATGTCATTGGTGCGAGAACAACGTTCATTTGTAGTTGACCAAAGTTTGTCTGTTTTTGCTAAAAACAATGATATAATTTCTAGAAAGTTATCAGCGCAGCAGGCTGTGAATCTTAATTTGTTTTTCCTTTCCCTTCATTTCGTCCCAATTCGAACGGTGTTAGATGTAGTTTTAATTTGTCTTCTGAATCTCGACCAGTTCTTCGTCTGTCATTTTACCTATGACAATAGCCACAAAGGATAGTTCCATGCAACCAGACGATGTTAGAATGACTGTTCTCTGCAAAGCAGTATGTGAGACTGTAGACATCCAATGAGACTACGCAAGTGGACAATGAGAACAAATTTTGAGCGACCAGAAGTTAAACTCATAGTCATAGCCACAATGGGGTTGATGTCAGCTCAAAACAACACTTGCCTGCACAGAACTATTCCACCGGCCAGTCAACAGTGTAAAAGAATAACATTAAATCATCTACCTTACTGGAAAGTCCAGAAAGTCGTGAAACACATAATAATAATAATAACGAAGATTTGTTGAGCGCCTTTTCTCGACTGAGCTCTAAGCGCTTTACATCGATACAAATTATGATAATGACTAGAGCAAATCAAACAATCACTAAATCAAACAAGCAAATGAATCAACAAATGAATAAAACTCAAAAAGACATGCTCGCAATGCCCCCTCCCCCCCTCCCCCGCACACACACACACCCCACCCCACCTGCACATACTGGCGTGCCGCACGCGCGCACGCGCACACACACACACACACACACACCCACACACACACACACACACACACACACACACCCACACACACACACACCGCTCCAAAGAACACTGGAAAATATAAACACTAGAGGTAAAGTGGATTGGGGGCAGCGGAAGGGGGGGGGGGGGGGCACTGAGGGGATTCCAGAGGAGGGTGGGAGGCGGCGTAAGATAGAACCGGGATCAGTGTTGCTTAAATAAACAGGAGAGATGCAGTGGATTGGGGGCAGCGGGAGGGGGGCGGGGCACTGAGGGGATTCTAGGGGGGGGGGGGGGGAGGGAGGCGGCGTAAGATAGGGCCGGGTCAGTATTGCTTAAACAGATAGGTCTTCAGAGAGGACTTGAAAGAGGCTGTAGAAGTAGAATGTCTATTGGTGAGGGGGAGGGTATTCCAGATGGCTGGACCCTGATAGGAGAAACAACGCTGACCAAAGGATTTTGTTCTAACAGTAGGGAGACAGAGAATGCGATCATCAGGTGAGGAACGGAGATTTCGAGAAGGGACGTAGAGGCGAAGAATGTCAGACAGATAATCAGGGCCTGTGCCAGAGACAGATGAGAAACAGATTGAAGAAAGTTTATATGAGATTCTAGATTGTACAGGTAGCCAGTGCAAGGATTTCAGAAGAGGTGTGATATGTTCATGTTTGGGTGACTTGAGAATCAGCCTTGCAGCATTGTTTTGTACTTTTTGGAGCTTTTGAAGCAGATACTTTGGCACGCCTGCAAGAAGAGCATTACCATAATCAAGCCTGGATAAAACAAAGGAACAAACCAGAGTTTTGGTTGCATCTACAGACAGATAGTGGCGGATGGTGCTTATTCTCCTAAGTTCCAGGTATGCTATCCTGCAGACATTTGATATGTGAGATTTAAAAGAAAGGGTCTGATCAAAAATGACACCAAGGTTACGAACATGGGGAGAAATCTGAATGTCAGCACCATCAATACAAATCGCGTCTGGAAGTGAGGGATGTTTTTCAAATTTTGGAGGAACAGTTAACAAAACTTCTGTTTTTTCTTCATTGAACTGCAGTTTGTTGAGTGTCATCCAAGCCTTTAAATCATATATGCAGTTTTGAGTACTTTCAATCACTTGATGGATTTGAGTAATTGGGCTGGACTGATAGAGCTGTGTGTCGTCAGCAAAGCTTTCATGTGATAGAGAGTGACGATTAACTATCCCAGAGATAGGTGTTGTGTACATGATAAACAACACAGGTCCCAGCACAGAACCCTGTGGAACTCCGTATTCCAATCGCGTAGCAGGTGAGCAGAGGCCATTTACTAAGACTTTTTGTGTACGCTCACTAAGATAAGACTTTATCCAAGCAAGGACGGTACCCTGAATGCCAAAAGAGTATTGCAGTCTAAACAGAAGAATTTCATGGTCAATCGTATCAAATGCTGCTGATAGATCAAGAAGAGAAAGAACAGAAATTCTATCATCATCAAGCGATGTGAGAAGATCATTTGCAACTTTTAAGAGGGCAGTTTCTGTGCTGTGACCTGCTCTATAGGCTGATTGATGTGGGTCGAGGAGATTATGGGTCTTAAGATGGTCAAGAAGCTGAGCCAGTACAACTCGTTCAATCAGTTTGGCCAAAAATTTCAAATTTGAGACAGGTCTATAGTTTTTCAAGATGTTGGGATCAAGGGAGGGCTTCTTTATCAAAGGGTGGATGATGGCTGATTTGTAAGTACTGGGGAAAATACCACTTGAAAGAGAGTCATTAATAATATGAGTTATACACGACAAAAGGACATCAAGACAATCAAACAAAAGGTGGGCTGGGACTGAATCAAGTTCACAAGATTTCTGTGGAGAAGCAAGCATGATTTTCCGTACTGCTTCAGTAGTTACACTTTGAAATGAAACAAGGGGTTCACCACAGAAAGACTTGTCACCTGAGTGAGGGGAGCCACAAGTTGTAGACACGTCAAGATTGTCACGAATAGTTCTTATCTTTGCACTAAAGAAATCAGAAAAATGGAGTGGTAGTTCAGTTGGTGATATAACAGATGGTAGAGTGGTGGTCTGTTTTTTTCCTAAAAGAGTATTTAAAACACCAAACAGTTCTTTGGATGTGGCACATTGGGCAATTTTTGATGAGTAGAATGCTGTTTTAGCGTCTGTTAGAAGTTTAGTCACTTGGTGTTTGGCAGCATTCATAATGTCTTTGAATACATGAAGCCCAGACTTGAGCCACTGGCGCTCTGCTCTCCGTCGTTCCTGCTTCGTCTTCTTCAGCTGGTCAGCCACAGCACTGTACCATGGGCACGATGGCCGGGAGGTGACCTTGCGTCGTCTGGCAGGGGCGTGGGTGTCTAGGACATCACGAAGACATCGATCCAGTTGCTCAGCAGATGGTTGAGGTGTTAAGTAGAGGCTGGTCTGCAGGTCCTCTTTGATGGCAGCTAGGTCAATGGAAGCCAAGTTCCTCCTCTCAACGTACTTGGGCTGCGTCACAGGCTTGGGGATAGACAAGTGGGTGACCACGCAGTAGTGGTCAGATGGCAAGCTGTAGTCTACAGTGGCTGACTGGAGAAGGGCCTCCTCTTCACGGTGTATGACCCAGTCAAGGATGTGACCACTGCAGTGTGTAGGGGTGTTGACATACTGAGTCAGGCTGAATGTTTTCAGTACATCAATTAGCTTCGATGTTGAGGGCAGAGAGGGCTGGTCAAAATGGAAATTGACGTCACCCGCAATCAGTAGTTTTCCTCTTAAGCCATTTGAATGTTCAAGTAAGCTTATAAATTCGTCATAAAACTGTGAGTCTGTCAGTTTGTTCTTTTTATTTGGAGGAGGACACATGATCACAAAGCACTGTTACTAAACACAACAAAACAATTGCCTAAAAGCGACTTGGTGAAGGGAAAATAAAGATGGAAAAGGAAAACGGATAAACACCATACGTCTGCCTCCGTCGAAAGCTCTTACGTGAATGACGAACTCTCACGTTCTCTCGCATGATCCAGATTCCTGAAGGAATTCTGGGAAGCAAAATCTGTATAATTTATTATTTCTATAGTGTTAATTACTTGCAGAAAGTTGAGGCCTACTGCACTTCACTTTCATAAGCATGAAGCGTCCCGTACCAATAAGCTAAATGAGACATGTACACAGCTGAACATGACACCACATGTTATGGTATCTCCTGCCCGAATTGGGTCAGCTGATCACGTGTTAAGCAAATGTCCAATGATAGTGAAAGAGACTTTGTGCTTTTCCCTTTCATTTCGCCAGATGTCCAGTTTGACACTAGGGAATGCCACTGAGCTAGAACAGGATGGGGATTATTTTCCTTTCTAGCCCTGTAGTTTTAGCAGCTTACGTGGCCTTGCTCTTGGCTACTTCAACTGCAAGTTTGGTGCTTAACAATTGTGTGCATGGTCGGAAGCAAGGGTACATGGCATCACCAATCATTTTCTCATTTCTAATTAATGTACTTGCTCATGAAATTTTGGAAAGGCAAGCATGGCATTTGTCTCTCACTGACAGAAAAAGAACTATTTATCATGATTTTCGCTGATGATATTGTCTTATTGTCATATTCTGTAGCTGGCTTGCAAAATCAAACTCGTTATTTCACTCCTCTGGCAGATTGGGACTCATTGTTAATCTTGATAAGACAGAAGTTATGGTTTTTAGAAAAGGGGGCTACCTTTCATCAAAATAAAGATGGTTTTATGCATGTGAGAAACTAGATGCTGTAAATTTTCATAAGTAGGCCTACCTTGACATGACCATGTCAACAAAAACTGAGTTGGAATGTTGCCACTGATGATACGGTAACTCATGCAAGAAAGGTAATGTTAAATTGTTAAAGCTTCTTTCAAGGGATATCCAGATTCTACCATTAACTTACTGTACGGGTCAGAAGTATAGGGATATACCAAGTATGAGTCATTGGAAAGGAACACCTGTTTGCTTGCAAGAGATTTCTGAAAGTTTCATTCAAGGCTTCAAATAAGTATACGTGGAGTTGGAAAGACATCCACTGTACATTCTGCAATTAAATATACTAGATATTGGTACAGACTATTTAAACAGCACAACAAGTATTCAAAATGTATGTACAACATGGTTATTAGAAATTCTTAAAATTGGTCATATAACCTGGGTATCTCATGTACAAAATTTGCTGAGCTCTAATGGGTTTTATCAAGTTTGGCTGTTCAGTAGTGTTGAAACGAGAAAGCATTTTTACAGGAATTTAAACGTAGATTAAAAATTGCTACATCAGTAGAACTCTGGCACTGCTACCGTCTTTCAGATGATTCTTTCTTTTTCCATAGAAAGTGTTCAGCAGCAACCCCAATCAAAATGCTGGAATCCTACTACAAGTTAGAATCAGACACATACTCACTCCAAGTAGTTCTTTAACTTTTAAGGCTCAAAGTTCTCCGGAAATGTTCAAAAATGTCATGAACAAGCTTGTGAAGAGCTCTGTTCAACGTTTAGAGATCTTCTGCTTGAAAAGCTACAAGAACTGAATTGAAGTGTGTGAGTATACACCAAAAAACACACCAAAAGGCCAATCAGTTGGCAACCTCACCATTGAATCAAACTTTTGTTTTCAAATGTCCAAGAAGAAGAGGATCCTATGGTAGAGGTGGGTACTACTTTGGTGACAAAAGAGGATCCCTTGGTGGTGGAGGTGGGCTGTTTGCTAGTAGATGATCCTCTGATGGACATGCTCAAAAACAACATGGTGCTTGCTGAAGTTTTGGAGAAACATTTGTATACTCTTGACTTCCAGTGAATGACTGCAGCTGATCTAAATCATGGTTCGAAGATGTCCAAGTTTGTGACATGGCTATCAAATGCGTAATGTTCCATGACAAATCATGAAAATTACATCAAATACACAGGTCCAAAATAAAAGACTTAGCTAATTTCACCCTGTTTTTATATTCCCAGTGACTCTAAAGAAAAGCTGCTGACACTTACATATATTCTTTGTGCACAAGTGGTATTATTATCAATTAATGTTCTGTTAGTATCTGTTGTTATTCTTGATGAACCCTTTATGTTTATACTGCATTAATGTACCACTGTATGTACCTGGTACCCTTTCCTTTTATAGCTTTTTTAATGTAATAATGATCTATGACTGTGTAAAATTGAGCATGCTTAGGCATGGACTGTTTGTACTATACGAACAGAATTATCATTACCATTAATATGATTATGATGTTGATGTTGTTGATGATGATGATGATGACTGTATCATCATCATCATCTATTACTATTGTTAAATATCATTACTATTATCATCATCATCAACATCATCATAGATTAATCACCTTTTGAAAAGGACACTTGCACTTTATGCCAATCTCCTCTAGCTGCGAAGGGCAAGACGTCACCTCGTTCAGCAGAGTACACACTTCATATTTGCATGATCCAAACTGTCCCAGACAGGGGACTTTGATCCAAGTACTTCTGAATTTCTTGTATAATTCCAAAGAAACCTGGAAAAAAAACAATATAATCAGAACAACTGTTTTGATAGTATCCTTTTCTTTTTTTTACTGTTATTAATGTTATATAAAGATACTTACTATCTCGCAAATTCTGAATGGCAACATTTAGTTACGATATTAGCTTAAATGGAAATGTCATTTCACAAGAGCTGATTCTGGTGGTGCTGGTTTGTGAAAGATGTAACCTGGTTAATAAGATTTTGTTGTTGTTGCTTGAATGTAGATGTGTTTTTGAATGATTGAGAAAAAGACAGAGGGAGTGTTTTCTGTGTGCGTGTGGAAAGGAGGGGGGGAGGGTGCATGGGTGAGTGTCTGTGTGTTTGTGAGCAATAAAGAAAGAGAGAGAGAAAGAGACAGACAGACAGACAGACAGACAGACAGACAGCCAGCCAGCCAGACAGACAGACAGACAGACAGACAGAGATGATAATAACAAGGATATTTTATTTTCGAAGGCTATCTATTTTATTAACAGCTAAAACTAAAGCCATTTTTCAAGTTTGCCATTGCTAATCTAGATCTCAGCCTAAAACTAAACATATAGTAAAAGAAATACATCAAGAAAGCAATAATGTAAGAAAGGAGTAATGTTCAGTATTTGCTATTGTCTCAAAGAAAGACATTGTTTAAAAAATAGTAATTAATGTGTGTGTGTGTTGTGTGTGGTGTGTGTGGGTGTGTGTGTGTGTGTGTGTGTGTGTGTGTGTGTGTGTGTGTGTGTGTGTGTGTGTGGTGTGTGTGTGTGTGTGTGTGTGTGTGTGTGTGTGTGTGTGTGTGTGTGTGTGTGTGTGTGTGTGTGTGTGTGTGTGTGTGTGAGTGTGTGTGCATGCCACAGAAAGAGGCAGGAAGAGAGACAGACAAAGGAAGAAAGAATGCAACAGACAGAGCGAGACAGGAGAGGGGGGGAGGAGAGAGAGGGAGAGAGAGACAGAGACAGACAGAGAGAACATGAAAGCTTTCCCACTACCACTACCATAAACTGTTAACATGAACAAGAGGATAAAGAAGCAAACAAATTATAAATGGACAAATACAGAATCAAATGAAATGGGACAAATGGAGAATTCAGGTAAATAACCAACCGCTAAGAAAACTGTCCAATTTGTGTGTTACTGTGTATAACAAAATAAAAATTTGGGATAGAGAAATAAAGCAAAGCAATATTTGCCAATATAATGAATCAATGTTGATAACATAAAACTGAGAAAATCTTGTCAGTATTACATTCAGTGTGCAAGAGTTCATGAGTACGAGTGAGTGAGTGAGTGAGTGAGTGAGTGAGTGAGTGAGTGAGTGAGTGAGAGAGAGAGAGAGAGAAGAAATTGAAAGAGAAAGAGAGAGTGCATACATGTATGTGTGTGCATATGTGTGTGTGTGTGTGTGTGGTGTTGTGTGATATTCCACAATAGAAGCTGAAATAACAACACTTCACTTATGAACTGAAAGTGTGAAACTGACCGTCAGAGATTCAATGTCCTTCTTCATGTTGATATCAAATTGAAAAGTGACATCTCCAGGCATGGCAATGGGGTTTGGAGTGATAGACAGCTCCCTCACAACAAACAAAGATTTCTCAGCACCCTTTTTTGTGCAGTTACGGATGTCAAAGCTCTTGAGGGTAACTTTGCGCCTTTCCCCTTCCACAGACTGGCCAGAGGGGCTCTGGAGACCCTGAATCACAGAAAAATACATTTTGAAAAAATACTATTAAACTTCTCTTCCCTATCCCTACACCTCCTTACTTCTATCATTAGACACTAATTTGAGTTCTTTTTTAATCTGACCAGGAGGGAATCATCGCCCTCAGACAATTCCATATGTGATCCCCAAAAATCTGCTTCTAATGTCTGGCAGACTATCTGAGCCTGTGCAAAACCCTACTACATGCTGTACTAAAGACATCAAAATAAGAGCAGTAATATCAAAACAGAAAAAGATCAGTCTCAACAATATTTGGAAAGACAGATGAATACCAGCTGCCATTAAAATAAAAATTCTCAAATGTCTGAAGTGGCCAGTAATGCTATAGCATATGGCTGAGAAGCCTGGACATGCAGAAAGGCAATCTATGAAATCAAATCAAAGCAGCCGAGTTGTGGTTCTACAGGCGGCTTCTTAGAGTCCAATGGACTGTTAAAACAACAAATGAAAGCAAACTGACCGAACTCACACAATCCAACATAAACTGCTAGCAGAAATCAACAAAAGAAAAATGAAATACATTGGCCATGCAACCTACAAAAAATAGTAAAATCCAAATGACAACAGTTCTGCAAGGAAAAGTTGAGGCCAAAAGAAATCCGGGCACACTACCCACATCCTATTATCAACATCACCATCATCAGTGGTTGAAAGGTCTGCCAAGTAACACAGACAAGCCACCAACCTAGAGAATGGGGAAAAAACTGTTGTGACCTCTATGCAGCAGCTACCATCAAACTCAGTGATGCTAACAGGTGACAGGTAAAGGGTGGCCATATTACACTGGTTTTAAGTGAATGCCACTTCTATCAGAAATTATACTTTAACAAAGTGATTAGTCTATATTGATACTGAATGGAAAAGCTCAGTCCTAGATAACTTTTGTTCTCACATCTATGGGTCCTTCTCAAAAAAACGTTTACCACCAAGAGTGATGTTATTAAGAATATATATTTTTATAAAAACTACTGGGTTAAAGTTGACTATGGCACTTGATTTTTGTTGCTATTCCTTTTAAGAAATATTACATATAATTTCAAACAGTAGCTGTGAATGTGTGTGCAGTAATTTTGTGAAAATGCAGCAATGTGTGAATAAAATTTGGGTCTGATTTGGGACATGGCACAGCATCAGTAACAATCATATGAAAAACGTTTTGCTATAACATGACAAAATGAATCTGTTCATCCATATCTGTTCAGTAAGGATTGTTTAAATTCCCTGGAGCGCGTGCTTTAATCAGAATTATTATTTAAAAGTAATTAGAAATACAAAAGTTTATTAAAATCGTAACTAATCATTTCTGATTTTTGCGCTCCAAGATCGACGGTCGTGCACATCGGTTTTCAAAGGGATGTACACGTGTTTATTGTATAATAATAAACACACAAAAGTAGTTCCAGAAACAGTACAAGCAAGAATTTACAATTGAAATCGCTATAACTTGTAAAAAATACAATTTTAGTATCATTTTCGTGCGTCGTTTCCAGAATTAAAGGTTGCGATTTTAATCAGAAAAATCCTCATTCACTCAATAATTTAAAAAGAAATGGAACTATTTTTACTTGCATATGGCTACTAAATCAGGGGAATGTCATTCAACATCCGTTTGTTTCTATATTTAGAGCACACTGGCTGCAACACCAACGAACTTGTTTCGTTTCTGACATCAAGGCGCTCATTACAAAATTAACGACGACGAGACCGGCCAACTTTGAGCAGTAAATTAGGCTTGTTTCATTATGATTTTGCCTTTTTAACGTCAGTAATGTATTTCACAAGGACTATTTTTTTTTTTTTTAATGAAGTGATTTCCTATTTTTGTTGATAATGTGGATTAAGGGAACTTTATTGAAATATTCAACCAGCAACAATGGGACAATGAGATGTCATGCAACTGGCAAATCACATCATTTTCAACTTCATTTAGGACTCTATTACATGCAAACTAGTTTAGTTATGTAAACTGTTACTATAGTTATTGAAAAGGGAAGCCTGTTAACAACTTTTTAAACAAAGTATTTGGATGCCAAGACGGATTTGTCATGGATCCATTATACTTGTAACACAGAGACCACAAAACTGGCATCACTGTTGTGTTTATAAGCTATATTTGACTCTTTTTTTTTAAAATACTGTCTGTTGTTTGTTGACTAACAAATTTCAGGTTATTTGGCTGGCTTCCAGTAATTGAAAAAGACAAATATTAATGCATTTTGCAGTTCAGTTGATTTCATTTACCATTAAACATTATAAATGCAACAGGAAGCAATAAAACTTGGCTTCTTGTTACAAAAAGAAGGTCAGAGATCAATCTGTCAGTCTAAATGCACTTAATTTCCCTGAGATAACTATTTTTCAAAATTATTAAAGTTAAATACATTATTTTTGTTTGAAATGGAAGCTAATAACATCATGAGCAAAATGTTAACACTATAATAACAGGCATTAAAAATGAGAAAAATATTATTGTAACAAGGAAACTACATTGTTTGCTTCCATGTTAAACACTTAGTAGGTAATATAAAAAGTTATGCTTGTGTTGCTGATAGTGCACTATGATGTATAATTCATCTACAGTAGTGTGAATTTGGGGTTGACATGTCATAAGTTTGAAAGATAATAACTTAACTGTGTCCTGTTTTTATTAATGAAATGGACTGTTCTTTCATGTAAAAAATATTGTTGTTGTAACAAGGAAACTATAGGGCCAGTGTGGGAAAACTGAGAGCACACTACCAATAGTATCATATGACTATGCTATCAGATGTATATTAACTTTGTGAATTATTTTTTGGACAGAAATTTGAAACTTCAAACATGATCACCATGTCTTGTTTATTAATTAATTTTCTATTATTTCATGTCAAAGTAAGGTTAATCGAGATCCTCTTAATCTTATTGTATTGTAGGAATTATCCATGGCATTATCCATGAATCAGAATGTTTTTACTGATTGTACTTTGTGTCTGTCCTTGTGAGAATGTATGTATTCAATTGTGAGAGGGGGGCATCCTGATTCTGAATGAAGTGCTATTTTACAGGCAAGTCGCAAGAGGCTGGTGAGGAAGGAAGGCACCATGAAGGATCTAGTGTCCCAGCTGAAGATGGACATGGCTTTCCTGCCACAGCACTTATTTCATGCTCATTGGCAGGCCAGCCAGTTTGACAAGCTGAAGAAAACAACCATTTCCTCACACGACTATCTGCATGGTCTTAGATTTTGCAGAAAATTTCGCCTGCCTTTTTCAGGATGAAATTCTGGCAGCTCATTGGCACCATGAGCACCTCACAGTCCATCCAATTGTGTGCTGTTATGCCTGCAAAGGATGCGAAAGTGACCAAGATAGTAAGTGTGGTACAAAATAATAAGATTGTCAGTGAAAAGTTTGATACCTTGAACTGAAATTGGGGTCAACTGACATGTATGGTTAGTCAGACTCTGGAGAGTTTGGGTCTGTTCACATCAAGTGCTGGAGAAAGTGGATTCTCCAGCCCTGTTGCCTTCTGGGGGCATTGTGTTTTCTTTTAGTGACAGTGACTTGATGGTGGGCAGTTTTGAACAGCCTCCCTGTGTGTGTGTGTGTGTGTAACCAAGATCTATTAATACAGAACATACTCTCTAGTCTTTTTCTTCATCTTGAAGATTAGAATTTTGAGTTCATCTTTATATCATCTTCACACAAAGGACAAAAGTGCTGTATTGAATGAGCAAATTAAACAAGTGACAGGCATATATCTGTGTATTCATACATGTGGTACTTGAAACAGAGAACTGTGTTCTTCAGTCTCTGTATGCCTACAACTGATCCACATCTTTGTGAAATACCTGCCAGACCTATGACTAGTTCTCCAGAATTGGTACCCCAAAGGGGTAGTGAACATTTTCCTCTATTACAGCTTAGAAATTAACTCCCAGGTAGCATAAAGGCTACTAATGTACTAAGTTAACAATGGAGAAGCTGTGGTAGCAGCGATGGCACCACAATAATTTTCATTTTTAAGAAAAGTGCACTTTAAGTGCGAAAAACAAACAAATATGGCCGCTGAAAAGTTGCAGCTGAACATGTGCTTCGAATGTTGCAGTCAAACACACACAGTTTCAATTTATTGTGTGGTGATTGTTTTAAATCATCAATAAAACGTCA
>CM060310.1:40080729-40103229 GCA_030674185.1 Monoplex corrugatus
AGAAAGAGAAGATTCTTTAATCTAGCATTATTGAACAGCTTGATGTCCACATTGAATGACCAACAGGCATTTTGGAAATTCGTTAAAAAGGCATCATTTAAAAGAAGTCACTCAAAACGTTGCATTACCGTTAACACATGGTTTGAACATTTTCGTTCTCTGTTAGATAAAGATGTTGTGCAAGAGGTTGAATATACTATGCAAGTCAATGAGGAAACAGATTGCCATCTTAATCGTCCTATTTCAGTGGATGAAGTTGTGTCCGCCATGCGTAAACTAAAGAATGATAAACTGCAGGTCCTGATCTTATTATTGGTGAATTCTTTAAAAATGGGACAGAAGATACAATTCAGTTTTTCCTGAAACTATTCAATAAAATTTTTGATGATGGCATATTTCCAGAAAGTTGGTCAGAATCAATAATTTTACCATTATTTAAAGAAAGGGGACGCCAGTAATCCAAATAATTACAGAGGAATTTCTCTCTGTAATATAAGCAGTAAATTATATAGCACCATTATCAATAAGAGGTTACAGGAATGGGTTACAATTAATGATTTTACAGGAGATCACCAAGCTGGCTTTAAGAAGGGATATTCTACAATAGATCATATGTTTACTCTCCTCTCATTTATTCAGAAACAGTTTTCTTGTAATAGAAAATTGTATGTTGCTTTTATTGATTTTGAAAAAGCATTTGATTCTATTGATAGAAATTTGCTTTGGCCAATTTTGTTGAAGAACGGTGTAAATGGTAAATTGTTTCAATGTATAAAGGCAATGTATCAAAACGTTAAATGTCGAATCCGCTGTGGGCTTCATTTTACAGATTATATTAAGTGTACAACTGGAGTTAAACAAGGAGATGTTTGTAGGCCTGTGTTATTTTCTACGTTTATTAACGAGCTTGCTCTGGAGGTTATCAGCAAAGGGCGTCATGGGGCCAAATTTCCACAAGATTTATCAGAATTGTTTATTCTTTTGTTGGCAGATGATGTGCTGTTGTTATCTGAAACGGTTGTAGGTTTACAGAGGCAGTTAAATACTCTACACAGAGCAGCAACTTCTTTGCATCTTAAGGTAAATTTGAACAAAAATAACGTTGTCGTATTTAGAAAAGGAGGACACTTAGCTGTTAGAGAGAGATGGGTGTACAATGATACAATTATACCTGTTGTAAATGCATATAAATACCTGGGAATTTATTTTTCTACACGTTTGAGTTTTACTCTGGCTTGTAAAGATATTGCTAGCAGGGCAAAAAATGCATTGCTATGTGTGATGAAAAGATTGAATATGTTAAATAATAATTCATTTGATTTACTTGTCAAAATATTTGATTCACAAATACAGCCAATTTTGCTGTATGGAGCAGAAATTTGGGGATTAGATAAGGCAGTTATGCATTGTGAAGCTATACACTTATTTGCTTTGAAAGGATTTTTAGGACTGGATAAGCGCACATCTAATGATTTAGTGTATGGAGAAACAAACAGATACCCATTGTTTGTTCATTCAGTTGTACGATGTATTCAATTTTGGTTAAAACTATTGCACATGGAAGACAATAGACTGCCGAAAAAATCCTATAAGATGCTGTTTGATCTAGATTGTAAAGGTAAGAAGAATTGGGTAACTAGTATACGTATGTGTCTGAATGAATACGGGTTTGGTAATGTTTGGTTTTGAGAGACAGTTTATTCGTGATTTTCGACAAAGACTTATTGATTGTAGATGGCAAAATTGGAATGACCATATACAGACAAGTGGAAGATATGATTTTTACAGAACTGTCATAGATTCTCACAGTGTTAATCCGTACATAAGCCTTGACCTGGATATTAATTTGAAAAAAATAATAGCAAAATTCAGACTTGGTTTATCAAATTTAAAAATCCATCAGTTGAGATACAAGCAACACAGGGAGTCTGATTTGCTCTGTCCCTTATGTATGCAAGCGGAAGAAGACGAAATACATTTTGTCCTGTGTTGTCCAGCTTTAGATGAAATCCGTTCAAGGTTTATCCCTCAAAAGTATTTCAGATGCCCAGATATATTTAAACTGTGTTTGTTAATGTGTTCAACTCGTTTGATTATATTAAGAATTTTGGTTTGTTCCTGCTTAAAGCAGTTAAAATCAGGGAAATTGCCTTATCGTAATACACAATATATTTTGTTGTTGATTGCTAATCCTATATGATATAATATCTGATTATCTCATTATGTTTATAAGCATCCCTTCAGTAGGGACTATGGCCTTTCTTGAATAAAAATCTGAAGTCTGAAGTCTGATTTCTTTCTCACACACACACACACACACACACACACACACACACACACACACACAAAACACACACACACACACACACACACACACACACACACACACACACACACACCACATACATACACACGCACACACACAGAGCGAGCAAGAAAGAGAGAGAGAGTGAGTGAGTGAGTGAATGAGTGAGTGTGTGTGTGTGTATGTATGTGTGTGTGTGTGTGTGTGAGAGAGAGAGAGAGAGAGAGAGAGAGCAGTCAATTTAGATGGTAAAATTTATAATAACTCTGAATTCCCACGCCTGGTACCTAGCAGTTTATCAAGGAAGATAGTGCAGACCAAACACATGGCATTGGAATTTCCTGGTCAGGGGGGTCACTTTATTCCGTTATCAGTCAAAGCATCAAGTGTAAAGCTACACCAACTAAACAGATTCTGTCCCTTAGCTAAAACCTTCTGCTAAGCAGTACTGGTAGTTGTTCCCGATATTTTTTAACAGTGAAACACGTTTTTCAGTCAAACAAACACGCCGGTCAGTACTAAATTGTATTACTCCCAGCTGCCGAGTGTTTAATCTTGTGCCTTTCGAGTCAATATATATAAACAAAAAGTACAAGACAGTTCAGAAAGTTTGGTCACATTCGTGACAGAACTAAGAAAATTGGCCAAATCTTGTAACTTTGGGGACCAAGAAGAAAGAATGATAAGACAGAATTGTGGTGGGCATTGCTGATGATGTTGTCAGAGCTAAGTTGCTTGAAGTCAAAGGGATCACTCTTGAGAAAACCATAGACATATGAAAAGCACATGAAAAGCAAAAGCACAAGCACAAAGCATGAATGTTTCAGATGAAAAAATCCACAAAATCAGAAAATCTAAACACAAGAAGCATGAAAAGCACGCTGAAAAAGAAAACCAAGAAATCAAATGCACCAGATGTGGATACACACACTTGAAAAAGAAATGTCCTGCAGGGAAAATGCTCAAACTGTTCAAAGTTTAATCATTTCCAAAAATGCTGCAAAACAAAAAAAAAAGAGTACACAGCATGCGTGATGACTGTTCAGGTACTGACAATCAAAGTGATAATAACACTGATTCAGACACAGATTCAGAAAATGAAATCAGTGAGATCACAGTCGGAATAGTAACCAAACCAAAGGCAAAAATTGAAGGGAAAGAATTGTTGATCACAGCAGATATACAAAATCAAAGCATCAAATTTAAAGTTGACACAGGTGCTCAGGCAAACATACTTCCACTACACACATACCAAATGTTAGACCCAAAACCTGCTCTCAAGAAAACAAAGACAAAATTGAGCAGTTACGCAGGCGACACACTTAAGACTGTTGGAACATGCAAACTTGAAGTGATGGGCAAAGAATTGAAATTCTTCGTTGTGCAGACCAATCAGCATCCAATCATTGGTCTGGAAGCCACAGAGAAACTTAGCATCATCAGATCCTGGGTGTTGACGCTGACAAGATATATACAAATACCCAGAAATCTTTGAGGAACTAGGATGCATTGGCAAAGCACATCACATTGAACTTGACCCAACAGTGAAACCTGTCATTCAGCCTTTGAGAAAAGTTCCTTTTGCACTCAAAGGCAGGATCAAAGAAGAACTTGACCAAATGGAGAAACTGGGAGTTATAGAAAAACAAGAACGGACCGACAGACTGGGTCAGCAGCATGGTGGTAGTGGAAAAGCCAGACAAGTCATTGAGAATTTGCATGGATCCCAAGGACCTGAATAGAGCCGTCAAGAGAGAGCATTTTGCCATGCCGACTGTTGAAGAAGTTACAGCACAGTTAGACGGGCTGAATTCTTCACAAAACTAGATGCACAAAATGGTTTTTGGCAAATACCACTTGATGAAGAAAGCTCAAAGCTCTGCTGCATGCAAACACATTTATTTAAGCAGTATTGTATAACAGTCAGGCAGCCATCATTGTAGTATTTCTCCCGACCAATCATTTCGATCTGCATATTAATCATAAATCACGGGACGCAACTCTAAGCATTATTTACAATAATGTTACACCGAGAACGAAGCAGACCGGTCCTCGGTAGATGGTGGCGCGATGGGGCCACTCGCAGACAGGCGTGCGCAGTCTGTATCTTAGATATCTGTGGCTGTGACCATGTGATAATAGCACATGAATAAATAGAGTGTGGGAAATAACTCTTATTGTGTGTCATACCGGATTTCCTGCACATTATCGTCCCTTTAGTCTCTCTATTTTGTATCTGATTTCTAGACTTTAAAAAAGTCATTGTTATTCTTATTGTTCTGTTATCTTCCTCCTCCTCTATTTTTTTTCCGATTTATGTTTCCACAGTCACTGATGTAGATTATGTACGATCATTTCCCTAATTTTTAAAGATTCTGGCACTGGGAATATAAAGACAACAAAAATTTAAATGTAGTTAGTTAGTAGTTGGTTAGTTAGTTAGTTAGTTGGTTAGTTGGTTGGTTAGTTTGTTAGTTAGTTGTGTTAGTTGGTTGGTTAGTTTATATTAGTTAGGTTAGTTTGTTAATTAATTATAGTTAGTTGTATTTATTATTCTTATGTGCTGTTTTTTGATTGTTGGTTGGATGTGGTCACTTGTTTGTTAAAGAAGAAGAAAAATTTCTCATCCATTTCTTTAAACCACGATCAAAGTTCATGACAATCAGCCTAACACTTACATTCTTTCCAAATGCTTACAGATGATTTATCTGCGTTGTTAACACCCAATGTTGAAACAAACCACTTTATGTTCAAAACAATTTTTATTTGAATAATTTTTATCCTCTCTCTCTGTGTCTCTGTCTCTGTCTCTCTGTCTCTGTCTGTCTGTCTGTCTGTCTGTCTGTCTGTCTGTCTTCTCTCTCTCTCTCTCTCTCTCTCTCACCAAATCGAACATTTACTTTGAAGTGGGCAAAACGAGTAGAGTCCTATCATGTGCCTGTTCACTTAGCCATCAACAAAAAAACAGTCACAAGATGACAAACACAGCACAACTGAAGACAATAAAAGTCATAAGATGACAAACACAATACAACTGAAGACAATAAACAGTCACAAGATGACAAACAGCACAACTGAAGACAATAAACAGTCATAAGATGACAAACACAGCACAACTGAAGACACTAAACAGTCATAAGATGACAAACACAATACAACTGAAGACAATAAACAGTCATAAGATGACAAACACAGCACAACTGAAGACACTAAACAGTCACAAGATGACAAACACAGCACAACTGAAGACACTAAACAGTCATAAGATGACAAACACAATACAACATGAAGGACAATAAACAGTCACAAGATGGACAAACACAAACAACAACTGAAGACAATAAACAGTCATAAGATGACAAACACAACACAACTGAAGACAATAAACAGTCATAAGATGACAAACACAATACAACTGAAGACAATAAACAGTCACAAGATGACAAACACAACACAACTGAAGACAATAACAGTCATAAGATGACAAACACAACACAACTGAAGACAATAAACAGTCATAAGATGACAAACACAACACAACTGAAGACACTAAACAGTCACAAGATGACAAACACAACACAACTGAAGACAATAAACAGTCATAAGATGACAAACACAGCACAACTGAAGACATAAACAGTCATAATGACAAACACAATACAACTGAAGACATAAAACAGTCATAAGATGACAAACACAACACAACTGAAGACATAAACAGTCATAAGATGACAAACACATACAACTGAAGACACTAAACAGTCATAAGATGACAAACACACACAACTGAAGACATAAACAGTCAAAGATGACAAACACAGCACAACTGAAGACACTAAACAGTCATAAGATGACAAACACAGCACAACTGAAGACACTAAACAGTCATAAGATGACAAACACAACACAACTGAAGACAATAAACAGTCATAAGATGACAAACACAACACAACTGAAGACATAAACAGTCAAAGATGACAAACACAACACAACTGAAGACAATAAACAGTCATAAGATGACAAACACAGCACAACTGAAGACAATAAACAGTCATAAGTTGACAAACACAATACAACTGAAGACAATAAACAGTCATAAGATGACAAACACAACACAACTGAAGACACTAAACAGTCATAAGATGACAAACACAATACAACTGAAGACACTAAACAGTCATAAGATGACAAACACAAACAACTGAAGACAATAAACAGTCAAAGATGACAAACACAGCACAACTGAAGACACTAAACAGTCATAAGATGACAAACACAATACAACTGAAGACACTAAACAGTCATAAGATGACAACACACATACAACTGAAGACACTAAAACAGTCAAAGATGACAAACACAACACAACTGAAGACAATAAACAGTCACAAGATGACAAACACAAGCACAACTGAAGACACTAAACAGTCATAAGATGACAAACACAGCACAACTGAAGACATAAACAGTCATAAGATGACAAACACAACACAACTGAAGACAATAAACAGTCATAAGATGACAAACACAACACAACTGAAGACATAAACAGTCATCAAGATGACAAACACAACACAACTGAAGACAATAAACAGTCATAAGATGACAAACACAGAACAACTGAAGACAATAAACAGTCATAAGTTGACAAACACAATACAACTGAAGACAATAAACAGTCATAAGATGACAAACACACACACAACTGAAGACACTAAACAGTCATAAGATGACAAAACACAATACAACTGAAGACACTAAACAGTCATAAGATGACAAACACAACAAACTGAAGACAATAAACAGTCACAAGATGACAAACACAGCACAACTGAAGACACTAAACAGTCATAAGATGACAAAACACAGCACAACTGAAGACAAATAAATCAGTCACAAGACAACTGAAGACAATAAACAGTCATAAGATGACAAACACAATACAACTGAAGACACTAAACAGTCACAAGATGACAAACACAACACAACTGAAGACAATAAACAGTCATAAGATGACAAACAGCAACAACTGAAGACACTAAACAGTCATAAGATGACAAACACAATACAACTGAAGACACTAAACAGTCATAAGATGACAAACACAATGCAACTGAAGACACTAAACAGTCATAAGATGACAAACACAATACAACTGAAGACACTAAACAGTCATAAGATGACAAACACAATACAACTGAAGACACTAAACAGTCATAAGATGACAAACACAACAACTGAAGACACTAAACAGTCATAAGATGACAAACACAATACAACTGAAGACACTAAACAGTCATAAGATGACAAACACAATACAACTGAAGACACTAAACAGTCACAAGATGACAAACACAACACAACTGAAGACACTAAACAGTCATAAGATGACAAACACAAACAACTGAAGACAATAAACAGTCACAAGATGACAAACACAACACAACTGAAGACACTAAACAGTCATAAGATGACAAACACAACACAACTGAAGACAATAAACAGTCATAAGATGACAAACACATACAACTGAAGACATAAACAGTCATAAGATGACAAACACAGCACAACTGAAGACAATAAACAGTCATAAGATGACAAACACAACACAACTGAAGACACTAAACAGTCATAAGATGACAAACACAACACAACTGAAGACAATAAACAGTCATAAGATGACAAACACAGCACAACTGAAGACAACTAAACAGTCACAAGATGACAAACACAGCACAACTGAAGACACTAAACAGTCATAAGATGACAAACACAACACAACTGAAGACACTAAACAGTCACAAGATGACAAACACAACACAACTGAAGACATAAACAGTCATAAGATGACAAACACAGCACAACTGAAGACAATAAACAGTCACAAGATGACAAACACAGCACAACTGAAGACAATAAACAGTCATAAGATGACAAACACACACAACTGAAGACAATAAACAGTCATAAGATGGATCCCCAAAAAGCAGTAAAATATGAAAAAGCAATGCATTTCTCGAGTCCAAAACTAAACTAAAGAGACCTGTGACCTCTAAACTCTGATGTGAATCAGCACTGTTTTCAATCAACACTTGGTGAAATAGTGAGGGCATGTTCCATGTTAAGGATGTTAGAGAAATGTGAGTGGCATTGTTTCAACATGTTAAGGATGTTAGAGAGACAGTGAGGGCATGTTCCATGTTAAAGGGATGTTAGAGAACATGTGAGGGCATGTTCCATGTTAAGGATGTTAGAGAAAAATAGTGAGGGCATGTTCCATGTTAAGGATGTTAGAGAGAACAGTGAGGGCATGTTCCATGTTAAGGATGTTAGAGAAATAGTGAGGGCATGTTCCATGTTAAGGATGTTAGAGAAATAGTGAGGGCATGTTCCATGTTAAGGATGTTAGAGAAATAGTGAGGGCATGTTCCATGTTAAGGATGTTAGAGAAATAGTGAGGGCATGTTCATGTTAGATGTTAGAGAATAGTGAGGGCACATTAAGAATGTTAGAGAAATAGTGAGTGCCTGTTCCATTAAGAATGTTAGAAGAAATAGTGAGGACCGTTCCACATTAAAATGTTAAGAGAAATAGTGAGGGCACGTTCCACATTAAGAATGTTAGAGAAATAGTGAGGCAGTTCCATGTTGAGATGTTAAGAAAAGTGGGCATGTTCTCATTAAGAATGTTAGCGAAATAGTGAGTACCTGTTCCATGTCAAAAATGCTAGAGAAATAGTGAGGACATGTTCTATGTTAAGGATGTTAGAGAAATAGTGAGGGCGTTTCCATGTTAAGAATGTTAGAGAGACAGCGAGGACATGTTCCATGTTAAGAATGTTAAAGCGTTAATTTTGAAAAAATGAGAGAAAACAGAAACTCAATGTGAAAGTGTGAATGCCGATAAGAGAAATGTGACATCAAAATGTGTCTGTCAAGTCAGCTATTCTCCGATGTTCGCTCTTGAAGATTAGTTTGTGATTCACTCGATAATGAATCGAGAATATTTGTTTTGCTTTGTACTAACGCTAAAAATTATGTTTAAGTTTGATTTCGTTGTATGGAAAGATGTAGAATCCTTTGGAACAATATGGAAATATGTAGAATTCTTTGGAACAATCTAGAAATGACAAGAAAAACGTAGAATACCTTAGATCTTTCTAGAATGTTTCAGAAATCGTAAACAAATTTAATCTGTACAATGATTGGCTAGAACTACAGAATATTCTAGAAAGAGGAATGGTTCGAGAATGTGGCTATGATTGGCTGAAAATCTAGGAAAAAGCCGAGAATATTGTGGAACTTTCCATGAGTTTTTAAATAAAGCGTGACTTTGGGTCGAGAGAGAGAGAGTGATCGGAAGAGTTGAAGTGTAAGTCTGCTGTCAGAGATTGAGAAGTTGCTGTAGATTCGTGGAGTTGCTGTGTGTGTAGATTTGAGGGCTGAAGAAGAATAATTCTGCAAACTAGGAGTGATGCATTGGATGTGTGAAGTATTTACCAGTTCCTGTTGTGTTTTCTATGTTCTTCAAATAAAGGATTATTTTCGTTTAACCTGGACTGGAGTATTTTGTCTCTGAGAAGAATATCTTCACGAACCTGCATAAACTGCAAGACACTGCCAGTCACCTACTTCTTTACATTGTGACAGAGAGACAATGAGGATATGTTATACATTAATTAGAATGTTAGAGAAATAGTGAAGACATGCCACATTTTAAGAATGTTAGAAAAATCGTAAGGGCATGTCCCTTGTAAGGAATGTAAAAGAGACAGACCAGGACACGTTCCATGTTAAGAATATCAGAGAGACAATGAAGGCATGTTCCATGTTAAGAATGTTAGAGAGATATAAGGATATTTCCCTGTTAAGAATGTTAGAGAGATGGTGAAGATATGTTTCATGTTAATAATGTTAGAGAAATGGTGAGGGCATATTCCAGAACACACGCAAAGCATTATGAGTGGGTTTATATGACTTGAAAAGAGGTAAGAGATACTCATATCTGGCATATTTTAAAAAGTAACCGAGCAGCATTATATCTTGAACTTTCTGTACATGTCCAATGGCAAGAATGTCAATGCATTAATCGAGAGCTGTGCCAACACTGAGTAGATCTTCGATAAAGATGGGGAATACATAAAACTTTATTTTTTTGAGAAAAGTTATAAAAATATTTCGGGAGGTTGTGGGTCTTTCATGTGATTATTGATCTGATCGAGATCCAGAAGGATTCATGCAATTCATTGTCTTGAAAAGATCCAATAATTTTTACTTTGATTTCAATCGTATGATATTTATTGGGATTGCTGAATGGCTTTAGTTTGAGCTCCCAAGGAGTGAGTGGTTTTCTGCCTTTGTGTATTATTTTGCTTGACGATAATACAGGATTTAAAGTGGAACATACAAAGATAATGACCTGTAGGCCTATTCAATGACAAAGCAGTCTCGGAATGATATTATGTGGACCATGTGTTTCAGGAGTGGAATCGCAGTGGGGTTTGGGTGCTTTCGGCTTTATGTTTTCATATATTTCTGGTTTTATTGTCAAGGCTTGGGTTGCCGTTGTTATTGTTGTTGTTGTTGTTTGTGCCTGACCCTATTCAGGTTAAAGGAAGGTAAGCAGTGAGGGAAAGGAGATGGGTACTGCCGTCATAGTGATGGCCCGGAGGAAAATTGAGGTCTCTGCCGTCTCTTTTCCCCAGAAAACACAGGCTTATGGGACAACTTACAGGCCTTCAGATAGTACTAACTGAACTCCCTCTCCTACTACGGCCTTCGCGAAATACATTTTTTCTTAGTGACGGCTGTGCTCCCGCCCAGTCACACCAGGCGAATGCTGTGTCGGTTTGAGTCGAGAGGTTCTCTCCCTTCCACTGTGGGCTCTTAAAACTTCCATGTTTCTTCACCAGTGCACAACACACTTTCGGGACTGTTTTGTTCAGATACCCATTTCGCACAAGTGTTGTGTGTGTGTGTGTGTGTGTGTGTGTGTGTGTGTGTGTGTGTGTGTGTGTGTGTGTTTGTGTGTGTATGTATATATATATATATCTTATTCTATATATATATATATAAACGCGCACGCGCGCGCGTACACACACACACACACACACACACACACACACATACACACACACGATTATATGACGTGCATTTATGTAGGTTCGATTTTATTTGATAGAACAAACTGAAAGACTACCTGATACAGCCCTATCTATTGGAGCTATATTTTGTGTCAGTTTGTTTTCATTTGATAAAATAAAAGAAAGTATTCCACAAATTAAGTCAAAATTAGTAATATTGAATAAAGAAGAAGAAGAAATGTCTGCCAAAGACAGCATTGCCAAGTAAAATAATTTAAACATAATTGTTGTTTAAAAAAATGTTTTTTGTCCAGCAGCCGTTTTTCTCAGGCCAGAAAAATATAATGTTTCACCTTAGTTAAATTTTGATTTTGAAATAGCTCAGCGTGTTTAATTCACGTGCAGGTTTTTGTTAGGAAGCTAGCCAGTGTGTTTCACTCTATCACTTCACATTTGTCCAGAGTCTGACTGTGGACACTGGAGTTGTAATCAGTATAACTGTACAGATGCTGACGTTGTAATCAATGTAGTTGTACAGACGCTAGAGTTGTAATCAGTATAACTACAGATGCTGACGTTGTAATCAATGTAGATATACAGACGCTGGAGTTGTAATCAGTATAACTACAGATGCTGACGTTGTAATCAATGTAGATGTACAGACGCTAGAGTTGTAATCAGTATAACTGTACAGATGCTGACGTTGTAATCAATGTAGATGTACAGACGCTAGAGTTGTAATCAGTATAACTGTACAGATGCTGACGTTGTAATCAATGTAATGTACAGACGCTGGAGTTGTAATCAGTATAACTGTACAGATGCTGACGTTGTAATCAATGTAGATGTACAGACGCTAGAGTTGTAATCAGTATAACTACAGATGCTGACGTTGTAATCAATGTAGATGTACAGACGCTAGAGTTGTAATCAGTATAACTACAGATGCTGACGTTGTAATCAATGTAGATGTACAGACGCTGGAGTTGTAATCAGTATAACTGTACAGATGCTGACATTGTAATCAGTGTAACTGTACTGATACTGAAGCTGTCAATCAGTATAACAAGTGTACAGATACTGAAGATGTAATCAATGTAACTGTCAGATCTGAAGATGTAATCACTGTAAGTTCAGATACAAGTTGTAATAGTGTAACTGTACAGATACTTAAGTTGTAATAGTGTAACTGTTCAGATACTAAGTGTAACAGTGTTAACTGTACGATACTACAGTTGTAATCAGTGTAACTGTCAGATACTGACAGTTGTAATAGTGTAACTGTCAGATACTAGTTGTAACAGTGTAATGTCAGATACAATTTAATCAGTGTAACTGTACAGATACTGAAGTTGTAATCAGTGTAACTGTACAGACTACTGTTGTAATCAGTGTAATGTTCAGATACTAAGTTGTAATCAGTGTAACTGTTCAGATACTAAGTTGTAATCAGTGTAACTGTCAGAACTACAGTTGTAATCAGTGTAACTGTTAGATACTACAGTTGTAATCAGTGTAACTGTTCAGATACTACAGTTGTAATCAGTGTAACTGTTAGATACTACAGTTGTAATCAGTGTAACTGTTCAGATACTACAGTTGTAATCAGTGTAACTGTTCAGATACTACAGTTGTAATCAGTGTAATGTTCAGATACTACAGTTGTAATCAGTGTAACTGTTCAGATACTACAGTTGTAATCAGTGTAACTGTTAGATACTACAGTTGTAATCAGTGTAACTGTTCAGATACTACAGTTGTAATCAGTGTAACTGTTCAGATACATTTAATCAGTACTGTCAATACAGTTGTAATCAGTGTAACTGTTCAGATACTACAGTTGTAATCAGTGTAACTGTTCAGATACTACAGTTGTAATCAGTGTAACTGTAGATATTGTATCAGGTAACGTTCGAATCAGTTGTAATCAGTGTAATGTTCAGATACTACAGTTGTAATCAGTGTAATGTTCAGATACTACAGTTGTAATCAGTGTAACTGTTCAGATACTACAGTTGTAATCAGTGTAACTGTTCAGATACTACAGTTGTAATCAGTGTATGTTAGACTGTGAAGCAGAACTACAGTTGTGATCGTACTGTTAGTACTACGTGTATCAGTGTAACTGTCAATACTGAAGTGTTGTCTAATACTGAATGCAATGTACTAGATGACGAAGTGTAATCTTGACTGTACAGATACTGAAGCTGTAATCAGTGTAAGGTACAAAGACTGAAGCGTAATCACTGTAACTATACAGATACTGAAGTTAGCCCACCTGACCATTTGTGGTTAGTGGGCAGAACGGTGGACGCTTTGCACCTTACGATCAGAGGTGTCTGAGAACTGGACACAAATTAGGTTTCACAGAAAAAAAAAAACCCCAAATAGGCGAAAAACAAACAACAACAAAAAAACACTGATAGATGATTAAAAATACCTGAATGCATAGAAAAGGAAAAAGATGTGTGGCGCTTTATCACGGCAACATAGTTCTCTAGGGTAGCAACCATATAATAATAATAATAATTACAATATTTATATAGCGCAAAATCTTGATAAAATCAAATCTAAGCGCTGAAACACACACACGCACGCACGCACACACACGCACGCACGCATGCACACACACGCACCCACGCACGCACACACACACACACACACACACACACACACACACACACACACACACACACACACACACACACACACACACACACACACACACGGCTATAAATGGGGACAAAGAATAAAAACAATGGAAATTTATAGAGAGCATATTATATACAATTATATATTGCAATGTGAGTCCCCTCCGAGTGGAGACAGGCTGCAGAGGGGATTGAGTGAGGTCAGGATTTTATGCAGAGGAGAAAAGGTGAGTTTTGAGAGCGGACTTGAAGGAGACAAAATAGGTTGCTGACGGACTGAGAGAGGAAGTTTGTTCCAGGAGAGCGGACAGAAACAGAGAAGGCTCGTGGACCATAGGTATTGAGCTTAGTGCGTGGAAAGCGAAAAGTCAGAGGATCAGAGGCAGAGCGGAGGGTACGTGAGGGAACATAGATCTCAAGTAGGCTTGACAGGTAATCGGGGGCTATGTTATTGAGGCTTTTGTAGCACATGGTGTCTAGTTTGTACTGTATGCGCTTTGATACAGGGAGCCAGTGAAGTTGTGCCAGGAGAGGAGATATGTGGTCAGCTTTATTCTTTTTGAGTACAAGGCGTGCAGCATTGTTTTGAATGCGCTGTAGGATGTGAGTGGTGGAGGCAGGAAGACTGGACAGGAGTGAATTGCAATAGTCAATGCGAGACATTATGAAGGAGAGAACGAGTTTTGCAGTTGTTTCCACAAGAGATACTTCCTGATCAGGCTTATACGATGGAGGTGATATTAGCAAGATCTGGCAGTTTGAGAAATAAAGTTGTTCATGGAGAGGGTAGAGTCAATGCAGACACCAAGGTTTTTAGCTGAATCAGAAATTGGGACTGATGTGTTACATAATGGGAGAGAAAGAGGAGGCAGCTGAGAAAGTTTCTGACGGGTGCCAATGAGGATAGCTTCTGTCTTGTCATCATTTAGCTGAAGTTTGTTGTATGTCATCCAATTTTTGATGTCCGAGTAACACTCAGTGGTGCGAGTCAGGAGGCGCTGTATATTGTCAGGTGAGTCACTGTCTTGAAGTTGGGTGTCATCAGCATAGAAGTGGACTGTGGTGTTTTATAGAGTGGGAGTTGATGATGGTGGACAGGGGGGAGGTGTAAAGAGTGAAAAGAACAGGGCCAAGGACAGATCCTTGTGGAACACCACAGGTCAGGTATGCAGGTTGAGAGTAAGTGCCATTGATGAGAACAGTTTGCTTTCTGTTTGATAGATAAGAAGTGAACCAGGAGATGCCAAAAGTATGATGAAGTCTAGAAAGGAGAATACCATGATGAATGGTATCAAAGGCTGCAGACAGATCAAGGAGTGTGAGGAGAGAGACTTTGCCAGTATCAGTTGCAAGGAGGAGATTGTTGAGAATGTGTAGCAAGGCAGTTTCAGTGCTATGGCACTGGCGGTAGGCTGACTGGAAAGGATTGAGGAGATTGTTGGCAGACAGGTGAGAGTTCAGTTTGTTGAGGACAACTTTTTCAAGCAGTTTTGACAAGAAAGAGAGATTAGAGATAGGCCGGTAATTTTTCAGTTCATTTGGGTCTAAATTGTATTTCTTGAGGAGAGGGTGAACAATAGCAGACTTGAAAGAATCTGGGACAGTTCCAGTTTGGAGAGAAGTGTTGATGATGTCAGTGATGAATGGGAGGAGCGTAGGGAGCGTAGAGAGAACCTGGAAGAGGATCCAGTTCGCAGGTTTTGAACGACATGGATCTGATTGTGTTGAGAATTTCTTCTTGTGAGACTGGGGTAAGAGTAGTAAGAGGTGTGCCAGAGAAGGAAGGTCATGTGGGCATGGTTGACAGGGTGTCCTGTCAAGCCTGTCACGAAGAGTTTGTATTTTGGTGGTGAAATACTTGGAGAATACAGATGGGAGTTCTTCATTTGTGTGTTTTGTTGGGAGAGGTAAATCTTTTCGTGTGCCAAGGAGATGATTCATGGTTGTAAAGGTTCTTTTGAAGAAGAGGCATTCAGGATTTTGGTTTGGAAATAGTTTGTTTTTGCAGATGCAATGAGGGTGGATACTTTTGTTTTAGAGGCTTGGAAAAGTTGCCTATGTACAGTGAGTTTGGATTTGCGCCAGCGGTGCTCTGCTCTGCGGCGGGCACATTTTGCACAGGCAATCTCATGAGTGAGCCAGGGGGTAGGGGGGACGGTCAGGTAAAAGACGGGTTGTGGCTGGAGCATGAGTGTCCAGAAGATGGTGGAGAGTAGTGTAGAATTCATCGGCAAGGTTATGTGACTTTCAGAAAGGAGACGGAATTGAGAGGTCGATAGATTTGAGATTGCGTCGAGTCACTGTGCGCATGGTACGGGAAGGAGGAGGAATGTCAAGAGAACAGAGAATTGCAGAGTGGTCAGATGGAAGGGCTGAAGTTAGACGGGTAGAAAGAACTAAGCAGTTATCAGTAGCTGAATTGTGGTGATCACGAGAAATGATCCAGTCAAGAATGTGACCTTTTTGATGGGTTGGTTCAGAAATGTGTTGAGTCATATTGTGATTGGACAGAGAGTTGATGATATGTCTTGTGTCATAACGGTGAGTGTTGTCATAGTGGACATTGATGTCACCTAGAATGATGAGATTTCCAGGTAAGAGGCAGTAGTAATCAAGAAGTTGATCAAAGTCAGAGAGAAACATCGATGTGGTGAGCTTGTTGGCAGAGCTAGGTGGAGGTCGATAGACACAGGAGAAGGTGATGGGGTGAGGGGTGGATTGGAAGGATACTTCAATGTGCTCGAAAGAAGGATGGAAGAAAGGCAGAGACTGCGAGAAAGACAGGCGGGAATGGAGTGAGTCGTTGTAGAGGATGGCGATACCACCACCTCGGGATGAGCGATGGAAAGAAGCAAGCCTGTAACCACTCGGAGCGAGACTCACATGTATAGGTTCATGACCAAGGGGGTTAAGCCATGTTTCGGTAATAAAAGCAATGTCAACATGCTCATCTGCGATAAAGTCAGCAATGACATCGGCTTTGCCATCAGTGCATGTTGACTGAGCGTTAAAAAGGTATAGTTTCAGTTTATCACAATGCGGCGGCCGAGGTGGAGACGAAGGCAGCACCGACGGGACAGAAGACGAAGGCGACCCAGCGGGGCAGAAGATGAAGGCAGCAACGACGGGACAGAAGACGAAGGAGGCACCAGTGGGACAGAAGACAAAGGCAGCACCAGGGGACAGAAGATGAGGGCAGCGCCGACGGGACAGAAGACGAAAGCGGCACCGGCGGGACAGAAGGCGAAGGCGGCACCGGCGGGACAGAAGGCGAAGGCGAGCATGGCAGAGGAGGAGACGGAGTTTGCGCGGGGTCGAGTGCAGGGGCAGTGGAGGAGACGAAGAAGCAGAAGAGTGGTGTCGGACTGGCACAGCAGGAGGCAGATTGTGCCAAAGTCGGTGGAGACGTCACCACGACAGGATCGCGCAGTGCGGGGCTTAGGACACAGCCCCAGTGTTCGTATGCGCTGGTAGACGCCTCCACCGAGGTAGCACTTGCTGTGTTTAAAAAGTGTCAGTCCCAATTTGTTTTATAAAAGACGGGTCCATAATTGCGAGCCAGTCAGGAGAGGAAGATACTTGCAGGTTGGTGTGTGGGTTGGTCAGTTCACAACACTTAAAACCAGAGAACACAAAAGTTTGGGAAAGCTGTAGCGTTGGGCAAACACAGTAGGCTAAAATGTAAACACAGTTCACAGATAAAATGTCCGACTTGAGCGGCTGAATTAAAATGATGAAAAGTAGGTGTAAAAACTTTGAAATCAGATTATCTGGTAAAATATTCAAAATTTTAAAAAAAATTTTACATCACCGTGTGTCGGGATTTAAAAGCAACAAACTGATACAAAATTCAATGCATAAAATCAGATAGAACCACGATAAAATCACTGTAAAACACCACACACACTTTTGCTGCCTGCTGGCGCGACATCTACTCACATATTTCGTGTGAAAAAATCAACAACTTGAAATCCATCGTGCCCAAAAGCAAATATAAAAACGAAATCAAAACAAAACAAAACAAACAAAACAAAACAAAACCCAAAAATAGAGTCCTCGGGTCAAACACAACGGGAGGTTGGTGGTTTCGGTCAGGTATCTCAGCACTGAATCAACAAGACAGGGAGGAGTGGGCAGGGGACATAAGTAAGGAAAGGATTAACGTGGCGACACTAGATAGCGTGACAGAGCAAGATGGCTGAGATCATGATTGAGCAGGGTGTGGTGGCGGTTCTTTTTGACGCTGACCCTTATTGCAGCTTGCCTGTTTGTTTTCCAAGCAGGAATTACGTCTATCGCAAATATGTCCCCTCATCAAATCAACTCCGGTCATCATGAGACAGGCCTACTGTTCGTATAACACAACTATTAACCAACAGGCTGCTTTGAAAATCGGAAAAAAATAAACAAAACAAAGGCAGCTCTCTAGCAATTTTATCTTGATTTCTCTATCCCTTAACAAAGATCTGAAAAGTTTAAATATCTTTTAAATCGTTTGGTATTGACAATACAAATAAATTACAAAAATAAGTCTCCCGTCGATAGTTTTTAATTATGATTAAAAAAGGGACCCGCTAAATCCAAACAACTATAGAGGAAAAACACTCAATAAACCTACTTCTGGAAATTTCTTTTGCCAAATTCTGATTAACAGAATATACAATTACCTAAGACACAAGCAATTACTGAAAAATGAGCTAACTAGATTTAGAAACACGTCAAGACTCAATGAACATATATTCATTCTGAAAAACTTAATGTGTAATATCATAAAAACAAACAAACAAAAACAAAACAACAACAAAAACAGAAAGATCAAATCTACAGCTATTTCTCGGTTTTCAAAACGATTTTGAAAATGTTTGACAGAAAGCTGTGGGTGGAAATTATACAAAGCTGGAATTAAGGTAACTGTTTCAAAGTTACAATTATTGTTTGACGGTTTGAAAATGTTTGACAGAAAGCTGTAGGTGGAAATTATACAAAGCTGGAATTAAAGGTAACTGTTTCAAAGTAATACAATTATTGTTTGTACGGTTTTGAAAATGTTTGACAGAAAGCTGTAGGTGGAAATTATACAAAGCTGGAATTAAAGGTAACTGTTTCAAAGTAATACAATTATTGTTTGTACGTTTTGAAAATGTTTGACAGAAAGCTGTAGGTGGAAATTATACAAAGCTGGAATTAAAGGTAACTGTTTCAAAGTATACATTATTGTTTGTACGTTTTGAAATGTTTGACAGAAAGCTGTAGGTGGAAATTTACAAGCTGAATTAAAGGTAATGTTTCAAGTAATACAATTATGTTTGTACGGTTTTGAAAATGTTGACAGAAGCTGTAGGTGGAAATTATACAAGCTGGAATTAAAGTAACTGTTTCAAGTAACAATATTCTATCTACGAAACGTATAAAGCGTACAAGAACTACAGAGAATCAACAGACAGTTACGAAAGGAGTTCCTTAAGAAAACACAAAGCCCGACATGATTCATAATTTTTGTAAATGATTTATCAACGTACTCACAAACATCGATATACCCTACTAAGGTGGATCTAATGACATATAAAAAAAAATCATGGCTATATATGCCGACTGCTGACGATCACGAGATTCTTTCAACAACTGTAAACTAGATTGGACAATTTAAATTCCTTCACATTTGCAAGGAAAGGGGAATAAAAATTGACCAAGACAAAATTAAAGCAATAATTTGTACTATACCTTACCCCAAAATATTTCTATTATTCGCAAACTTTGGACAAGTATGAATAACCAGGAGTAATTTTAACCAAAATTGCGACTTTATAGAGTGTACAAGAATATCTAGCAAAATGAGCAAATTTTTAACCCATGCTCTGAAAAGATCTAAAAAAGAATAATAATTGAGAACATAACCGTAGACAATGATGCATCAGAATGACACAATCATGACAGTACACAGAACTCCATATTCAAGCCACAGTACCGAAAGTTTCTATCACCAAAATCACTTCATGAAAAAGTAGGCTCTACATATATCATCTTGGAAAAAGTAAATTGTAAAAAGCTATGAACATACCAATACTAGCTAAACTAGGATGATTTGAAATTTAATATATAAAAATGTCAAGCACTAGAATTCTAGTTACACATATCAGAATCAGACAACATGCATCTTATCAAAGAGATATACAATGAAATGTTAAAAAAAATAAATAAATAAACACTCGCACAAAACATGGTTTGGTTTTATCAAAAAGATTTTCCATGGTATTGGTATGAATCACATAAAAGAACAAATAGTCAACCATGAATGAAAAATGAATTGAGATATGCAATAAAAAGCAACAAAACAGACTTAAATATATTTCTGGAATGAATACACAAAACAATCTGAACACATAAATATATACAATCTAAACACATAAAGATTACTTTTCTATGATAAAATTACAACTATCCACCGTTTAGAACCCTGTCTCAAAGATATTTGAAAACTGACCACAAAAAAGCATATGCAGGCTTTGAGTCACTGCACATAACCTACAAACTGAAAGAGGACAGAAACGCAAAAATTGTAGGAGAAAATAAAACAAATGTACAGTTTGTGGTGTGACTAGATAACTGTATTAAAAAAACCCGTTAAATTGACGAACAAAACTCAGGAGAAAATATACTTTAACAATCGATTGCTTTGAATCCATTATGCTAAATCCAAGTGAACTGCTTAAGGAAGATAACTGACAAATGCATGCTGCAGACCGTGTCTGTGATTGCCTGCATTTGGGAAGCTGTAAGATGGCTAGTTATTCATACATATAAATGCAGAAATGTAGGATTGGCCTGTTTGCTGCCCATCTTTGATACTTCAATCTTTCTGGTGATGTAAGCTCAGTCTTTTATAGGTCCACTGTTCATCCCCTATCTCATCCCCGTTAAAGACCTTACAAGCTGTATGGGTCTTATGATATTGCACATACTTAAGAAGTCTGCTGGATAATTACTGGAAGATCTGATTGGAATCCATATAAAGTTGCCCTAGTGCGGTGAATCCCTTTTTAAATAAATCACAGAGTTATATTCCCTCTGATGATAATGATAAGATGAAACAGGAAACATTCGCTACATTTGTGTCAACTTATTACTGCCAATCGTTTCTCATAGTACTTTTAAGATCCGAGTTATGTTACAGTGTGTGCGGATGTAAAGTTCTCTTCATCGCCATTTCCACCTCCACAGTCTACTCCCTGCCTCCACCATATAATCTGCCTGCTCACTTTTCCAGATGCCAGCTAGCTCTGTCACCACCTGCAAGAAAGACATGGAATGAAGGTTGTTAGGTGCAGTCGTTTCCCTGACACAGTACCTGGATTCTCATTGTTAATGATTGTCTCCAGTTTCTCCCTTCAGACGTTCACGTTTCTCTCTTACCTTGTGACTTGATATGACCTTGTGCCTGGCGGATGTGGTCTTGTGCTTCACAGTTGATTAGGCTCTATTGATTAGAATAGTGACATCAATTCAAATGATCAGACGAACAGTAGATAACATGATCGAGACTCCACTGTGTCACCGGATACAAGAGCGTTATCCAGCAGGATTTACCATGCGGATGTCTTTATAACATTCCAGATAATGGATTTTTACTCACCATATCTCACAAAATAGCCAACAGTTTCTCGTAACTTCTAGTTGTGCTTCCCTTTATGTCTGCTGTAAATCTAGCTCAGTTTCTTTTTCTTTAAACGTGATTCTTCGCTGTATTGGAGGTGACAAAATCTCCTTCATCATCATCATCATGTGCCCTGCCGAATGGCTTTGGCGATCATGGCACTCCACACGAATCTATCCCCTGTCGCTGCAAGTACATCCCCCACTCTCATGTCTTCAGTTACCCTGCAATATTTTCTCCTTTGGTCTTCTTGGTGTTTTCTTTCCCTCTAGTTTTCCTGTTGTAACCAGGTGTTCTAATTCCCCTTTCCTTATAAAATGGCCTATAAATGTTGCTTGTCTTTTCCTAATCTTCTTTATTAATGATCTTCTAGTGTCTGCCTCCATCAAGACTGTCTCGTTTGTTTTCTTTGCTGTCCATGGAACTCTCAACGTTTTTCTTAGAAACCACATTTCAGTTGCCTCAATTTTGTTCTGGCTTTGAGTGTCGACTGTCCATGCCTCACAACCGTACAACAATATCGGTTTTATACAACATTCAAGAACTCTCTTCCTGATGATAATTTATAGTTATTTGTTGGTATGAACGTTTTCATCTTCTCGAATGCTGTTTTGGCTTGGCCGATTCTGCTGACTATTTCTGATGTTCATCAACCGTCTGGTGAGATGACCGTTCCCAGGTATTTAACTTATCAACCTGTCTCAAGGTTGTGCCATTTGCTGTTATTTTGCATGAGGGGATTTCCTGTTTTTTATTGATTGCCATGACGTCAGTCTTCTTGCTATTTAGCTCCAGTCCTTTATTTTTGCTT
>CM060310.1:40108229-40120729 GCA_030674185.1 Monoplex corrugatus
CTCTCTCTCTCTCTTACCCACCGGAATAACAATCACACCAGAATCACTCAAAACTTCTTTTTTTTTTTTTTTTTTTTTTGGCGTTTCACGACCAAAACATGTAATAGTGTCATGTGTTACTTCCTCTGGTTGCAGTGGACATTTTCTTATTGGCATAACGTGTCCAGTAACCCCACCCCCATCAAATTTGGTCATAAAACTAGAAACTGTCGCTGTTTTTCTAATTTTGATGAAGATGCATTCCCTTGTGATCTGATAAAACCGTCATTTTCACTGGTGTATAACATTACAGACCCACATAATGCCCTCAAAGTCTGGATTGATACTTTCACAACAGGCATGTTCCTTTTATAACCAGAAGAGTCAAACATCCTGATCAAAATGGTTAAGCCCAATTATTCCAGAAGCTATTTTTCTAAGATACTTTCTCAAAAAAATTGTTATCATGACGAATCCAAAATGCAATAAATTCACAAAAACGCATCGATAGACATATTTCAAGAAGACTTTAGAACCAAACATGATGCCAGAACAATTTGGGTTGCAATAAATCAACTCACCAACAATGTACCAAATCAACTGTCGTTAAAGGCACATCACCAAATAAACGCAATGATCATTTCTTGAATATAACTACAGAAATAATCACTAATGATAGACCAAAACTAACATCCAACAGTTGTAACAACTGGGAGTCAAAATTGAATGAAGAAATAAATAGCATACTTAAATGGTTAAAAATTAGATTAAATCAACGAATATTGCCAACAAACGTTACCTTTCTGCACATGGGTGTACAAAATGATGATGCCAACACATTTTGTTGAAACAACAACACAGCTTACGTCATGGAACTGCAGAAGAATACAATTATTCTGGTATCAGCTCCAAACAGCTATCAACAATCTTTATGACAATGCCACCTCAGTAATGTTTGATGAAAAGATTGTATTATTTGGATACTACAGACTTTTTAAGTCGGATCCCGCAGTTGACTTGTTTGTGCTGCAAGCAATAAGTCCTACATCTATAAATACAAATACAAAGACTGTATTCCAAAAATATATTCGGTTTTGGAGATCTTTGAAAATTGTGTACGATATCAGAAAACATGTGTCACTTTTGAATATGAATCACAATAGAGTTCAAACTGACTGGCTCTTCTATAAAGTACTGATTGAAAATGTTTGACTTAATCATAAGTACCATTATCTTGGTGAAAAATCATTTGTTTCAAATATATAGAATGTATTTATGGTAAACCTTATACATCTGCATGGTCATGGTTTGAAGATATTGATGTATGTATGTTATCTGTAACACGTAGGCACGTACGTGTGTACGTGTGAGTGTACAATGTATGTGTGCGTACGTTCGTTGTGTGTGTGTGTGTGTGTGTGTGTGTGTGTATGTGTGTGTGTGTGTGTGTGTGTGTGTGTGTGTGTGTGTGTTAGTGTGTGTGTGTGTGTGTGTGTGTGTGTGTGTGTGTGTGTGTGTGTGTGTGTTGTGTTTGTGTGCTGTGTGTGTGTGTGTGTGTGTGTGTGTGTGTGTGTGTGTGTGTGTGTGTGTGTGTGTGTGTGTGTGTGTGTGTTGTGTGTGGGCGCGCTAGCGCGCGCGTGCGTGTTCTTTCTGTAAAAATCCAAAGATATTCAGTCTGAAATATCAATTCCAGCAATGACGATCTACAAAGTTTATACTGCCTTGGTACACCTTTGGCAAACGGGAACACGTGGTCTAGATGGTTTAGATGGCAAGATACTAAAACTCTCAGCTCCTATAATAACAAAAAAACCTACGTTTATATATTATGTATATGTATATGTATATGTATATGTATATGTATATGTATATGTATATGCATATGTATATGTGTACGTATATGTCAAATTATAGGCTGATTTCAGTCGTGCCCATTCTCTCAAATCCCATTGAAAAAACATAGATGAACATACCGCTTCACATGTGGAGTTAAATAAACTGCTTCCTCCAAGACAATCTGGATTTAGAAAACAACACTCATGTCATGCAGCACTTACAGGCCTTGTGTTTCATAGTATCAATAATAACGGTGTTTGTGTGTCTGTTTCTTGATTTTAAGAGAGCTTTTAATGTCAAGGACCATAACTTTTTACTAAATAAAATTAGCTACATACGGCCTATCGATCCATACAAAAACGCATTTATTCCTATCTCACCAACATACAACAATTAGCTCTCATTAACTCAACTACATCCACACTTAACACTACAAAGAACGGAGTATCTCAGGGTTCTGTTCTTAGTCCACTGATCTTTTTTATATATTAATGATCTCCCTCTCTTTATTAACACTCACTGTGATTTTTTGCATATATACAGCAATGCATATTGTAGTAGCAGGCCTCCGTCAATCGGCGTCGACCATTGATAGTGCACCCTAGTGTCGTGTCGAGTCGAGTTGATGCCTCCGGAGCTGCGTCGGCTGTGGCTGATAAGGCCGATGCGAAAAAGACAGGCTCTGTGACATTGGATGCATGTATGGACGCTGGCTATGGTATTGCTTTCACAAGAGATTGCTTTCCGCCTCACTCTCGTTTCCTCAGCTAAGGTCTGGATCCTCTCTTCTCCCGACCTGAGTTGTTTCTGGAGCACACTGTGCCATCTGTTGCGGTCGGCTGCTGTGTCTTCCCAGCTCTCTGTGTTAATGTCCAGAGCTTTCATATCACGCTTGCAGACGTGTTTGTATCGTAACTGGCATGGCCAAGAGATCTCTTGCCGGAGACTTGTGCACCTTCAAGAATATCCTTTGGGACACGTCCATCTTCCATCTGACGCAAGGGGAAGCTGTTCAACTTTCCTACTGTTTGGCATAAGTTGGCCATGTTCCGCTGCTGTTCAGTAGACTGCTGATGATGCAAGCGTTGTACTTTGCTATCTTGGTCAGAGTTGTCAGTTCTCCCAGACGCGAGCAGTAAGTTGGCCTGAGGTTGCTGCAGCCATGCTAATGCGCTTGTTTATCTTTGCATCGAGGGCAAACTTGTTGCTGACTATGGACCCGAGGTATATGAACTCGTGGGCGACGTCAAGTTCGTACATGTCGATAGTGATGACAGGTGGAGTGTCCACGTCTTGGATCAGCACGTTCGTCTTTTTCAGGCCAAAGTTTTTGCAGGCTTGGGAAAATCCGTCTGTGAGGCACTGGAGTTGTTGCTCAGTGTGTGAAGTTACATCAGCGTCATCGGCGAAGAGCAGATCTGTGATAATGGTTTCACGCACCTTTGTCTTTGTTTTCAGTTTTGCGAGGTTAAAGAGTCGCCCGTCGGATCTGATGTGTAGGTACACTCCTTCCGTTGCAGTCCCAAAAGCATGCTTCAGGAGTATGCCAAACAGAGTGGGAGCGAGGACACAGCCTTACTTGACGCCGATTTTGATGTCAAAGGGTTTGGACTTGCTACCCTCGTACTGGATGGTTGCTTTCATATAATCACCCTGATATCATACAAGTTTCCAAATTTGTATTAAAAAATGTTGATGAACTTCAATATAACAAAGGACTATTTAGGCACAAAACAATAAAGGGATATGCTCCAGACACTATAACCAATTCCTTCTCTCTAAATGTCACACATATAGGCGAAAACATTGTCCTCCTCCCAAGAATTAACCTCTATAAAAGCTAGCTTATATACTCAGGAGTTACCCTCCGGAATTCACTATCAGAAAGTATACGAAAATGACTTAGTTTCACAATATTTAAGAAGAGTTATTTTACACACCTTCTACATTAGTTGGCTCCTTTCTGAGCAATCAGATCAATTACTAACACATTGTATAGTGTTTAACTACTTAATAGAAAAACGTCAAAACTGTTTCTTTGACCAAAACTGTTTAACGTTTGCCTTGTTAGAAAATCTATGTTATCTGGTGTATAATTCATGTGTAGCGTAATGTGGACTCTCTCTGGGCGAGGGCTGGATGTAAAAAAGCATATACATGTACTTTCCTTACTTCATACCCTCGTAAATAAAATTTGTTCTTGTTATTGTTATTGTTCTTATTCTTATTTTCTCTCTCTCTCTCTCTCTCTCTCTCTCTCTCTCTCTCTCTCTCACACACACACACACACACACACACACACACACACACACACACAAAATTACAAACAAGATCTGAAATGATATTGGAAATTACTCACTTGATTAATAGTTTATCCTTAAGAGGCACTGACATTACTTTCTGCTGGATACCATCTCATAGTTCTTTTCATTACAATGATATGGTTGATAGGGCTGCCAAACGGGGGGCAAAGAGCTCACCAGATTCAAATCATATACAACTTTCCCTCTCTTTGCATGAGTGTTATACCTTAGTGCACACCTACGTATGGAAGCAGTTTCAAGATAAACAGAAAAAGTATGAAAAATGTTACATGAACTTTGAAATTAGCAAAACACCGAAGCAGTTTCCTACCAGCAGAAGTATACAATCCCTTATGTATAGGTGGAAACTTGATACATTCAAAACAAAATACACTAGGAATGTAGTGTGTTTGTGTGGAAAGAAGATAACACATAGTCATATTCTTTCATGTGTTCGGGTAAAACGACATATACCTACGCTATTAACGAAGACAGTTTCTGACATATTTGCCTCATCATCCTTAACATATGAATTTTTTGTTAGCCAGTCAAAAAGTCCTATAGCGAATTATCTTTAACGTTCCGTTACTTCTCATGTTCAATGTTATAGTTAGCCAATTTTGCTGTTTCAATCGTTAATCCTCTTTTCTCCTCATGTATCCTTTTTTTTTGTGTGTGTCTAAAATCACTTTAGTGAATAGACATTAAATCAAAGACCACCACCACACACACACAGATGAGAGAGAGAGAAAAAAAGAAAGAGTGAGAGATGAAGAGTGAGACAGCCCTCAGTACACATTGTGTGCAGTGCAAATGTAATGTAATATTAATACTTAAAAGAGATATTCTAATTAGTGTTTATCCAAATGTTTCCATAAATTCATAAAATTCAAACAATAACACACATACACACACTTACATACACACAGACACACGTGCGCACGCGAGCATATACACATATTAGAACAAAGATGAGGGTCCGATCAGAATGTCTTGACCATTATATTCTTCATTCCATTCTTATTTCATTTCATTCTTGTTTTATTTTATTTTGTTTTATTTTATTTTATTTTTTATTTTATTTTATTTCATTTATTTTTATTTTATTTTATTTTATTTTATTTTATTTTATTTATTTTATTTTATTTTATTTTATTTTATTTTTATTCATTCTATCATGGCAAGTGACTCATCCTTTGCATAACATGGAATGTAATAAACTTCACCTTTGTGCGATGTGTCGCCCATGTCAACTCAGCCCAAAATGAACAGGGAGGGATGACATGATGTCAGAGTGTTTCTGCAGACATGAATAATTGTACACGCCTATTGCTCCCTCTGTCCTGCTTTTGTCTTGTTTATGTGTTTGTTTATTTGGTTATTTTCTTACTTATTTGTTTGTTAGTTTGTTTGCTCGTTCGTTCGTTTGTTTGTTTTTATGTGTGCAAAGTTGCCTGTATGTCTGTTTATTCGCCTGTCAGCTTGGATGCCTCTCTCTTCCGTTGGAAAATAAAAGATCAGTTTCTCTCGCTCTCTCTCTCTCTCTCTCTTTCTCGCTCCCCCTCTCTCTCTTTTACCTTTCCTTTCTCCCCGACGCACACATCCACTAGAGTGGCACTATCATTCTATACGACAACTCTGTCAGAGTACTAACAACCCGATGATTATGTACATGCTAGAAGAGATTGAAAGAAAATAACATTGCTGTAGCAGTATGTAACAAAGTGTCTGTATGTACCTATATGTTGGTGTGCATGTAGTCCACTCACGTCTGTTCGTAAACTTTGTAAAAAAAAAAGTGTAATGTTGTAAATTCAATTTTTCACTGTACAATCTACTTTATCATAGAACAAGAATCTCATCCAAACGCTGTGCTGGTGAACACTAAGAAGTATATGTGGTGATTTTCGAAAATACTACGGTAAGTTTCTCAAATGTAGTTATATATAGCTAAAGAACAATAGCCTGGACTGTGCTCATGTACACTGTAAACTCTGTGAATAAATTGCGGTCTTGTAAACCCACTCATGGACAATGTTACTCACATTATAAAAAAAAAACCAGTAACCTCAGCTGTTCGTGATGAGTTTTCTAAATCCACTTTCTGAATATATCGACAGTTCTAAAGAACAATATCATGGACTGAACTCATGTCAAAATACGCACTTTTTCTTAACCTTGTGGTGAGCTTCCAAACCCAGTTACAATATCTACATTGCTGAAGAGCAAAACCCTGGATTGTGTTTATGTATATTGCAAACAAAACCATTCTCAATACTACACATAATGAAACAATCTGATTTTTTTTCAGTTCAAAGAAGATAAGTTCCATTCTCGTGATTCCACTTCTGAGAGTATTAGACCATGCGAAGATCCTAAAAAGAAAAAAAAAGAAAGAAAGAACGAAAGAAAGCAACAACAACAAAAACCAAAAAACGAAACCTTCCCAAGATCTAGCTCTGCCTTCCTGCTGTACAGACACAACAATTCACAACAAATTGATCCCCAAGAAGACGTGTTGACAAAATTAAGTAACGTTATATTTAAAATACTATCATAAGCACAAAAACAAGCATAGAGAAAACAACCCCCCCAAACAGATGTATAGTGCATACACACACACACACACACACACACACACACACACACACACACACACACACACACACACACACACATACACACACACACACACACACACACACACACACACACACACACACACACACACACACACAACACACACACACACACACACACAACACACAACACACACACACAAAGAAGGTGCACCATACAGTGTCTCAAATACATATTATCTATACTTTCGCCAGATTAGTCTGTCTCCTAGGTACACATTTCACTCGGGTACCCTTCTACGTATTCACACAGTTTAAGATCACACACACAAAAACGAGTGAAACAACATTTGGTAAATAAACTAATATCCCAACAACCGCCAAGTGGTGTCCCTGATATCTTGTACGCCGATATGTACCAGTGGACACTGAGCCCAGATGTTCCAGAAGATCAGGACAAATGGATAAACAAACCAGTTCGTTTAACAAAAAAGCATTCGGCACCTGGTGCTATATCCAACATGTAATAAATGTCACTCTTGTTATGTTTTACTTCATTTTGGGTTTGATTATCCTTTTTGATTGTTATTATTTTATCGTGTTCAGTTTATTTTCACACGGATCATCCCTCGGCATTATTTCGTTAATATGACGACACACGCACTTTTTGTTCAAACGTTTATATTTCATGTCACTAAAGCTTTATGACCCTTTTTAGAAGTCTAATTAGTTGTGAATATGTCAGTATATGTTTTGCGTGATCATTACATGGCGTACAATTGTATTAGGATATTTATTTGCTCGGTAAGATGATGTTTTGTCTCCATTTCACCACACTCCGCCCTGTTTCACATTGACTCCCAAACAACATCCGAGAAACGCTGAAGAAGTATTTCCATAGTTTCTCAATGCGGTTCTACACAAAAGAATACACTACAGATTGGATCAAGTTGGAAGTAGGCATGGCCATGGACAGTGCTATTTCTCCAGTGCTGTTCGTGTTACCATTCTCAGTTCGCGTCTACAGACGTGCACTAGTAACTGTTCTTCTAAAACCATCTAGTCTTTAACTAAAGGTTTGTATAAAACTTGGTGTACTTTCACTAAGATAAATGTTTACAATTTTTGAAAGAATATGTTTCGATCAAAACTTTAGATCAATCCACGACATCCCATATACCGCAATTTCCAGTACTAGAATTGACATCAATTCGCTGGTATTCTGCTAGCTAACTCTGAAATAATTTTCCACCTAATCTACGATCCCACCAAAAACGAGAATGTTCAAAAACTTCAGTTATATTTCATAAATGCACTAGAACATTATGCACTGCATCTACACGGTATTAAACTTTATGCAGAAATCTCTATATATTTCTACTGATCCATGCTATGATATTGTTAAAAGACTAATGTTCTATGGTATAATTCTCTTTTGTAAGTAATTACATACCTGTGTGTCAGTACTTGTATTTTCTCAAAAAATCATTTTTGGCACGATAAAATAATTCACAATGATAGTATTGGTGATGTCTTTTATATTTCATATTTTGCTCTCTCTCTCTCTCTCTCTCTCTCTCTCTCTCTCTCTCTCCTCTCTCTCTCTCTCTCTCTCTCTCTCTCTCTCTCTCTCTCTCTGTCTGCCTCTCTCTGTGTATCTCTTCCTCTCTAATATTCCAGCTTTTATCATTTTGACTTTTTTTTAATTCTATTATAGTTCATTTGATTAATAGAGTTTTTTTTTTATAAGTATGCACATATGTTACAGAAGACCATCCATGGGCATAGCTTGATGTAAGAAAGCGTAATGGGTTATGCATTATCCTCGATAATGAAAATGTGGTCTTGTCTCTTGTTCCCCTCTCCCCTTTTCAAAATCATATCTCTTGGCAGTATTTCCGCAACGCTGCTGAACTTGGTGGAATGAATTAGGACTCAGCTGTAAAACCACAGTTGTCTGAGAGGCCTTATCTACCTTTTCTTTTCAAAGTGTGTCTGAGAGGCCTTATCTACCTTTTCTTTTCAAAGTGTGTCTGAGAGCGCTTATCTACCTTTTCTTTTCAAAGTGTGTCTGAGAGGCCTTATCTACCTTTTCTTTTCAAAGTGTGTCTGAGAGGCCTTATCTACCTTTTCTTTTCAAAGTGTGTCTGAGAGGCCTTATCTACCTTTTCTTTTCAAAGTGTGTCTGAGAAGCCTTATCTACCTTTTCTTTTCAAAGTGTGTCTGAGAAGCCTTATCTACCTTTTCTTTTCAAAGTGTGTCTGAGAAGCCTTATCTACCTTTTCTTTTCAAAGTGTGTCTGAGAGGCCTTATCTACCTTTTCTTTTCAAAAAGTGTCTGAGAGGCCTTATCTACCTTTTCTTTTCAAAGTGTGTCTGAGAGCGCCTTATCTACCTTTTCTTTTCAAAGTGTGTCTGAGAAGCCTTATCTACCTTTTCTTTTCAAAGTGTGTCTGAGAAGCCTTATCTACCTTTTCTTTTCAAAGTGTGTCTGAGAGGCCTTATCTACCTTTTCTTTTCAAAGTGTGTCTGAGAGCGCCTTATCTACCTTTTCTTTTCAAAGTGTGTCTGAGAGGCCTTATCTACCTTTTCTTTTCAAAGTGTGTCTGAGAGGCCTTATCTACCTTTTCTTTTCAAAGTGTGTCTGAGAGGCCTTATCTACCTTTTCTTTTCAAAGTGTGTCTGAGAGGCCTTATCTACCTTTTCTTTTCAAAGTGTGTCTGAGAGGCCTTATCTACCTTTTCTTTTCAAAGTGTGTCTTAGAGCGCCTTATCTACCTTTTCTTTTCAAAGTGTGTCTGAGAAGCCTTATCTACCTTTTCTTTTCAAAGTGTGTCTGAGAGGCCTTATCTACCTTTTCTTTTCAAAGTGTGTCTGAGAGGCCTTATCTACCTTTTCTTTTCAAAGTGTGTCTGACACTGTATCCTGTCCGATTTCTGGGTTTTGATTCTTTATGACTAAAGTGTCTAAAATTTGTCCCGATTGTACAACGAATTCATTAACATTTCATGAAAGAAGCGGGTTTTGTTGTTGTTGTTTTTTATTTTCTTTGTTTGTTTGTTCGTTTGTTTGCTTGTGTGTGTTTGTGTGTTTGTGTGTGTGTGTGTGTATGTTTCTTTGTTTGTTTGTTTCTTTCTTTCTTTCTGTCTTTAATTATTTATTTATTTATTTATTTGTTTGTGTCTAGTTTGATGACGTAGGTTGTTTTGTCAAATTTCTGCCCCTTTTCGCTGGTCAGAGCTAGGGACAACATTTTTTCATAATGCTATTCTGACTATCAAGATTGTCGTCACGCAATGGACTCTAACAACAGCAGACAAGAAAAACAGTTGCCTCTTTTATTCAACAAAAATGAAAAAATAAATGAGATCACCACATCAATCAGCCATTGGTTTGAAGGGCTTTACATAAAAAAATGTCTTTACGATCTCAAAAAAAGAATACACACACAGTAGAAATACTTATATCACAGGATCACTTTGTCACAATGCACAAGCGCCAAAACATTCACAACAGGATAATCAAAATCACCCATGGATCACAAAAAGCTTTTCTTCAACATCCTGTTTCAGTTATCCAGATTTGTTCTGGACATAATTTCAGTATTATAAATGTTTCTACCTCTATGTTCTTTCTGCAAAAACCTCTTGTAGCCAAAATCTTCTTCCCCATAGAGAGCGTTCTTCTTCTTCTTTTTCTTCTTCTTCTTCTTCGTCTTCTTCTTCTTCTTCTTCCTCTTTGTTCTACTCCCTTGACTCAATGAAGAGTCATTAGGGTGCCGCACTTGAAAACTGTTCACTGAATTCCTCCGGCTCTGTCAGTTGTAAGCCAAAGCCTGGGTCTTGCCATTGGTTTCCCTGTCAATTCCGCAATGTTATCAGTCCACCTTTTTCTGTCTTCCTCTTCGTTTCTCTCCCTAAACAGTTCTCTGGAAGAGTGATTTAGCAAGGCCATTGGACTTTGTTACATGGCCATATCAATGCACTGTTCTCTTCTGTACTAAAATCGGCCTGCTGGTCCAATGTGCTGCTTGATGGTTTGGTGCATTTGTTCACTGGTGATATGATCAGAATATCTTATGTTTAGTAGTTTACGATAACACCTCACTTCCATGGTTTGCATTCGTCTGTCCAAATGTGGTATGAGGTCTATGTCTTGCATGCAGACAGGAAGACGCACATAAAAGTCTGGTCATGCCTTTCATGGAGATGTTGTCCTTCCATGCATACAGGTTTTAGCATGGACAGTGATGATGCTGTCTTTGCTTCCCTCGAGAGGATTTCTGGATTGGATCACTCGCTGCTAATAACTGATTCCAGGGAAGTGGATTATTGAACACTTCCTCACTTACGTCTATTTACAATTATATCACCAGTGATGGTGATGTCGTGGCTGGCCATCAACTTGGTCTTCTGGTGCTGAGTTCCATGTCATATTTTGTTTATATTTCATTCAGGTGTTGTTTTTTTTTCTTTATTAACTAAAAGGCTTAGACAGTTCATGCTTGCTGCCTGCCAGGCCATCAACGTCATCTACAAAGCGAACATTGGTGATCGTTCCTATTACAGTGCTGATAGCGCTAGTGTGATCTTCAGATGCGTCAGTCATGTTGCATACCAGGAAGATGAGACTGCATACTGATACTATATTATACTGCAGACTAAATAATCTCATTAAACTTTAAACACTTTAACCATTTGACTCCCGCATCCTATCTATCAACTGCAAAAACTTAACTCTTTGACTCCCTCACCTTATTCACCAGCTTCCTGCAGGAAGCTGGTGGATAGTGTGAGGAAGTCAAAGAGTTAAGTTTTTGCAGCTGATAGATAGGATGCGGGAGTCAAAGGGTTAAACCGATGACAAAACCACTACCATAACTGCTAAACGGATCCAGGATCCATTAACAGCAGAGTTCTCAACAGCACCGCACAAGACAGAATGTAATTTACGTCAACTACCGACGTAGTTTAGATCAACTAAAGATGTAGCTTATATCAAATATCGAAGAGGTTTATGTCAACTACTGATGGACTATATGCCAACGGCTTATGGAGTTTGTGATGTCAGGTAGCAAGCGTTGCACAAACAAATTGAAAACAACTCAAATATACTTTTGTTACGTCGTTTTGTTTAGAAAATAAAATTCAGTGAATTTTCTCAAACATTTCCTTCGTTTTCTTGAAACAAGGATTACGCAAGCACACGTACATTTCAGATGGCCACAACGTTTACACTTTTTGTCTTAGTGACTTCGTTTACAGATCTGTGAAAAGAAAATGCATGCCCTTCCAGACGATACCATGATATCAAATCACCGGAGATTGACTTACGTCCACCTTTGTGAGAACAGTCCACAAATGATTAACGATTTGAGCGCAAAAGCTGACATTATTGCAATGCATCAGGTATCCATTTACGTACTCTCTCTCACTCTCTCTCTCTCTCCCTCTCACTGAGAAAACAGAGAGAGAGACAGACAGACGACAGAACAGACACAGACACACACACAGACACACACACACAGACACACACACATACACACACGCACGCACGCACACACGCACACACACAAGCACACACAGACACACACACACACCACACACACACACACACACACACACACACACACACACACACACACACACAACATGTTAACACAGAGAGAGAGAGACAGAGAGAGAGAGAGACAGACAGACAGACAGACAGACAGAGACAGAGAGAGAGACAGACAGACAGAGAGAGAGACAGAAGACGAAGAGAGAGAGAGAGAGAGACAGACAGACAGAGAGAGAGACAGAAGAG
>CM060310.1:40125729-40163229 GCA_030674185.1 Monoplex corrugatus
TCCATGGTTTGTTAGATGGCGCCTACAGACCTGATACCTCTGACTTCAGCCCTCTAAGTTTTCTGTAGGTACGTATATATGTTCTTAGCTCATGGCCAAAAGACCTAGCCTATAAGTGCAGGCTTTAGGCGGCCCTTACCCACCAGATGGCTTTCTTCATTTATGGTCTTTTCTAGGTGTAGTGCTATCTAGGGTCACCCTACCCCGTCCTGACAAAAACCATCGTCACTTGGTTCATGACTGTTCATCCATTCAGACAAGCCCGGTTTAATTGGTAGCTGACTCATGTCTGAAGGTCATCCGCTGTCCGCCACCTGCAACCCTCTAGGATAGGGATGGTTGCACTCATGTGAACGCCAGTATGCCAGGCATCATGCACAAACGTTCTGGAATCAAATCACCGACATACACAACTAGTGAACAGAGATCCAACCACCCAACTCCACAGAAAGAGCTCTGCGGTAACAAATAAGACTTGTTGATGGTCACATCCTTCAGCCACACCATCGGAATGACCAAAAGAGGCGCTAACACGTTCGAACATAGATTTCTGTTTCCATTTTAGTTTCTCTAGATAGCGTTTCTGCGCTGGGAGTTATTTCAGTTTGCACCAACACTGCATATGCCACTGGTTCCATGATCCAAAATTGACATGGCATAAGCCATTAGCCAGCACATACGCCTTATCCGCTACCAAAGTCTTGAGGTTTTACTTAACTTATGGATTCTGTATACTGAGGTTTTACTTAAGTTATGGATTCTGTATACTGAGGTTTTACTTAACTTATGGATTCTGTATACTGAGGTTTTACTTAACTTATGGATTCTGTATACTGAGGTTTTACTTAAGTTATGGATTCTGTATACTGAGGTTTTACTTAACTTATGGATTCTGTATACTGAGGTTTTACTTAACTTATGGATTCTGTATACTGAGGTTTTACTTAAGTTATGGATTCTGTATACTGTAGGTTTTACTTAACTTATGGATTCTGTATACTGAGGTTTTACTTAAGTTATGGATTCTGTATACTGAGGTTTTACTTAAGTTATGGATTCTGTATACTGAGGTTTTACTTAACTTATGGATTCTGTATTCTGAGGTTTTACTTAACTTATGGATTCTGTATACTGAGGTTTTACTTAACTTATGGATTCTGTACATGAGGTTTTACTTAACTATGGATTCTGTACACTGAGGTTTTACTTAGTTATGGATTCTGTATACTGAGGTTTTACTTAAGTTATGGATTCTGTATACTGAGGTTTTACTTAACTTATGGATTCTGTATACTGAGGTTTTAGTTACTTATGGATTCTGTATACTGAGGTTTTAGTTAACTTATGGATTCTGTATACTGAGGTTTTACTTAACTTATGGATTCTGTACACTGAGGTTACTTAACTTATGGATTCTGTACACTGAGGTTTTACTTAACTTATGGATTCTGTATACTGAGGTTTTACTTAAGTTATGGATTCTGTATACTGAGGTTTTACTTAACTTATGGATTCTGTACACTGAGGTTTTTACTTATGGATTCTGTATACTGAGGTTTTACTTAAGTTATGGATTCTGTATACTGAGGTTTTACTTAATTATGGATTCTGTATACTGAGGTTTTACTTAACTTATGGATTCTGTATACTGAGGTTTTACTTAACTTATGGATTCTGTATACTGAGGTTTTTACTTATGGATTCTGTATACTGAGGTTTACTTAACTTATGGATTCTGTATACTGAAGTTTTACTTAACTTATGGATTCTGTAACTGAGGTTTTACTTAACTTATGGATTCTGTACACTGAGGTTTTACTTAACTTATGGATTCTGAATATTGAGGTTTTACTGAACTCATGGATTCTGTATACTATCATCTATATTTGTTTCAACCTGACACACAAAAAGTCTCGACGGGCGCAGTAGTCAAGTGGATGAAGGTCAGACTTGAATCGGAAGGTCTGGGTTCTACCTGCCTGAACACTTCACCTGGTGTGCTAATGGTGATTTTTTAATTGGCAGGTCAACATGTCAGCAGACCTGGCTGTGCCTAAACTGTCTTCGTGCGTATACGCATGCAGAGTATTAAACAAGCATGGTAAAGATCATGCAGTCATGTCAGTGGTTGGCTTATAGAAACATGACAACACCAGCATGCACGCCTAGCAAATCGGAGTGTGCAGACTGTGCAGCAATATACTGCCTGCGCAGTGAGGGCAAAATAACGTGCCTACATGCATACTACAAAAATTGAACTGCTGACGAAAAAGAAATCTGGTGCAAAATGAAAAAAAAAATCTGATTTATGACTCATTTTTTGGGAATGGTCACATCATATATTATGAAGGGCATACAACACCTAGTTAACCCTTTCACTCTTTCACCCTATCCACCAGCTTCCTGCATTATCAGCCATGAAAGCAAAACAAAAACTTACCCTTTGATTCCCTCACCACATCCACCAGCTTCTTGTATTTATCAGCCATGATAACAAATCAAAATCCTAACCCTTTCGCTTTTCAGCCAATCCACCAGCTTCTTCCTGCAAGAAGGTGGTGGGTATGTAGCGTAAAGAAGTGACGTGACTGGCTTAAGTGTTTGCAGTGGTGGATACGATGAAGGAGGCAAAGTGTTAAAGAGCTGTTAGAATGTCTTGTATAATACGCTCCAGTGACTCGGTGTGACATGACATAATCATTTGATGAGTTAGGCGAGGCATACGCAAGGGTGATGAAGCGAAACTAATGAGGTGCTGATGCACATGACTGTGGTTGATGTCTGCATAAATTATGATCGGCTTTTATTGCTTTGTTAATAGCTTTTGAAACCTGCATGGCGTCTAGAAAAGCATGGCATGGAAATTATGCGGGGGTCTTTTTTTTCTTTTTTTTTTTAAGCGTTCCGGGTTTGTTTGGGTTTTTTTTTTGGGTTTTTTTTAAAGATGAGTCTATGGCCGTTGTTTCACCCACACTGTGCAGGCAGTGTGTTGCTGCACCTTCTGCATCTTCGTCTTCGGTGGGCGTTCATGCAAGGTGTTTTTATGTTTCCATAAACCAGCCACTGACATGGCGTACAGCATTTTTGATGTGCATATTTGATATGCTGCACGCGTACACACACGAATAGGGTTCAGGCACAGGCAGGTGCACACCTATTGACCTTGGAAATTGGAAAAGCCTCCACCCTTTGCTCACCAGGCGCAGGTGCCTTGGTGGATAGAGCCATCCAGGACCTTGTGGAAGGGCAATCCGACGTTTACCCACTTGACTACCTGCCTGACATAAGGGTCTTTCGAAACGATGACTGTTGGAAGAAAAATGATCATTAACGGGATACAAACAAGATTGACTGCCGCGCCCAAGCAAACACAAACCAGAAGAACAAGAAAACCAATGTAAGCGCGTCTCCAACAAGACAAAACAAAACAAGCGCAAATTTCGCCAACTAGCCTTTGTCAAGCGCGAACGCACGGTCACAGACAAATCACAGACACCAAACAATGGATAATAAAAACGGACTAAAAACTTCCCTGCCGCCTCGTCCAGTGGGTAAGAGATGGAATTAACGGATAGCTGAGATCCAGGTAGCCTACAGATAGAGCTCCCGTCTTCCAGTCCTACTACTCGGTTCAAATCCTATATTGGCGTGATAAATTTCATGGTTTGCAGATTGCAGTCCAGCCAGCTGTAAATGGATACTGTCCCTCTTTAGGGACGTGAAAAGTAAAGCAGCGATGGAATGATGCGGATACTTGAATCTCTATCAGTCTCCTCATTCCTCTACGACTTCAATATTAAAGGATAACCTCAACTATCATTTACTTTTGATAGGTTTTGAAACCTGAATGGTGTAGAGCAGGGCAATGTTTTAAACGGGATCTTCTGGAACGAGGAACGGTTGTGAGTGTGACTCCTCGGAAAACATGATTATTTTCAGTTTGCACAAGACGACATGTATGTTGTGGATACCATGTGCTGTAATACCCAAAAGGATCATGGTAAATGTCGGAAGAGATGCAGACAGACAGAGAGAGAGACAGGCTTTGTCCATACAACTCCCAATCTACCCAACCGTAAACCAGAATAGCTGTTTGATTTATCCATAGTCATACGATTATAGTACCAAATAACGTATATGAGATATGAAAAAGGCGAATAAGAGTAAAGGACATCATTTCATAAAAGAGATCACAGACGGAAGAGAAATTTCTCTCCCATGCCACGCTAATGTTCGTTCAATTTTTCATTTTTTGTTGGAAATGGAGCTTATTTTATATAGATCGGAGAGAGTTGTGTATCTATTTGTGTGTGTGTGTGTGGGGGGGGGGGGGGTTGTATCTGTGTGTCTATATATGACAAAAATGTGTGAACACGAGTTTCTCCGTTCGTAATGGGTGGACCTTTATCGCATTTTGGCCAAAGATAAAGAGTCACGGCGGGATACATTTGGAAGGTAACAAGCTATGGTCAAGGTCACACGTACCCCCCCCCCCCCCCAAAAAAAAGAAAGAAATCAAAACAAACAAAAACAAAAAAACATCATTAATCAGCACTTTTCAAGGAAGCATTTTCTCAGAAAGCGCGTAAAAATGTCAATTCTGGTTTGACTGTAGTAACAGTCAGTCGTTATCGCTGCTCGTAAACTGGACTTTCTTCAAGGTCACAGTGGCTAATATACAAGGTCATGCTGTCATGATTACATTGTATACAACAAAAAGTGTTTAACATTCTGGGAATATACTTTCCGTATAAGCTTAGGAATAAAAATTGTAATGGTGATTTCATTAGTTGTTCTTCTTCACTATGACTTTGTGTCTATTGATGTGCAACAGGTTGGTTTACAACTGTCAAGAATATACCGTCAAAGCACATTTGAAGAAATAACGCTTTGAGCGCTTTCCGCCTCTTACATGAGGTTAACTTAAACATATTCGTAGATACACACTGAAGGGGAAAAACAGGTAATACCACCCCAAACAACTTTTATTCTTAAGTATGTAGATTACAAAAAATCCTTCGTCGATTTCTTAATTCATTCGTTCCATGCTCAAGATAAATTTCCAATGCAAATAGACTTTTACAACTTTTTTTTTTTTTTTTTTTGTCCAGGAAGGTGTTGCGGGGAGATGAAGTTGGCAACCTACGCCAAGAAGAGGTGGGGGTGGTGTGTACACACGAATGGGGATCAGTGACTGGTGTGTACACACGAATGTGGATCAGTGACTGGTGTGTACACACGGAAGGGGATCAGTGACTGGTGTGTACACACGGAAGGGGATTAGTGACTTGTGTGTACATGCCGAATGGGGATTAGTGACTGGTGTGTACACACGGATGGGGATTAGTCACTGGTGTGTACATGCCAAATGGGGATTAGTCACTGGTGTGTACACACATGTGGGGATTAGTCACTGGTGTGTACATGCCAAATGGGGATTAGTCACTGGTGTGTACATGCCAAATGGGGATTAGTGACTTGTGTGTACATGCCGAATGGGGATTAGTGACTGGTGTGTACACACAGATGGGGATTAGTGACTGGTGTGTACATGCCAAATGGGGATTAGTGACTGGTGTGTACACAGGATGGGGATTAGTGACTGGTGTGTACATGCCAAATGGGGATTAGTGACTGGTGTGTACATGCCAAATGGGGATTAGTGACTGGTGTGTACACACGGATGGGGATTAGTCACTGGTGTGTACATGCCAAACGGGGAATAGTCACTGGTGTGTACACACGGATGGGGATTAGTGACTTGTGTGTACATGCCAAATGGGGATTAGTGACTGGTGTGTACACACGGATGGGGATTAGTCACTGGTGTGTACATGCCAAATGGGGATTAGTCACTGGTGTGTACACACGGATGGGGATTAGTCACTGGTGTGTATATGCCAAATGGGGATTAGTCACTGGTGTGTACATGCCAAATGGGGATTAGTGACTGGTGTGTACATGCCAAATGGGGATTAGTGACTGGTGTGTACACATGCCAAATGGGGATGTGTGTGTGTACATGCCAAATGGGGATTAGTGACTGGTGTGTACATGCCAAATGGGGATTAGTGACTGGTGTGTACACACGGATGGGGATTAGTCACTGTGTGTACATGCCAAATGGGGATTAGTACTGGTGTGTGCACACGGATGGGGATTAGACTGGTGTGTACATGCCAAATGGGGATTAGTGACTGGTGAATGTGTACACACGGATGGGGATTATGCTTGTGACAGCAATGGATTAGTGACTGGTGTGTACATGCCAAATGGGGATTATGTGACTGGGTTGTGTGTACAGCAAAGGATAACTGGTGTGTAATGCAGGGATTAGTCATGTGTGTACACGATGGGGATAGTGACTGATGTGTACATGCCAAATGGGGATTAGTCACTGGTGTGTACACACGGATGGGGATTAGTGATTGATGTGTACATGCCAAATGGGGATCAGTGACTGGTGTGTACATGCCAAATGGGGATCAGTGACTGGTGTGTACACACGGATTAGATGGGGGATCAGTGACTGGTGTGTACATGCCAAATGGGGAAACAGTGACTGGTGTGTACACACAGATGGGGGATCAGTGACTGTGTGTACACACAGATGGGATCAGTGACGGGTGTACACACAGATGGGGGATCAGTGACTGGTGTGTACACACAGATGGGGATCAGTGACTGGTGTGTACACACAAGATGGGGGGATCAGTGACTGGTGTGTACACACAGATGGGGGATCAGTGACTGGTGTGTACACACAGATGGGGGATCAGTGACTGGTGTGTACACACAGATAGGGGGATCAGTGACTGGTGTGTACACACAGATGGGGGATCAGTGACTGGTGTGTACACACAGATAGGGGGATCAGTGACTGGTGTGTACACACAGATGGGGAATCAGTGACTGGTGTGTACACACAGATGGGGGATCAGTGACTGGTGTGTACACACAGATGGGGGATCATAGTGAAAAGATGCGTGTGTTTACACACAGATGGGGGATCAGTGACTGGTTTGTACACACAGATGGGGGATCAGTGACGTGTGTACCACAGATGGGGGATCAGTGACTGTGTGTACACCAGATGGGGGGATCGTGACTGGTGTGTACACACGGATGGGGGATCAGTGACTGTTGTGTACACACGGATGGGGATTAGTGACTGTTTTGTACACACGATGAGGATTATACTCCTTTGCATACTGTTACCTGGCAAAGGGAGAGATCTCGCTGTCTACCCACCATGTGAGGTCTTGGCAACGACCAGCTTGGTTGAAAATCCAAGTTTACCCATTTGACTATTGAGCCTGTCTACACTGATGATAAGAAGAATAAATACCAGATGATTCCAAGGTAAAAAAAGAAGCGTGTATAAATAAAAGAATAGCACATTTCTTTAATTGATAAGGCGGTGCTACACCGCGCGGACCGTTATATTATAATAATGGATATTTCTGGAATAAGGTCATCATGTATTCTCCACGGACAAGAAAGGGAAAAACATTACTTATTCGCTGCCCATTTGTCATTGGCATGTTGAGCAGCAATGTGGATCCTCCACTCCTTTCTTTTGTAGTCCGGATTCTGTAGGGAACCCAACTGTGTTTCAGGGCCTCTCCCTTCTATTGTTCGTCGCCAGAAGTTGATGGAACTTCCTCTGTTATGTCTTCCTTATGGTGTCCAAATTTACATTTACCTTGGAGTGAAGCCAGCAGCTATAAGCGTGGTTTCCTGCTTCTTTGCCACTGATCTGACTCAACGTAAACATTTGTCCTATTTTCATGGACCCACCCTACCATCACTGTTTTATCAACTGAAGTAACCCAGTTCAGTTCAACAAACAGTCAGATTAAGTAGTAACGTATCATTATTGATGTAAGACATTTTCTTCTGCTATATGCCACGTTAGGAAAGTTGCCCACATTTTCCCCGCTAAATGTTGTGCATTTATTCTCTGTTGTCTTTTGTATAATATACGCATGACAAAGACCAGTTGGCTGAAAATTTGCGCCTATCATGTTTTGATTTTATTTCTGTGCCTTTCTGGTTCCTGTTTGCTTGAACGCTGGCAATCACTTTGATATAGATTTGTTTTATAATTGTACTGACAGATACAAGCCATCCCCAATGACAACCCGCCTGAAGAGACACCCCACACTTCGTACAGATTCAAAGACCGCTTCTCAGCTCTTCTCTTCTTCTGTAGTTCGCCGTCTACACGATCAGGCTATACAGCTGGCGATGAGTATTGCCGGTCATTTCCAATTGCTGTCGGTTACCGTGGAGCGTGATGGTCAGAGACGTTGTCAGTGGTTTTCCTTCCATGTCGTCTGCCAAGACAGGATGGACAGGAGGGACCTCAGTATCTGAGGGTAGACCCTGTTGAGGTGTAGGCTGCTGCTGCTGCTGTTGAGGCTGCTCCATCCTAAATGGACCTCAATTGGCGAGCGCCATGCTCGTCTGGTGTAGACATTTGTGTTTCATTGCATGATACCATGGTTTGTTAGAAGGCGCCTGCAGGCCTGCTACCTCTGACTTCAGCCCTCTAGATTTTCTGTAAGGCTGACACTGTCCTTAACTCATGGCCACAAAGACCCACCCTGTCAGCACAGGAGCTAGGGTTTTATGTGGCCACTATTCGCCTAACGACTCTTTCATAGAACAGACATAGGATATTTTCTTGGTATGGCCTTGCCAAGCGCCAACCCACCCATTCCTGATAGAGGCCATTGCCAGATAGTCCCTAACTGCCGATTGGTGCAGACATGCCTGGCTTATTTCGCAGCTAACCTCCATATGTGACGACAATCCACAACCTGCGACCCGTGGGATGGGGATGGTCGCCCCATTAGCCGTTTGTTTTCCCCACACACAAGACACAGAGACTGACACGCTGACATGGCCTCCTTGTGCACCCTCGCCTTAGGGATGAGGACAAACCCACACAACACACACACACACACACACACACACAACACACACCACACACGCACGCACGCACGCACGCACGCACACACACACACACACAGATTGTCGAGATAACCTTCATTTGCCTTGGATAACACTCTGGCTGGGTCAGCCAGTGCTCAAAATGAGTACTATAGGCATGATTCAGTCTGGTTCATGAGTTCATGAGCACCCTGTAAACTGTCTTTTCATAATTGCTGTTGTGATTCTAATGTTTGAATGTTTGATGTTTATTTAATCTAATATCTATTCACACTGAGTGATTTTATGTTTTGGTGTCATGTATACAGTACACACACACACACACACACACACACACACACACACATATATATATATATATATATGTGTGTGTGTGCCTGGTGTGTGTGTGTGTGTGTGTGTGTGTGTGTGTGTGTGTGTGTGTGTGTTGTGTGTGCGTGCGTGTGTTTCATTTGTAAGCAAGTCACAGATTAAAAAACTACATGAAATTTAAAATACATGCTTGTTCAGCACACTGATCGACCCCATGCAGACGATCCGAATAAACTTTGGGTGTTTCATTTGTAAGCAAGTCACAGATTAAAAAACTACATGAAATTTAAAGTACATGCTTGTTCAGCACACTGATCGACCCCATGCAGACGATCCGAATAAACTTTGGTAATTGTTGGTTTGTTGCATAACGTATACGCTCTCAGTTGTAAGGGATAAAACGTTTTGTTTCTTCGTCTAAAGGGACGCCGGTCTCCTTGTGTCCAGAGACAAGCAGTTCAGTGATCCACATGAAACACCACACCAGTCACAACCGGCTCAACGCACGTATGAAGCCCAAGTTGAAAGTGAAGCCATCAGCACCCTTCCCCTGTTGTCAACAACATCGAACAACGGAACAGGTTTTCTTCTGCCCATTGTCTCCATGTCACCTCTTCCAAGTGGAGAAGCAGGAGACATGGCCGACAACTCATATGGCCACCAAGCTCAGTGGCAGACGATAAAAACTGGAGAAAAACGGCTGTTGGTGGTCGCCAGGTAAGGCAAATGAGAGGAGTTCCTTCTTCTGCTGACTACGTGAACCGCCACTGTCACATACACTGGTTTCAGAGTTCACTTTTTCATGTATAGCCGTTGATTGTATTCCGCTATGTAGGCAGTGATACTCCGTTTTCGGAAGGGTATTTCTATGCTTCGGTAAGACACCGAACACTGACATGGCCCACCGGATCTCCAACGTGCATGTTTTATTTTCTGCATATGTGTATTCACACGAAGACACTCTGACGCAGATGCACACATACGTTGACCTAGGAGATCAGAAAGTTTCCACCTTTTACCCAACATGTGATGCCATACAGAATCAAATTCAGGCCTTCTGAGCAGAAAGGCGACGCCCTAACCATTTGCCTGTCGCCTCCGTTGAATAATGTTTGTTTAAACTAAAAATTGTTTAACACACTGATTGACCGACACAAGATAATTTCAACAGACATAATTCAACTCAGTGGTTTGTAATGGTAATAAATCTGCCAATTAATACAGTGACATTGTCATATGATATTTCCACGTGAGAGGAAGTGGGCTATGCAGCGTATAGAAATTCATATTAAAAACATGTCAAACGTTTACAGTTATATATACGGTCATGCAATTTTGTAAGAATGCGTAAAATACATAATCTACAAAACATAAAATTCAAGACATACAAGGCACGAAATTCAAAGCACGCAATGACTCAATGAACAGTCAAGAAGGCAAATGTTTGTAATGATGCTGTGCTTGTTAGTTGCAGCAAAAAGTCGGCATGCATTTAGAAAGGGAGATAAACATTTAGAAAGGGAGATTACATTTAGAAAGGGAGATATAACATTTAGAAAGGGAGATGTAACATTTAGAAAGGGAGATATAACATTTAGAAAGGGAGATTAAACATTTAGAAAGGGATATAACATTTAGAAAGGGGATATAACATTTAGAAAGGGAATATAAACATTTAGAAAGGGAGATATAACATTTAGAAAGGGAATATAACATTTAGAAAGGGGATATAACATTTAGAAAGGGAATAAATTAAAGGGAGATATAACATTTAGAAAGGGAGATATAACATTTAGAAAGGGAGATATAACATTTAGAAAGGGAGATATAACATTTAGAAAGGGAGATATAACATTTAGAAAGGGACATATAACATTTAGAAAGGGACATATAACATTTAGAAAGGGAGATATAACATTTAGAAAGGGAGATATAACATTTAGAAAGGGAGATATAACATTTAGAAAGGGAGATATAACATTTAGAAAGGGAGATATAACATTTAGAAAGGGAGATATAACATTTAGAAAGGGAGATATAACATTTAGAAAGGGAGATATAACATTTAGAAAGGGAATATAACATTTAGAAAGGGAATATAACATTTAGAAAGGGAGATATAACATTTAGAAAGGGGATATAACATTTAGAAAGGGAGATATAACATTTAGAAAGGGAGATATAACATTTAGAAAGGGAGATATAACATTTAGAAAGGGAGATATAACATTTAGAAAGGGAGATATAACATTTAGAAAGGGAGATATAACATTTAGAAAGGGAATATAACATTTAGAAAGGGAGATATAACATTTAGAAAGGGAGATATAACATTTAGAAAGGGAGATATAACATTTAGAAAGGGGATATAACATTTAGAAAGGGAGATATAACATTTAGAAAGGGAGATATAACATTTAGAAAGGGAATATAACATTTAGAAAGGGAGATATAACATTTAGAAAGGGAGATATAACATTTAGAAAGGGAGATATAACATTTAGAAAGGGAGATATAACATTTAGAAAGGGAGATATAACATTTAGAAAGGGAGATATAACATTTAGAAAGGGAGATATAACATTTAGAAAGGGAATATAACATTTAGAAAGGGACATATAACATTTAGAAAGGAATAAAATTAGAAAGGATGATATAACATTAAATTTAGAAAGGGATGATATTAACATTTAGAAAGGGAATATAACATTTATTAGAAAGGATGATATAACATTTAGAAAGGGAGATATAACATTTAGAAAGGGAGATATATGCGTATGCTTTACAACTCTTTCAGTGAATTTGCATTATAAAGGGGCCCAAATGTATTAATATCAGCTGAAGATGAATGCAGATTTACATGCTGTAACAAATCGGGGGGTGGGGGTGGGGGTGGGGTTGTGATACTTTGCATGACAATAACTGCAGTAAATCGATACACAAATTCAAAAGATAAAAGAAATAAAAAATCAAGTGGCTCCAGATCATGAATAACAAATCTTATTTTGGCAAAAATAAGTGTGAATAATAATCATGCATTTTCTTTTCGTAGAATTGAACAGGATGGCTTGCGACATATGTGTGGGAAATGCCCAGTGGCCCACACATTTTGAAAACAGCTTCATACGGTTCTAAATAATGTCTGCCTCATTGTCACATCTATCAATATTACTGAAATGATCGTATTGGTTAGATATTATACTCATTTTAGCTCATACACTTATTTGGGACTTTGTAAAAAACACGTGTGATTCACCTGCTCGTGCTAGAATTACTTTCGGATAATAAAAAAAAAACACCTAATGATTTGGTTTATGGAGAAACTGGTTTGATTGATTTGGTTCAGTTTTTACATCAGCACTCACCTCTGGTGATATGGCCGACGGGGATAACCATCCCAGGGAAATGGGGGAAGGGGGACTTATCTAATCTTATACTGACACCTCCAGAACAACGATAATGTTAAGATGGGACAATGAGAAGGCCAGTTTTTATGAAGCGCATCCCGTGATTCGAACCCACAACCATTAGCATGTGAATCCGATGCTCAGCCAACTGAGCTTCTGAGGTCCGCTTATGGAGAAACAAAGATGTATCCAGTACACCTGACTCCATCATTGATATGTACTGAATACATTTATGGAGAAACAAAGATGTATCCAGTACATATCAATGGTGGAGTCAGGTGTGTTTGCTACTGGCTTGTTATGGAAAATGAATAATGACAGATCACCACGTTAAGTCTATCACATGTTGTAGGAGTTATATTTAAGAGATAAACAGAATTGGGTGTCAAATGTGCATGTTTTTGTATTTGCGAACCTAAGTTTCGATATCTGTAAAATAGATGTGCACAGAGTTCAATACTAACACGTGGACAACACTGAATGAATCTGTTATGCCCTGTCTATAATGACTATTCAAGCTGCTAAGACTGTTGCTGTCACACTAGTACTCTCAAAATTAGACTACTGTAATAGTCTACTTGCTGGTCTCCCTCAGGTGAAAATACAGCGTCTGCAGGCTGTACAAAACGCAGCTGCCAGAGTAATCTCTAGATGCAGGAAGACTGAACACATAACTCCCATCTTACGGAATCTGCACTGGCTCCCAGTTCAACAACGCATCAATCACAAACTACTAACTATCACCTACCGTGCACTCAACTCTAGTAGTCCTTCTTATCTTAAAGATCTTCTTTCTGAATATAAACCTGTTCGCAGTCTGAGATCTGCTTCCAAGTCTCTTCTTCATGTTCCTGGGACAAGGGATGTTAAAACCAAAAGATATGGTCAGCGAGAATTTAAATACCTTGCCCCTACCAAGTGGAACATGCTTCCCATGAGCATCAGGGAGAAAAAGACTCATTCATCCTTTAAATCTAGTCTCAAGACACACTTTTTCTAATGTTGTATGGGATTGCTTATTTGAATGTGAATACCTTGAATGCCTTTATGAATGTTGGTGCAAAGGCTGTGTGGAATTGTTTTTGTGCCCCCCCCCCCTCCCCCCACCGTGCGCCGCGATCATGCTTTTATAGCATGGAGATTTTTGTTGCGCGATATAAATTTTCATTCATTCATTCATTCATTTTGTTTTAAAATGCCCTGTATGAAGAGATTTTAAATAAAATTTATTCTAACGAAACATCGTAAGCATATTTGTTTCCATTATGTTCATTAATAGTATCGTTGGTGAAAATATTATACGTAACTTGGCGGCAATTTCTTATACAACTCTTTTCAGCCTAGAGAAATGGATGTAGCATTGTTCATTTATTATCATATTTCAAAAAAGTATACTTATATATACATATGTATGCACCTTTTTATAAGTATACTACATATATATATATATGTCATATACTTATATATATATATATATATAATATATATATATATATATATATATATATGTGTGTGTGTGTATGTGTGTGTGTGTGTGTGTGTGTTTGTTTGTGTGTGTGTGTGTGTGTGTGTGTGTGTGTGTGTGTGTGTGTGTGTGTGTGTGTGTGCATCCTCTTTATCTCTCTATTTTTCTGTCTATCTATCTATCTATCTGTCTGTCTATCTATCTATATGTCTGTCTGTCTGTTTTGTCTGTCTGTCTGTCTGTCTATCTATGTAGTGTGTTGTAGAGTGATTCATCACACTGGGACGATTCAGTTCGCGCTTCAGTCAAATCTTGAACCTGACCAAAACTCTTCCGCAAGCAAGATGTTAAAATGGAGAGGTGGGATAGGGTGACATGTGAAATACTATGATGACACCGCCAAAATGATTGAAGTATTGGAATGGGAACCAGACAGACGTTTTCCTTATGTTGGGACCGTGACTGAACTCGACAGATCAGATGTTGAATGTACGGCTGCAGCAAAAGAACCTACCGGCCACAGTGAAAATTGTGACTCCACTGACGGCTGTATTGACAGCCTCTGTGTTATCGATATGCTGCTCTGAACAACTGACCTATTGCTATTGTTATTGTTGTTTAAACCCCAGCCAACTGCGTAGAGCCATATCATCTCTCGTTGCCCCCAGCATCTCCCCACACCCTCTCATCCCCTAGCCACTCTGCAAGTCCGTCCAGCATTCCTCTCCCGGTCTACCTGGTGCTCTCTTTCCCTCCAGCTTTCCCGTTATGACCAGGTGCTCCAAATCCCCCTTCCTCATAAAATGGCCTATAAATGTTGCTTGTCTTTTCCTAATATTCCTTATGAGTGATCTACTTGTGTCTGCCTCAATCAAGACTGTCTCGTTTGTTTTCTTTGCTGTCCATGGAACTCTTAACATTCTTCTGAGAAACCACATCTTGGCTGCCTCGATCCTGCTCTGGCTTTGCTTGCTGACTGTCCACGCCTCGCATCCGTACAACAGTATTGGTTCTATATAACATTCAAGGACTCTCTTTCTGATGTTAATTGATAGGCATTTGTTGGTAAGAATGCTTGTCATCGTCTTGAGTGCTGTTTTGGCTTGGCCGATTCTGCCAGCTATTTCCGATGTGCATCTGCCGTCTGATGAAATGACCGTTCCCAGGTTGTGCCATTTGCTGTTATTTTGCATGAGGGGATTTCATGGTTTTTACTGATCACCCATGACTTCAGTCTTCCTGCTATTTAGTTCCAACCCCTTACCTTTGCTTTCTATTTCTAGTATATTCACAATGTTTTGTAGGTCCCTTTCATTTTCTGCAATTAGTACGGTGTCATCTGCGTACCGAATGTTGTTTATCATTTTCCCTCCAACCTTTAACCCAGGGTCTTCTTCTAGGTTTCTCATGATGTTTTCGCTATATAGTGAAAACAGATCTGGTGACAAAACACAACCCTGCCTGACTCCTCTTTTGATGTTTTGAAAAGAGCTTATATTGTTTTCTATTCTCATTGCAGCTGTTTGTTCCCAGTACATATTCCTGATTATTCGTAGATCTTTTCTATCAACATTGAGTCTCTCCAGTTGGTTGATCAATTCTTCATGTCGTACCCGATCGAAAGCCTTGGTATAGGTCAACAAAGCATAAATACAAATCCTTAGTCATCTCAATTGACCTCTCTATGATAGTTCTTAGGATGTATATGGCATTAATAGTTCCTTTCCCCTCCACAAATCCACATTGTTCTTCTGCTATTTCTCTTTTGATTCTATTCCTTGTTCTCATCATGATTATTCTTAACAGGATTTTTGTTACATGACTCATCAAACTGATTGTGCGATGGAGTTCGCATTCTATAGCCCCTGTCTTCTTTGGAAGTGTAATGAAAATTGATTTTGACATATCTTTGGGGATTTTTCCAGTGTCATAAATTTCATTTAGGAGGAGACAGCTTCAAAACATAACAAAATTCAACAGGGGAAAAAAAAAGACAAGAAAATTGAGTACACATATCAATGCAGATGGAGATGCCCCCGGAGTTGATCACTCCGTCCCATTTACCGCACAGAGGATTTAAAAAACACACCTGAATACAGATTTAAACATAACTAAGGACACCAAAACATGTATAAAAACGGGCAAAATTACCTAAAATTGCTTCCGCACATCTCAACTCCCTAGAGCCAAATTTGCACTTGATATACGTACCCAATTATCAATCCTAAGAAAAAGTACATAAGACTTTATCGAACACATACAGGTGAATGGACCAGCAAGGCAGAAAATGATAGGAAGAAATGACAGAAAGCAAAGGAACAAGCCAGAAACAAGGAGAGTGACAGAAAAGAGGAAAATTCTAGCACAGAATTTCCCGAAGGTGGGGATACTGTTTATACTGAGAGCCTCCGGAGGAGAACAACTGAGCTAACAATGCCACTAAAAACAACAAAAACAAATGAATAACAACAACAAAAGTCAAATGTCAAAGTTTATGCCTTTACATTTAGAAACTTTTTGCGTCTTTGCATCTTGCGTGGTGTGAATTCATCTTTCTTCCCGACGTGACAACACATTCAGCATCCGGATAGAACATTAATATTACTCTGTAGCTGGCGGCTTCTTGTCAAATTACAGGAATGTACATATTTGTTGGTTGTCTTGTAGATACACTTACATCCTGGTACAGTCTCACTCTCGCACACACACACACACACACACACCACACCCCACACACACACACACACACACACACACACACACATACCACACACACAACACACACACACAACACCCACTCACCACACAACCACCACCCGCCACACACACACACACACCGCACACACACACACACTCGCATCACACACACACACACACACACACACGCCACACACACACACACACACAACACACACACGCGCGCGCGCGCGCGCGTACACACACTACGTAAGCACACATGCACACACACATGCGTTAAACAACACACTACGCACGCACATACCATCATACACACACACAACACACAGGCCGCGGCGGGTAGCGTGCGCTAATACACGTAACACACATGCACGTTACACTTATGCGGATAACATCAACACATAAACGCACGCAAATACGCAGATGCAATTCACACACACAACAACAAACCGCATGTACGAGCGCAAATACTACTTACACACAACGTTCCACAGACACACACACTCACACAACCACAAACACAGCGCGCACACACACATCATACACCACAAACACACACACAATAGAACAACTGCCCATAATAATTCCTCCACACTCTACAACACATCACTGTCAAACACAACAAACAAACACACACAAACAAACAAACGAAGACAATCATTATAAAAAAAACACTTATCATCCCTATAAGTGTATCACTTCTAGAGTAACTGAAGAAGCAATGAACAATGGAATGTATATATACAGAAAAACGCCACTATTGACAACTAGAAACCGTAGACTGCGACTACATGACACTTTAAGTATGTTTTTAGGGATTTATTCAGGAGGGATTCATCTTGCTCAGACATGTCCTTGTGCGCTCCACCCAAACCTGCCAGCGGTTATCTGGCTGCACCCTGGGCCTGCCCAAAACAGTATGTGCTGGCAAGGTCTCGAAATGGGAAAAGTTGGGGAGGGGGGGGGGGAACTGGTGGATGGACATCGGCATACACATACAGGAAATAACTCACAAACAGATACAGTAGGCAACAAACTATATGACATTAAAACAACGGATGGACAGTACAGGAAATATCTCACAAACAGAAAATAGTAGGCACACTAACATAACGGGCAAAAAATTTATGCACATAAAACTCACAGAGAACGTTATTGTGGACACAGATACAAGATACTGCAACTTCATCAAACAACAAACAAGGGAAGGACAACGGAAGTTGCATGTAGGCTATATACAGGAAAAGGCCACTATTAACACAAAGAGAAACTGTTGGCATTGACTATGTTACATCAACAATTGGGGTGAATTAGTCTCTATAACCATTTTACTTCCTTTATCTACACCGAGAAGGGGAGCCTCATCAGATCATTGTTTAAACTATAGACAGAAAAGGACAACTACCATCATCATTTAACCTATAGACAGAAAGGGACAACTACCATCATCATTTAACCTATAGACAGAAAGGGACAACTACCATCATCATTTAATCTATAGACAGAAAGGGACAACTACCATCATCATTTAACCTATAGACAGAAAGGGACAACTACCATCATCATTTAACCTATAGACAGAAAGGGACAACTACCATCATCATTTAACCTATAGACAGAAAGGGACAACTACCATCATCATTTAACCTATAGACAGAAAGGGACAACTACCATCATCATTTAACCTATAGACAGAAAGGGACAACTACCATCATTTAACCTATAGACAGAAAGGGACAACTATCACCATCATTTAACCTATAGACAGAAAGGGACAACTACCATCATCATTTAACCTATAGACAGAAAGGGACAACTATCACCATCATTTAACCTATAGACAGAAAGGGACAACTACCATCATCATTTAACCTATAGACAGAAAGGGACAACTATCACCATCATTTAACCTATAGACAGAAAGGGACAACTACCATCATCATTTAACCTATAGACAGAAAGGGACAACTACCATCATTTAACCTATAGACAGAAAGGGACAACTACCATCATCATTTAACCTATAGACAGAAAGGGACAACTATCACCATCATTTAACCTATAGACAGAAAGGGACAACTATCACCATCATTTAACCTATAGACAGAAAGGGACAACTACCATCATCATTTAACCTATAGACAGAAAGGGACAACTATCACCATCATTTAACCTATAGACAGAAAGGGACAACTACCATCATCATTTAACCTATAGACAGAAAGGGACAACTACCATCATCATTTAACCTATAGACAGAAAGGGACAACTATCACCATCATTTAACCTATAGACAGAAAGGGACAACTATCACCATCATTTAACCTATAGACAGAAAGGGACAACTACCATCATTTAACCTATAGACAGAAAGGGACAACTACCATCATTTAACCTATAGACAGAAAGGGACAACTATCACCATCATTTAACCTATAGACAGAAAGGGACAACTACCATCATTTAACCTATAGACAGAAAGGGACAACTACCATCATTTAACCTATAGACAGAAAGGGACAACTATCACCATCATTTAACCTATAGACAGAAAGGGACAACTACCATCATCATTTAACCTATAGACAGAAAGGGACAACTATCACCATCATTTAACCTATAGACAGAAAGGGACAACTACCATCATCATTTAACCTATAGACAGAAAGGGACAACTACCATCATTTAACCTATAGACAGAAAGGGACAACTACCATCATCATTTAACCTATTGACAGAAAGGGACAACTACCACCATCATTTAATCTATAGACAGAAAGGGACAACTACCATCATCATTTAACCTATAGACAGAAAGGGACAACTACCATCATCATTTAACCTATAGACAGAAAGGGACAACTATCACCATCATTTAACCTATAGACAGAAAGGGACAACTACCATCATCATTTAACCTATAGACAGAAAGGGACAACTATCACCATCATTTAACCTATAGACAGAAAGGGACAACTATCACCATCATTTAACCTATAGACAGAAAGGGACAACTACCATCATTTAACCTATAGACAGAAAGGGACAACTATCACCATCATTTAACCTATAGACAGAAAGGGACAACTACCATCATCATTTAACCTATAGACAGAAAGGGACAACTACCATCATCATTTAACCTATAGACAGAAAGGGACAACTATCACCATCATTTAACCTATAGACAGAAAGGGACAACTACCATCATCATTTAACCTATAGACAGAAAGGGACAACTACCATCATCATTTAACCTATAGACAGAAAGGGACAACTATCACCATCATTTAACCTATAGACAGAAAGGGACAACTACCACCATCATTTAACCTATAGACAGAAAGGGACAACTACCATCATCATTTAACCTATAGACAGAAAGGGACAACTACCATCATCATTTAACCTATAGACAGAAAGGGACAACTACCATCATTTAACCTATAGACAGAAAGGGACAACTACCACCATCATTTAACCTATAGACAGAAAGGGACAACTACCATCATTTAACCTATAGACAGAAAGGGACAACTACCACCATCATTTAACCTATAGACAGAAAGGGACAACTACCACCTGTGCACGTGGTCTTGATAAACCTCCGCAACAGCTGTAACCAGCTCATCACACACATGAACTGAAACTTCGAACTGTGACATCTGCCTTCATGAGGACCAGACAGCTGACCACACACTACAGCGATGGTATCGCTCTAACCAATGGAACAATAGGTGTAGCCCACTACAACTTCGCTGACCACTAAGCCCCCCACCCCCCACCCCCCACCGGCAGTCGTGGCAGTCGGCATGAACTAGAAAAACATGATGACCACATACATCGCCAGATGACCACAGGCGGCGGTAATCAAATGGGTAACTGTCAGAGATGTAACCCCTAGTGTTGATTTTCGAATGGCCTGGCTGTTTTGCATCATAACTTTTAAATTGTTTCCCTCCGCGCTTGACATGGTTTCACGTGGATAGTGTCTCACGCGTGTATGTTGGGATGGGGAGTGGTGGTTCTGTTCGTTTCTGAGTTTGTGTCGTTGTCAGCTGGTCCACCTTGAGTCAGACGGTGCTTTCCAACAGATACACACCTGCCTTCACGGCTTGCTTTGGAAGCATGCGGCGATACACTAGATGTAGATTTTTTTTAATATAAAACTGTACTGAGACGTTGAATTTAAGGATAAACCGTTTTAGACATTCGAAGTCGAGACTGCTTATTCTTTGTAATGAATTAAGATGTAGTGTAAAAGTATAAATGATTTCAGAGTGGAGGTGAAGAAGAAATGCTACCCATATTTGATAAATTTAGTCCCTCCAGGTAGTGCCATGTTACGATCCTGTTTGAAATAAGTTGTCATTAAAGTTTATACGGGTGAAATGAACATTTTGTCAGTGGTGATTGTCGAGTCATATATTGGAAAGGGGAGTAATCCTTGTAGAATGATTTTGTGTGAGAGGCACAGGATTGTTCTTCCTTGAACGATATTAAGCCCGTTGTGTTTTGATTAAATGAACATGGATTTCTTTTGTATGTTTAAGGGTTATCTTGCCACAGTGGCTGAGGTTGATATCCACTACAACTACGCTGACCACCAAGCTGAGTGGCAGTTTCAGTTTCTCAAGATGGCGTCTGCATGACTGGAGTGAATTCCATATGCAGTGACGTCACAAATGCGTTGTGATGGAGAAGATCCAAACTAATCGTGTCATAAGCCCTGCACGCTGTCCTGACCTGTGGCCCATCTCATGATCAAACCCACAACTGCTCAGCCATCAGCACAGCGCTCTAACAAGGCCATTTTAAAACATGGCCGTGGGCAGGAACTAGAAACAACGGCCATCTTTATCGCCAGACGTGACCTGACCGTGCACATAAATAGCAAACTGAGAAGAAAAACAGGACGAAAATCAACCCTGTCTGGTGGATGGGGTCATTGCACTGGATTGGATTGGATTTCTGTTTATGTTATAACGATTAACAAGAAACACCTGAGAGTGCTGGATGGGACCCAGGGCAAGAAGGCCTCACACTGGCCGTACAATCACCTCAACTCCCGACATGGTATGGTAGCCATTGCGCCAAGCTGACTGTCCATGCATTGTCATCAGTTACCTGGTTCACAAAACTGAATGGCAAGGTAGAGGAGATGACAAACCCCGGAACATAATCTCACCATGCACACCAGCCAGGTCCAGACCAAGACAGACTTAAACAGCCCTCCTTTGTCTTAACATGTCGGTAACTCCAATGTTCTTTCACCAAAACGTCAAGGGAATTTTACCATGCGAAATGCGGATTGTTCTTCCTACAGAAACATACCGCTATAATACGGCGCCACCCATTTCTCCCTTTTCCTCCCTTGTATACATGCATGTGTACTTTACCTATGAGAATTTTTTTTTTTTGTACAGAATTTTGCCATGGACAACTGTTTTTTGCTCTTCGTTTGTTTGTTTGTTTGTTTGTTTGTTTGTTCCATAAGATCTTTTGCTTGTGGAAGGTGCATGCTGCACAAGGGACATCAGTTTACCATGTCATCTGAAGGACTGTCACCCAGACCACCAGTCAAAACCCAGTACAGGGAAAGGGAAGGAAGTGGGAGAACATCTCTGTTTGACCGGGGATCGAACCTAGGACTGTTCCCAGGCAAAAGCTCTAACCAACTGGCCACAGTTATATTGTGTATGGGTGAAAAGATTAATACACGATGATTTGGGGAGTATGTTTTGTGGGCATGGTACCTTGTGGAGAAAGATAACCAGCCATCTTGATTTTGGTTATCGCCCCCGTCAGTGACCTGTGCAGGGAAAGGGAAGGGGGAAAGGGAAGGGGGAAAGGGAAGGGGGAGGAGATAATCCCCATGGGAGAGGCGCAGGATTTGTCTGTCTTGGGCGATATTACGCGTGTTGACACTGATAGGCCTGTACACATGCTGACCCAGGAGATGGGGAAATCTCCATCCTTTACTCAGGAGAAGGCTGTACCCATAACAAGGCAGGACTGAACATACACCTTCCGACTGGAAGTCTGGCATCTTACTCACTTGGCTATAGCGACCAGCTGGATTGATGTAAGTATCCTACTGTGTTAGTACTACGTTAATGTACTGACATGACACCGCCTCTGTGTGTGTGTGTGTGTGTGTGTGTGAGAGAGAGAGAGAGAGAGAGTGTGTGTGTGTGTGTGTGTGTGTGTGTGTGTGTGTGTGTGTGTGTGTGTGTGTGTGTGTGTGTGTGTGGTGTACTAGATTTGTGCAAAGCCATGTCTCTTTTTATTTTTTAATGGTAGAGTGGGAGTGAAATCGGTATGTGTACAAGTTGTGGATGTGCTGTGATGGATTATGTCACTGGATCGTCGTTTTTTACTGTTTAAAGTACATAGTTTTGAAGTAGAAGCATTTGGTGTTTTTGTTTTACTGATGTACGTTGTCCTTTAGCTTTATCAATGGAGACTACTAACAATCAGGATTATTTACATGTAAAGTGTGATTGAGGGGCTTTGCCCGTTTCTGTCTGGTCATTTAGTAACGCTGATGGTGGTTTAGAGAACGGGACCATACAGTGAAATGTAGATAAAGCTGATGTCTTCAGTGACAATAATAACATACTTAGTAAAATGTGATTGTAATAGATTAAATAATTTATGTGATGATGAAAAGTCTTCCGTTAGAGAAATCAGTAGAAGACTCACATCTTTCATTATACAGTCCGTAAAAAATGCTTTTGGGAAAAATGGTTTATTAAATGACACAACAAAAAGAAAAGCGATAAATGTTGGTTTGATGAAAATTGTCAGATCAAGCGGGCTGAATCTTTCACGGTGAAACATGAAGTTCAAGTGCACAATACATCCCTTACGCGAGAAATGTTGAAACTGATAAGTAAACAGTATAAAAAAGAATTATTACATAGGACAGAGAGAAAAAAAAAACCCAGTGCAATCTGTGGCATAGAGAAATTGCATCCATCCAGAAAATCTTCCCAAGAGAATATTGGAAAAAGATTAAAGGTAATAAGAAATAAAACTGTTGTGTTCACCTAAATAAATTATGTCGCCATTTTGCACCTGAATGAAGACATAGTGGAAGAAGAACGCTTCTGTTTGACTGATGATTTCCGGCTAGTGGAATTTCCATACTAAGTGTTAAATGAAGAAATTATGCGGGTTTTTCCCCCTGTTTTTGCGTCACGTTCACTGTTAACTATTTAACAAAGTCTTAACTTGGGGTACTGTTCCTGAAAAATGGCGTATTGCATATTATATATTGTTTTGATTCTACCTCTTTATACAGGTAAAGGCGGTAGATATTATTGTGATAACTACAGATATTTTACTCTTTTGAGTTGTATTGGTCAGTTGTCCACAAGTATTTGAATAAGAGACTCATGCATTTCTTGAAGATAATGCACTACTGTCTGAACATCAAGCAGGATTCTGATGTTCATATTCCACATTGGATCATGCTTTTGTTTTGCACACTTTGATCAATTCTTTTCGTACACAAAGTAAAAAATTGTATTGTGCTTTTCCAAAAACGCTTTTTATTCCATCTGGCGACAAGACTTATGATGATTTAATCTCTTTAAGGAAGATATCGATGGCAAGTGTTCAATGGTTGTTTTCAGCATGTACAGTCAAATCAAATATTGTGTTTTCGTAAATAGCAAAAATGAAAAAAAAAACGTCCAGTTTCTTTGGCAGTTATAGAGAAGTTGGACAAGGTGACAACCTTTCACCTGTTCTATTTTCTCTTTACTCAAACGATTTTGAGCAATATTTCTCAGACAATCATTGTTTACCATGTAATATTGACTTTGGTGCTCCTAAAGACATTTGATTCATTACAATCAGTTATTATTATTGCTTTATGCCGATGATACACATTTATTATCAGATTTTAAGAAAGGTTTACAAAAATCTCTATTCTACATGATTATTGTACCAGTTGGAAACTTGAAGTTAATGAAAACAAAACCAAGATGATGGTTTTTTAATGGATTAAATTATTATGGTTAAAAAACAACAACATAGAAATACTTAAGGATAGAATGTTGTCTCACGGATGAATTTCATAAGGGTTAAAAACAAAAAAAAAGCTGCTCAGGATCAAGCTCAGAAAGTTACGTTTCTTCATTTCAGACAGCGAGAACTCAATATTTGCCTGTCAGTGTTGTTCTTAAATTATTTAATATTATTGTCGTACCTGTATTATTGTACGTGTGTGAATTATGAGAGTGTGAAAAATTGACCTTGCTTGAAAAATTGAAGCTTAAATTTTTGAAGCATTCGTTAAAATGACCGAGAAGTGCTGTGGTTGAGATGGTGTATTGTGAGACGGGATCACAATCAATTTCAGTGATAGTTAATTCTAAAATGATTCAATTTTAGTGCAGCCTATTGTCATATGATAACGCAGAGAAACACTCTGTTAAATTAATCAATACATTTCTTTTTATATTGTTCAGACGGGATAGATCATATTCAGAAAATATTGCTTGACGCGGGTTTTTATTTTCTTTGGGAATCTCAAAGTTTTGGACAGAAACCAGTAGTAAATGCATATTATATCGAAATTTCATGACCGATTTTGGAAACGAGGAATATGTAACACAGTTGCCAGATATTTATGTTTTTCATTTTATTAAATTTCGATGCCGCTGTCATATGGGTGAATTAGGCAGACACAAAGGGGCAAGCGGACAAAGCAGAATATGTAAGTTTTGTTATGACAATGCCTTAGGCGATGAGTTTCACTTTATTTTCGAATGTTGTGAATTCCGTGACGACCGTCAGATGCTTATTCCACAAAAGTGCCTGTCAGTCAAATCAGTGTCTCTTGTGTAACTTCGTATTTGGAAGGGAAAAAATAAACTGGAATTAGCAAAGTTTATATTTTAAAAAATCTAAAATTGTGTAGTTATCATTTGAACACCTGAGAATTTTATCTTAACACAATTTCAAACGAATGTTTTTCTGTTGAACTACGTTCTTTCTGCTTCAAATTATATGATAATCACGTTGGATGTTCATTTATTTGCTGTTATTCTCCATGCCCCAACTGGGGTAAAGGACCTATTAAACAATAATGTTTTAATGTTGTAATTGTGTGTTTGTGTGTGAAGTGCAACGAGCATTTTCTGATTTGGACTGTTTGCGCAATATAAATGGAATTAGTAGTAGTAGTAGTAGTATGCCGATTATCATTATTGATATTATTATCATTATTATCATCATTATTATTATGTTATTATTATTGTCATCAAATTATTATTGTTGTAGTTGTTGTTGTTATCATCATCATCTTTGGTGTGGACACGTAACAATGGTAAATGAGTGAGCTCCAACCAAACATTGATGACGTTGTCACACCTTTGTCACAGTCAAACATGACTAGGCAGCTTTCTCTACCTAGTACCATCCTCACAGCACATACGCAATGACTGACGTCATTGAGTGACGTCCGTACCCCAACATCAGAGAGGCTGAAAAAAAGGGGGAGAGGGAGGTGGCGGCTGGAGGAAGGTGAGAGGGAGCAGATCCGGTTATATGGGGTGAAGGAGGTATGCTAAACGATTTTTCATTTGGAAGGAGAGACAGACACAGAGACAAGAGTGCAGATGGTTGTAAGGAGGGGGTGATTACAACAACAGACACAGAGACAAGAGTGCAGATGGTTGTAAGGAGGGTGATTACAACAACAGACACAGAAAGAGAAGAACACACGGACCGACAAACACACGGAGATATCGGATATAGGTGAGATGGTGGGGAAAATGAGAGTAGTGATCGTTTAATTCAATTCAATTTCAAATACTTAATTGTATCTGAACGAGAAATTGAAATACATTAAAACCGTTGGTCTGTGATGGCCACAATTATAACGCATATAAAAATAAGATAGATTTTTTTTATCACAAACACAGACACACACATGTATGAATAAGAATATTACACACACAGATACATAACCACACACATCATCATCATCATCATTATTATTGTTGTTATATTATTACTGTTGTTGTTGTGTTAAATTTATCATCGTTGAAAATGTCCCTCTGTCTGAGGGCAGGGATCGGAATATTGTCTCCAGCACAGACAAACACACACACACACACACACACACACACACACACGCACACACACACACACACACACACACACACACACACGCACGCACACACACACACACACACACCACACACACACACCAAACCACACATTCACACTATCCGTCATCATCTGCAATGCGTCCATGCGTGACTGCCTCATTTCTTTGAAGACCTTTTTGGCCAACAGTGATTTCCCCCTCTACCGTACCCATCCCTTTACCCCCCTCTCCTCCTGTCCTCCCCCTCCTGGTACACGTGTGCTATGTACCCTTAGGTTTTTGTCATTGTGAGCGAATATTTTAATAAATGATGAGAGTGTAATTTGATTGGTATATCAAGATTTAGCGTCTTCTGAATATTAGTATTCTTCTTCTTCTTCTTATCATTATTATTTCATTGTTGTTGTTATATATTGTTGATATCATCACCACCACCTCCCCCGTGGGGATGCCGGGGGCTCTTTCAGTATAAATAGTATCCCAACCTTCTAGAAATTCTGTGCTAGAAATTTCTTCTTTTCTGTCACTCTCTTTGTTTCTGCCTGTTGCTTTGCTCTCTGTCATTTCTACCTATCATTATCTGCCATTCTGGTCATTCACCTTTTCTTAGGATTGACAATTAGGTATATGTACTAAGTGCATTTTGGCTCTTGGGAGGTGAGATATGCGGAAGCAATTTTAGGTAATTTATGCCTGTTTTTATACATGTTTTGGTGTCCTTATGCATGCTTATATTTGTATTCAGGTGTTTTTTTTTAAATCTCCCCTGTGCGATAAATTGGACAGAGTGGTCAACGCCGGGGGCATGTCCTTAGATTATGTGCGCGAATGCATTGATATGTGTACTTAGTTTTCTTTTCTTTTCTTTCTTTTTTCTTTTTTTTTCCCCTGTTGAAGTTTTGTATGTTCTGAAGTGGTTATAACCCTGGTATGGCTCTGCGCAGTCGGCTGGGCTTTAAACAACAATAACAGTAACAATAACCACCACCACCACCATCACTACTACAACTACTATTTACTACTACTACTACTACTACTACTACTGTCGTCGTTATTATTATTATTATTATTATTATTGTTGTTGTTGTTGTTGTTGTTGTTATTATCATTATTATTATTATGTTTGTTGTTGTTGTTATCATTATTGTTATTATTATTATTACTATTATTATTATCATCATCATCATCATCATCATCATCATCATCATTATTATTATTGTTGTTATTATTATTACTGTTGTTGTTGTTGTTGTTAAATTTATCATCGTTGAAAATGTCCCCTCTGTCTGAGGGCAGGGATCGGAATATTTGTCTCCAGCACAGACCTACCAATTTATTTATTGACTCATTCATTCATTCATTCATTCATTCAATTCATTCATTCATTCATTCATCATTCATTCAATATTCATTTTCATTCATTCGTTTCATCTTTTATTATTTCTTTATCTATTTGTTCATTTACTTAACAGAACACAAAATATAAACAACAATAAGCTGGAAACATTTTAGTGTTCTAATTGTTCTAAGAAGCGTGTGTGCACGTTGTTTTACCACAGTGTGCAGACACTAAGATTGCCCCGTCGTCAGTGGGCGTGCATGCTGGGTGTGTTCATGTTTCCCCAAGCCAGCCGGCGGACATTGGTATGACGTAGACTCATGACACGGGATCTTTAGGCTGCATATTCCATGTTCTGCGTGCGTAACACACGTGGGGAGTTTAGGCAGTAAAAGATCAGCACACATGCTGACATAGGAGATGGGAAAAATCTCCACCCTTTACCCACCAGGTGGGATGTAGCTAGGCAAGACTGAACCCAGATCTTTCCGTTGGAAGTCCAAGGTCTTATCCGCTTGATTGCCGCACCCGTCTGGATTAAATGACCACACATAGGGCCAGAGACAACAATAGTTTGCAAAGTCTATGACACAGATGAACAAGCACGCTGATTATGATGTGCAGATACATCCCCCACCTGAATAAACAAACCTCGCATAAAACAAGATTTATGCGCAGAATAAGAACAAATACTCCATCCAAAACATAACAAATTTACATGTCACTGTTCATGCCACTGTTCATAGTGCCTTTTCTGTGTTTCATGCTACATGGCATACAACGAAAGCGTCATGTACCTATGCAATCTTTGGTATTGCTTTTTTTTGGGTGTGTATAGGCCCTAGTGTAAGTCATCACAAGATGCCGTAATAATGCGTATGTATCGATACAACGTGTTTTCTGTTTCTGGAGATATGATAACAACAATAACGACATTTATAAGGTTCCAAATATTGATTCAAGGGTCAAATCAAGGTGCGCACTATCATCGTTCACCAAAGCATTCATCAGCAACGACGAAACCTCCAGGGCACAAAGCACACGCAAACTGGGGGGTGGGGGTGGGGGTAGAAGACAGGACAGAAGTAAGGTGTGTAACTCTTGACCCACGCCGTCATCCTCCCTCTATTTTAGACACTCACACACACACACACACTCATGCAAACACACACACACGCTCATGCAAACACACACACACACTCATGCAAACACACACACACACACACACACACACACACACGCACAAACACACACTTACATACACACACACACACACATATATATATATATATATATATATATTGTGTGTGTGTGTGTGTGTGTGTGCGTGCGTGCGTGTGTGTGTGTGTGTGTGTGTGTGTGTGTGTGTGTGTGTGTGTGTGTGTGTGTGTGTGTGTGTGTGTGTGTGTGTGACCTCCCACCACGAAATCAGTCTTAACTAGCATTTTGGGCATTTTGAGATATACATATGACTGGAAAGTGTACATTCTGCTGATTATTTGATACTTGAATGTAGCTTGTACTCCAAAAAAAAAAAAAAGTAGAAGTTATGTATGTATAAAAATCATTAAGTTGTATGACGGACAATCTGAGAAAACGGCCTCTAAAGTTTTTGTGTGCTCTCCTACACATTTTCCTTATATTTCTTTATTTGGTGGCTTTGACCCAGTTTGTTTCTAATTTTCGCTGTCATTATCTGAAATGTGCACCAAAGAGCTTTCCATCAGTATATTACATGTGAGGGTACTGTATAGGTTACGGTTCATAATAAGGGACAAAAATAGGTACGTTTGGTAGGAAATTAATTTCTTTCTGCTGCGATCAGTGCATTAAAATACCGATTTAAATTGATTAATCATATTTTTTTCAAGAAAAAAAATTTCTACAGAAATCAGTTCTGAGAAAAAGTCAAAACACCCCAGACAGACCCTCAGTCATCTTTTCAGCTCCTAGTGCTGTTCGACTGACTGCGAGTTCAGACTGATTTCGTGGTGGGAGGTCTCGGGTCAGATTAAAAAAATCAACTAAAACTGAAGCTTGGGCATTCATAAACAGTGAAAACAGAATACAAATATTGTGGGAAGTATTTGAGAAAGTGCCGTTCACACACCTTCACAAAGGAGTGCTAATTGTAGGCACTTCTTCCGGCCCCTCTGACCTTGACTTTGGTATCAAGAGCTCTCAACTGATGCATTCGCGACTCCTCAGTGGTCAACACCTTTGATCCTTGTCCATATTCATTCACAAAGAATTGAGAAAATATTGATTTTATCACAAACACACAGACAGAGATTTGAAAACACAAACAAGAATAACACTCACACATGCACGCACGCACGCACACACGCATGCACACACACACACATACATACATACATACGCACATATAAACACACACACACACACACGCACACACGCGCGCGTGCACACACACACACACTCACACAACACACACACACACACACACACACACACACACACACACACACACACACACACACACTTGGAAATTAGAATTTTTTCCTTTGAGGAAGCCACCGACGTATTTTTTGTAATCAGATCTGACCTGCACAATGATAATAATACAATATAATATTGTTATAATAATGGGTCATGTATGCCGCTCGATGCCATCACCTACAGTGTTTTGTGCTTCAATTGAGTTTACTGTCAAATTCCTGTTACGTGTATAGCGAGTTTCTTTAAGAATTTCTGATGGTTCAGCTAGTGACATTTCTGTTCATCTTCGTGACCTTCAACGCATAACATCTTTTTGCACACACACATACACACACACACACACACACACACACACACACACACACACACACACACACACACAACACACACACACACACACACACGAGTGTGTGTGCACACACAAAGACACACACACACACGTCACACACACACACGCGCGCACACACACATACACACACACAAACAAACACACACATACATACACACACATACACACGTCACACACACACACAAACACACACACACAAACAAACACACACACACTCACACACACACACGTACACACACACATACACACACACACACACACGTACACACACACACACACACAAACACACACACGCACACATACACACACAAACAAACACACACATACATACACACACATTCACACGTCACACACACACACACACACACAAACAAACACACACACTCACACACACACCACCACACACACACACACATACACCACACACACACACCACACACACACCACACACACACGCACACCACACACACACACCACACACACACAAACACACACACACACACACACACACACACACACACACACACACACACACACACACACACACACACACACACAACACACACACACACACACAGCATCTTAGTGTTTGTGGAGGGGCGGGAAGCAGGCTATTGAGCCCAGAAAAAAAGTGATTGACAACTGAAGAACTGCAAGTGACATGGTGCAACCGGAAGTCCCATGAAGTTTTCAGCTGACGCCATGCAGTTCCTTCCCCATTGTGAGGTGTCAGCCAGCACTGTCGCCAGGTCACATCAGTTCCCCGGGCTTTTTCTCGCCCCTAACACTAAATAGATAAACACTTGAACTGAACTAGACAAATACAAATATGTATAAATGAATACTTCAATAAAGGTTAACATGAATGAGAAAAGAACAAGGAAAATATGCACAAACATCTGCAACAGAAAACCATAGTTTCTGAAAGTAAAAGGTAAGCAAGATTAAGCCAGCGTAGTTGCCAGTTGAATGAGTGACTAAGGTTTTGAGTTTTGACATGGACACACATCCCTGCTCTCATCATTATCATCATGTCGAGCTTGCTCAGCTATCCATGACACGTTTCTTCCATCCTTCTCTGTCAGACATTGCAGTAGGTAGTTCATCATACTGACAGCCCGTATCATCGATCTGGTCGATGAAGTCTTCTTTGGATGTCCTGGTCTTTCTTTACCGTGGCTGGGTCTCCATGGTAGAACATTTCCCACCAGTTCTTCTTTGCTATGCCAGCAGTGTTCCGCGAAGCGCAGTCTTTGTTCACGTATTGATTTACTGATTGGTGGGATATAACTCTTTGTTAGTTGGATGTTCTCTCCGGGATTTGTTCAGGTCTGCACGCAGCATTCGTGTGTATACTCCATCAATCTTCCTCTCCAATGTCGTTGTTAGGGTCCATGAGATTGAGCCATATGTAAGAACGGACTCTACTGCTGCTCGGAAGAAGTTCCTTTTCAGGTTGTCTGGTAGATTGGATTTCCAGATTTTGTCCAGTTGATTTAGTGCGCCCCAGGCATTTCCGAGTCTGGTGTTGACGTCTTGTTCTGTGGAGTCAATGTAGCTGCCAAGGTATTTAAAGTCTTGAACTTGTTTGATCGTATCTCCATTGAGACTTCTCATACCCTTCTGATGTGTCTTGGTTCAGACACACACACACACACACTGAACCAGCTGTAAGTGGGAACCTACACCTCTTTAGGGACGAGGAAGCTAGGTACTACCATCAATATTGCGGGTTTCCCAGGGTGAATTGTAGATTTCAGCTATCTGAATTCTCAAAAATGGTTTTCCGTAACATTCACATCACACACACACACACACACACACACACACACACACACACACACACACACACACACACACACACACACACACACACACACACACACACACACACACACACACACACACACACATATATATACAAAATGGTCAAGCCAGTCTGAAAATCTCCCTGTTTAGATAAAAAAGAATATATATATATATATAAAAAGAACAGAAAATGCAGATTTTCTCGATGTTGCTGTGATCTTGAATACACTTTAGTTGGAAAAAAAAGAAACAACGTCACAGTGAAAAGAGAATTTGCATGTTTTAAGAAGTTTCTCAGAAGGTGCTTCACATGCAGTTTCTTCAACAGGAGCTGGTTTTAAGCACTGTTTGTGTCCGAATGGCCTTGATGTTGAAGGCATGGCTTCCAAACCGATACATTTGCGACTCGTGAACGGTCCACATCTTCGATCCAAATCTGGTAAAGATCCACTCAGAAACAGCTGAGAAAATCATGCTAACAAATCACACATACACACACACACACCACACACACAACACATAACACACACACACACACACACACACACTAACACACACACACACACACACACACACACACACACACTAACACACTAACACACTAACACACAACACACGCGCGCGCACACACACATACATACACATACACATACACATACATACGTATACACATACACAAACACACACTCACATCTCCGTTAATTGAAAATATTAAAAAAAATGGAGATTGAAAGCAGATTCAGTGTGGCTGTACTCTAGTTTCTATTTTGTAACTCTTTTGTCAAATGATACAGTCGAGAAAAGTTTAAACAAACACAGTTGGGTTCCAAACAAAATATTTCTTTATTTTGCAAAGCTTTCCAGAATGTTTGTGTTGTGCATGTCATGCTATACTGTGTAACACGTTCTGCCTGCTATATTCGTGTGTGTACAAATTTGAATGTTTTGGTAGACGAGGGAGGCATGCAGAGGTGGAGAGAGAAAGAGGCTTGTGTGTTTAATGCGACTGGCATATTAGTCCACGTCAGGTCTCCTATACAAATGTTATTACTGTCTTCATAGTTGTTCTTGCTATACCTCCAAGGTGTTGTGCATATTGTGAAGCTACGTATGTAACGAAAGAAAAAGACAGAAATAAAATGCAGACAGCTGTTCCGTTTTGATCGGCATCTGTTTATATTTTTTCTTTTTTCCTGCCTCTTCCCCCCCCCCCCTTTACCATCACCTCCATTACCACAACGACCATTCTGCTCTCACCCCTTTCTGTTTAGAGCCCACACTTAAAGTAGGACAGTTGCATTTGAGGTTACGACCACACAAGAAGCGTGTTCGTTAAGGCGAGACAAACCTAGGGTCACGTGCCTTCCAAACTAAATAAAGTCCAGCGTAAAGACAGCTCCCCCCCCCCCTCCCCCTAATTCTCAATCCGATCTACCTTTATTCTTTCAAGGGGTCCTGTAACTTTTGTCCCTATCCAAAATGATAGCGAATTTGAAGGTTCTAACCTTACCTCAATCCTCCCCACCCACCCATTCCGCCCCCTCCCCCGCCCCACCCTCCGGCTAAAAAGCCCCAAAGTGGTCAGGAAAAGTTCTGGTTACAGATTTGCTCAGTTTCAGTTTCTGAAACGTTGCCAGCTTGTTGACAAGAAAGACACAATACACACACACACACAAATATACAGTCTTTCCAAACGCCCTGAAGAGCAAAACGCATCCAGGGGAAAGATTTAACTTGGAGACACTATAGGCTCACAACACCAACCGAAAGGCGCCGTTTGGCATCAGAAAGGAAACGAACACAAGCCAGACAGTCATTGTGTCAGAGACGGCGTGTCGCCACCACCACTTGGCCCAAGGGTTAAGAGTCCTCCATGCACTGTATTGCCGCCTGTCCGACATTATTGTCAGGCGACTTGTCGTCTGCCCACTACTCCTCTGACACACTGACAGATATTTCTATGCCCAAATTCACCCTCTCTCTGTCTAGTTGAATTATTGACGGAAACCTCATTGAAACGGGTTTCAGTTCCTGTCACGTGGCTCAAGTGCAATGGCAACATGTTGGGTTTGTCCTTTGTTTCTTTTGTTTTCTTTTGTTTTCTTTTTTTCTCTCTTCTTTTTCTCTTGTTGATGTTGTTGTTCTTGTTCTTGCTGTTGTGTTGAATTTTGTTCGTTTTAATTTAGGGATTGTGTTGTTCGTTTTGTTTTGTTTTTCAAAATTGAACTTAACACCTTTTCTCACTGACTGACAGTGCTTTTCACCGACACCATTATGAATAAAGCGAGCTGGTGAAGTTATACACGATTTTCATTATCGGTCCATTAAGAGTGACGCGATCTGGTCACTGTATAAATGACCACATCTTTCATCCGACTCCATATGGCACACAGTTATACTTTTGAGGTAATAAACTACTAAGAAACACATGACGTTGTCGTAATGATTGTATGTACGAGTGTGTCTGGTTCGTGTATTTTGATCCATGTCTACAGGTCCGTAACCTGTGGAGCCATTTTTTGCCGTCCACTCCTGTCGACATAGGATCCAGTGAGGTAATAACAGCAATAACAATAATGATAATGCTAATGATGGATGATGATGATGGTGATGGTGATGATGATGATTTTAATAATGATAATAGTAATAATAATGATAATAATATCAATAGTAATAATAATAATAACAACAGCACACAAACACACACATACGCAGGCACTCACGGTGAGGAGATCAGAACTATAGGCAGGATGGTTTTGGAGGAAAAGTTGTAACAGACAGTGAACTTGAAGTCTACCCAGGCTTTCGTCGGGAGCCCACGATGTTTGTAAAGAAGGGATTAAACATGATTATATTTGCCAATACTCAAAATTAGTTTTGTGGCAATACAACGTTTGTGGTTTGTCGAGAATGCATTGCAGGCAGCCAGAAGGAGAGCAGCAATAGTCTAATCTGGAAGGAACAAAGACACAAACTAGTGTTTTTGCTGTGTGAATGGTCAGGCCATTATCAACATCATCATGTGCCATGCCGCATGGCGTTGGCAATCATGGTCCTCCATATGAATCTATCTTTTGTTGCAACAAGTATATCTCCCACTCTTTCTGTCCTCATCCAGTCTGCAAAACTGTTTAATATTTCATCTCTGGGTCTACCTGGTGTTCCTTTTGCCTTTAGCTTTCCTGTCCTGACTTGGTGCTCAAATTTCTCTGGCCTCATAAAATGTCCTATAGATGTTGGTTGTCTTTTCGTAATCTTCTTCTTCGTTAATGCTTTTTTGTTTGTTTGTTTGTTTGTTTTTTTGTTTCTTTCAAGACTGTCTTGTGTTTTTCTTTGCCGTCCATGGAACTCTTAACATTCTTCTTAGAAACCACATTTCAACTGCCTCAATCTTGTTCTGACTTTGCTTGTTGATTGTCCAAGCTTCGCATCCGTACAACAGTATTGATTATATATATATCACTGAAGACTCTCTTCCGGATGTTAATTGATAGGCTTGTATTGTTAAGAAGGCTTTTCATTTTTTTGAATGCTTGCTGATATGACTGTTCCCACATATTTAAACTTATAAACTTGTCTTAAGTTTATGCTATTTGCTATTATTGTACATGAAGGGATTGCTTAGTTTTTCTGAGTACTATGACGTGAGGTTTTGTAGGTCTTTTTCGTGTTCTGCAATTAAAACGGTGGTATCTGCATAACAAAAACTGTTTATAATTTTTTCCTCCGACCTTTATTCCAGGGCATTCTTCCAGATTTCTCATGGATGTTTCACTGTAGAAGGAGAAAATCTGGTGGTAAAACACATCCCTGCCTAACCCCTCATGGTTATCATCTTCGTCGTCACCATCATCATAGCACTATAAAAACTGTTCCAGCGTCTGTGACATTAAGACGCGTAAAAAATGAGGGGAAAACATTGTCCTGGGTCAACTTTGAAGCAGATTGTACCGCCTGTGCTGGTGGAAACATTTGCCTAGACGGTGTCTGGTGTATCGTTCTCAGCTGTTATCAATCTGCATTCATAACCTGCATCGATCTCGTCCATGTTGTTGATTGATTTTTGGCTGTGTTGATATCAGTACTGTTGCTTTTTCTTTACCATGAAGACTGTGGACCAGTGACGGTACTTGTGGCAAAAGTGACAGGTCTGACCAAAACATGGCCATTCTTACCACCAATGTTCTTGCAGACTGATGCGTTAGCCTGGGTCCCATGTGATTCACTTTGCATGGATCGTAGGCATTCTTCTGTAGCGCCATGGGTTGTTGCTCATTGCATGTTTTTTTTATTACCTTTCCTGCAAAGCTTTTCAAGAACGTCACGTGAAAACTGTGATGTCAGAGACAATTTTATCGTGAATCATCTCATCTGACGTGTCATATTTGCAATCTTTTATAAGATTTTTCAGGTATGTCACAGAATTGTCGATTTTTTTTCTTGTTGCTTTCTTTTTCATTACATTATAAATGCAGTATTTTTCTTTGGGAGAGTGTGTTGTTCATATCTTTCGAGGTGACTTGCCATGCTCTTCAGACAAACTCCTTGAACTGGAACTTCCTCAGAGCTTAGGCCTTT
>CM060310.1:40165729-40168229 GCA_030674185.1 Monoplex corrugatus
CTGGCACTCCTGTTTCCCTTTCTCACATCTGTACCCTTTCCTTTGGACACAACAAGAAAAAACACACACAACAACCAACAGCCAACCAACCAATCAACCAATAAACCAACCAATCAATCAACCAACCAACCAACCAACCAACCAGCCAGCCACCAACCAACCAACATACAAAGAAACGAACGAACGAACGAACAAATAAACTAACAAATAAATGAGCAAACAGACAGACAAGCAAACAAAGTAATTCTAGGCATTTATGTCATTTAATGGACATCAGGTGCACGCAGCTCATGAAGCACAGAGAGGGGAGTTTCATAAGGAGAAAGGGAACAATTAAATTAAATAACAATTTACTACAGTTAAACAACAATGCCAAATAAAAACAGAACGATCAAATGACATTTCATAACAATCTGCAAACGTGGAATCTGAGAATTAGCTTATAAATGGAATAATGTCATAGTTTGTTGTTAGTTTTTTTGTTTGTTTGTTTGTTTGTTTGTTTTTTGGTGGGTTTTTTTGTACTATTCTTTTCTTTTGTAAAGGATATCTCTACTGTCAGTACACGAAAAATTGAAATCGCTATTTTTCTACATCATAAGTAAGATAGAACATTCAAAGAACAGATGGTAGTTTGATAATGCTTTTGAACAAATACAATGTCATACATTTATGTGTATTTTGTCTTTGAAGAGTTCAGCCTCAGTTTGTATATCAAGGACGCTAGCTGTCTGGAGCAGTGAGGGATGAGGCTCTGAGTGAGGGATCAGGCTCTGAGTAGCTGAGAAACTAGAATAGAGTGATCATTCTAACACAGAGCTAATTTCATGAATTGATAGTCCTAGATTATGAAATGTTATGGTAGTTGCATTATCACTATTATGGTAGTTGCATCTGTACTAATCTGTCAAAAACTTCATTTCGATGACGTCCACAATGTCACGGATCCCAGCAAAAATTCAACACTGTAGGTGAAATACAATGGATTAAATGTTTTGCCTAAAACTAGTATCATTTCGTCTTGTTTCAAGCTATATAACACTGATTTAGAACCAACACAAAATGATATGTTGTAGATAACGTAGGAGATACTGGTAATATAGTTAAGAGCCATCAATATCGCGTGTAATTCTGATGTTAAGGTAGAGGCATGACAAATCCAGCTCCATTTTCACTTGTATCTAAAACAGTGCCATCAGTAAAACACATTTTAGGTGATCAAAATAACGTGCGGTTAAATGAGATTTCACTTCTGATTCTAAAACATTTAGATCTATTTCTTCTGTTTCGTTGAAATTAGTGTCGTCTATGTCAAATTTAGCTTTTTAAAGTGGCATTTACTGGAATGTTATTTACATCAATATTGTTTTTACTCAATGTTGCACTACAATCTCTCAACAGACAACACAGTGAATACTAAGTTAATATTCCTTTTTGTCTACCACCATATTTTTTCAAAGCATGTCTCAAAGCGGCGTGGTGGTAGAACTTTATTTCCTTTACAATTTCAATACATTAAAAACACATATGAAAGGCTAACTGCTCCCCAGCGCTATTCGCCAAAGAGCAACTACCCAGCGCTATTCGCCAAAGAGTAAGGAATCAGAGAGAATCGCGTTGTGTTGTGGAGTCCTGTCTCTGTCTCTCTCTGCCTCTGTCTCTGTCTCTGTCTGCCTGACTCCTCCTCGCTTGCAGCTGCCTTCATGCTGGCTCCGAGGCAGGCTATAAAAATGAAACATGACCACTGAGCATTTCCAGTGAAGCTGTTAAAATGAATTCGAAGTTATCAGAATATTCGATGACCCTTATCGGCTGATAGTAACATCCCCCCCCCCCCCCCAGCTTTACTTAGACCCGAAACGTGACCACTGGGCATTTCCAGCGAAGGCTGTTAAAATGAATTCATTTACTTAGACCCAGTAATCCCCCAGCTTATCATTCGCCTAAGGGTCACATCACATACTAACATCAAAAAGGTGGCTGCCTACCATTGATGTGTAACATCAGGAGATCATCTGCAAAATTTCTAATAGGTTGAAGAGTATGTAAATTTCGAGTTTTGTGAGGATAATCAGTTTCCGAGTTAAATAGTAATTCCTCCTTAAATGAATTCTTTACGGACAGAGCTCTGATAACATATTTTGACACCGCGAAGTCACGTTGATCTGTACGTGGCAATGTGCTGCTTTCTGTATATGATTTCATTGTGTTTCTATGAGCAGGCACATCAAATGCCAGTGTAATAGCTTTGCTATCTACATTTTATAATTTTTTTAAGAATGTATTTGAAGCAGTAAAATATACCTTTTGTCCATAAGTCGGTTTTGATCGAACCAAAGAAATTCCTCGCTAAGCGCACCATAGTTTTAGTGTCTTGGCTCTAGGATTGTTTACTGATTATTTAAAAAAATTTAAATCTTTTGTTGGTTTTTGTAATTAAATATTCTATGTGGTGTCTCAAATTCAACGTTGACGTTAAGAAATTTAACATTGGGCTCAT
>CM060310.1:40170729-40193229 GCA_030674185.1 Monoplex corrugatus
AAAGGGGAGCGGAGTGATGAAGCGCATTAGTGGATAGGATCTTATGTCTCTTCTGGATTACAATCATTTAAAATGTTAAAGCAGACTACGATCAAAACTGAACCTATCAGGGCAAAAATATAGATATAAAACGGTCTGTGGTCAATATTGACGTACACAACCAAACCACTAAACTGATAGATAGATGGGCATGGGTGTCCTGGAGGAGCAAAATGTCCCACTGATTTTACCATCTCCAAATTGAAAAACAAAAAATACACTTTCGATCTGGTACAAAAACATTTACTACAGCCCATTATCTTCTCCCGAAATTCTGTTTTATCGTGCTGCCATTTACCTGTCCATACCTGTCTTCCAATGTAAACAATCCCTTTAACACCTTATCACCCGAAACATCACAACTGTTTGTTTGCTTTGTTGGTTGTTGTTCTTAACTGTATCTTTAAAGGAGCAGATCATTTCACAGCGACACGAAAAGACATCGTGTCTGTGTGTCTGTGTCTATCTTTGAAAGAAATCTGTTTGCAAAGACCCCACAGCTATTTGTAGATAGGATTTGACTAATCTGGGTTACTGATTCCTTTTTGTGAGTAGTCACGTCAAGCAGCAGTTTCTTTGAGCATGACCCAGTTTGATGGGGGTGGATGGAGGGGGCAAATTGGTATAGATTTCAGGGCTGCTAATGACCAGATGGTTACAACTGATACACCCACTAATATGGGTTAGGTCTGTTGCGTTGCAATTTCGGATTGCCCACAATTTGGATGGTAGGTTCCCAAGGTGCAATCAAAATTCTCAGATTTTCCCCTCTATTCATGCATCAATCATTCCTCAGATTTTGTGCAAGTATGCAACCACCTACAGAGACTTGGATTTCACAAGTCTGGACGCAGATAACCCAGTTTTGTTTCACTTTATTGTGTAAACGAAAGTGATTCTCCAAGAATTTCTAAGCCTGTCAATATTAAAAACGATTATCCTTTTGTAAAGAAGATTTTAAGAAAAGGTCAGGTGTCCCTATGATTGAAATCTTTGCTATTGGTCTCGTGTTTCTCACGCGCTATGCAAATCGACGACTCACAGAATAAACCTGTATATGCCAATAACTCTTCACGTGCATGTCATTGATTCTGTCAGTTTTTAAAAGAAGATGTTGACGCTCACTGCACTGGATAATCGCAAAGTACTGATGAGGGCGACCATCACAATCAACATTTCTGGATGCAGAAATATCATTTGGAAAGGAATTTGGAACAAGCCAGAGACGACTCGGAGGATAGACAGTAACGGGAGTTTCTCAATTCTGTACCGACAGGTCCCTAATGATACTTCACTTTTGACCGCACTCATTGCTTACAATCACAGGGGCAAAGGACTCTGATCAGGTGAACACTTCTAACTGTGAATCATATGGTGATGGCAGCAGAAATGCCAAACATTTATCATTATACAGCGTCAGTCGTTCATTCTTGTTTGTGGCTGTTCCGGTTAGGATCTCCTGACATCCTTCCGTTCTGAATGTAACGAGCTGTGAGACTGCTTGAAGATTCTGTACCTGAGATATAAACACGATGTGATGAATGTAATTGATAGTGCCGGATGTACTTACCGCTCGTTTTATTCATTGTTCCGCATACTGGCATGACATAATCAATCTGATTGTGACATCTTAAAATTGTAGGTTGTAATAAGGGTTTCCATTTTGGAGGAAGATGGAAAAGACCTTGATTAGTGGGCAGGGTAACCATTCAGAGCAACATACTGGCTGACTCATTTGATAAATAGTTGACGTCTCAAGTTCAATCCCATCTCGCAATTTCAAAGCTGGCCTGTTTACTGCCGTCTCGATGCTCCAATTATTCTGATGGTATCAGTATAGAATAAGTTCTCTCCCTTGGCTTTCCCATTTTACGATCTGGCCAGCGGCATATAGTTTTACGTAGGCTCAAAGAATCTGGTAGATAATTATTGGTAGATTTGAGTGTAGCGTATATGGCTTTGTCCGAGTGCAATGAATCCGATGTCGAAGAATAGACGACAACCCCCAAGTACATGGAGATAGACGAAAGTATACTACATGTAAAGCCACAGTCACATTCCTGCATTTCCAGCTAAAAGATATAAATGTTCTGTTATTCTGACTTCAAATCGGATCATGCCATGCCGACTGAGATAGAAGCATTCGTGTCTCTGTTCGGGAACGACTCTTTTGAATGAGTTTGATGAAGATCTATCCGTGATGGTGAAGTCTTTCCTCAGACAACATATTATGTATGGACCCTTATGTTGTGAAAGTTACAGCCGACGACGCTGGAAATGGCTCAGTGCAGCTCCCGTCAGAAATCTAGCGCTAAATATAATAATATTTGTAGCAGTTTGGGCCTGCATGATCAAAATTCAGGAGCAGGCTGTTGATAAGTCCAGTGGCTGTAACCAGTCGCCGTGGTGTAGTGGTTAGGGCAACGGACTACCGACTGGAAGGTTATGGGTTCGAATCCCCCATCAATCCCTTCAAAAATCAATGTGGGATTTTTCGGCTCTAACCGGCTCTTAGACAGAATTGGGCGTGCTACGGGCTCATTGGGAAGACTGGGACCACACAGTCGAGTCTCATCCACTTCACGGATGCGTCATTGAGGGTGTTGCTCAAATCTTCTGACCAGCACCGCAGGTGTCTGTATCTCTCGGGCCTGGTTGACGCCAGGACATCTTAAGATAGTAAGCGTAGAGTACAGCACTGTCACGAAGTCTCAATCCTAGATGGAACTCTGCAGCATCATGATTATCATCCTCATCGACATCATCATCATCGTCGCGTTGTAAAAGCTGCCAGCTTCTGTGGCCATTGAGGTTGTGTAGAAAATAGGCCTAAATAAAAAAGGTGAGCGCAAAGTAAACTCCCTGAGTGCCATGATCCTAAAAAAATAAATAAATAAAATTCCAGTGTCTGTAAAATCCCAGCTGACCATCGCGGACAAATGCACATTTCTGTCCTCTCTGCGACCTCAAAGCTGGTCCATAGTCATTCCGACTGTGACTTGTCTTGTTGTCTTGCTGTCTGCTTTCCCAGCTGTGGACAGGGACATGTGGGCCCGCTTATTCCTGGTTGCTGGCTGGACTCAGGATTGCAGGAGGCCACAAGTTCACTTCCTCAATTTTACATTGCTAGCCATGCAAAGATGGCCGCTTACTTACAATTGAATTGGAAGGCGGAGTCTATTGTACCACTATGACATCGAGATCACACACACACAGCACACATACACACACACACACCACTCATCTCACCACACACATACACACACACACACGCGCGCGCGCGCTCTCCCGTACAGAGAGAGAGAGAGAAGAGAGAGAGAGACACACACACACACCTACACACACCACTCACCACACACACACACACCACTCACCACACACACACACACACACACACAATATATATATATATATATATATATATATATATATATATATATATGTGTGTGTAGATAGATAGATAGATAGATCACACACACACACACACACACACACACACACACACACACACACACACACTCACACACACTCACACACACATACAGACTCACTCAGCACTCAGAATATCTACAAACAAGTACAAACACAGACACAAACACACACTCGGGCACATAATACAAACAAGTACAACACAGACACAACACACACCACACACACATACACACACGCACACACACACATACCACACCACACACAACACCACACACACACACACACACCACACACACACACACCCCTATAAAACAAAGCACCACAACATAACACAGATCATATCAGTTAATTCAATTCAACAAGCATTTATCATCAGCATAAGTACTTACTGTTATACTGACCAATCACATCTGATTAACAGAACATTATCATGATTGGTTCAATAGGGGATCATGGGGAACATCCCGTTTCGCCTTTTGATACGTCATTGTTCCAGCTCATTTCCAGTTTGCCTTAAAAGCCATGACTTGTACATGAACTTCTTTACACGTAGACACCTGCAAACATCAATGCAAAATGAAAAAATGAATAAGGTCTCATTTTTCTTTTAATTCATGTTTTCTATATCTGTTTTTTTGTTTTGTTTATTAAGCTTAAGACATAAATAGGGCGAACTGACACAAGTGCACAAGCCGAAAACTTCGCTCAGTCCAAAATGTCAGGCAATTTAATTGAAAAGATCAAATGGGAAAAGGCGAAGGGGGATGTCACCGATTCATGGCATTCGGACAAAAAATAATATAGAAAACGCCTTGAGCCAGCGCTGAACTGTTTGTGTTGACAAATTATCGAATTAGAAGAGTGGAGATGAACCTATGTTACACGGATACCACAAAAGACTGGAGCATTAACAAGCACAGCAAACAGGAAAGTTCTGTATACAGCGGGCTGGCATTGAACACGAAACATTACATCTTGAGCCTCCGTCTCAATCACCGGGCTTGACTGCAAGAACAGAGCAACACGATACATTGATTGATAATTTGGATGTCAATTTGCACACAACGGATACGACGCTTCCGGACAATTCCATATTCGCTCCACCTAAATCTGCCAGTGATGATCAGTCAGAGCCCTTGATCCTGGACAAAACCCTATGTGCTCGCAAGGTGTTCAATGGAAAACGGGAGGTGGGTGAGGGGGATTCTATGAAACACAAAGCTGACACCATCACAGTGACTGCAACTTTGATCAAGGTGGACGGCGAACAGACCAGTTGTTATGTTGCGGGCTGGGATTGAACTCCAGACATCAAATCTTTAGTCCACGGTTCTATCGACTGATTTACCATGTGAAATGCCGGCTGCTCTCTGCTTTGAGAGCACGTCGCCGCAATGCAGCGCCACCCATTTTTTTCTGACCAAGACTTTAGAAGGGCAAGAAGGTTTATTGGTCTTCAAGGGGAGGGACCTGGGAAATCAGCCTATCTCTTAAGTGTTTTATACCAAGGCAGCCGGGCGAATGTTCTTTTCTTCAAGATTTTCAACTGCTGTGGGGTCTTTAGCATGCGCAAGCCAGAAGGCACACCGATCCGACTCGTTTTTTGTTCTCTTCCGAAAGGAATGGACGTTCAGTTCGATTTTCCGATCAAATTGAGGTGAAAAGTGAAGACCTCAACGGGGATTAAACCCTGGAACGTCGAGTTTAGTTATTGGTAGGAGAACATGTGAACCAGTCTGCCACTCTTCTAAAGCATAGGAGGACATAAATGAAAATAGCGCTGTTCCTTTTGGAGATTGGGAACACACAGTATGAATGCACATGAGCCACATAGTTTTAAACATTCATATACACATCTGGTTAATTCAACCCGAGCATACATGTAGTCTAACGACAAAGGAGAACCTGATTTAGAAGCTTGGTGTTTTAGTTATGTCAGCCGATGAAAGGACTGATAGCTGTGAGCCACACTGTGGATTAGCAGTTAAAATCAGACATGATATCATAGCGTTATATAGACACCAATCAAAAGGCGATGTGTGGGCGATGTGCGTGCGTGCGTGCGTGCGTGCGTGTGTGTGTGTGTGTGTGTGTGTGTGTGTGTGTGTGTGTGTGTGCGTGCGCGCGCGCGCGCGTGCGGGTGCGGGTGCGTGTGTGATAGTGACAACAGGTGTTCAATTCAATAACCATTGTCTGATTAAATCACAAATACACAACGCGCACACGCACAGAAAAGAGAGAGAGAGAGAGAGACAGAGAGACAGAGAGAGACAGAGAGAGAGACAGACAGAGAGGTAGAGAGGTCCGAAGTCCGAATGTTTATTGTATATCAATCATGATGATTGGTGTCCATATAACGCTATGTGATCATGTCTCATATTAACTGCTAATCCACAGTTTGGCTCACAGCTAAGGGTTCGTTCAGCAGATGACATTATTAACACGCCCGGCTTTCGTAAAGAGGTTCTCTTCTATCATTAGACTATGTTAGGCTGAATTACCACGAAGAAAACCATGCTACTGGAAATAGTCAGTATACATATCGGGTACTCTTGGCATAGTATCAGCAGATCTAGAATTTTAACTGAACTAGAAGATGCAGGAAATCAAACTGTTTCAAATAATACAGAAAGAAATATGTCATATCTTTTTTATTTCACTTATATTTGCAGCAAAATGTAAGTAATGTTTGATCATTAGTTTTCACCCACCATAATTGTACACTTCTTCTAGTTAATAACACGTAACCATGGTATCTTCAATAAAGCATTTCCACAGACTGATTGCATGGAAGATGAAGCTGGACATGATTTTGTTGTGTCGTCGGTCATGTGAGGGAAGCAGCTTTTCCATATGTATGTTTATAGTTTCTGTCAGAAATGATGTCTGGAGTTCGTTGCAGAATGTACATTCAAAAAACAAAAAACAAAAAAAAAAAGATTGTGTTGGTTTTCGATGAAAGGTTTATGAAACAGACAGTCTTGTTTCATTCACTGTATCGATGCAATTTGTTTCTAAGCTGCAATGCATTAAGCCTGAACTGAGTGACAGCTTCACGAAAGCAGTAAATGTCCCGAGTTTGAAAAGTATTTCTCTTTTCCAAATTTGGTTAATAGGAACTGTAACATACATATTTCCCTGTGCCTCATTAAGCCGTTCCGTTCTTGAATGAAGATATTTATCACGTCTTTGTTAAAATATCTTTAGGAACATTATGATGTTGCCGACATCTTTTTGAGCCATACAGTGCTAAATCCGGTTTCATGTTATACCGTTCTAATGTGTGTTACCCGGCAGGTGTTCCCACCTGTGTCCAGATCCTTTAATATTTTATACGCGTGACGTGGTAACCGATGTGGCTCTACCATCATCATTATTATCATCATCATCATCATCATCATCATCATCATCATCGTCGTCGTCGTCGTCGTCGTCGACGTCGTCGTCGTCGTCGTCATCGTGGTCGTCGTCATGTGCCCTGCCATATGGCGTTGGCGATCATGGCTCTCCAAACCAATCCATCTTTTGTCGCTGTCAGTATATGTATCCCTCTAGCTGCCAGTATATGTATCCCTCTAGCTGCCAGTATATGTATCCCTCTAGCTGCCAGTATATGTATCCCTCTAGCTGCCAGTATATGTATCCCTCTAGCTGCCAGTATATGTATCCCTCTAGCTGCCAGTATATGTATCCCTCTAGCTGCCAGTATGTGTATCAATCTAGCTGCCAGTATATGTATACCTCTAGCTGCCAGTATATGTATCCCTCTAGCTGCCAGTATATGTATCCCTCTAGCTGCCAGTATATGTGTCCCTCTAGCTGCCAGTATATGTGTCCCTCTAGCTGCCAGTATATGTATCCCTCTAGCTGCCAGTATATGTGTCCCTCTAGCTGCCAGTATATGTATCCCTCTAGCTGCCAGTATATGTATCCCTCTAGCTGCCAGTATATGTATCCCTCTAGCTGCCAGTATATGTATCCCTCTAGCTGCCAGTATATGTATCCCTCTAGCTGCCAGTATATGTATCCCTCTACCTGCAAGTATATGTATCCCTCTACCTGCAAGTATATGTATCCCTCTAGCTGCCAGTACATGTATCCCTCTAGCTGCCAGTATATGTATCCCTCTAGCTGCCAGTATATGTGTCCCTCTACCTGCAAGTGTATGTATCCCTCTACCTGCAAGTGTATGTATCCCTCTACCTGCAAGTGTATGTATCCCTCTACCTGCAAGTGTATGTATCCCTCTAGCTGCCAGTATATGTATCCCTCTAGCTGCCAGTATATGTATCCGTCTAGCTGCCAGTATATGTATCCCTCTAGCTGCCAGTATATGTATCCCTCTAGCTGCCAGTATATGTATCCCTCTAGCTGCCAGTATATGTATCCCTCTAGCTGCCAGTATATGTATCCCTCTAGCTGCAAGTATATGTATCCCTCTAGCTGCCAGTATATGTATCCCTCTAGCTGCCAGTATATGTATCCCTCTAGCTGCCAGTATATGTATCCCTCTAGCTGCCAGTATATGTATCCCTCTGGCTGCAAGTATATGTATCCCTCTAGCTGCCAGTATATGTATCCCTCTAGCTGCCAGTATATGTATCCCTCTAGCTGCCAGTATATGTATCCCTCTAGCTGCCAGTATATGTATCCCTCTAGCTGCCAGTATATGTATCCCTCTAGCTGCCAGTATATGTATCCCTCTAGCTGCAAGTATATGTATCCCTCTAGCTGCCAGTATATGTATCCCTCTAGCTGCCAGTATATGTATCCCTCTAGCTGCCAGTATATGTATCCCTCTAGCTGCCAGTATATGTATCCCCCTAGCTGCCAGTATATGTATCCCTCTAGCTGCCAGTATATGTATCCCTCTAGCTGCCAGTATATGTATCCCTCTAGCTGCCAGTATATGTATCCCTCTAGCTGCAAGTATATTATCCCTCTAGCTGCCAGTATATGTATCCCTCTAGCTGCCAGTATATGTATCCCACTAGCTGCCAGTATATGTATCCCTCTAGCTGCCAGTATATGTATCCCTCTAGCTGCCAGTACATGTGTCCCTCTAGCTCCAGTATATGTATCCCTCTAGCTGCCAGTATATGTATCCCTCTAGCTGCCAGTATATGTATCCCTCTAGCTGCCAGTATATGTATCCCTCTAGCTGCCAGTATATGTGTCCCTCTAGCTGCCAGTATATGTATCCCTCTAGCTGCCAGTATATGTATCCCTCTAGCTGACAGTATATGTATCCCTCTAGCTGCCAGTATATGTATCCCTCTAGCTGCCAGTATATGTGTCCCTCTAGCTGCCAGTATATGTATCCCTCTAGCTGCCAGTATATGTATCCCTCTAGCTGCCAGTATATGTATCCCTCTAGCTGCCAGTATATGTATCCCTCTAGCTGCCAGTATATGTATCCCTCTAGCTGCCAGTATATGTATCCCTCTAGCTGCCAGTATATGTATCCCTCTAGCTGCCAGTATATGTATCCCTCTAGCTGCCAGTATATAATAATAATGTGCACTAATCAAGCGCCTTTTCACCCGAAGGTGCCCAGGGCGCTTTACAAACAATTCAATACAGAACAAAAATGACAATTACATCAAGAATATATACAAATGCAAAAATCAAACACACTCACCCACACACCCAAACACACACACACACACACCCACGCACACACACACATACACACACACACACACACACACACACACACACACACACACACACACACACACACACACACACACACGCACAAACTTATGCTGTCAGAAGGAATTATCAAAAATACAGAAAGTTGAGATTAAGCAGAGCAGGTTCACGCAAATAGATGAGTTTTCAGGGCTGACTTCAAAGTAACTTTGGAATCAGCGAAGCGAACTGTTTGTGGCAGACTGTTCCAGACTGAAGGACCGTTATAATGAAAGGCTCGCTGGCCAAAGGTTTTGGTTCTGATCTTTGGAATACAAAGGATGCGTGTGTCTGCGGAGGAACGGAGCTCTCTTGACGGTGTATAGAGCTGTAAGAGAGAGGACAGGTAAGAGGGACAGGAGGAAGTGACACAGTTATAACAGAGAGTGGAGATTTTGAACTGAATCCTCGCATTTACGGGAAGCCAGTGTAGAGTTCTGAGTAAGGGCTGAACATGATCTTTCTTGGACGCTTTCAAAATTAACCTGGCTGCTGCATTTTGAACTTTCTGAAGTTTCTCTAGCAAATAATGTGGGCAACCAGACAAGAGAGAATTGCAGTAGTCAATGCGTGACAAAACAAACGCACAAACAAGGACTTTTGTAGCATCAACTGTGAGAAAGTGACGGATTGAAGCAATACGTCTCAGCTCAAAGTATGCAGACCTGCATGTATTTGTCACATGCAGGTTCATGGACAAAGTACTGTCTAGGTAGACACCTAGGTTCTTAACACTAGATGAAAACTGAATGTGGCTCCCACAAATGTCTATAGATAGCGGAAGTACCTGAGAACTAGATACTCTGTTTGAAGCGACAAGCATGGCTTCCGTCTTACCATCATTAAGCTGCAGTTTATTGGCAGTCATCCACTGCTTCACTTCAGAAACGCACTCCCGAAGGCTCCGAAAGGCAGACTCGACCTCATCCGGCGGACTAGAAACTTGGAGCTGCGAATCATCGGCATAAGACTCAAAGGACACAGGAAAACGTTCGATTACATCTGAAAGTGGTTGTGTGTAAAGAATAAAGAGCACAGGACCAAGAACAGACCCTTGTGGTACACCAAACCGAAGAGCAGTAGGTTCCGATGATAGACCGTTCACTGATACACGCTGTGTCCTATCAGAAAGATATGACCGAAACCAAGAGAGAACAATATCCCTAACGCCGAAGACAGACTGAAGCCGATGAAGTAAAATTTCATGATCTATCGTATCAAAAGCCGCCGATAGGTCTAACAAAGCGAGGACTGAGATCTTGCCGTCATCCAGAGCCATCAGCAGATCGTTTACAACTTTTACTAAAACAGTTTCGGTGCTGTGACCGGGACGATAAGCCGACTGATGAACACCAAGAAGATTGTGCAAGTTGAGATGTTCTAACAACTGGGATAAAACAATCTTCTCTACAACCTTTGACAAAAATGGAAGGTTGCTGACTGGCCGATAGCTTGACAGGTTGTTGCAATCAAGGGTAGGTTTCTTTATCAAAGGTCTAACAACGGCAGTTTTGAACACAGATGGAAAAATGCCAGTCGACAATGAATCGTTGATAACTTTGGTCAGCGTAGGCAACAAAACATCTAAACATTCGTACAACAAGGGAGTAGGCAGGGGGTCCAGTTCACATGTCTTTGGAACAGTTTTTGTCAGTATTTTCTGAACGTCATCTGAAGACACAGGCCTGAAAGAAGAAAAACAAGTACCATGAAAAACATCAGAATCACTATCAGTCACAACAGGCATAGAACTCTGGCGATCAAGATTGTCACGGATTTTTGATATTTTCTCCGTGAAAAATTGAGCAAAACGGTCTGGAAGCTGGGCTGACGGGAAGATGCTGGGTAGAGGAGAAGGAGTGTTCCTGGCAGCCAGTGCGTTGGTGATATTGAAGAGTTGTTTGGTGGTAGAGCTCTCCACCACCCTGAAGCTGTAGAACGCTGTTTTTGCAGCGTGCACAAGTCGATTAACAAAGTTTTTGGCGGCCGTGAAGATCTGCTTGTGTATGGTGAGGCGAGAGGACAACCACTGTCGTTCAGCCCGGCGACGCTCTCTCTTAGCAGCCAGAAGCTGATCACTGATGGCGTTGAACCACGGAGTTGATTTACGAACAGTCACTTTCCGACGTGAGGAAGGAGCATGGTGATCCAGCACTGAAGTCAGGGAGGCGTTGAGCTGCTCAGCAGAAAGGTCTGGGCATGACTTGAGATGATCATGTAAGTCAGCTTTAAAGGCAAGTCTATCTATTGCTTTAATATGTATCCCTCTAGCTGCCAGTATATGTGTCCCTCTAGCTGCCAGTATATGTGTCCCTCTAGCTGCCAGTATATGTGTCCCTCTAGCTGCCAGTATATGTGTCCCTCTAGCTGCCAGTATATGCATCCCTCTAGCTGCCAGTATATGTGTCCCTCTAGCTGCCAGTATATGTATCCCTCTAGCTGCAAGTATATGTATCCCTCTAGCTGCCAGTATATGTATCCCTCTAGCTGCCAGTATATGTATCCCTCTAGCTGCCATTATATGTATCCCTCTAACTGCCAGTATATGTATCCCTCTAGCTGCCAGTATATGTATCCCTCTAGCTGCCAGTATATGTATCCCTCTAGCTGCCAGTATATGTATCCCTCTAGCTGCAAGTATATGTATCCCTCTAGCTGCCAGTATATGTATCCCTCTAGCTGCCAGTATATGTGTCCCTCTAGCTGCCAGTATATGTGTCCCTCTAGCTGCCAGTATATGTATCCCTCTAGCTGCCAGTATATGTATCCCTCTAGCTGCCAGTATATGTATCCCTCTAGCTGCCAGTATATGTATCCCTCTAGCTGCCAGTATATGTATCCCTCTAGCTGCCAGTATATGATCCCTCTACTGCCAGTATATGTGTCCCTCTAGCTGCCAGTATATGTATCCCTCTAGCTGCCAGTATATGTATCCCTCTAGCTGCCAGTTATGTATCCCTCTAGCTGCCAGTATATGTATCCCTCTAGCTGCCAGTATATGTATCCCTCTAGCTGCCAGTATATGTATCCCTCTAGCTGCCAGTATATGTATCCCTCTAGCTGCCAGTATATGTATCCCTCTAGCTGCCAGTATATGTATCCCTCTAGCTGCCAGTATATGTATCCCTCTAGCTGCCAGTATATGTATCCCTTAGCTGCAGTATATGTATCCCTCTTCTGCAAGTATATGTATCCCTCTAGCTGCCAGTAATGTATCCTCTAGCTGCCAGTATATGTATCCCTCTAGCTGCCAGTAATGTTCCCTCTACTGCAGTTATGTATCCTCTCAGAGTCTTCCGAATTTGTATCCCTCTACTGCAGTTATGTATCCTCTAGCTGCCAGTATATGTATCCTCTAGCTGCCAGTATATGTATCCCTTAGCTGCCAGTATATGTATCCTCTAGCTGCCAGTATATGTATCCCTCTAGCTGCAAGTATATTATCCCTCTAGCTGCCAGTATATGTGTCCCTTAGCTGCCAGTATATGTATCCCTTAGCTGCAAGTATATGTATCCTCTAGCTGCCAGTATATGTATCCCTCTACTGCCAGTATATATCCCTCTAGCTGCCAGTATATGTATCCCTCTAGCTGCCATATATGTATCCCCTAGCTGCCAGTATATGTATCCTCTAGCTGCCAGTATATTATCCTCTAGCTGCCAGTATATGTATCCTCTAGCTGCCAGTATATGTATCCCTCTGCTGCAGTATATGTATCCCTCTAGCTGCAGTATATGTATCCCTCTACTGCAGTATATGTATCCCTCTAGCTGCAGTATATGTATCCTCTAGCTGCAGTATATGTATCCCTCTAGCTGCCAGTATATGTATCCTCTAGCTGCCAGTATATGTATCCCTCTGGCTGCCAGTATATGTATCCCTCTAGTGCCAGTATATGTATCCCTCTAGCTGCCAGTATATGTATCCTCTAGCTGCCAGTATATGTATCCCCTACTGCCAGTATATGTATCCTCTAGCTGCCAGTATATGTATCCCTCTAGCTGCCAGTATATGTATCCCTTAGCTGCAGTATATGTATCCCTCTACTGCAGTTATTATCCCTTATCTATTTTCTGCCAGTAATGTATCCCTAGCTGCCAGTATATGTATCCTCTACTGCAGTATATTATCCCTCTAGCTGCCAGTATAGTATCCCTCTAGCTGCCAGTATATGTATCCCTCTAGCTGCCAGTATATGTATCCCTCTAGCTGCCAGTATATGTATCCCTCTAGCTGCCAGTATATGTATCCCTCTAGCTGCCAGTATATGTATCCCTCTAGCTGCCAGTATATGTATCCCTCTAGCTGCCAGTTATGTATCCCTCTAGCTGCCAGTATATGTATCCCTCTAGCTGCCAGTATATGTATCCCTCTAGCTGCCTATATATGTATCCCTCTAGCTGCCAGTATATGTATCCCTCTAGCTGCCAGTATATGTATCCCTCTAGCTGCCAGTATATGTATCCCTCTAGCTGCCAGTATATGTATCCCTCTAGCTGCCAGTATATGTATCCCTCTAGCTGCCAGTATATGTATCCCTCTAGCTGCCAGTATATGTATCCCTCTAGCTGCCAGTATATGTATCCCTCTAGCTGCCAGTATATGTATCCCTCTAGCTGCCAGTATATGTATCCCTCTAGCTGCCAGATCACTGATGGCGTTGAACCACGGAGTTGATTTACGAACAGTCACTTTCCGACTGTGAGGAAGGAGCATGGTGATCCAGCACTGAAGTCAGGAGCGTTGAGCTGCTCAGCAGAAAGGTCTGGGCATGACTTGAGATGATCATGTAAGTCACTTAAGGCAAGTCTATCTATTGCTTTAATATGTATCCCTCTAGCTGCCAGTATATGTGTCCCTCTAGCTGCCAGTATATGTGTCCCTCTAGCTGCCAGTATATGTGTCCCTCTAGCTGCCAGTATATGTGTCCCTCTAGCTGCCAGTATATGCATCCCTCTAGCTGCCAGTATATGTGTCCCTCTAGCTGCCAGTATATGTATCCCTCTAGCTGCAAGTATATGTATCCCTCTAGCTGCCAGTATATGTATCCCTCTAGCTGCCAGTATATGTATCCCTCTAGCTGCCATTATATGTATCCCTCTAACTGCCAGTATATGTATCCCTCTAGCTCCAGTATATGTATCCCTCTAGCTGCCAGTATATGTATCCCTCTAGCTGCCAGTATATGTATCCCTCTAGCTGCCAGTATATGTATCCCTCTAGCTGCCAGTATATGTGTCCCTCTAGCTGCCAGTATATGTATCCCTCTAGCTGCCAGTATATGTATCCCTCTAGCTGCCAGTATATGTATCCCTCTAGCTGCCAGTATATGTATCCCTCTAGCTGCCAGTATATGTGTCCCTCTAGCTGCCAGTATATGTATCCCTCTAGCTGCCAGTATATGTATCCCTCTAGCTGCCAGTATATGTATCCCTCTAGCTGCCAGTATATGTATCCCTCTAGCTGCCAGTATATGTATCCCTCTAGCTGCCAGTATATGTATCCCTCTAGCTGCCAGTATATGTATCCCTCTAGCTGCCAGTATATGTATCCCTCTAGCTGCCAGTATATGTATCCCTCTAGCTGCCAGTATATGTATCCCTCTAGCTGCCAGTATATGTATCCCTCTAGCTGCCAGTATATAATAATAATGTGCACTAATCAAGCGCCTTTTCACTCGAAGGTGCCCAGGGCGCTTTACAAACAATTCAATACAGAACAAAAATGACAATTACATCAAGAATATATACAAATGCAAAAATCAAACACACTCACCCACACACCCAAACACACACACACACACACCCACGCACACACACACATACACACACACACACACACACACACACACACACACACACACACCACACACACACACACACACACACACACACACACACACACGCACAAACTTATGCTGTCAGAAGGAATTATCAAAAATACAGAAAGTTGAGATTAAGCAGAGCAGGTTCACGCAAATAGATGAGTTTTCAGGGCTGACTTCAAAGTAACTTTGGAATCAGCGAAGCGAACTGTTTGTGGCAGACTGTTCCAGACTGAAGGACCGTTATAATGAAAGGCTCGCTGGCCAAAGGTTTTGGTTCTGATCTTTGGAATACAAAGGATGCGTGTGTCTGCGGAGGAACGGAGCTCTCTTGACGGTGTATAGAGCTGTAAGAGAGAGGACAGGTAAGAGGGACAGGAGGAAGTGACACAGTTATAACAGAGAGTGGAGATTTTGAACTGAATCCTCGCATTTACGGGAAGCCAGTGTAGAGTTCTGAGTAAGGGCTGAACATGATCTTTCTTGGACGCTTTCAAAATTAACCTGGCTGCTGCATTTTGAACTTTCTGAAGTTTCTCTAGCAAATAATGTGGGCAACCAGACAAGAGAGAATTGCAGTAGTCAATGCGTGACAAAACAAACGCACAAACAAGGACTTTTGTAGCATCAACTGTGAGAAAGTGACGGATTGAAGCAATACGTCTCAGCTCAAAGTATGCAGACCTGCATGTATTTGTCACATGCAGGTTCATGGACAAAGTACTGTCTAGGTAGACACCTAGGTTCTTAACACTAGATGAAAACTGAATGTGGCTCCCACAAATGTCTATAGATAGCGGAAGTACCTGAGAACTAGATACTCTGTTTGAAGCGACAAGCATGGCTTCCGTCTTACCATCATTAAGCTGCAGTTTATTGGCAGTCATCCACTGCTTCACTTCAGAAACGCACTCCCGAAGGCTCCGAAAGGCAGACTCGACCTCATCCGGCGGACTAGAAACTTGGAGCTGCGAATCATCGGCATAAGACTCAAAGGACACAGGAAAACGTTCGATTACATCTGAAAGTGGTTGTGTGTAAAGAATAAAGAGCACAGGACCAAGAACAGACCCTTGTGGTACACCAAACCGAAGAGCAGTAGGTTCCGATGATAGACCGTTCACTGATACACGCTGTGTCCTATCAGAAAGATATGACCGAAACCAAGAGAGAACAATATCCCTAACGCCGAAGACAGACTGAAGCCGATGAAGTAAAATTTCATGATCTATCGTATCAAAAGCCGCCGATAGGTCTAACAAAGCGAGGACTGAGATCTTGCCGTCATCCAGAGCCATCAGCAGATCGTTTACAACTTTTACTAAAACAGTTTCGGTGCTGTGACCGGGACGATAAGCCGACTGATGAACACCAAGAAGATTGTGCAAGTTGAGATGTTCTAACAACTGGGATAAAACAATCTTCTCTACAACCTTTGACAAAAATGGAAGGTTGCTGACTGGCCGATAGCTTGACAGGTTGTTGCAATCAAGGGTAGGTTTCTTTATCAAAGGTCTAACAACGGCAGTTTTGAACACAGATGGAAAAATGCCAGTCGACAATGAATCGTTGATAACTTTGGTCAGCGTAGGCAACAAAACATCTAAACATTCGTACAACAAGGGAGTAGGCAGGGGGTCCAGTTCACATGTCTTTGGAACAGTTTTTGTCAGTATTTTCTGAACGTCATCTGAAGACACAGGCCTGAAAGAAGAAAAACAAGTACCATGAAAAACATCAGAATCACTATCAGTCACAACAGGCATAGAACTCTGGCGATCAAGATTGTCACGGATTTTTGATATTTTCTCCGTGAAAAATTGAGCAAAACGGTCTGGAAGCTGGGCTGACGGGAAGATGCTGGGTAGAGGAGAAGGAGTGTTCCTGGCAGCCAGTGCGTTGGTGATATTGAAGAGTTGTTTGGTGGTAGAGCTCTCCACCACCCTGAAGCTGTAGAACGCTGTTTTTGCAGCGTGCACAAGTCGATTAACAAAGTTTTTGGCGGCCGTGAAGATCTGCTTGTGTATGGTGAGGCGAGAGGACAACCACTGTCGTTCAGCCCGGCGACGCTCTCTCTTAGCAGCCAGAAGCTGATCACTGATGGCGTTGAACCACGGAGTTGATTTACGAACAGTCACTTTCCGACGTGAGGAAGGAGCATGGTGATCCAGCACTGAAGTCAGGGAGGCGTTGAGCTGCTCAGCAGAAAGGTCTGGGCATGACTTGAGATGATCATGTAAGTCAGCTTTAAAGGCAAGTCTATCTATTGCTTTAATATGTATCCCTCTAGCTGCCAGTATATGTTGTCTAGCCTCTAGCTGCCAGTATATGTGTCCCTCTAGCTGCCAGTATATGTGTCCCTCTAGCTGCCAGTATATGTGTCCCTCTAGCTGCCAGTATATTGTCCCTCTAGCTGCCAGTATATGTGTCCCTCTAGCTGCCAGTATATGTGTCCCTCTAGCTGCCAGTATAGGGTACCCTCTAGCTGCCAGTATATGTGTCCCTCTAGCTAGCCAGTATATGTGTCCCTCTAGCTCAGTATATGTATCCCTCTAGCTGCCAGTATATGTTCCCTCTAGCTGCCAGTATATGTGTCCCTTAGCTGCCAGTATATGTATCCCTCTAGCTGCCAGTATATGTATCCCTCTAGCTGCCAGTATATGATCCCTCTAGCTGCCAGTATATGTATCCCTCTAGCTGCCAGTATATGTATCCCTCTAGCTGCCAGTATATGTATCCCTCTAGCTGCAGTATATGTTTCATGTATCCCTCTAGCTGCCAGTATATGTATCCCTCTAGCTGCCAGTATATGTATCCCTCTAGCTGCCAGTATATGTATCCCTCTAGCTGCCCGTATATGTATCCCTCTAGCTGCCAGTATATGTATCCCTCTAGCTGCCAGTATATGTATCCCTATAGCTGCCAGTATATGTATCCCTCTAGCTGCCAGTATATGTATCCCTCTAGCTGCAAGTATATGTATCCCTCTAGCTGCCAGTATATGTATCCCTCTAGCTGCCAGTATATGTATCCCTCTAGCTGCCAGTATATGTATCCCTCTAGCTGCCAGTATATGTATCCCTCTAGCTGCCAGTATATGTATCCCTCTAGCTGCCAGTATATGTATCCCTCTAGCTGCCAGTATATGTATCCCTCTAGCTGCAAGTATATGTATCCCTCTAGCTGCCAGTATATGTATCCCTCTAGCTGCCAGTATATGTGTCCCTCTAGCTGCCAGTATATGTGTCCCTCTAGCTGCCAGTATATGTATCCCTCTAGCTGCCAGTATATGTATCCCTCTAGCTGCCAGTATATGTATCCCTCTAGCTGCCAGTATATGTATCCCTCTAGCTGCCAGTATATGTATCCCTCTAGCTGCCAGTATATGTATCCCTCTAGCTGCCAGTATATGTATCCCTCTAGCTGCCAGTATATGTATCCCTCTAGCTGCAAGTATATGTATCCCTCTAGCTGCAAATATACGTATCCCTCTAGCTGCCAGTATATGTATCCCTCTAGCTGCCAGTATATGTATCCCTCTAGCTGCAAGTATATGTATCCCTCTAGCTGCAAGTATATGTATCCCTCTAGCTGCAAGTATATGTATCCCTCTAGCTGCCAGTATATGTATCCCTCTAGCTGCCAGTATATGTATCCCTCTAGCTGCCAGTATATGTATCCCTCTAGCTGCCAGTAAATGTATCCCTCTAGCTGCCAGTATATGTATCCCTCTAGCTGCCAGTATATGTATCCCTCTAGCTGCCAGTATATGTATCCCTCTAGCTTTCCTTCTGTGACCAGGTGCTCAAATCTTCTCTTGCCTCATAGAATATCCTATAAATGTTGTTTGTCTCTTCCTACTCTTCTTCATTAATGTGTGTGTGTGTGTGTGTGTGTGTGTGTGTGTGTGTGTGTGTGTGTGTGTGTGTGTGTGTGTGTGTGTGTGTGTGTGTGTGTGTGTGTGTGTGTGTGTGTGTGTGTGTGTGTGTGTGTGTGTGTGTTTGTGTGTGTTTGCTTCGTTCAAAACTGTCTCGTTTGTTTTCTTTGCTGTCCATGGAACTCTTAACATTATTCTTAGAAAACATATTCATATTTCAACTCCCTTAATGTTGTTCTGACTTTGCTTGTTGATTGTCCAAGCATTGCATCCGTCCAACAGTATTGGTTCTACGTTACACTGAAGAACTCTCTTCCTGGTGTCAATTGATAGGCATTTGTTGATGAGAACGATTTTCATTTCCGAGTAATTCCTTGAATGCTGTTTTAGCTTGGTCAATTCCGCTGAATATTTCTAATGTGCATCTGCCGTCTGGTGAGAAGACTGTTCCCAAATATTTAATTTAAACTTATCAACTTGTCTCAGCGTTGTGCCATTTGCTGCTACTTTACATGAAGCGATTTGTCGTTTTTCGCTTATTACCATGACTTCAGTGTTCTTACTACTTAGCTCCAGCCCCTTCTTTCTGCTTTCTGTTTCTATTATGTTCACAAGAGGCATGTTTTGTTTTCTGCAATCAGAACGATGTCATCTGCATAACGCCCACCGTGAGGATGCCGGGGGGCTCTTACAGTATTAACAGTATCTCCACCTTCAGGACATTCTGTGTAAGAAATTCCCTCTTTTCTGTCATTCTCTTTGTTTCTGCCTTATTCCTTTGCTTTCTGTCATGTCTTCCTATCATTTTTTGCCTGTTAGTCCATTCACCTGTATGTGTTCGATAAAGTCTTACGTACTTTGTCTTAGGATTAACAATTGGGTAATGTATCAATTGTATTTTTCGGAAATGAGATATGCGAAAGCAATTTTAGGTAATTTAGGCCCATTTTCATATATGTTTTAGAGTTCTTGATTATGTTTAAATATGTATTCAGGTATGTTTTTAGGTCCCCTGTGTAGTGGATTAGACGGAATGGTCAACGCCAGAGGCATCTCCTTGTCCTCATCATGATTGTTGATAGAATCTTTGTCATATGACTCATCAAGCTGATTACATGATGGATTTGGCATTCTATAGCCCCTGCTTTCTTTGGAAGTGCAACTAACACTGATTTTGACATGCTTTATGCCTCATACGTAAGAGTTGATAAAAATTGCATAGCTACATAAAATTTTGTTCGGAGTTTTAACCGAGTACCTCTAAAAATCGTTTATTTGCTAGTAGATACATTTTATCTGTTATCTAATCTTTGCATACCCCATATTTCAAAGGAATAGAGAAGTATAGATAGGATCTTGAGGTCAAATATGATGATGATGGTGATGATGATGATGATGATGATGATGATGATGATGATGATGATATAATATATAATAATAATAATAATGGCATTTGTAAGGCGCCAAATGTTGATACAAGAATCATACCACAGTGTGCACTCCCATCATTCACCAAAGCAGTCCCCAAACAACGACTAAAATTTCGAAGTGGGGCACAAGAGGGGATAATTATTGCTGGACAAAAAGATATATGTCCAAGCTAGTCTTGAAAGAAGACAAGAGTATCTGACTGTCGAACGGATGGGGAGAGACTGTTCCAGTTTTATAGATCAGAAACAGTAAAAGAATGGCGATCGACTGAGGAACATCTGTATGGAGGAATGTGTAAACAAGTAGTATTAAAGCCAAACGGAGAGTTGGGACAGGGGTGTACAGTCGGAAGTGGTCACAAAGCTAAACAAATGCAGTACCACTGATTCACTTGTAGCATAATGTATTGATTTTGTATGGAAAACTTTTAGAAACAGGCAACCAGTGGATAAAGTAAAACAAAGCTCATGTCTCTTTTTTCGACAGGTAAGACGGGCCGCGGAAATCTGGAGGCATGCAAGAAGAAGCAGGCAAGCCAGAGAGCAGAGAGTTACAATAATCAATGCCAGACAAGATAAGACAAGTCGCAAGTTTAGATGCTGCTGATGTTAAAAGATAACGGCGAATACAACTGAAACGTCGCATTTGACAGTAACAAGACTGAGGTTTGGGTGATGAATTTTTGCATAGATAGTTGATCAAGAACGCCGCCAAATGTTCTTCGCCGCATCAGAAAGTAAATAGTATCGCCATCTAATTGTACAGAACAAAATTTTACGGTGGAAAGCATGCGTTTTATGCATCAGTGAGCACTCCTTCAGTCTTATCTCCATTTAACTGTAGCTTATTCTGTATCATCCAGTTCTGGATCTTAGCATAACACAATGTTGTCAGAAGCTTCGGAAAGAAGAGTTGACAGATATTCAAGAAATGCACTATTGTAGAGCTGAGAGTCATCAATATCAAAATAATAATTTATTCAAAAAATATACATCATTTGGCATTTCCTTGAATCTTTGGAAAAGCTTACACAAAAAGAACAGTAGCCTTTTTACCTTTGTTTGCAAAAATATGGGTTCCTACTTTGAGCTGATTTAAGTTGTGAAAGTATACTCAAGATAGCACAAACTGTTAATGATTTCTAATCTGGCTCCACTACAGTTACCATTGCTCCTTTCTAGCTAAATGACCTCCTTTTCTGAACAATGTGACATAACTTTTCTCAGGAGAGAGAGAGAGAGAGAAAGAGAGAGACAGAGACAGAGACAGAGACAGACAGACAGCAGACAGACAGATAGAGACAGACAGCAGACAGACAGACAGAAAGAGAGAGACAGAGGGAGAGAGAGAGAAAGAGAGGGAGGGAAAGAGAGGGAGAGAGAGAGAGAGGAAGGAAGGAAAGAAGGAAGGAAACTTTTATTTAATGTCTGTTCACAATAATGATTTTTACACACTCACACACACGCGCGCGCGCGCGCGCGCGCACGCACACACACACACACACACACACACACACACACACACACACACACACACAAAGAAAAAAGAAAAAGAAAAGGAAATGGAGAAGAAAAAATAAGGGGTGGGGTGGGGAGGGGAGAGTGGGAGTTTGAATGTAAGAAGGGGAACAATTACAATCAATAATTCAAAGCAATGAATTAACAGTGTTAAATGATAACATACAACAATTGATTAAATTTTCATCACAATCTGCCAACAGGGGATTTGAGAATCAACTGGACTACCGAAATAATATCATTATTTTTGTTGTAAAGGATATCTCTAGAGTCAGTACATGAAAAATCGAGATTGTTGTTTCTATATGTCCTACGTAAAACAGGACATTCAAAGAGCAGATGGTGGACTGATAATGCTTTTGAACAAATACATGCATTTTGTGTATGTTTGTTTTCCAAGAGGTAAGCCTTAGTTTGTATATCAAGGACGCTAGCTGTCTGGGGCAGTAAGGTATCAGGTTATGGGTATTAGAGAAATTAGCATAAACTGAACGTTCTCACACAGAACCAAGTTCATGAACTGATAGTCGTATATTATATACGCACGCACGCACGCACGCACAGAGAGAGAGAGGGGGGGGGGGGGCGTGTATATATGTTTCGTTCTTTGAATTAACGTCTTTTCACTATGAGTGGTATTAGAATGTATCTTTGTGTGCGTGCGTGCGTGTGTGTGTGTGTGTGT
>CM060310.1:40203229-40233229 GCA_030674185.1 Monoplex corrugatus
CAAAACAAAACAAAAACAAACAAAACTGATTATGATAATGAGAGGGAAGGGAGGAGACAGTTCTATCACGCCGGCAAGGTTCATGAAGAGTTTTGTTACAACAATGTGAAACTGAAATGATCCTACGGGATATTTTCTTGGATAATAAGTTGATTTTTCTCTGCTTTGTGGCAACAAACGATTCTGTTTTAGGGAACATTTTTCTCACAGAATGTAGTACAGTGTTATTACAAAGTGTCAAATTCAAATGATTCCTTTTTTGGCGATAGCCTTGGACATAAATCATGATGAGAGAGAGAGAAAGTGCCCAGCATTGCCTGCTTGACAGTTTACGCCACAAGCAAGAAGTGCAGTTTAGGGTAGATTCTTCAACTGTTGTTTGCCGTCTACACTGTCAGGCCACATCTAACAGTGAATGTGGTCACCGTGTCCAGCTCCTGCTGGCCATGTGTCCTGTCCTTCCACCTGTAAAGGCGACATAACTGCAATATGCGTTTAGCTGTTTGATCTTCCAACTGAATGGGCAGGTTGATGAAGTCATCAGTTTGAGCTGAAGGGCGGATCCAGAATCCAGCGCTGCTCCACCCGGAAGGGACCTCAGTGGGCGGTTGCCATTCTCATCTAAGATAGATGACACGTCATGTCACACTGCATAGTACCATGATTTGGTCAGAAGGCGCCTGCAAACCTGTGCCTCTAATTTCAGCCCTTTAGGGTCTTTGTAAGGATTGAACCCCGCTCTTAACTCATGGGTAAAAGACCTACCCTGTAACACAGAAGGCTTGGGCTTTAGGCGGGCCCTGGTGGCTGTGGCATACAACATACAGACGTAGGGTATTTTCTAGGTGTGGCTTTGTCAAGTGCTCTTCCTCCCCGTCCTGATAGAAACCACTGCTGGTCGCTCCACGGCTGCATAGTCGTCCAGGCAAGCCTGGCTTATTTCACCCCCCCCCCCCACCCCCGTGGGGATGTCGGGAGTTCTTTCAGAATGAATAGTATCTCCACCTTCTGGAAATTGTGCTAGAAATAGCCTCTTTTCTGCCACTGTCTTTGTGTCTGCCTTATTCCTTTGCTTTTTGTCATTTCTTTCTGTCATTTCTTTGTGCATTCACCTGTATGTGTTCGATAAGGTCTTACATACTTTCTCTGAGGATTGATAATTAGGTACATATATTAAATGCATTTTTAGTTGCAAGCAAATAAGATATGCGGAAGCAATTTTAGGTAATTTACATGTAGGTCCGTTTTTATGTATGTAATTTAGTGTCCTTAGTTATGTTTAAATTTGTATTCGGGTAGGGTTTTTTTAAATCCCTTGTGAGATAAATTGGACGAGTAGTCAACACCAGGGGCATCTCCTTAGATTATGTGTGCGAATGCATTGATATGTGTACTTAATTTTCTGTTTCTTTTTTCCTGTTGAAGTACTGTATATGTATTGAAACGATTATAGCCCTGATATGGCTCTATGCAGTCGGCTGGGCTTTAAGCAATAAGAAAACAAGAATGACTTATTTCGCAGCTAACCTCCATATCTGAAGGCCATCCGCCATCCACTACCTGCGATCCATTGGGTTGGGGATGGTCACTCCCCCAGTACCATGTTAGAGATGGTCTTTACCAGACAGGCAGATATTTTCAGTTATCCACATACGCTTTTGTAAAGGGTGAACATTGAAACATTCTGAATTCATTCCATGAAAAATTAATAACAAAATTTCGAGCCATCCAGATTCTTTAAAACTAAAATTTGCCCATACTGGAGTCGGTGAATGATCATTGTTATTGTCCCTATCAACCTCTCTCTCGTCTCCCCCTCTTGAACGATGGTGAACGTAGAGATAGTGGCATTTGTTTCATGATGATGTTCTGGTAAAATAATTGGGGTTTCCCACATGGAGAAGGAGGTGCGTCATACAGTCAGATCATGCTCCGCTCCCATATCACACCCACAGTCATCAGCCTCACCCCCTTACCTCCCCCTTCCTTGTTGTCCTCCACGTCTCCATTAACAAACACACACATGCATACACGCACGCTCTCACACATACAAACATGCGTAAACACGTATGGGAGTGTGTTTTTGTATAAATAAATACATACATACATACACACACACACACACACACACACACATATATAGATCTATATGTATATGTATATACATATACATATATGAATATATATATACATATATGTATATATATTATATACACACACACAAAACATATACATACATTATGTATGTATATCTTCACACACACACACACACACACACACACACACACACACACACACCACACACACACACCACACACACACACACACACACGAGTGCACACAGAGAGGGGTGGAGGGAGAGAGGGGAGAGTAAGAGAGAGAGAGAGAGATAGATAACTCGCGTGCGCGCGTACACACACACACGCACACACACACACACACACACACACACACACACACACACACACACACATATAATATATATATATATATATATATATATATATATATATATATATATACAAACACAAACACACAAACACACAAACACACAACACCAAACACACACACACATACAAACATACACACTTTTCTCCTTCTCCCCCTTTCCCATGAAGTATTATATTCACCATCTCTTCCACCCGCTACTCCAACCTCCCCCACTCCCCTCCTCTCTAGTCCGTTCCGCCAAGGTCCACACCCATTTTCATTCCAATACCCCCATCACCTTCTTCCTTCTCCTCTCACTTTGACCCCTTCACTCCCAAACTGCAGTTTCCTGCAGGAAGGGAAGATTGGGTGTGGGAGTGAATGGGTCAACACCTGCCTCTCCTTCTACCCTCTTCATGCACTCACAAACGTGCACACATACACACACATACACGCGCGCACGTTCACGCACATTCATACACACGCATTCATACACATTCACACAAACACGCAAGGGGCACACACACACACACACACACACACACACACACACACCAACACACTCGCGCGCGCATACACACACACGTACACACAAACAAGCACACGCATACACACACAAACACACACACCTACCTTCACAGAGGATGAAGAATTCTCTGTCTGTCTGTGTGACTGTCTGTCTGTCTCTCTCTGTGCTCTGTCTGTCTGTCTGTCTGTCTGTCTCTCTCTCTCTCTCTCTCTCTCCCCTCTCTCCTAGCTTCCCCCCCCCCCGCTCCCCCCCCCCCTTTGTCTCCCTCCTTTTCCCGTTCTCGTCTTCCCTTTACACACCCATGTGCCCCTCCCTTTTTCGGTGTGGGAGAGTTATTATGCAGGGGCCATGGACTGGCACCGTGCCAGTGGTATTCATTTGCTGACTGCTATACAACATAGAGGGAGTGCTTCGCTGTTGCTGTCTGAGCACAGTGTGGGGAAGGAGGGAGAGAATGGGGAGGGAGAGGAGGGGGCGAGAAAGAGGGAGGGAGAAAGAGTCAAAAGTTTACACAAATAAAAAAGAGAGGAGGAAGAGAAGAGAGAGAGAGAGAGAGAGAGAGAGAGAGAACAAAACGTACACTAAGAGAAAACACACACACACATACACACACATACACACACACACACACTTACACGCATACATCCCCCATACCCACAACGTCGTACCAAACTTTATGTGACCATATATAAGCTATAAAACAGCAGATGGTATACATTTTTTTTTAATTTGTGCATGTGGATTCAACTTACAGTTAGCGACAGAAATCACCAAACAATACAAAACAGACAAGCAAGTCTGTAAAAAAACCGAAACCTCTGTAAATAGATGAAACTGTATGTGCTCACATTACATGCCTCTTTATTTAATCACATACCATGAAATCAATCCCAGTGGTATTGCAAGATAGATCAGGTGTGTGAAAGGTCGGTAACAAACGTAGGGCTGAGAGATAATTGCTAACATTGAAATAGCCACAGGATCCAAGGAGGCTGAGAGATAATTACTAACATTGAAATAGCCACAGGATCCAAGGAGGTTGAGAGATAATTGCTAATATTGAAATGCCACAGGATCCAAGGAGGCTGAGAGGTAATTGCTAACATTGAAATAGCCACAGGTCCAAAGAGGCTGAGAGGTAATTGCTAACATTGAAATAGCCACAGGATCCAAGGATAGATGTATTCCTATTGACGAAGTATGTTTTTATCCTTCAGTCCGTCTTCATGGTGGTGTTGGAAGTTTTGAAAAAAGAAAGGAGAAATTCAATACACAATTCCCCGTTACCTGCAGCTTTAATGCGAAAGGTCAAAATCAAAATGGCGATTGTGTGTGCAAGAGAGATACGGAGGTCTTGTGAATTCAACACAAGAAAAACACAATCACGGAAACTGTATGTTGTATTCAAGTTTTATTTCTGACACAAGCAATGGACACTGTAGATCACAAGGCACGACGTATTTTTGCGTCAGTGTTCACAAATAATTGCATCTCTCTGTCCTCTTCTCTCTGTGTCTCCTCTCCACGCTGCTCCCTGTCTTGTCCTTTCTCTCTCTCTTCTCTCTCTCACCTCTCTCTTTCTCTACATTTCGTCAGTGATTTTAATATAGCTATCTCTACATGTCTCTCTCTCTCTGTGCTCTTCTCTATAAGATGTCAATCTCAGCGGAACATACATGTACTCACTCCCCCCTCTACTTCCTCCTCTATATGCCCGATCCTTCCATCAGAATAAAGCAAGGAATTATAGTCAGGTGCATATTATATCACAAAATAGCAATGGCATCTCTCGTAGTCTGGATCCTCTGGCTCTTATGTAGGATGGTGTGTAGGATTGATGCAGAGGAGAAAAGGTGAGTGAGAGCGAGACAAGAAGAGATAAATGTATGCGCTCTAAGCTTGACCGGAACGAGGTGGAATGAATAATCCAGAAGAGTGAAAGAAAGTACATGATAGCAACGTGACTTCAATCAGACTCTAGAGCATTGACAAGAACAGTAGAAAGTCAGAGGCAGCAGGACAATCTTATGGCGTGTTTTGGTAACGTTGGAGTGACATTGGGATTCATCAAGTACAGTCATACGTGACAAATGGTAAATCAGGCCCCCCCCCCCAGACTCCTTCAGCCAGGGCAAAACCCTGTGCGCTGGCAAGGCGTTGAAATGGAGACAGGTGGGGGGGGGGGGGGGGTGCAGGGAGAGGGGGGAGTGGAAAGAGAGATGGGGACTGATGAAACACCAAGATGACATCACCAGAATGATCAGGGCATTAGGACAGACAGCAGACCTCTGTTCAGCTCAAGGCAGCAGGCAGGCCAGATTTATGTTGCGTGCTGGAATTTGAACTCGAGAAATCCAAAACAAACAAGAACCAGAACAACATGAAAATGAAACCAGAACGCGTACTTAATACAACAAGATAAAAACGCGTTCTAATTCTATTTTCTTCGTGTTTTCTGATCCCTGAACTCAGACATCAGATTTGAGTCTTGGGCGCTGTCTGTCCAGCTCACTTTTTGAACTTGGCATTTTGCTCTTAAAGGTAAAATTGTAATGTTTTATATACCTGCTTGTGAATTCATTGTAACTTTAAAACTGCACAACAGCTTACCGGGGGGAAACCATCCATCATCCCAACTCTGTTTTACTTCAACAGGTTTTAATTCTGATAAATTCCCTTCCCTTGGGCTCTCCTTCCCCAAAAGACGCTGTGCTGAAAATGGGATTCAGTGCTGTGTGTTTGATCCCCTATTGTTTCAGATTGCCCCTAGCTAGAATCCTTCTTTTTTGCAATAGTGTTAAATTTGGTTGGCATATCATGAACATTTCAAGAATGTGTCAGTCATCTCCCCAGTTGCTGATTCAGAACTTTAGACACAGTCATATATTTGTGAACTCTGCAGACGTATTGTATAGTGCTGTGTGTCATTCTGAAAATGTCCGCTTAACTGTTTGTGACAGTTGAAAGTTATACGAAGTGGAACACGATTATGATTAAAAACAAAGGAACCCAACCAAACAAAAACAAACACAAGCCACAACAAAACTACAAACGGGCAAACAAAGCCAAGAATGGTACTTAAACCATTCTAACAATCACCCTTTCTGCACAAAAACTATTGAAAGTCCAGATTTTGTACTTGTCAAGGTTACTGTGCTCTTGAAGAAGCTTCAGTTGAAATAAACGTTGACGTGCATCGATGACAATGGTAGACTGTCACAGTGATGGACGTAGATGTTAAACACTGCAGAAATTGATGAGAAATCGCTGTTGCACACTTCCTTGGAAATGTGATTTCGGAATATGTTTGCTCCGTGTGCCCCTGGTACCTTACTGTTAAACTTACTCTTTAGTTGGTCTTCAGCCTTCCACGCTTCTACAAACTTTAGTTAAAATCTGCCCATGCAAAGCTCAGAAAATCTGTTCACAGATTTGTCTTTAGAGAAAGAAAAAGAGAGAGTGTGTGTGTGGGGGGGGGGGGGGGAGATCTCTTCGGTCCTTCGGTCAATATGAAATACATTTTTTCTTAAGGGAGACTGAAAGAAAAAAAAACGTTGAAAAAACAAAGTAACTTACTCCCCCAAGGTGGCGACGTTTCATTCAGAATACGATGGAGTTGAGAATCATCATTGTCTTCGTAAAGAGTAATCTGGTTGGAGAACATAAACTCGCAGATCCTCGTATAGTGTTTTAAATTTAGTGAACAACTACTCACATAAGGAATAGGTAAGATGATGTTGTAGATGAAGTTGAACATGATCAAAAATCTTATTGTTTTAAAAATGTGATGAGTTTTGAGAACAGAAGGCACAGGCACCTGGAAAGAGGAGGAGAGGTGTGAGTAGTCATGAAGGCCGACTGACAGCCGTTTAGAGATTTTACCTTTTATTTTATTGAATAGTTTCCTTGACTAATATTATTAACCGTTAATGCATTTACATTATGCTGTATGTCAAGTTACGAAGTTTAGACCAAGTGATTACAGTAACGCAGGATAGGTCTTAACAGAGAACCCATAACTCAGAAATGTTTATCGTGCATCGTACTTAAGTTACAACATAAACAAGGGGAAGGGGTGGCAAGTGGGTTTTCTATTGATTCCATCCAAACTTTGTAGGATTCACGGTGTGGGTAAACCACGGAAGCATATGACAGAGTCCCCTTCGAATATTCACAGTCACGTTACCTGCAATAAATACAGAGCAAACAAACAGTGGAACAGTCCTGAGCTCATGCAAAGTAGCGTCAATCCAAGGGAACTTCAATATGAAGACATAATCAAGGTCTTAAAGAAATCGCAAAAGCGGTTAGCATTGCCAAGGAAACCCCCCTCCCTCCCCCACCCCCACACACTCACCATAGGAAGCTCTGGCAACATTCTATACGGCAGGAGGCAGTTAACTTTTGCCTGAAAAAAACTGTTACGTCCAGAGCATGGAAGGGTGGTGTACTGGATGGAGCGCATGTCGGGGTGTTCACAACAGATCTTCTGAATGGAAAATTAAAACCAAAAATTATTAGCAAGACATGATTCTGATATAACTCGCTGTGTCGTTTGAAAATAGAACGGAGGAAGCCCGTGTTTACAAGACAGAAAAATTTACCAGTTTAGGCCAGCAACTTCAGGACATCCGGCGTCCAAGCCAAAACCCTCGTCAGAAGTCGGACCAAGGAGGTTGGTGGGCACATCAGCCTGTGACCTCAAGAAACAGCTTGTGGTGTATGGACAGGAGGGAACCAGAGCCCTAAAGGCAGTGGCATAAGCAGCATGAGAGAGTTCAAGCCGGATCCGGTCGGGAGGAGGACTAAAAATGAATTTCATAAAGCTTAAGGGGAATTTCCCTATGAAATCCGACAGTGTCCTTCGGCCGCCCGACCATCCTTGAGGCGCGGGTTCGAACCCAAATGGAGGGGGGACAATGTGGACAGCAGAAGGGCATCCAGTAGTCATGACCTAGATGCAGCTCGGCCCCTTAGAGTGTAAAGAGTTAAAAGCCGAAAAGCTTGCTCGAGGGGGGCTTCTCCTTTGAAGATCTGCTGTCACCTCTCTCCAGAATTTCTTGCGACGACTACATCATTACAATTACAATTTCAGTTTAATTTTTGCCTCCAATCAGTGCTCGTCAGTTTAACAGTGTAAAATGTATAGGATCCGCTGAAAGCATTGTAGGCTGGCCATCTGTGCCTTGATAATAACTGACATATAAATATGTGTGTTGCAGTTGACTGGCCCACCACCACCATTGCCAACAGCCCCGACCCGCCATGTCCTGATGACACCGACAAAGCCAACGCCACTGATGGAAAACTGTGAGTTGGTACCGTCAATTCTCTGTGTCCTGTCTGCTTGCGATGCTGGAAAATATAATTTATACATGTCTTGTGTTTTGTGCTGAAAGTAGTTATGTACGCTTTGTGTTCTTTGTGATCAGTCACTCTGTCTCTGAGGACAGAGAGGGTGGAAGATGTACTTGTGGCGACAAGGGGTATTGATATGGAAGGCCATGATCGCCAACGCCATTGGGCAGGGCACATGATGATGATGATGATATATGAAACTTGATTACGATGTAAACCTGCTTGAAGTTGATACATCTGGTTGAGCAGGGGAAAGCATTATCGGATAAATGATGTTTGTCAAAATTGTGTGTAAATTTGGATTTAGGTACGATATGTTTGGGATAGCCAGTGCTGTTCTAAACAAAGATTGATACATTGTTGGTAGCAGGACTGTGATGCCAATATTAACACGTGTAAAAGAATTGAATTTATCGAACACTGAATTCAAACCATTTCCTGGAAGGGCACATTTTTGTTGACATGAATACCAAGGTAAAAGTTGCTCTTGTAAAAATTAATTTAGTTTTGGTATTAGTGATATTGCTATACATTCTCTGCGGTATAAAGTACATACAGATAACAGTTGTGTTTTGTCCATTTAGCAGAGATTTCATTTGAAAATGAAGAACATTTCAGCTTTTTTGTCAAGGTCTGAAGGAACAGCGAGGAAGCGAGAAAAGTTTAACTCAGTCTTATTTCACACAGAAATCCAGATGCCTTTAAACTTGCTTTGCTTGCGTCATCAAAGAATAAAGCTTTAATACATCGAGTGCTTTGCAAAATATTATTTACATTTGAATTTCCTGGAAGAGAGATCTCCTCCAGATTTTTTTTATAAATATAAGTTAACAGTTCACAAAAATATTTTATTCTGTTTTCATTATTAAAGTATTCAGCATATTGTGATGGCCAATATCCACATAAACGTTTTTGATTATTGAATCTTGATTTTCTGTCTGTCTCTGTACCTGTCTCTGTATCTCTGTCTCTATCTCTGTCTGTCTCTCTCTCTGTCTCTGTCCCCCCCCCCCTGTTCTCTCTCTCCCTTTCTCTCCTTCTTCTTCTTCTCTCTCTCTCTCTCGCCTCTCTCTTCCCCCTCTCTCCCCCTTGTCTCTCTCTGTCTCCCTCCTCCTCTGTCTTTTCTTCTCTCTCTCGCCTCTTTCTTTCCCCTCTCCCTTCCCTTTCTCTCTCTCTTCCCTTTCTCTCTCTCTCTCTCTCTCTCTCTCTCTCTCTCTCTCTCTCTCTCTCTCTCTCTCTCTCGTTGTCACGTTGTGGGTGTGTGTGTCTCTCTCCATTATGTCTGTCGTGCGTTCCGTTGATTATTGCATCAGTTTTTAATTAAGTCGGTGTGCTTTTCATGTCTGAGAGTACTTATGTTCGTTGTATCATGTATTGGAGACAACAACGGAATTCACAAAGGGTAATTCCAATTTCAACTGTGATAATTGCAGTTCTGGACTGTGCAGATTTTCGCTGCAAAAATTTGGATTGTGCCCAATCCCACTCCTCCCGTTTGAAATTAGCAGCCTCCCACCCACCCCCCTAATTTTACTTCCATGTTGGCAGATAAGAATCTCAAGATCTCGCCGGCGTGTAAGCTTTTGGGGTTGGAGTATGTCGTGTGCCTCGTCACATAACATATGCAGAGCTGATATAGCGCATGATATAGCATCATATAATCTTGGCAGACTAAAGACTGTTGCATTGAGAATGGTTTTCTTTCATTGCTGTAGCTGTGTGGGATTTCGTTCACGCGGCTGTTGTGTGTGGATCGTTTTGTTGGGGCCCGTGCTTTGTCTTTGATCAGTGAAACTTCTTTATTTTTGTTTTGTCCATGCTTCGTAGGAAGATTCGGAAATCTCAGTGGCAGTCATGTCAATAAAAACTGATAGCGTTTCATTCAATCTTAAAACTCTTCTCCCAAGTTGTGTTCGCGTGTGACCTTGTTGCAATGTGTGTGTGTGTGTTGTGTGTGTGTGTGTGTGTGTGTGTGGGGGTGTGTGTGTGAGACAGACAGACAGAGAGAAAGAGAGAGAGAGAGAGAGAGATGAGTGAAAACTGTGCAGTTGCTAGAATTCAAACATGTGATGTTGCATGCACATTGTGAGAGCTGATTTTTTTTAGTGTTCCAATTTTCTCAGATGCGTGCATATATGTAGGTTGTTTTGTCCAGCACACTGTACAGGTAGTATGTAGGTTGTTTTGTCCATCACACTGTACAGGTAGTATGTATGTTGTTTTGTTCATCACACTATACAGGTAGTATGTAGTTGTTTTGTCCATCACACTGTACAGGTAGTATGTATGTTGTTTTGTCCATCACACTGTACAGGTAGTATGTATGTTGTTTTGTCCATCACACTGTATGTATGTTGTTTTGTCCATCACACTGTATGTATGTTGTTTTGTCCATCACACTGTATGTATGTTGTGTTTGTCCATCACACTGTATGTATGTTGTTTTGTCCATCACCTGTATGTATGTTGTGTTGTCCATCACACTGTATGTAGTTGTTTGTCCATCACACTGTATGTATGTTGTGTTGTCCATCACACTGTATGTATGTTGTTTTGTCCATCACACTGTATGTATGTTGTGTTTGTCCATCACACTGTATGTATGTTGTTTGTCCATCACACTGTATGTATGTTGTTTGTCCATCACACTGTATGTATGTTGTGTTGTCCATCACACTGTATGTATGTTGTGTTGTCCATCACACTGTATGTAGTTGTTTTGTCCATCACACTGTATGTATGTTGTTTTTCCATCACACTGTATGTTGTTGTTTTGTCATCACACTGTATGTATGTTGTTTTTCCATCACACTGTATGTATGTGTTTCCATCACACTGTATGTAGTTGTTTTGTCCATCACACTGTATGTATGTTGTGTTGTCCATCACACGTTGTAGTGTTGTCCATCACACTGTATGTATGTTGTTTGTCCATCACACTGTATGTAGTTGTTTTGTCCATCACACTGTATGTATGTTGTTTTGTCCATCACACTGTATGTATGTTGTTTTCCATCACACTGTATGTATGTTGTTTGTCCATCCACTGTATGTAGTTTTGTCCATCACACTGTATGTAGTTGTTTGTCCATCACACTGTATGTATGTGTTTTGTCCATCACACGTATGTATGTTGTTTGTCCATCACACTGTAGTATGTTGTTTTGTCCATCACACTGTATGTAGTTGTTTGTCCATCACACTGTATGTATGTTGTTTTGTCCTCACACTGTATGTAGTTGTTTTGTCCATCACACTGTATGTATGTTTTTGTCCATCACACGTATGTAGTTGTTTTCCATCACACTGTATGTATTTTTGTCATCACACTGTATGTATTTGTTGTCCATCACACTGTATGTAGTTGTTTTTCCATCACACTGTATGTAGTTGTTTTGTCCTCACACTGTATGTATGTTGTTTTGTCCATCACACTGTATGTATTGTTTCCATCACACGTATGTATGTTGTTGTCATCACACTGTATGTATGTGTTTTTCCATCACACTGTATGTATGTTTTTGTCCATCACACTGTATGTATGTTGTTTGTCCATCACACTGTTGTATGTTGTTTTCATCACACTGTATGTATGTGTTTTCCATCACACTGTATGTATGTTGTTTTGCCATCACACTGTATGTATGTTGTTTTTCCATCACACTGTAGTGTATGTGTTTTCCATCACACTGTATGTATGTGTTTGTCCATCACACTGTATGTATTGTTTTGTCCATCACACTGTATGTATGTTTTGTCCATCACACTGTATGTATGTGTTTGTCCATCACACTGTATGTATGTTGTTTTTGTCCATCACACTGTAGTATGTTGTTGTTGTCCATCACACTGTATGTATGTTGTTTTGTCCATCACACTGTATGTATGTTGTTGTTGTCCATCACACTGTATGTATGTTGTTTTGTCCATCACAACTGTATGTATGTTGTTTGTCCATCACACTGTATGTATGTTGTTTTGTCCATCACACTGTATGTATGTTGTTTTGTCCATTTGTTTTGTCCATCACACTGTGCAGGTAGTATGTATGTTGTTTTGTCCATCACACTGTATGTATGTTGTTTTGTCCATCACACTGTAAGGTAGTATGTTGTTGTTTTGTCCATCACACTGTAGGTAGTATGTATGTTGTTTTGTCCATCACACTGTCAGTAGTATGTACGTTGTTTTGTCCATCACACTGTACAGGTAGTATGTACGTTGTTTTGTCCATCACACTGTACAGGTAGTATGTAGTTGTTTTGTTCCCTCACACTGTCAGGTAGTATGTATGTTGTTTTGTCCATCACACTGTACAGGTAGTATGTAGTTGTTTTGTCCATCACACTTAGTAGTATGTATTGTTTTGTCCATCACACTGTACAGGTAGTATGTACGTTGTTTTGTCCATCACACTGTACAGGTAGTATGTACGTTGTTTTGTCCATCACACTGTCATAGTATGTAGTTGTTTTGTCCATCACACTGTACAGGTAGTATGTACGTTGTTTTGTCCATCACACTGTACAGGTAGTATGTAGTTGTTTTGTCCATCACACTGTCAGTAGTATGTACGTTGTTTTGTCCATCACACTGTACAGGTAGTATGTACGTTGTTTTGTCCATCACACTGTACAGGTAGTATGTACGTTGTTTTGTCCATCACACTGTACAGGTAGTATGTATGTTGTTTTGTCCATCACACTGTACAGTAGTATGTACGTTGTTTTGTCCATCAACTTACAGTAGTATGTATGTTGTTTTGTCCATCACACTGTACAGGTAGTATGTACGTTGTTTTGTCCATCACACTGTACAGGTAGTATGTACGTTGTTTTGTCCATCACACTGTATGTATGTTGTTTTGTTCCATCACACTGTACAGGTAGTATGTAATGTTGTTTTGTCCCTCACACATGTACAGGTAGTATGTAGTTGTTTTGTCCATCACACTGTATGTATGTTGTTTTGTTCATCACACTGTATGTATGTTGTTTTGTTCATCACACTGTAGTATATGTTCTTTTGTTCATCACACTGTACAGTAGTATGTATGTTTGTCCATCACACTGTAGTATGTATGTTTTGTTCATCACACTGTATAGTATGTTGTTTTTGTTCATCACACTGTACATGTAGTATGTACGTTGTTTTGTTCATCACACTGTAGTATATGTTGTTTTGTTCATCACACATATTGTACATGTAGTAGTATGTATGTTGTTTTGTTCATCACACTTACAGTTATGTACGTTGTTGTACACTGATTGTGTTTTGTTCATCACACTGTATGTATGTTGTTTTGTTCATCACACTGTATGTATGTTGTTTGTTCATCCACACTGTATGTATGTTGTTTTGTCATCACACTGTACATGTAGTTAATGTACGTTGTTTTGTTCATCACACTGTACTGTTATGTACGTTGTTTTGTTCATCACACTGTACAGGTGTATGTACGTTGTTTTGTTCATCACACTGTACAGTGTAGTATGTACGTTGTTTTGTCCATCACACTGTAGTAGTATGTACTGTTTTGTGTCCATCACACTGTATGTATGTGTTTGTTCATCACACTGTATGTATGTTGTTTTGTTCATCACACTGTATGTATGTTGTTTTGTTCATCACACTGTACATGTAGTATGTACGTTGTTTTGTTCATCACACTGTATGTATGTTGTTTTGTTCATCACACTGTAATGTGTATGTTTGTTTTTGTTCATCACACTGTACATGTAGTATGTACGTTGTTTTGTCATACACTACTGTATGTACGTTGTTTTGTCATCACAGTGTATGTATTTGTTTGTTCATCACACGTACATGTAGTATACGTTGTTTTGTTCATCACACTGTATGTATGTTGTTTTGTTCATCACACTGTACATGTAGTATGTACGTTGTTTTGTTCATCACACTATGTCTCACATGTAGTTGTTTTTTGTTCATCACAACTGTACATAGTATGTAGTTGTTTTGTTCATCACACTGTATGTAGTTGTTTTGTTCATCACACTGTATGTATGTTGTTTTGTTCATCACACTGTACATGTAGTATGCACGTTGTTTTGTTCATCACACTGTATGTATGTTGTTTTGTTCATCACACTGTACATGTAGTATGTCGTTGTTTTGTTCATCACACTGTATGTATGTTTTTTGTTCATCACACTGTACTGTATGTTGTTTTGTTCATCACACTGTATGTAGTAGAGTTTTTTGTTCATCACACTGTAGTATGTTGTTTTGTTCATCACACTGTACATGTAGTATGTACTTGTTTGTTATCAACTGATATGTTTTTCATCACACTGTACAGTAGTATTTGTTGTTTTGTTCATCACACTGTATGTATGTTGTTTTGTTCATCACACTTATGTCATCACACGTATGTTGTTGTTTTCATCACACTGTATGTATGTTGTTTTGTCATCACACTGTCATGTAGTATGTAGTGTTTTGTTCATCACACTGTATGTATGTTGTTTTGTCATCACACTGTACATGTAGTATGTATTTGTTTTGTTCACACACTGTATTACGTTGTTTTGTTCATCACACTGTATGAGTATGTCACAACTGTATTAGTTGTTTTGTTCATCACACTGTACAGGTATATGTATGTTTGTTTTGTCATCACACTGACTACATACACTGTACAGGTAGTAATGTATGTTGTTTTGTTCATCACACTGTACAGGTAGTATGTATTTGTTTTGTTCATACACTGTATGTATGTTGTTTTGTCCATCACACTGTACAGGTAGTATGTATGATTGTTTTTGTCCATCACACTGTACAGGTAGTATGTATGTTGTTTTGTCCATCACACTGTGCAGGTAGTATGTATGTTGTTTTGTCCATCACACTGTACAGGTAGTATGTACGTTGTTTTGTCCATCACACTGTACAGGTAGTATGTACGTTGTTTTGTCCATCACACTGTACAGGTAGTATGTACGTTGTTTTGTCCATTACACTGTACAGGTAGTATGTATGTTGTTTTGTCCATCACACTGTACAGGTAGTATGTATGTTGTTTGTCCATTACACTGTGCAGTCTGATCTGATAGCATCAGCTAAGGGGTGTATAATTTATGCACTAATCACAAACAATAAAAAAATATTGTAAAAAAAGAACGGGAAGATGGTGTGTGCACACGCTGAATTCTGAACATATCGGAACAAGAACACTCAACAGTTTACTTTCAACAGCTGGAAGCACACATGTACTGTACAAATAAGTGTTTATGTACTGTACAATGTATACTTATCTATGGGTATCCATGAGCATATTAATCTATGGGTAAGCGTGGATGCGTGTATGCACTTTGCATATGTCCACAATGTGCTGGCGGTATGTTGTTGCACATTTACATACCACCTTCACATTCTACATCACATTCTCCGTCTTCGGTGCGTGTGCATGCTGAGTGGTTTTTGGTATTTCTATAGTCTTGCTGCTGACGTGGTTTACAGGATCTTTGATGAGTTTATTTGAAATTCTCCATACATATACACAGGAAGGGGGTTGAGGCACGGCAGGTCTGTGTACATGCTGACTGTGGTGATCGGAAAAATCCCCTCCCTTTGCCTACCAGACGGAGCTTTTTGGCGAATCGAACCCAGGACCCTCCGATTGGACGTCCGACGTTTACCACACAGCCACCACATTCCGTGGAATCTTCGGGTATGATTACCCCAGCAAATAGTACACGTACACTGCAAGAGTGTAGCGCATACAGAGCAGCTGAAGCTTGACCTGCTGTGGTGACAGCTGTTAACAGATATCCATAATAACAGCGACATCACAGACTTGAGTAGAGACGTGCACAGTAACACACGGCATCATAGAGACTGATGGAGACATGCACAGTAACACAGGACATCATAGAGACAGATGGAGACATGCACAGTAACACAGGACATCATAGAGACTGATGGAGACATGCACAGTAACACAGGACATCATAGAGACTGATGGAGACATGCACAGTAACACAGGACATCATAGAGACTGATGGAGACATGCACAGTAACACAGGACATCATAGAGACTGATGGAGACGTGCACAGTAACACAGGACATCATAGAGACGGATGGAGACATGCACAGTAACACAGGACATCATAGAGACTGATGGAGACGTGCACAGTAACACAGGACGTCATAGAGACTGATGGAGACATGCACAGTAACACAGGACATCATAGAGACTGATGGAGACGTGCACAGTAACACAGGACATCATAGAGACTGATGGAGACATGCACAGTAACACAGGACATCATAGAGACTGGTGGAGACGTGCACAGTAACACATGACATCATAGAGACTGATGGAGACACGCACAGTAACACAGGACATCATAGAGACTGATGGAGACGTGCACAGTAACACAGGACATCATAGAGACTGATGGAGACGTGCACAGTAACACAGGACATCATAGAGACTGATGGAGACGTGCACAGTAACACAGGACATCATAGAGACTGATGGAGACGTGCACAGTAACACAGGACATCATAGAGACTGATGGAGACGTGCACAGTAACACAGGACATCATAGAGACTGATGGAGACGTGCACAGTAACACAGGACGTCATAGAGACTGATGGAGACATGCATAGTAACACAGGACATCATAGAGACTGGTGGATACATGCACAGTAACACAGGACATCATAGAGACTGATGGAGACACGCACAGTAACACAGGACATCATAGAGACTGATGGAGACATGCACAGTAATACAGGACATCATAGAGACTGATGGAGACATGCACAGTAACACAGGACATCATAGAGACTGATGGAGACATGCACAGTAACACAGGACGTCATAGAGACTGATGGAGACGTGCACAGTAACACAGGACATCATAGAGACTGATGGAGACGTGCACAGTAACACAGGACATCATAGAGACTGATGGAGACGTGCACAGTAACACAGGACATCATAGAGACTGGTGGAGACGTGCACAGTAACACAGGACATCAAAGACATGGATAGAAAGATCCACAGTAATACAGGACATCATAGAGACTGGTGGAGACGTGCACAGTAACACAGGACATCAAAGACATGGATAGAAAGATCCACAGTAATACAGGACATCATAGAGACTGATGGAGACGTGCACAGTAACACAGGACATCAAAGACATGGATAGAAAGATCCACAGTAACACAGGACATCATAGAGACTGATGGAGACGTGCACAGTAACACAGGACATCATAGAGACTGGTGGAGACGTGCACAGTAACACAGGATATCAAAGACATGGATAGAAAGATCCACAGTAATACAGGACATCAAAGACATGGATAGAAAGATCCACAGTAATACAGGACATCAAAGACATGGATAGAAAGATCCACAGTAATACAGGACATCAAAGACATGGATAGAAAGATCCACAGTAATACAGGACATCAAAGACATGGATAGAAAGATCCACAGTAACACAGGATATCAAAGACATGGATAGAAAGATCCACAGTAACACAGGACATCAAAGACATGGATAGAATGATCCACAGTAATACAGGACATCATAGACATGGATAGAATGATCCACAGTAATACAGGACATCAAAGACATGGATAGAAAGATCCACAGTAACACAGGGCATCATAGACATAAATAAAGATATGCAAAGTAACACAGGACATTACAGATATGTATAAAAAAGGCCCACAGTTACACATGTCAGCATATACATCGATAAAGATTGCACAGTAACACATGGTGGCATGGTAGACAGAGATAGAGGATTGTACAGTCACACACGAAATCAAAAGACATGGATAAGTTTCAGTTTCAGTTTCTGAAGATGACGTCTCCGCGCTCGGATTGAATTGCATATGCACTGAAGCCACTGGTGCCATGTGATGGCGAAGATTCAAAATGGTCATGGCACAAGCCTTAAGCCTGCGCACAAACCCATGAGCTGGCCAGGTCCTACGTAGCCTATAGGATTTGTATCTTCTGCTATTAGTGTATCATCTATCATTGGAACAATCTTGGTTACATTGTAATGACGTGTGTATTTGTGTATCTCATCTTCAAAAAAAAAAAAAGAGAGAGAGAGAGAGAGTCAGTCTACAGCATCACTCCTTGGAATGTTGGCTGCCTGCACTGCTCTCCAAGTCTGTCCTCCACATCTGTCTTTCCTCACCCAGGTTGAAAATCTGTGGACTGTTACGACCTGTCCATTCCTTGATGTTTCCTAGGTAACAATTATGTTCGTGGTCTTCCCCTTCCTCTATCGCCTTCGACTTTTCCCTGAATGACATCTTTCATGCGAGTCCATTTTTTATTTCTGCACACATGTCCAAAGAAGGTCAATTTGTTTTTAAGGATGACCTGTACAAGGGTTTTCTTGCGGGTTTTCAGCTCGTCGAGTATGCTCTTGTCACTTCTCTTGTCTTTCCAGCTCACCCTTAAGAGATGTCTATAGACAGAACCACATTTCAGTTGAATTTGTTTGTTCTGTATGTTTTTCTTTTTGAGGGTCAGCTCCATATGTCATGATGGTCTATTCCAGATAGCTCATTATTCTCTTTTTTAGTTTTGTGTCTATCGTTTTGTCTTTCCGGATGTTTGTGAGATCTGTCATCCGTTTCTTTGTCATGCCAATTCTGGCGTTGATGTCGGTGGAACAATCTGCGTAGTTGGGTTTCATCGATCCTAAATATTTGAAGTGGCGTACGCGTACTTCCTCCACTTATCATTACTTATGTAGATGTATTTGGCCTGACCGGGTCAGTGTGTAGATACTGGGTTTTCTTGGCATTCAGTTTAAAGTTCTTCTCATCCCCGATCTTATTCAGGACGTTTACCATAAATGATGCCTCCTGCTGATCGTTTGCACAGGGTGCTGTGTCGTCAGCGTACCTGAGGTTTGAGATTTTTCTACCTCCCACTTGTATGCCATGTTCTTCCATGTTGGAATCCCTCATAACCTGTTCTGTATATTTACGGAACAAATGCGGTGACAGGATACAGCTTTGGCGCATACTTTCTTTGATGTTAAATGGCAGTGAGGTGTGTTGGAGTCCATTATCTGAAGGATAGCAAACAGCTTTTGATGGTTGACATTGTACCTGTAAGTACCTGTAGGGTGCAAAGCATCTCTCCGATTTCAGGCATGTCTCTGGTTCCTCTTCCTCTTCCTGGTTTAAAACCAACGATGGCCGACAACAGTGCAGTGAATCAAGCATGTAAATAGACCACAATATAACAAAACAAAACAAAAAGGACAAAACAAAATCAAACGTACAAAAAACAAAACAAAAGCAGAACAGAAACAATCAGAAAAAAGAGGAAACACACACATACACCAGCCAGTACAGACACAAGAGAAGAAGAAATAGAAGACAAAGTAGACAAATATCATAACCAACATAAAGACATTGACAACATTCAGCAAACCACAAACACATACACAAACAGTGTGACGGCCTTCCCTGTTCTCAGTTGCCTTTCCCCTTTCTTGACTTTTTCATTATCTCTGATTCAGGTAAAGCCCAAACACTTTCCATTCCAAGCTGTAAGAGTTTGCGCAGTGTTACCGTGTTTGACACATGATATCTCTTGTTTTTCCATTCATAGTAAATTTTCAACCACTTCCTATATCTGTTGCTTTCTGAGTAAGTCGATCAATGATATGATGACACATGTGTTCGTGAAGGTACGACTTTAAACTGTCTAAGGACTTCGGACTTTCCAAGATAGAGATTTTTTTGTTGTAGTGGCATTACCTGCAGGTTTATCGGATTGTTTATTTCTGTAAACACCAGCGTGTCCGGGGCAGTAGATCCACGTGAGGTTTTGTTGGTCAAAACTGCTTATTACTTTATGCCAGTCTGGGGTTCCTGCTCCATTTTTCACTTTAGAGAGTAGGTTTATCGAGACAGTCAGGATAAAGACATGCACAGTAACACAACGCATCATAGACATTGATAAAGGCATGCATAATAATGTAGGCACCACAGACACTGATAGAAGAGACATGCACAGTAACACAGTGCACCATAGACATAGATAAAGGCATGCTTATTAATGCAGGGCTCATAGACATAATGACGACCTTGACGGCAATGCACGGCATTATAGACGTGGAGAGGGAAATATGCAAATAGCAGTGCCACATTATAGATATGAATTTATGGACAGGTAATTAGCTGTGTCACCCCACAGACATGAATGTTTGGACAGGTAATTGGTTGTATTAGCCTACAGACATGACTTTATAGACAGGTAATTAATTAGATGTATCACACCACAGAAATGAATTTATGCACAGGTAATTATATCACACCACAGAGATGGATTTGTGGATAGGTAATTAGCTATGTCACACCACAGACATGAATATAGACAGGTAATTAGCTATATCACACCACAGACATGAATATAGAGACAGGTTATTAGTTGCATCACACCACAGACATGAATTTATAAACAGGTAATTAGCTATATCACACCCAGACATGAATATAGAGACAGATAATTAGCTATCCGAGAGACGGATAATTACTGTCCCGCCATAGGATTGATAGAGAGACAGGAATGTAACAAGTTACAGTGTAATAGGTAAACTAACTTTGTCAATCAGATCACAGACATAATATAGGTCACGCCACAGCCATGGACAGAAATATAGATATCTTGCTGTGTCACACCATAGACATGGACTGGGTTGAACTCTGTGATAGGATTGCCCCACTGCACAAACACGGATAGGGTAACTAGCTGTGTCATGTTATAGAAACGGATACCGGGTTAGGGAGAAGGACGACTAGCTCTGTCATTTTTGTAATGTGATCACTTGGCTGTACCAGGCATACTGTGTTAAATGATGTTGTGTTGTTCAGCTAGTTTCAGACATTTTATGGCGAAAATCTGTTTTCAAAAAAACAAAAGGTGATAAGCAGTCAATCAGCAGATTAGTTTAGATCAGAAAATACATTAGATTGAAACAGAATATGAAGGAGACAGAGAAATCGCTCATACATAGATCAAAATTATACAGATAGGAGTAAGCTGTTGCCGCATCAATGAAATGTTTACCAAGTAACATTTTGTAACTGGTGTGAGTGTCATTTCAAACAAAACAAATAGAAATCGAAGCTGAGTTTAGCATAGGCCAGAAGTTCCCTGAGTTGCCAATCTGTGTTACTGTGTGTATCTGTGCACGACATGTCGGACACTCGCAGCTGTCACTGGTCCTGAACATAAAAGACATGACATTCCGGCAATAATTTCTGGTATTCTGTGCCTTCAGTTGCTGTGATATTGTGTCCTCTTTTTTTTTTAAAGAATATAGTACATTCATAGCACTCTGAAGTTTTGTTTGAATTTCTGTTTTTACAAGGAAGTCATCGCACTCGAACAGTTCCATATGTGCTGCACCCAAATCTGCCAGTGACCATGTGGTAAATCCCTGTATCGTGTGGTAAACCCCTGTATCGTGTGGTAAATCCCTGTATCATGTGGTAAATCCCTTGAACTCATGTGGTAAATCCCTTGATCATGTGGTAAATCCCTTGATCATGTGGTAAATCTCGTAAATCATGTGGCAAATCCCGTAATCATGTAAATCCCGTGATCATGGGTAAATCATAGGGGAGGAAATGAAAGGCGGGAAAGGGAAGGGAGGTGGAGTGTGTGAAACATTACACTGACGTCACCAGAAGGGCGGGAGCATCAGGATAGGCAGGGAACACGTTAATTAATGTTTATGATGCGGACCGGGATTGAACTTGACACGTCAGATCTTGTGTCCACGGCTGTATCGGCCCAGTCCTGCAGCCTGGCAGAGGTATGCATAGTCACACGCGGCATGCCATGTCTGACCCCAGTCTCTCATACTGTCACTTGAGGTCCCCAACAGGACTATTTTAAAGGCCTGACATTCCACTATTATATGTGATATTCCTTGGGCTTGGTTATAATACTGTGTTCACTTTTTCCCACAGTGTATAGTAGTTTGAAACTCTGTTGGCATTTGGGTTGGTTCAAGACAAATTCATCGCATTTGGACGTTTCCATACGCGCTCCATCCAGATCTTCCTGTGATGACCTGACATTTTCTGAGCCAGCGCAAGTCTCTGCACTGGCTAAAGCCTTGAAATGAAATGGGGAAGTGGACTACAAGGAGGATCTGTCAAACGTTAAGCTGACACCACCGGGATTTAAGATGGGCAGTGTGCAAGCCAGTTTTTGTGGGTTATGACTGAACTTGAAACATCACATCTTGATTCCACAGCTCCGTCAACCAAGCCCGCCATCCCTCCACCTGCCATCCCTCCACCCGTCATCCCTCCACCCGTCATCCCTCCAACCGTCATCCCTCCAACCACCAGCCTTCCACCCATCATCCCTCCACCCATCATCCCTCCACCCATCAGCCCTCCACCTGCCAGCCCTCCACCCGTCAGCCCTCCACCTGCCAGCCCTCCACCCATCAGCCCTCCACCTGCCATCCCTCCACCCATCAGCCCTCCACCCGTCAGCTCTCCACCCGTCAGCCCTCCACCCGTCAGCCCTCCACCTGCCATCCCTCCACCCGTCAGCCCTCCACCCGTCAGCCCTCCACCTGCCATCCCTCCACCCGTCAGCCCTCCACCCGTCAGCCCTCCACCCGTCAGCCCTCCACCCGTCAGCCCTCCACCTGCCAGCCCTCCACCCGTCAGCCTCCACCCGTCAGCCCTCCACCCGTCAGCCCTCCACCTGCCATCCCTCCACCCATCAGCCCTCCACCTGCCATCCCTCCACCCGTCAGCCCTCCACCTGCCAGCCCTCCACCCGTCAGCCCTCCACCTGCCATCCCTCCACCCGTCAGCCCTCCACCCGTCAGCCCTCCACCTGCCAGCCTTCCACCCGTCAGCCCTCCACCCGTCAGCCCTCCACCCGTCAGCCCTCCACCTCAGCCTCCACGTCCCTCCACCCCCATCACCTCAGCCCTCCACCCGTTAGCCCTCCACCTGCCAGCCCTCCACCCATCAGCCCTCCACCCGTCAGCCCTCCACCCGTCAGCCCCCTCCCCCCCCCCCCCCCCGTGCTCGTCTTTATATTGGCACAAACTGTCTTTGATGTAGTAATTAATACAATATTGGTACTGTACATATATATATATATATATATATATATATATATATATATATATATATATATATATATATATATATATATATGCTTCAACACGAGTGAAACTTTCCAAATAAGGCACAAACTAACATATACATCTACCAACGTAGTGTATCTCCTCCACTGCGATATCTGCCCTAAAACTCAATACATAGGACAAACGAAAAATTCTCTCAAAACCAGATTCTACCAACACCGGTCAAACATCCAAAAAAATACAGGCACTCGGGTCACCAAACACTTCAACCAAACTGGCCATTCACTTCAAAATTTAAAATGTATCGCAGTGGAGAAGGTGCACTCTGAGAACCTGGACACCAGACTGAGGAGGGAGTCTTTTTGGATGAACAAAATGAAAACGATATCTCCTCTCGGCCTGAACGCTGTCAATTGACGTCATAACAATATCGAGTCAAGACTGCGTAATGTAGCCTACGTAAAATATTTTGATGTGTTTGTGTAGCATATCGTAGTCAATGACTAAAGTCCCCTTGAGGAAGGCGGGTGTACCGCCGAAAATTTGGGAAAATTTTACATCGATTTGTTGCCTTTTCTGTGCACATGCTGCTTCAATCATATATATATAAAACGAGACAGTCTTGATGGCGGCAGACACAAGTAGATCACTCGTAAGGAAGATTAGGAAAAGACAGGCAACATTTATAGGCCATTTTATGAGGAAGGGGGATTTGGAGCACCTGGTCACAACGGGAAAGCTGGAGGGAAAGAGAGCACCAAGTAGACCCAGGGAGAGAATGCTGGTCGGACTTGCATAGTGGCTGGGAACGAGGAGGGTGGGGGAGATGCTAGGGGCAACGAGAGATAAAGATGGATGGAAGTCCATGGTCGCCAACGCCATGCGGCAGGGCACCTGATGATGATGATGATATATATATATATATATATATATAGGTATGTGTGTGTGTGAGTATAGTGTGTGTGTGTGTGTGTTAGTGTGTGTGTATTTATAATGTTTATAGTTGGAACGTAATTAAAAAAAATGGGATAAGAATCATGTGTTACTATATATAGTGTATCTGATGTTTATTCTTTGAAAGAAAAATCATAGCGATGAACAAAAGTAGGCGTAGACAGAAAGGAAGAAGAAAGTGGACGTCCACTGTCACACAGCAACCAGTCAGTGTGTCACACGTTTCACAGTCATGACTAAAGGAAGCAGCTGCAGAAGACTCGGAGAACTTCCACCGGGATTCCTAATGTCTGTGCACGCGATCGTTTACAAACCTGAAATTGATTTTTCAGGTAGCCAACAAGTCTGTCCGTTTTGAAGCAGTCTTAAACGGTTTGGTTTCTGATTTCTGGGCGAACTGGCAAAAAACGAGTTAGAATGTTTCACGGCATTGTGTCCAAAAGAAGGAACCTATGTACTTGTTTCCTGTGACATAGTTCTTTAACTGACTCTGGCTTTACATCAAATGTACCTACCTTCTGTCTTAGTTCTGGTGGCTTTGGCGCTTTGGTGTTGACAAATACACCTTTGTCTGGTGTTAGTAAAACACGGTAAGTTCCTGCATTAACCTAATTTTTTTAGTGATTGATCAATAACGTTAAGTCAAATAAAACAAAGAAACACGTTTCACGTATGCGGATACTTTATACAAGTGTTGTGTAAAAAATGAATTGTTGTCTTGTTTGTGCGTTCATGTTGTATCCAAAATATATTTTCTTGTTGTCATCAAGCGACATGGTCTTCAAACGTGGGTATTGATATGCTGAGTCCGGTTTGAGAAAAGTAAAGAAGACAAGCATCTTTCAGTTTCTAAGCTCAGTAGAACTGCTTTGCTGGATAGACATCTTCGGGACTCTTGCTGTTTATTTTGAGGGCCAGTCTGATATATGATACATATTTTGCGTTATGAATATGATCGTGACTGGAAAGTGAGCGATGCGTCATCATATTTGTATTGTTTTGAATTTGAGGGCAGAAAGTCTAATTCAGATTTAGTGTTCTTGTTCTGTTCCGGTTCTAAATACTGTGATGGTTGTCACCCAGTCTTTTCTCTGTCGACCTTAGCAATGCACTCTCCCTAAAGTACCTAGATGCTTGCTCCTGGGCAGTGTGTCATAGCGGGAGATGTGACCAGCCAGTCAAGCTGTGTCGTTCCTGTGGGCCCATCAAGGTGTTGATTTTGCTCCCTGTGTACTGGTTGGTCTTGTGTTCGAGGAAAAATGTATTTATACGATGCAGTTTCCTCAAATACTCGGTATGTATGACTTGAATTCTCCGTCACCGAGTCAGCAAGCGGTGTCCATGATGGGGAGACTACAAGTGAATTGTATAGAATGTATTTTGTGGTGCTGCTTCTCCAGATGTTGTTTTGTCTGGCCACTGCTGCCATTGCTGTTGCAGCCCCGAGGCGTACTTTGCTGTATAGCCGCTAACTTTAATAGGTAGCTCCCTGGTAGTTTAGACTTCGACTTCCTCCAGTTTCTGGTCATTCATGTAAACTTGTGCTGTGCTGTTGGCAGTACTGTTGGTCATAACCTTGTTTTTATCGTTGCCGACTTTCATTCCATGCGTCCCCTGCTCTGTCAACAAGTCTGTCAGTGAGATTTGCTGTTCAGTGTTGCTGCCGCCTTGTGATCGATGCCATCGGCAACTGTTGGTGTCAGATGCGCCTGCCACGATTTGGCAGGCGGGGAGGTGAGAGAGAGAGAGAGAGAGAGAGAGAGAGAGAGAGAGAGAGAGAGAGAGAGAGTTTCAATGAATGAACGATGTTTGAGGACAGTGTGAATGAGTGGATCTGTTAGGAGACTGTTATCATTCGGAGGAATATATCCTTCATTCCCTCATTCCTTCTTCTTTTTCCTTCTTGGGCCGAAAAATATCCCAGTATAGATTTGGCGTGGTGGTCTGTTTTGCCCTACGTTTTGTGGAATCACGTAGGTGTAATGAGATGTGCTGCATTACTACAGGCAACAGGCAGTGATCTGATAGAGAGGTATCATCTCTACACTTACTGTAGGGCCCGCCCCAACGCTGTACAGCGACGACAATGGCAACGCCTTGTTCGTTTTTTTAAACTGTTCCTTCTCTGTCTTTTTTCTTTGTTTGTTTTTGTTTTCTAAAGGAAATTTTCATGTTAACCGGGAGGGATGTGTGTCTGTCTTTCACTCAAATCTGTCAGCAAGATTGTTTTTACCCGTTTCAGGATGGATCTTTGCCACACTTTGGTCACAACTGTGACCGTTCAGGATGGATCTTTACCACATTTTGGTCACAACTGTGACCGTTCAGGATGGATCTTTACCACACTTTGGTCACAACTGTGACCGTTTAGGATGGATCTTTACCACACTTTGGTCACAACTGTGACCGTTCAGGATGGATCTTTACCACACTTTGGTCACAACTGTGACCGTTTAGGATGGATCTTTACCACACTTTGGTCACAACTGTGACCGTTCAGGATGGATCTTTACCACACTTTGGTCACAACTGTGACCGTTTAGGATGGATCTTTACCACACTTTGGTCACAACTGTGACCGTTCAGGATGGATCTTTACCACACTTTGGTCACAACTGTGACCGTTTAGGATGGATCTTTACCACACTTTGGTCACAACTGTGACCGTTCAGGAATTGCGAATGCGTAAGTTAGAAGGCCAGGCTGTAAAGGTCAAAGTCACACGGACTGAAGAAGTGCCTGAAATCAGAACACGTTGAGGATGATGTGTGAACAGCATTTTCTTACGAACTTCTGACAGTATTTGAAATCTGTACTATGTGCAGATGATCTAAAACACACTGTATGATAAATGGGAAAGAAAGCTAAAAGGAAAATCTGATTGAAATTACTGGTTTTTCAGGACCAAACAGATTCACGATATTAATCTGAAATGGTTTCAGGTGAGAATTACACATTGGATAATAGAACAAATGTAATTATTATAGAGATGGGTATAATAAATATTGATAAATGTAGAATTTTGTTGTCTTGAAAAATAAAGCACTGGACATATTCTCTGGAAATACAACATCACCCAACAGTTCTGCTGTAGTTTGTGTAATACCAAGTGTGAGAAAGCTACTAAGGTAAAGAATTCAGATGATACGGTTCTTTTAGCGTCATGTACTACGCTGCATGGGACCAGCACACACATCCCGCAGTCAGAGATGACGTTGGCCATCAGAAGGGGCATGACGATCTCCTCTCCTCCATGATCATCCCCATTCTGGATCACCATGACCAATAGATGGTCCTCCAGATTTCGACAGCGAATCCAGCCCCCCCACCCCCACCCCCACTCTCGCTCCCCCACCTTTCGAACCTGTTCCCCTGTCTTGCAGGATCAAGATCTCGGTCCACAGCTTGGGGTCAGCGTATTCGTGGGGTCACCTCAGATCATTCTGCCCGGATGACGACCGGTCAACGATAGCCTCGGACCCCTTCCAACACCATGGAGATGCTGAAGGCATTACCAGGATCCAGCTGATGGTTCCTCACCCACATGAGATAACCGCTACATGGTAGAGGCCTATTCCCCACTCTGACCTCATTACACATAACGCTGCCTGCCATGCTAACGAGCACGGAGCTCAGTACAGGAGTCTGATGACATTGTCCCTTGGACCTGACGCCTTGCATACCTCTAGATGTGTCTCAGCGTTATCCGGATTCCTGCGAAATCTGTTTCAGGAGGAATTTTCTCTTGGGCGGACATCTCGGCAGATGTCACCATACAGGGAAAACACTTTACCCGCCTTCTCCAGTTTGGCGGAATGGGATAAGCTTGCTGGCCAGACATCACTCGCCCGCGCATCGGCGTACGTTTTCTGTAGACCCTATGCTCCCTGGCTCCCCAACTAAACTCTTAGTCAGAGGAACCCACGGACCCTGGGACTGCCTGGACAACAGCACAAAAGCGTCATACGGGATGCAACATAGATGACGCATTGTCCTTCGCCACAGTATTCACGGCCAGACTTGGATCCAGCGCAGCCAGGTGAGGAGGGACGGACTAATGGGATCCTGCAGACTGCCGGTCAAGACCATAGAACTCTCCAGGCCATACCAGCGCAGCCACACTCCCTTTTGGGGCAATACATTAGCCACTCCCTGAATAGACAGGCTGCCCTCAGGAGAGACTCCGCTGGTTTTGCCCCCCCCCCCCCCCCCCCCCCCCCCATTCTGCCCCTATTCCAGGACGCCAGCCGACCCCGAAACCCAATTCTCCGGATCAAGATTTCAAGAGATCCCGGCTGTCAATGCAGACCGACAAATCTGTCCCCGCCAGACACCACCAAGTCCGCAGACCAAGAAAAGTACCGCCAATGAGCTCCTGTGGTCCCCCCTAGGACGGCCAGCTGGGAATCTGCCCCGTCAATCACAATTATGGCGCGAGATGGGTCTCAGTGACTGAGTCGTACCTGTACGGGTGTTAGTCGGGCTACAAGCTGTGTTGGGAGGGCCCGAAGCCTCCCTCTTTGATCCTCCCCCCCCCCCCTCCACTCGGGCTATTCTACTAGCATAGTGGAGAAAGTGAGGTCATAGGTCAACAAGTGCATGAACTCCAGGAGGGAAGCAATCACAGAACTGAACGCCCTATGCGACCCACGATTCTGTGTAAACATGTTGGAAGTCCCCAAACCTCTTAATGGCACACACACACACACACTACACACACACACACACACACACACACACACACACACACACACACAGAGAGAGAGAGAGAGAGAGAGAGAGAGAGAGAGAGAGAGAGAGAGAGAGAGAGAATATAAATATGATATTTAAAAGTATGCATTTGGCGACGTAAATATGATATTTAAAAGTATGCATTTGGCGACGCTTGGTTGATGCTTTTTGACGCGTTGATGGTCGTGTATCATATGTCAGCATGACCTGATATTTTTGCTGGGTCAGGACATTATGTCCTGTTGATTGTTTACTCCAGAACAAGTGCCTCGTGGGGATGCCTGGGGCTCTTTCAGAAAGAATGGTATTCTCACCTCCTCAAAATGTTGTGCTAGAAATTTTCTCTTTTCTGTTACTCTCTTTGTCGCTGTCTAGTTCCTTTGCTTTCTGTCATTTCTTCCTGTCATTTTCTGCCTTGCTGGTTCTCTCGCCTGTATGTGTTCCGTATAGTCTTCGAATTGGGTAGGCCTACATATATTAACTGCAATTGTTGCTCTGAGGAAATGTGATGCGCAGAAGCAGTTTTGGGTAATTTAGGCCAGGTTTTATGATTATGGTATTATGTGTTTTGTTATGTATGTACATTTGTATTCAGGTGTTTTTAGCGCCTCCCCCACCCCACCCTCCTGTGATGAAATGGACGGAATCATCAATGTCAGGGGCACATCCTCAGATTATGTGCACGAATGCATTGATATGTGTACTTAATCATACTGTTCAGTTTTTCTCCTTTATTTTCAGGACTAGCGACCTGTTGTGTGTGTGTTTTTAGATGGTTATAGTTCTGGTATAACTGTGTGCAGTGGGCTGGGCCTTAATCAGTAATAGTAATGATGAAAGTCCTGGA
>CM060310.1:40235729-40245729 GCA_030674185.1 Monoplex corrugatus
TTTTGACAGCTGGTCAGGTACGACGCCATCAGCTGGCTCAACAAGCATAATAATTTTAACAAAAAGATATCTGTATGAGGCAGACCAAGGAATACCTGGGTTGACGGCATGAAAGAGATCTTGATGTTAGTCTATTTTCTCGACTTCTTGCCTTCCATCTTCTTGCTGACCGTCGCCTCTTTTTCCATATGGCTGACACCCATGCTAGTACAAGCCAACAGATGAAAGAAATATCGTGCACTCATATGATGACCGTAATTATTCATGAAGCAAGGCGAGACCATGATGGCCAGCGATCCCTCTGTCTCTCTGTCTGTTTCTCTGTCTCTCTGTCTGTTTCTCTGTCTCTCTGTCTCTCTGTCTGTCTGTCTGTCTGTCTCTCTCTCTTTCTCTGTCTGTCTGTCTCTCTCTCTCTCTCTCTGTCTGTCTCTCTGTCTCTGTCTGTCTATATATATATATTTCTCTCTTAGTGTCTCTGGCCTATACCATAAGAACAAGTACCAGCCCCAGTTGTCTTTTGCTCTGTGAAGAACTCCTCAGTATTTCTGCTTTCGGCTGCTGGCTGGAGACAGAAATTCCTAGCAATGCCAGCAGAAGCAACAAAATACATTGCTCTGTTTCAGACGTGTGACAAACTAGGTGTAAGTGGCCCACTGGGTAGTCATTCAGTGAGGGAACAAGAACACGTATCTTGGCGTCCACGCCGTTTGCAGTTTGTTCAAGATGGATCCATGGCACTCGGAAAGTTCTATATGCGCTCCACCCAGATCTGCCTACAATTATCTGGCGGACTCCCTGAGCCTTCGCAAAACCCTAATGGCTGGCAAGGTCTTGAAGTGGGGAGAGGGCCGGAAGAGGGAGGGATCTATGAAACACTACGCTGACACTACCTGAATGATGGATACATTGCTGTTGTCCAGAATATTTGCACAAGTGTACATGCGCATGCGTGCGAGTGTTTGTATGTGTGTGTGTACGCTTAGGTGTGTCATCATCATCATCATTTGCCTTGCCGCATGGCGTTGGCGATTATGGACTTCCATCTGTCTCTGTCACTTGTTGCCTCAAGCATCTCTACCACCCTCCTTGTCCCTTCTCCCTGGGTCTACCCCGTGCTCTCTTTCCCTCCAGCTTTCTCATTGTGACCAGGTGCTCCAATTCCTTTCCTCATAAAATGGCCTATAAATGTTGCCTGTCTTTTCCTAATCTTCCTTATGAATGATCTACTTGTGTCTGCCTCCATCAAGACTGTCTCGTTTGTTTTCTTTGCAGTCCATGGAACTGTCAACATTCTTCTTAGAAACCACATCTCGGCTGCCTCAATCTTGTTCTGACTTTGCTTGTTGACTGTCCACGCCTCGCAACCGTACAACAGTATTGGTTCTATATAACATTCAAGAACTCTCTTCCTGATGTTAATTGATAGTCATTTGTTGGTAAGAATGCTTTTCATCTTCTTGAATGCTGTTTTGGCTTGGCCGATTCTTCTGGCTATTTCTGATATGCATCTGCCGTCTGGTGAAATGATCGTTCCCAGGTATTTAAACTTATCAACCTGTCTCAAGGTTGTGCCGTTTGCTGTTATTTTGCATGAGGGGATTTCATGTTTTTTACTGATCACCACGACTTCAGTCTTCCTGCTGTTTAGTTCCAACCCCTTTGCGCTATATAAATAATATTATTATTATTATTATTATTATTATTATATATATTTCACAAGGTTATGTAGGTCCCTTTCACTTCCTTAGCACGGTGTCATCTGCGTATCGAATGTGGTTTATCATTTGTGTGTATGAGTGTAAAACACCATCGGACATGTAAAATCCACAAACCTAGCGATACCAGTTTAATTCAGTGGAATACTTAAAGTCAGGAAGTGATTGCGGGAGCAGTTAGTGAAACACAGAAATCCAATCCATGATCTTAGTTTAGCTCCCGCAGTCACTTCTTTCATGGATTGGATGTCATGGGTGAAGCACAGAAATCCAAACCATTTAAGTCAGCTTCAGAGAAACTGGGGGAGTTGAACGTGTATTGATCCCTTCTGGATACAAACCGTACACACAGCTAGGAAGATAGACATCTAGCCATGTCGCTCGTAAGTCTTTGGTCACACTCTTTGGTATAATCGCCACGATTTGGCTTGGGGCTGGTGAGCATTCGGAGCTAAATGAGCAGTTGCATTGGTTTTGGTTTATATTTGCGGCAATTTTGTTTGATTAGAAAGCCATAGAAAGTCAAAAGAAGACAACAAATGTACAAATTATTCTGATCGGAAAAGTGTGCGGTCGAAAATGCCCAATATTGACACGAAAAACGGAAGAGGCCCGAAAAATAGCCCCCATCCGGGACAAAATTTTACGAACAGATAAAAAATATCGCCTCTTAAACATTGTAATATTATCCAGTCAACAGTTTTTAACTCTTGGCTCACTCGACTTTTGCTTCTTCGGGGCTCTCCTGTTTCAATGGTTTTCCAAGTGTCTGTCGTACCCCATTCTTATCTGATCTTCTTCAGCTTTGTCTCCACGCATGCTTCACTGGTTTGGATGTATGCAGCTTTGACTTGTTCCCATTGGATGATGACTTCATCTTGAATTGTCTGTGTGCGGTCTTCAGTACTTGCCAGAGCTTGAAACCTGTTCTTTAACTGTGACAGTCGCGCTCTTCTGACTGGGGTCATGTAATTTTTCTATATCCACGTAAAATTCTGTCACATTAGCGCAAAAAAAAAAAAAAAAAAGCCACAAAAAAACAACAACAACAAAACTGCATGTTAAGAGGGACTGAATATGAAAGTGTTCATTATGAGATGACAGCCCGACTATGGCAGATACGCCATGTCTAGAATAATATATCTATATCTATATCTATCTGTCTGTTTGTCTATCTGTGTATCTATCTATCTATGTATCTACGTATACATCTGTCTATGTATCTATGTGTCTATCTATCTGTCAATGTATCTGTGTGTTTCTCTCTCTCTCTGTGTCTCTCTCTCTGTCTCTCCCCCCCCCTCTCTCTCTTTCTTTCTCTCTCTCTATATATATATACGCGCGCGCGCGCGCTGGCGTTTGTGTATCTGTGTGTTTTGTGTGTGTGTGTGTGTGTGTGTGTGTGTGTGTGTGTGTGTGTGTGTGTGTGTTTTGTGTGTGTGTGTGTGCGTTTTGTGTGTGTGTGTGTGTGTGTGTGTGTGTGTGTGTGTGTGTGTGTGTGTGTGTGTGTGTGTGTGTAGCTGTATATAATATATCCATTTCCTTTTAGTAGAGAAAAGTCTTTTGTAGTTACCGTACCTTTAACTGACAATTCCATTTTGGTCCAGCATTCATGGCATAAATCCATACGTATATTTCGACTGTCAGATGTATACAATTTTCTTTAGTGTACAGGAACAGTTTTGTGCATGATTTTAGTGTCCTGTATAATAGTAAATGTAAATAAATAGATGTATATATGTATTCGTAAAACGTGCACACACACACATTTGTATGTATGTATGTGTGTATGTATGTATGTATATGTATATGTACATATATGTATGTATACATATATAATGTATATATATATATATGTATATGTGTGTGTGTGCGTGCGTGCGTGTGCGTGTGTGTGTTGTGTGTGTGTGTGTGTGTGTGTGTGTGTGTGTGTGTGTGTGTGTGTGTGTGTGTGTGTTTGTGTGTGTGTTGTATGAATATCAATAGCTGTCTAGCTATCTAAATACATACACGTATATATATATATATATGTATAAATTATGTATGTATGTATGTATGTACGGATGTGTTGTAAGCCAACTTACTATCCCCTTTTAGTGGTCCAGTTGTTTATTTCGCCAATAATGGCATCATTCTGCAGACAAACAACCCAGCCACTTCTTTAACCCATTCACCATCCTCTGCCCTATCCACCAGCTTTATTACCCCCGTGGGGATGCCGGGTACTCTTTCAGTATAAATAGTATCCCCACCCTCTGTGCTAAAAATGACCTTTTTCTGTCACTCTCTTTGTTTTCTTCTTCCTCCTTTGCTTTCTGTCATCTCTTCCTATCATTTTCTGCCTTGCTGGTCCATTCACCTGTATGTGTTCGATAAAGTCTTATGTATTTTCTCTTAGGATTGATAATTGGGTTCGTATGACGTGCGTTTTTGGCTCTAGGGAAATGAGATATGCGGAAGTATTTGCAGAAGCAATTTTAGGTAATGTAGGCCCGTTCTTATTAGTGTTTTAGTGTCTTTAGTTATGTTTAAATTTGTAGTCAGGTATGTTTTCTAAATCTCCTGTGCGATAAATTGGACAGAGTGGTCAACGCCAGGGGCATCTCCTTAGATTATGTGCGCGAATACATTGATATGTGTACTTAATTTTCTTTTCCTTTTTTCCTGTTGAAATAGTGTGTATGTTTTGAAATGGTTATATCTCTGATATGGTTCTACGCAGTCGGCTGGGCTTAAAACAAAAAATTACACTAACAATAACCAGCTTCCATCAGCTCCTTGTCTTTCGCTCACCCTCGCCCCACCCTTCAGCTTCCACCAAGTTTCCAGTTTCTGCAGGAAAGAAAAAGTGTGGAGTAAATGGGTTAACATCGTTAGCCATTGAAGCGTGGCGGATCACAAAAGTGGATGGTGGGTTTGCTGAAGGTATGGCTGCACGGATGTCACGTCAGTCACACAACTAATTGACTGGTGGTGGTGCCAGCGGTGCGGCAGGAAATGTTCACGTCCAGATCGAACGATGTTAAGCGGGTCTTTCTTGACGGGTGGTTTTCAGGTGATGAAAAAATGCATTTGGGTGTTCCACTCTGTGTGTGTGTGTGTGTGTGTGTTGTGTGTGTGTGTGTGTGTGTGTGTGTGTGTGTGTGTGTGTGTGTGGTGTGTGTGTGTGTGTGTGTGTGTGTGTGTGTGTGTGTTTCGTTCGTTTATTTGGTCGTCGGATAAAAATGGAAAACAAAAAGGGGGGGGGGGTACAGACGGAAATAACAGAGGAGAGGAGTAGGAGAACACAGGAGAAAATGAAAGGAGAAGAGGGGAAAGAAGAAAAAGGGAGGTGATTAAGGGTGGGACGGAACAGAATGATGTCCCTAGGTAAGACAGTAAAACACTAAAACAGTAATGTTAGTAAGTCTCAACACATCAATGTTGTCGTTACTGCTGTTGTTGTTCTTTTATTTCTACTTTCTTCTTCTTTCTTTTATATTTTCAAGGTAAAACTTCTGTAATTTCTCAACGGCAGGTCGTTATGACAACCTTCAAGCGCGTTCCAACAAACCATACCATGCAATTTAATTCAAATATTACATAGTCATCACACATCAAACGAGAGAAGCGATTACGCATTGAGGTCCCCTCATGATAGTACAGCGCAGGTCCTGATCTTCAGCAAGAACTACCTTTGCCTACTGGAGGTTCTTCCCGTCTGTCTTGTGGGGCCAGGGGACGTGGGAGACAAACGACTAACTTCTACATCTTCCTGACCACCAGGCTCCATGGCAGCCGGCAGGAAGTGGATAAAACTGTCACAATCATCGCCAGTTGTGTCGATTTCGAACCAAAGACAACGACGACTACAACATACATTCTGAGAATATTGGTCTTGCGGATAGATGTGTACATATTTGTACACCTTCTCCAGCTCTTCCTCCCTCCATGAGTTAGGAGTTCACTTTAGCCCTTTGACGTTCGCATCCTGTCCACCAACTGCAAAACCCTTTAACTCCCTCAATCTGTCCACCAGCTTCCGGCGGGAAGCTGGTGGAGAGGGTGAGGTAATCAAAGGGTTAAGTGTTTGCTTTGTTAGCATGGTTAGCAATACATGATGCTGGTGGACAGGGTGCGGGAGTCAAAGGGTTAAGTTCTTATCGAACCGATAATGTTTGGAGGTTTCATTTGTCTGTTTTGCTACAGCCGTGGAGACCATGTCACAGTTTGTTAGTAACCAGGCCTCAATACAGCACGTTTGGTAGCTGCAGCGTTCTGTGGCGTTTGCTGAAAGAAACTGTAGGTTCTATCGCAGCACGTCAGCAGCACCACAGAACAAACCTTCAGGGAGGCTTAGAGTGTGACCCTCGTCTGTGATTGATTTTCTCCGTGTTGCACTAGTGCTTTTAGAACTGCTAACGCGTGTGCAGTTGGTTTTCTGATGGCCTGCTGTCTAGAGACAAAAAGGAAAGCAAAGGAAAGCAAAACAAAAGACAAGCAAAGTAACAACAACAACAACAAAAGTTAGAGACTTTGGTTAGCAGTCAGTTGCCTTGGTATCACCAGGGGGGGGGGGGGGGAGGGAAAAGGTAAACGGTATCTGTGGAGCCAACCATCCAATCGATCTGCCCACCATCTTTGTTTGCTGTGTTTTGGTAGGGAATGACTTAAAAATGCAGAAAATCGGCCTTTTATATATATGTATGTGGGAGGGGGGGGGGGGCGCGTGTGTGTGGGGGGGGGGGTATGTGTGTGGGGGGTATGTGTGGGGGGGTATGTGTGTGTGGTGGGTGTGTGGTGGGTGTGTGTGTGTGTGGGGGGGTATGTGTGTGTGTGTGGTGGGTATGTGTGTGTGTGTGGTGGGTATGTGTGTGTGCGTGTGTGGTGGGTATGTGTGCATGTGTGGTGTGTGTGCGAGACGCCTGTGGTAGTGTTGAGAGAGACCACTTACTTACTGATGGTGTTGTGTACAGACAGTGTGAGAGATGTCAGCCTCTCACGTGCATGCTATCATTCCTTCAGGCAAACCATGATGCCGCGTCAGTGTCTGCTGAAAATGTATGACGTCTGTACCAGTTTCATTTGTGCTGTATGCTTTGTTGTTTTTTTGTTTCCAAGTTGTTCTCCTTTTATACGAGTTTTCTTCAGTCTCACAAGGCAACCAAAATAATGAAGGCAAAAGAAGTATAGTGGTGTGTGTGTGTGTGTGTGTGTGTGTGTGTGTGTGTGTGTGTGTGTGTGTGTGTGTGTGTGTGTGTGTGTGTGTGTGTGTGTGTATGTGTGTGTGTGTGTGTGTGTGTGTATGTATGTGCGTGTATATATTTATGAGGGGAATGTGTACGTGTGTGTATGTGCGCATGTATGCATGCATGTGTGTTGGCGTGTGTGTATGTGTGCGCTTGTGTGTATGTGTGTGTGTCTCTGTGTGTATGCACGTGTGTGTGTGTGTGTGTGTGTGTGTGTGTGTGTGTGTGATGGGGAGGGTGGAAACGTATAGATATATCCCTGTTAGAGGTCTAGGAAAATGAGCCTGAGAAGACTATGCACAGATAAATAAATACATATATATAAACAGTGATGATAACGTGATGATGACTTCAACAACAACAAAAATAATTACAATGATGATGATACTGCTAGTGATAATACAATATTGTTAGCACTGATTTTGCTGCTGCTGTTGCTTAGGATAATGATGACGATCATAATCACAAAGGGAAAAAAGTGAATAGAAAAGAAAGAGAGAAAGAAAGAAAAAAAGAAAGAAAAAAAAAGAAAGAAAATTTTGCATCAGGCTCTGCAACTCCCTGCCACCCCCTTCTGACGTACACACATACAACTGGCATAATGTACAGCACAACGTTATTCTCCTAGCATGGTTGCCGACTGTATCTACATGACACGAGGAACTGATGGTATCTATGCCGTTGTCAACACGGGGACTGTGAGCTATGTGGGTGTACAGTGACGGATGCACGGACACATGCACGCACGCACGTACGCACACATCATCTTCCACACTTTCTCACTCATTTACTTGGTTCATACACATGCACGCACGCTCCATCATACACGCAAGTTCTTCACACACATACACACTCACACACGGATAAACGCACAAGGACTTGCACGCTCACTGGTACACACATAGGCTATACCGATGCACGCAAGCACGCACACGCACACACACACACACACATACGGACTCGCGTATGCACCTCCCTCCCCACCCCCACTCACATAGAGACAAGACTGGCTGGCTATCTGGGTGTAGCTGGTAGGCACACATGTCTGTCCTAACAATGCTACAGATGTAATTGATGGGGACTACTGGCGCGCGCGCACGTGGCATGCATCTGCCGCACGCTGCATCTCGTGCTGCGCACGTGTGCACGAGCGTCATGGCATGCTGTATGTATGTATGTGAGGCGCTACATGGGCTGAAGAGGTGTGCGATTGGCAACAGACATAGCCTTGTATTGTACCCTGTGGTACAGTTGGGTACCTTTGTAGTGTTTCCACCAGGTTTGCTATTCAAGTGGTTTTGCGAAATCAGATAAGAAACAGTCTGAGAACGTAGCCATTACATATTATCACAATTCAGAGAGACCTCCAGCACCTATATGCCGCTCAGAGCTCTGTACAATATATAGAAAATTGAGATTCGAAATGTGATCTTTTGCATAACTTTTCCAGATGTCCATGAAAATGTAACGTAAGCCAACATCAATTCCATACAGACCTACGTCCACGACCACTAAAGATTAATGTTGAAGTGTCTGCCTGTACTTACAAAACACAGCATGAATACAACAGCAAACAGGCTTAATGGCTTTCACTAACACGAGGGATGCATACCAGCGATTATCATCATGGCGACAGCAGCTGTTCAGAGTGGCACAACTCGGGATTTCACAAAGCACACAGACTAGATAAACTTAAACGTGGGATATACAGGGAAATGGTAGGGTTCAACACTATCAGTCAGCTTAGGAGATAATCACTTTCTAACGGTTCTTACCTGTCCTGTTACGTTGTGAGACACTTGCAGCCCTGTGCAGAATGGGTGTAGTTCCCCCAGTTGTACGACAACCTCTGTTTGTACGTGTCATATTACTTTTCCACGGTAATCACAAACTGTGAAGACCCTACCTGTCTGTAGTGATCGAACTGCCGGACCTGTTTTGATAAACGTTTCCATGTCTGATATCTGTCATTGTTACAGGGTCCACTCATCTATCATAATTATAATTAATTTAATAATAATTACAATATTTATATAGCGCAAAATCTTGATAAAATCAAATCTAAGCGCTGAAACAGACACACACACACGCACGCACGCACACACTCGCACGCACGCACGCACTCATCTGTGGATATGTTTATGTACTGTTTAGGACTGGGCGAAGTAAAGCAGCGGGGAGGGGAGACGGGCACCGCCCTCATATTGCTGGCCTAAAGAAGAATGAGGTGTTTACAGTCTCACCCCTCTACGACCCTATCGTTATGGGAGAGCCTGTATCTTTACTTATTTCATGAGATGCAGGATTACTAGTGGTTAAAGCGTCGACTCGTAAAGGCTGAGGTATTGTATGATCGATTGTGATTTCCCTGTGGATGGTGAATTGATTAGTGTCCTGTCTTAAAAGCACGACCCCAGTTCAGCAAGCTGTAAATGGGTAGGCTACCTGTCCTGTTATAGAGACTGGACAGGTAAGGCAGCAAGGAACAGAAAATGGGTGCTGGTATCGTAATTCTGGCCTGGGAAAAGGACAATGTGACATCGAAAAACGATAAAAAAAAATCACATACATATGAAAAGACACCATCCACGTACGGACACCATACAGCATACAGACACATGTAGTGACATTTTATACATAGAGGTTCAGAAATGAACATCAAGATAATATAAGCATGTGTTAACTTCCTTTATGATTTTTTTTATCGCAAACTATGTCTTTCTGCTGTACGACAATCAAATATCAATGATTAATGTGGTAACAGAAATGGCATCAATCTAGACATACGAAACAAGTATTGTTCTCATACAAACAACCTGTAAAATACAAAACATATATGACAATATTCCTAATAATGAAGGTTTTGTTGTGTACATCAAGATTCAAGAACACGTCATGAAGAAAGAAAAAAAAAACGTTTTCTTCGGGACAAGTGAACAATGGACAAGTGAAAGTTTATTTTGGCATTATACTGTTCGATTTTGAATCTCAGATTTCGCATTCTTTGGAAAGACAGTACGTTCGGAACACATTTGTCTGTTCTGCATTTATAGATAA
>CM060310.1:40253229-40295729 GCA_030674185.1 Monoplex corrugatus
TATAGTGACGTAAAAGTAGCAAGAGACAGTGCACACGGACGTAATTTCCTGCACCCACTAGGAGGGAATATTAGGCTCAGTGATCTCCTATACCCACACACACTGTCACCACAAGCCACCTCGCTGTTCTAATCTTGTCAAGTGGCGTGAAGAAGAGGCAGATTGTCTAACACCTAAAAAGGTCTCCGGTCGCCAGCCACGAGGGATGATTGCAACAGACGCGAATGCACTCAACTGTTCAAATATTGGAGTAGTGCTTATGAAAACAGTTTAAGTGTTTCCGATTTTCTCATTAGAAAAACAGCAGAATCAGCCATCGCCATCGCCATGCTTTTATATGAGTTGGCTTACTGTGCGTATTTTAGAAAAAGGGTAGGTGTGCATAGAGATATCTGCATACCTTATGGCTATCTTCAAGTAGCACCACGTTTCATTTCCAAAACGCGGAACAAGGGATGAAGGGCGGGGGACTTGAGGATGATTTGAATCAAACCATAGGGTCTGTGTGTGTTCGGGAGACAGACTGTGTCAGCAAAGATGTCTCGGCGGTCTGTTTGGTTTGAATTTCGTGGGTTGGTTTGTTTTATTTGGCGGAAGGTCCAAACAGTTTATTGGTGCAGACATTTGAACAGGCGTGGTATATGTCTTAGATGAACGTGGGTCAATATCTGGGTATTTCTTGACAGCTGTGGGATGATGTAAAAGATCAGACACTGAAAACGTCTGATTCTGGTGAATAGGAATGTGTCTCCAACAATGTCTTGTCAGCTTTTGTGAATTGATCCTTGCCAAATTTGGGACAGTTGTGTAGCCAGGAAAGCTGGAGGGAAAGAGAACACCAGGTAAACCAGGGAGAAAATACTGGACGGACATACAAGGTGGCTGAGGACAGAGAGGGTGGAACATGTACTTGCGGCGACAAGGGATAGATGCATATGGAGGGCCATGATCGCCAACGCCATGCGGCTGGGCACATGATGATGATGATATGTAAGCCAGAATATTTACGGTTGTCAGTGTCAATTGAACATGGCCCATTTGGTTAATTTAAGATTTTTGGTCGTCGTTTGTTTTTTAATGTACGAAAGGAAAACATTTTTGTTTTTAAATGTTTTAAATGGTTGACATTGTCGGCAGTTATGACAAGACGTCATATGAATTACACAGTCCGTTATAAATGTTTCCTGTTTAAACGTGGCTACCATTTTGCCAACAAGTTCAGTCAGTTGTTGATAGTGACTTAGTCTGTCTGTCTTATTTTGGTACAAACTTCAGTAAGTTTTTCAGCTTTGTTTTCAGTGCCAGCAACAGTCATGGACACAGAATCCAACTGAAAAATCCATAAACTCAATGCGCTGCTTTGGTTCGAACACTGATTTCACAGGGTGAATGGTGAAACCCAACTTGTCCAACGTACAAATAGTCTATGTTACTGCATGCATGCGGAGTTCATGTGTGTCACTTACCGGTTGTAAGGGTGGATGGGGTGGGTTGTCTGTAGGTGGAGTCATTCTTTCTTACCTATCTTCAGGTTGTGGTGGAGTTGATGTTGTGGCTGATTTGGTCAGCCTGGTCTTCTGAGGCTGTGATGTCTTGCTCCTCGTGATGTGAGGAGTCGGATGGAGCATGTGTTCCAACCCCTCCGTCGTCTGCTTCTTTTTGTTTGCTTGTTTGTTTGTTTTTGTTTTGGAAACCCCATTCTTCTAGAAAGTTTCTGTGCCTTGGAGGTCTCCTCTGTCCTTTTTGTGATATCGTCATCTTAAAGGTTGTCTGTCGATTGGACAACTGATTTTTTTTAGATTGGGCGAAAGGCCGCAATGTATGGTGGTAGCACCGAACGTAACGAGTCTTGACGTGCATGGGGCATGTCCTTGTGGCAAGAAATGAGCAGACGGGACATATTTGCCAGTTTTTGAAAATTATATCTGGGTTGAACTAGTTCTCTATTAGTCTGCTTTTGTTTTAGGTCGTCCATGACATTAGCGACAAGCGTTAGACTTCCTGTCACTATATCTTGCATGCTGGCCTGTCGGTTGTCACGTTTCTGTGAAAAGATGTCCAGAAACTCTAATTCTGGGTTGAGTTTGGAGGTTTTGATGGACGGAATGTTCTTTGGTCAAGTACAAGACTGCAGCAGCTCCTTGATCTTTTTTTCTGTCTGTCACGTTTCTGAGTCCTGTGTCAAAAGTTGATGCAAGTGTGTCATTCACTTTGGACCCTTCTTGTCCGATGCAAATATATGAGTCGAAGCCAAGCAAGAATCATTGTCAGTGTCTGGTGTATCATCAGTTTCATTGTCGTCCATGATGTGGTCGAAGTCAAAGCTATCAGAAGCTTTGCTCTTTCTGGGTTTATCGTTTCCCTGTTCGTCTTCTTCGCCCATCCCGGTCGTGATATTTTCTTTGTTTCGGTTTAGGAGTTGCCGTTGCATAAGTTTGGACATCATGATGCCAAGTCAAGGTCACACGGACACCCCACCACCCCCACCCCCAAAAATCGCCTAAAATAAAATGTCGGTGGGCAGCATTTTTCAGGAACTTTTGACAATACATGCATTGCGTTTATACTGTTGCAACAATCTACCAATGTTCTTGCTTCACATGTAGTTTTAGCTCATCTAATGCTTCTTTAAAAGGTCATAGTGACCTGAAAAAGTACAAAATCTGGTTTTATGTGGTGCAAAAACTACTGGATGTTTCGTAATTTGTTTGCAATCGCGATCGAGATCGGAGTAGTTGTTGTGTTGCAGTTATTGCACATAAAAAACATTTAAAGCTGTCAGAACGAAATTATTCAGACCATTTGCATACATGTAGACACAATTCTTTTCTTTTGTGGGTTATGATAACGTTTGTCTGAACAGCAACATAGCCATTGGAAAATAAAGAGAACATAATCAGCTTTATCATTTGAGATTAAGAGACGTCGCACTGTTCTCAAATACGTTTTTAGAGGACCGCTGTCGCTGATTGACCTGAACCCACTGAAGACTCCACGGATATTTTTTCTTTTCCCCTCTCTCTCTCTCTCTCTCTCTCTCTCTCTCTCTCTCTCTCTCTCTCTCTCTCTCTCTCTCTCTCTCTCTTTCTCTTTCTCTTTCTCTTTCTCTTTCTCTCTCTCTCTCTCTCTCTCTTTCTCTTTCTCTCTCTCTCTCTCTCTCTCTCTCTCTCTCTCTCTCTCTCTCTCTCTCTCTCTCTCTCTCTCTCTCTCTCGCTGTCGTTCGCTCTCGCTGTCGTTCGCTCTCCCCCCCCCCCCAACTCTCTCTCTGTGGTTTTGTTTTATTAACTAGGTTTAAACCTGCGTAGTGAAATGGAAAACTGAAACTCTCTCTTCGTATTCAAACCTTGGGTTTGCGAGCGATAGGAATAGAGGTCTTTGTGTATAGTAACATGCAGACTAAATGATTCAGTGGGCATTGTGAGTTTAGTGACATGCAGACTAAATGATTCAGTGGGCATTGTGAATTTAGTGACATGCAGACTAAATGATTCAGTGGGCATTGTGAGTTTAGTAACATGCAGACTAAATGATTAAGTGGGCATTGTGAGTTTAGTGACATGCAGACTAAATGATTAAGTGGGCATTGTGAGTTTAGTGACATGCAGACTAAATGATTCAGTGGGCATTGTGAGTTTAGTGACATGCAGACTAAATGATTAAGTGGGCATTGTGAGTTTAGTGACATGCAGACTAAATGATTCAGTGGGCATTGTGAGTTTAGTGACATGCAGACTAAATGATTCAGTGGGCATTGTGAGTTTAGTGACATGCAGACTAAATGATTAAGTGGGCATTGTGAGTTTAGTGACATGCAGACTAAATGATTCAGTGGGCATTTTGAGTTTAGTGACATGCAGACTAAATGATTAAGTGGGCATTGTGAGTTTAGTGACATGCAGACTAAATGATTCAGTGGGCATTGTGAGTTTAGTGACATACAGACTAAATGATTATGTGGGCATTGTGAGTTTAGTGACATACAGACTAAATGATTCAGTGGGCATTGTGAGTTTAGTGACATGCAGACTAAATGATTAAGTGGGCATTGTGAGTTTAGTGACATGCAGACTAAATGATTAAGTGGGCATTGTGAGTTTAGTGACATGCAGACTAAATGATTCAGTGGGCATTGTGAGTTTAGTGACATACAGACTAAATGATTAAGTGGGCATTGTGAGTTTAGTGACATACAGACTAAATGATTCAGTGGGCATTGTGAGTTTAGTGACATGCAGACTAAATGATTCAGTGGGCATTGTGAGTTTAGTGACATACAGACTAAATGATTCAGTGGGCATTGTGAGTTTAGCGACATGCAGACTAAATGATTCAGTGGGCATTGTGAGTTTAGTGACATACAGACTAAATGATTCAGTGGGCATTGTGAGTTTAGTGACATGCAGACTAAATGATTCAGTGGGCAATGTGAGTTTAGTGACATGCAGACTAAATGATTCAGTGGGCATTGTGAGTTTAGTGACATGCAGACTAAATGATTCAGTGGGCATTGTGAGTTTAGTGACATGCAGACTAAATGATTCAGTGGGCATTGTGAGTTTAGTGACATACAGACTAAATGATTCAGTGGGCATTGTGAGTTTAGCGACATGCAGACTAAATGATTCAGTGGGCATTGTGAGTTTAGTGACATACAGACTAAATGATTCAGTGGGCATTGTGAGTTTAGCGACATGCAGACTAAATGATTCAGTGGGCATTGTGAGTTTAGCGACATGCAGACTAAATGATTCAGCGGATATGCAGAAAGTCATTTTCTGTCAACTACAAGAAGTAGGCAAAATATTCCAGTCGCCGGTGTTGTAGTGGTACTGAAACTCACGATCACTCGAGTGATAGATCAGTAGACAGGAATGAAGGGCAGAGAGTTGGTGTTTACCGAAACAGGGGATGACATATGGCTAGTGACGATGATGATGGAGGCCAAACTGAAAGTGAGGAGTGGGCGATACGGGTGTGGTGGCTGACAAGTCAATATTGACCCCCGCATCTAATGGGAGCCACCCGCTTGGAGAACGGGAGTGTTTGGGCGGTACGTCTTTGCTCGTGTGTCTCCCTCCTGTCTGCCTCAGCAACCTTTTCACTGGCTGTAAAGTGACTGTCACTCGGCTAACGAGCAAAACCACGAAATTGCGAAAACTGTACTGGGAGATTGCTTTTTCCAACTCCCCCCCCTCCTCCCCCCCCCCTTTTTTTTTTTTTTTTCCTAAGCGCTGACGACGAGAAATGACGGAGGTCAGATTTGGATTGACATGTGGAGCGCGCGTGCGCACGTGTTTTGTGTGTGTGCGTGTATGTGTGTACGTGTGTGTGTGTGTGTGTGTGTGCGCGTGACAGAAGTTAGACACATATTATTTCATTAAGGAATCGTTTTTTGTTTTGTTTTGTTTTGTGTTGGAATGTTGAAAACCATATTTACGTAATAGATCCGACCAATCGTGTGCGATCGTCTCTGTGATTATAGTGACCCATGATTAGATTTGAAGTCACGATGACCAAAAAAGGGAAAATGTTTCGAGAATATTGAAATTGTTAGTTATAAGCATGATCACCTTTCATTGCAATCATTCTTCGTTATCAGCAGACACCAGTTATGAAAAAAAAAAAGAGAAAAGAAAAGAAAAGAAAAGGAAACCTTTGAATCCAGTGAACTGTGTGGAATTTCGTGTATTATGTCACGATTTATCTGTTATTCTAGTAAGACTTCTTATTGTTCACCTATAACAGCCAGTCATTCCAACCCTCTTTTCTTCCATGTTACAGTCTATGGGAAGTAAAAGAAATAAAATAATTGTAAGATTATGTTGCTGATACGAAAAACAGATGGATGTTGTAGGCGATTCAAAGGGGTGGGGATGGGGGGTAGGATGTTGAAATACGGGATTAGACGAGAGGTTCAGTGTTGGAGAATTTGCCTCCACTCCTTTCCACACACTCGTTCGTTGTATAGGCACATGTACACACAGTCCACGCGCAGGCTTATTATTATTCCCTTTGTCTGTCTCTGTCTCTCTCACTCGAGTACACTTTTCTTTCTCTCTTTGCTTACGTTTCTGTCTCTGTCTGTCTGTCTGTCTGTCTGTCTCTCTCTCTCTCTCTCTCTCTCTCTCTCTCTCTCTTTCTCACTCTCTCTTTCTCTCTCTTATGTCTGTCTCTCTCTTTCTGTCTGTCTCTCTGTCTCTGTCTCTCTCTTGTCTCTGTCTCTCTCTGTCTCTCTCTCTCTCTGCCTCTCTCTCTCTCTGTCTGTCTGTCTCTCTGTCTGTCTGTCTGTCTCTCTCTCTCTCTCTCTCTCTCTCTCTCTCTCTCTCTCCCTCTCCCTCGCTCTGTGCATCTGTCCGTCTGTCCCTTTTTCTGTCTGTCTGTCTACCTCTGTCTCTCTGTCTCTATGTGTCTGTGTGTCTCTCTGTCTCTGTCTCTGTCTCTTTCTCTCTTTCTCTCTCTCTCTCTCTCTCTCTCTCTCTCTCTCTCTCTCTCTCCCCCTACCCTTTCCCTTTTCCCTGTCTCTGTTAACCCTTTGACTCCCAAACACCATCCACCATTTTCAAAAACCTAACCCTTTGACTCCCTCACCCTATCCACCAGGTTCCCGCAGGAAGTTGGTGGATAGGGTGAGAGCGTCAAAGGATTAAATTTTTGCTTTGCTAGTATGGTTGACAGTGCAAGATGCTGGTGGATAGGGTGCGGGAGTCAAAGGGTTAGCGTCTCTTTTTCTCCCCCTCCCCTCTCCCTCCCCTCACCCCGCTCTCACTATCTCTCTCACTGTCCCACCCCTCCTTCCTTACTCCACTCCCTCACCTCGCGCTCCTCCTTCCTTCATAGCCTCCCCCCTCCCCCTGCCCACTATCGCTGCTTCACTCTCATTGCTTACGTGTGTATGTAGGGACGTCATGGTGCTTTGATGCCCATCAGTTACAACCGCACCCTGACTGCAGACATCACCCAAAGTAAAAGCAACATCATTATTTTACGATCGCTACAGACCTGTGATTTTGTTGACTCCCCCGCGCGTGTGCACACACACACTCTCAAAACAAACACACACACACACACAACACACACACACACACACACACACACACACACACAACACACACACATACACACACACACACACACACACACACACACACACACACACACACACACCACACCCCACACGTGTGTGTGCCTGCATCCGTATTTCTTTCACTCTTTAACGGAAATCTGTTTCTTTTCCCAGAACCTTGGCAAAAGCGCATTTTTACCCGAAATTCCGGTGACAAACTTTTTTCTCTCTCTCTCTCTCTCTCACTCTTTTTGCTTTACACCACAGAAATACATGTATCCGTTTGTTGGGCGCCCACCCATGTTCACGGCACGATACTTATTTAGCAAACTTGTGTGCATGGTATGAACAGTGTCAAGTTTGTCGTCATGTGAGTAGTAACAGGCAGGTTGGGTTGTTGACAAGAGCAATGGTGTTTTGTTAAAGTTGATACAGTGACAGGGTGTCGTGCACTGAACAGCTGATATGTCGTGTTTGATATCAGCCTTGTTACATGAAGGCTGGCCTTTTCGCAGTCGAGTGTAGGCTAGGTAGGGTCTCAAGACCTGGCCAGCACATGGGATTTTGAGCAGGCTTAAAAGGCTTGTGTCCTGATCACCATATACATGGCACCTGTGACGTTAGTGCATATGGAATTCGTTCCGAGCGCGGACACGTACGTTGTCTTGAGAAACTGAAACTGAAATTGAATCTGTCCGGTGTATGATTATAGAGATCAAGGTCTATGTTTGATTATAGAGATCAAGGTCTATGTTTGATTATAGAGGTCAAGGTCTGTGTTTGATTATAGAGGTCAAGGTCTATGTTTGATTATAGAGATCAAGGTCTATGTTTGATTATAGAGGTCAAGGTCTGTGTTTGATTATAGAGGTCAAGGTATATGTTTGATTATAGAGGTCAAGGTCTATGATTATAGAGGTCAAGGTCTATGTTTGATTATAGAGGTCAAGGTCTGTGTTTGATTATAGAGGTCAAGGTCTATGTTTGATTATAGAGGTCAAGGTCTATGTTTGATTATAGAGGGCAAGGTCTATGTTTGATTATAGAGGGCAAGGTCTATGTTTGATTATAGAGGGCAAGGTCTATGTTTGATTATAGAGGTCAAGGTCTATGTTTGATTATAGAGGGTAAGGTCTATGTTTGATTATAGAGGGCAAGGTCTATGTTTGATTATAGAGGGCAAGGTCTATGTTTGATTATAGAGGGCAAGGTCTATGTTTGATTTAGAGGGCAAGGACTATGTTTGACAACAGAGGTCAAGTTCTATGATTATAGTGGTCAAGATCCATGTTTGGTTATAGAGCTCAAGGGCTATGTTTGATTATAGAGCCCAAGGTCTGTGTTTGGTGACAGAGCTCAAGGTCTATTTTTGGTTATAGAGGTCAAGATCTATGTTTGATTATAGAGCCCAAGGTCTGTGTTTGGTGACAGAGCTCAAGGTCTATTTTTGGTTATAGAGGTCAAGGTCTATGTTTGGCCATAGAGCTCAAAGTCCATTTTGGTTATATAGCTCAAGGTCCATGTTTGGTTATAGAGGTCAAGGTCCATGTTTGGTTAAAGAGCTCGAGGTCTACTCCCTCTTCCTTGCGGTCGAAGGATTTAGGGATGAATGGATATTTTTCCGCGTTATACATATTCTATATCTTACTGTAGATGCATCATTTTCTGTGGTATGCTTTGAAAACCATATCCCCCTTTTTTTCTTTTTTTTTTATCAGTGTTTCTACTGATCTGCCATATTTTTCTGTCTTCTTCTGGAGTCAATCTGTCGTTTCCTTTTTGTACGTACCACTATTAGTCCATATCTAGCCCTTTTCCCCTACAGATATTCACCATATGGAATCCTTCTGATGTTCACTTGCCAAGATATTTCTAAACCGACTTCTTTGTTGTGAAAATGTTCAGGCTGGAACAAGGGACCCGCTGTCCATTTCACAGTGTTCTTTTCCAGACTGTTGTCTAATGTTAAGATTTCTGTCGACTTCTACATCATCTTTAACCATAGCAAGATAGTGGCTTTTTCCTTGTCACTTTTCCTGCTGCTATTTTAAACCGATCAGCGTGTTTTCAGCTGTCGGCAAAAGTCAACAGTCAACAGAAAGGGAGTGCTTTGTCCCCGTTTAGGACCGCCAGCTGCTTGCTTGATCCCCTCGTGTTCACACAGTCCTGCAATGCTGACTTGACCACATGATATCAGTGATGTCAAGTCCGTCTTGTTGTTAGTTTAAAACACCTCACTAGCCGTGGCATGCAAGTCGGGTTGTTGACAAGAGCACAGAGATTTTTTAGTCGGCTGCCTGCTAAGTTGATAGAACAACAAGGAGTTATGAACTTGGGATATGATCTTTCCGAGTTCAGCCCCAGTCCGTTGTATGAAGGTTATCTTCTTTGCAGTTGAGTTTGATAGTGTTCAAAATATATTTACCCGCTCTTGTCAACTCAGTCGTGTGTAGAGCCCACCAGATTACTGGGGCATACTTTTCCAACTATGAACATTTGCCCAGTTTAGTCTTTCGGATGAGACAGTAAACTGAGCTTGGAGCACGTCAAAGATCCTATGGCAACAAAAGAAATTTCCCGGGGAAAATTTTGTCGGGAAAAAGAATATTTTAAGACGATAAATAGAAAAATGCTCGTATTGGAAAAAAGGGGGGAGATGGTGGTACACTGCAGCGACACACTTTTCCCAGGAAAACAACCACCTGGATTTCACATGGTAAATGACTTGTTCCATGGACAGCAAAGAAAACAAACGAGACAGTCTTGATGGAGGCAGACACAAGTAGATCACTCATAAGGAAGATTAGGAAAAGACAGGCAACATTTATAGGCCATTTTATGAGGAAGGGGGATTTTGAGCACCTGGTCACGGCGGGAAAGCTGGAGGGAAAGAGAGCACCGGTAGGCCCAGGGAGAAAATGCTGGACGGACTTGCAGAATGGCTGGGGACGGGGAGGGTGGGAGAGATATTAGGGCAACGAGAGATAGAGGCAGATGGAAGTCCATGATCGCTAACGCCATGCGGCAGGGCACCTGATGATGATGATGAAATGACTTGTGACCAAACAAGGACTAAATGTAAATATTTTATGTGTTTTTTGCGAATAACTCTTCTGGGTGCTGTCATATTTTGCTGACATAACAGTCTGTCAGCCACTTGATCTATTTGGCTATTCCCCCCCCCCCTCCCCCTACAGAATCATCTTGTATAATCCTTTAGATGCTTCCTTAACTGCTCTCTGTCTCTCTCTCTGTCTCTCTCTCTCTCTTTCTTTCTCTGTGTATGTTGTTGTGTGTGTGTGTGTGTGTGTGTGTGTGTGTGTGTGTGTGTGTGTGTGTGTGGTCTGGAAGTGATAAATGGAGCGAAAGGGATGGTATCTGCAGCTCGCTCTATGCTCTGTGGCAGCACGTGCACGACGTTTTGCTGGAAGTCTGTGAGGAGGATTTATACTGGCAGGCTTTTGTTATATGGGAATGGAACTGATTGTGCATGATGAATCTCTTTTGTGCAAGCTCGAGATTGCAAAGATTATCTGAGACAGTGAGAGAAATACCTTAGAAAGACTTTGGTAAGAGGCTTTTTTTCCGACATTGTATAAAGTATTCGTGTTAGTGTGTTGAAACACATCAGTGGATAGTGTCCATGCAATTTGTAGTGAACACAATTCTCTTGTTTTCCTGCAGACTTTGTTTATGCTATTGTTCATAGAACAGTGGTGTTGAAATTTGAAAAGTCACAATAAACATCAAGACAGTGATAGTTGTACAAGCTGATCTGTCTTAATGTGAGTGAATGCAAACACAAGTCAGTAAGAGTATCATAAACATGACTGGATGACGTAAAAGCAGTTAAGATTACAGCAAGCGTCTTTACGTGCATTTACTGGAGTTTTACCCTGGCTGAGGGGAAAGGTCAAATGAAGATGGGTGTGTGTACCCAGGACTGTTGATGGATATCTGACCCTGTTAGGTGTTGTTGGTGGTTACCCGTTGTCAGGTGTTGTTGGTGACCCTGTTAGGTGTTGTTGGTACACTAGCCGAGGAAAGAACGGGACACGGCATCTACAAAGCTGCTCCAAGAGAAGTAAGGACACTTCACTGCCCAGTAATGTTGATTATTGACCACTATGGATATTGAAGTGAAGGGGTGAATACTTTTGGCAAGGAAGTAGAGGACGATGGGGTGGAGAATAGAAAGAATGGGGGGAAAAAGACAAAGTAAGGAAGTAGATATCTGAAGAGAGAAAGGAGGAACCATAAAGCCTGAAAGCTTAAAATGATGACGATGAGGAGGAGGAGGAGGAGGATGTTGATGATGATGATGACGACGACGACGACGACGATGATGATGATGATGATGATGATAATGATGATGATGACTGTTTGACGTATGTTCTGTGTCGTCGTGGATCATGACGGTTCTTTTTTCCCCTTTCATGAATTTTTTTCCCTGTTCACAGCCTTCTACATATTTTGACATGACTACATCTTACATGGAATATTTTCAGTTATATGTACATTATATACCAAAAGAAAAAAAAAACAATAAGGCCGTGGGCTTTTATGTTCATCCACAATATAGCATTTGGGTCGCGTCATTTTTTTTCAGTTGTGTCTTACATTCTTAGGCAGAACTATCCCTGTCTCTCTTTCTCTGTCTGTCTACATACAGTGCTCGTCTCAGTTCATCTCTTATCATGATGGCTTCTTGTTCCGTTGCTGAAGTAAATATTCTTGGCATCTTCTTGGCTTTTTCTTTCTTCCTGGTATGGTTTGTTCTTTTTAGTTCGTGTGTCTCTCTCACCATCTCTCTGTCTGTGTGTGTGTGTGTCTGTGTGTGTCTCTCTTTTTGTCTGTCTCTGCCTCTCTCTTTCTCTGTCTTTCTGTTTTAGTCTCTCTCTCTCTCTCTCTCTCTCTCTCTCTCTCTGCCTGTCTGTCTGTCTGTCTGTCTCTGTCTTTGTTTGTCTGTCTCTCTGTCTGTCTGTCTGTCTTCTCTCTCTCTCTTCTCTCTCTCTATGCTATCCGTCAATCTGTGTAGAGTCCCTCCAAATACACTTTCTAAACATAAACAAAATAAAGGAAACAGAGAAAACGAAGACAAGGTAAGAAAGGAAAGAAGATAGACAGATAGGTAACGAAAACAAAAGAACGACGAGGGGACTTTTTTAAAGGGAAAATGAGGTAAAACCAAAAAGAAGAAGAAGTAAAGCTCTTCCCAAGAGAAAGAAAGCCGGTATCAAAGTAAGAAAGAAGGATCAATACAGAAAGACACGGGTCAATAAAGAAGAAGAGAAGGAAGAGACAAAAACTGCGATGCGTCAGTTGTGTGGAGGAAAGGTGGAAGGATCAATAGGTAAGAGTGGGCAGAAGCTGGTACAAGTCCAGATTGGGCCAATTTGGACCGGGAACGTCGTCAGGTATCAGTCTTTGTTGTTGGTCAGCCTGTGTGTCTACCTGTAGCAACTCCCTTGTCATCTGGCCATCGTCCGTTTGTCTTCTCGACATCACGATTGTTAACGAGTTATTATGTTCTGTGTTGTCATGGATCCTGATGGTTTCTTTGTTATGCTGGTGAAAATAAACAATCTTGTTGATTTCTCCCCTTCCTGTTTGGTTTGCTCTCTTTTTGGTCTGTCTCTGTTTGGCTGGCTCGCTGTCTGTCTCTGTCTGTCCATTTTCCTTTTTTTTTCTTTTTTTGTTGTTGTTGTTGAAGTTTTTGCATTGTTCGTTTGTCTGTCTGTCTGTCTCTGTCTGTCAGGCTGTGTCTGGCTGTGCCTGTCTATTTGTCAGTCAGTCTGTCTGTCTGTCTGTCTATCTGTCTGTCTGTCAGTTCTCTTTTAGTTTCTCCATGACCGCAAAAGAGTGCCAAACGTTATGTGAGCTCGTAGCAACGTGGGTATTTCAGTTGCTGTTTTAATGCAAAAGACCCAGTTTTAGGAATACAGAGGTCTTTTAAATAACGGAATGAATATTGTAAACCAATAAATCGTTTGTTTGTTTGTTTGTTTGTTTGTTTGTTTTTGCTTTTGATTTTTTCGTTTCATTTTCGACTGCTGCTTTTTTCTTACCCAGTTGCTCATTCTGCCTTTTCATTACGCTCCAAACTCTTTTCAGTACAGCTCCAAACTCTTTTCAGTACAGCTCCAAACTCTTTTCAGCACTGCTCCAAACCCTTTTTAGTACAGCTCCAAACTCTTTTTAGCACAGCTCCAAACCCTTTTCAGCACAGCTCCAAACCCTCTTCAGCACAGCTCCAAACCCTTTTCAGTACAGCTCCAAACCCACTGAACTGACGTCACCATAACAGCAGGCTGCGAAGGGTCGCAGAAATTGGAACTTTTTTCTGTCTCGACTTTTGCGGCGCATCACTGATATTGATATTATGCTGCTCATTGTGAACACAGCACAGCCTTAAGTTCATTTATTCGAGGTCTCAGTGCCAAGAAGCCCACAGGGGTCAGAGATGTCCAGCTGCTATAAGTCACCCTGCACTGCTGCTCGGTCACTTCAGTGGAGTTTTACAGTTCCTGTTCTGATCCAGATTACTAAGGACACTATCTACTAAACCTCACTAATGACAGCAATCACTCAGTTCAGAAGCCAGACCGAGTGAAAGCCCCCCGCCCCCGCCCCCCTCCCCCAAGTAAGGAGACAACCACCATGGACCTCCAAAGATCACCATCAGTGACAACTGCCATGAACCACTGATACCCAAGACCAAATCTGGAACAATTTCGTTACAGAAACATGATAATGAGAATGAAGATGATATTGCTGTGGCGTTACATTTCGAGAGTGTGGGACTGCTTGACAATGCTGCACTCTGTGCTTACTTTTGTAGTATATTGTGCTGCACTCTGTTCTTACTTTTGTAGTATGTTGTGCTGCATTCTGTGCTTACTTTTGTAGTATGTTGTGCTGCATTCTGTGCTTACTTTTGTAGTATGTTGTGCTGCATTCTGTGCTTACTTTTGTAGTATGTTGTGCTGCATTCTGTGCTTACTTTTGTAGTATATTGTGCTGCATTCTGTGCTTACTTTTGTAGTATGTTGTACTGCACTCTGTGCTTACTTTTGTAGTATGTTGTGCTGCATTCTGTGCTTACTTTTGTAGTATGTTGTGCTGCATTCTGTGCTTACTTTTGTAGTATGTTGTGCTGCACTCTGTGCTTACTTTTGTAGTATGTTGTGCTGCACTCTATGCTTACTGTGGTAGTGTGTTGTGCTGCACTCTATGCTTACTTTTGTAGTGTGTTTATGCTGCACTCTATGCTTACTGTGGTAGTATGTTGTGCTGCACTCTATGCTTACTTTTGTAGTGTGTTGTGCTGCACACTATGCTTACTGTGGTAGTATGTTGTGCTGCACTCTATGCTTATTGTGGTAGTATGTTGTGCTGCACTCTATTCTTATTGTGGTAGTATGTTGTGCTGCACTCTATGCTTACTGTGGTAGTATTTTGTGCTGCACTCTATGCTTACTGTGGTAGTATGTTGTGCTGCACTCTATGCTTACTTTCAAAGTCTGTTGTGCTGCACTCTATGCTTACTTTTGTAGTGTGTTGTGCTGCACACTATGCTTACTTTTGTAGTGTGTTGTGCTGCACTCTATGCTTACTGTGGTAGTATGTTGTGCTGCACTCTGTGCTTACTTTTCATAGTATGTTGTGCTGCACTCTATGCTTATTGTGGTAGTGTGTTGTGCTGCACTCTATGCTTACTGTGGTAGTATGTTATGCTGCACTCTATGCTTACTTTTGTAGTGTGTTGTGCTGCACACTATGCTTACTGTGGTAGTATTTGTGCTGCACTCTGTGCTTACTTTCATAGTATGTTGTGCTGCACTCTATGCTTATTGTGGTAGTATGTTGTGCTGCACTCTATGCTTACTGTGGTAGTATGTTGTGCTGCACTCTATGCTTACTGTGGTAGTGTGTTGTGCTGCACTCTATGCTTACTTTTGTAGTGTGTTGTGCTGCACTCTATGCTTACTGTGGTAGTATGTTGTGCTGCACTCTATGCTTACTTTCAAAGTATGTTGTGCTGCACTCTATGCTTATTGTGTAGTATGTTGTGCTGCACTCTATGCTTATTGTGGTAGTATGTTATGCTGCACTCTATGCTTACTTTTGTATTGTGTTATGCTGCACTCTATGCTTACTGTGGTAGTGTGTTGTGATGAACTCTATGCTTACTGTGGTAGTGTGTTGTGCTGCACTCTATGCTTACTTTTGTAGTGTGTTGTGCTGCACTCTATGCTTACTGTGGTAGTGTGTTGTGCTGCACTCTATGCTTACTGTGGTAGTGTGTTGTGCTGCACTCTATGCTTACTGTGGTAGTATGTTGTGCTGCACTCTATGCTTACTTTTGTAGTGTGTTATGCTGCACTCTATGCTTACTTTTGTAGTATGTTGTGTTGCACTCTATGCTTACTTTGGTAGTATGTTGTGCTGCACTCTATGCTTACTTTTGTAGTGTGTTATGCTGCACTCTATGCTTACTTTTGTAGTGTGTTATGCTGCATCTATGCTTACTTTTGTAATATGTTGTGCTGCACTCTATGCTTACTTTTGTAGTGTGTTGTGCTGCACTCTATGCTTATTGTGGTAGTATGTTGTGCTGCACTCTATGCTTACTGTGGTAGTATGTTATGCTGCACTCTATGCTTACTGTAGTAGTATGTTGTGTTGCACTCTATGCTTACTGTGGTAGTATGTTGTGTTGCACTCTATGCTTACTTTTGTAGTGTGTTGTGCTGCACTCTATGCTTACTTTTTGTAGTGTGTTGTGCTGCACTCTATGCTTACTTTGGTAGTATGTTGTGTTGCACTCTATGCTTACTATGGTAGTGTTGTTTGCTGCACTCTATGCTTACTTTTGTAGTGTGTTGTGCTGCACTCTATGCTTACTGTAGTAGTATGTTGTGTTGCACTCTATGCTTACTGTGGTAGTATGTTGTGCTGCACTCTATGCTTACTATGGTAGTGTGTTGTGCTGCATTCTATGCTTACTTTTGTAGTGTGTTGTGCTGCACTCTATGCTTATTGTGGTAGTATGTTGTGCTGCACTCTATGCTTATTGTGGTAGTATGTTGTGCTGCACTCTATGCTTATTGTGGTAGTATGTTGTGCTGCTCTCTATGCTTACTGTAGTAGTATGTTGTGCTGCACTCTATGCTTACTATGTTAGTTATGTTGTGCTGCTCTCTTATGCTTACTTTTGTTAGTGTGTTGTGCTGTACTACTTATGCTTACTGTGGCAGTATGTTTGTGCTGCACCCTATGCTTATTGTGGTAGTATGTTGTGCTGCAATCTATGCTTATTGTGGTAGTATGTTGTGCTGCACTCTATGCTTACTTTTGTAGTGTGTTGTACTGCACTCTATGCTTACTGTGGTAGTATGTTATGCTGCACTCTATGCTTACTGTAGTAGTATGTTGTGCTGCATTCTATGCTTACTTTTGTAGTGTGTTGTGCTGCACTCTATGCTTACTTTTGTAGTTGTTATGCTGCACTCTATGCTTACTGTGGTAGTATGTTATGCTGCACTCTATGCTTACTTTCATAGTATGTTGTGCTGCACTCTATGCTTACTGTGGTAGTATGTTGTGCTGCACTCTATGCTTACTTTTGTAGTGTGTTATGCTGCACTCTATGCTTACTGTGGTAGTATGTTATGCTGCACTCTATGCTTACTTTCATAGTATGTTGTGCTGCACTCTATGCTTATTGTGGTATATGTTGTGCTGCACTCTATGCTTATTGTGTTAGTATGTTGTGCTGCACTCTATGCTTATTGTGGTAGTATGTTGTGCTGCACTCTATGCTTACTGTGGTAGTATGTTGTGCTGCACTCTATGCTTATTTTGTAGTATGTTGTGCTGCACTCTATCTTACTATGGTAGTATGTTGTGCTGCACTCTATGCTTACTGTAGTAGTATGTTGTGCTGCACTCTGTGCTTACTGTGGTAGTATCTTGTACTGCACTCTATGCTTACTTTGTAGTATGTTGTGCTGCACTCTGTGCTTACTGTGGTAGTATGTTGTGCTGCATTCTATGCTTACTGTAGTAGTATGTTGTGCTGCACTCTGTGCTTACTGTGGTGTATGTTGTGCTGCACTCTATGCTTACTTTGGTATATGTTGTGCTGCACTCTGTGCTTACTGTGGTAGTATGTTGTGCTGCATTCTATGCTTACTGTAGTAGTTGTTGTGCTGCACTCTGTGCTTACTGTGTAGTAGTTGTGCTGCACTCTATGCTTACTTTGGTAGTATGTTGTGCTGCACTCTGTGCTTACTGTGGTAATATGTTGTGCTGCACTCTTGCTACTTTGGTAGTATGTTGTGCTGCACTCTATGCTTACTTTGGTAGTATGTTGTGCTGCACTCTGTGCTTACTGTGGAGTATGTTGTGCTGCACTCTATGCTTACTTTGGTAGTATGTTGTGCTGCACTCTGTGCTTACTGTGGTAGTATGTTGTGCTGCACTCTATGCTTACTGTGGTAGTATGTTGTGCTGCACTCTGTGCTTACTGTGGTAGTATGTTGTGCTGCACTCTATGCTTACTTTGGTAGTATGTTGTGCTGCCTCTATGCTTACTTTGGTAGTATGTTGTGCTGCTCTCTATGCTTACTGTGGTAGTATGTTGTGCTGCACTCTGTGCTTACTGTGGTAGTATGTTGTGCTGCACTCTATGCTTACTTTGGTAGTATGTTGTGCTGCACTCTATGCTTACTGTGGTAGTATGTTATGCTGCACTCTATGCTTACTTGGTAGTATGTTGTGCTGCACTCTGTGCTTACTGTGGTAGTATGTTATGCTGCACTCTATGCTTACTTTGGTAGTATGTTGTGCTGCACTCTGTGCTTACTGTGGTAGTATGTTATGCTGCACTCTATGCTTACTTTGGTAGTATGTTGTGCTGCACTCTGTGCTTACTGTGGTAGTATGTTAGCTGCACTCTATGCTTACTTTGGTAGTATGTTGTGCTGCACTCTATGCTTACTTTGGTAGTATGTTGTGCTGCACTCTATGCTTACTTTGGTAGTATGTTGTGCTGCACTCTATGCTTACTGTGGTAGTATGTTGTGCTGCACTCTATGCTTACTTTGGTAGTATGTTGTGCTGCACTCTATGCTTACTTGGCAGTATGTTGTGCTGCACTCTATGCTTACTGTGGCAGTATGTTGTGCTGCACTCTATGCTTACTTTTGTAGTATGTTGTGCTGCACTCTATGCTTACTGTGGCAGTATGTTGTGCTGCACTCTGTGCTTACTTCCTTAATTTGTTATGCATCAACTAGGCCTGAGAGACTCAAAAACCCGCAGTGTTGTCCAGGAAATTTCACCAACGTCATCAGTGTCTTGTCCTTAACGTGGTTGAGACTAGACTGTGTGGTCCCGTGTTCCCCTCGAACCCCCCAAGCACACAGTTCTGGGTAGAAGCTGGTCAAGGCTGAAAAATCCGACAGTATTTGGGGGTAAGAACCACGACCGTCCACTCCACTGTGCAAACCACTCCATCATGTAGACTGGTGTTCACCAATAGTTTATGTAGTACTGATAGGCAATTGGTTGCCATCTTTGAGTGACGATCATCAACCTGAAAATTGTTTTTCTTTTAAATCAATAAAGAGGTATTATTCGTACGGTTTGACTATCACTTAAACATATTTTTGTCTTTTTGGCAGTGAAAATTAAGGGATCCAAAACAAGTGCAACTGCCCGCGCCCAAGCAAACAGGAACCAGAAGAAGAAGCAAACCAAAGCAAGCGCGTATTCAACACAACAAGACAAAACAAGCGCAAATTTTCGGCCAACCCGCCTTTGTCAAGCGCGAATGCACGGTCACAAACAGACCGCAAACACCACCAAACGACTGATAATAAAAAGAGGACCAAAAACTTCCTTGCCGCCTCGTCCAGTGGATAAAAAGGGGACCAAATGAAATGGGACCAAGTGAAAATTAAGTTTTCGTAAATGAAAGAAAGTGAATTAATCGTACGGCTTGACCATTTTAGCAAGTTTTTTGTTGTTCTTCTTTTAGCCTGCTCGTTCCCTCCCCACCAGCCTCCCCTCGCAACGCCCGTGAGCACTCCTACTCCACCCTTTTTCACTGCCTCGTTAATTCCTCCCTCTTTTCCGAGTTCATTTTGAGAGGAGAGATTGTGATTAAGATGAAGAAAAGTAGAGTGGGAGTACTGTTTTCCTAGGGCGGATGCTGCACTTCGCGATGTTTTAAGTTTGGGGGAAAAATAGCAAGACATCATCTACCATCCTTTCGTGGCTTCTTACCTGTACACCACTTTCCTTATATCGCTTTCCTGTCCTCTTTAAGGTATATCCACTTTATATTCACAGGTTATCTCTGGCCAGATAGGCCTTTCAGAAAATCTGTGGTGAAAAAGCCACAAAAGCTAATAGACACGTCGTACATTTTTCTTGAACACTTCAGTTTTTAATGAACTATTTTCTAGATTAGATTTCATACTGATTTTCAAGAACTGTTAAGAACATATCCCGATAGAGTGTTTCGTCACAGAACAAAGTGAGACGATGATGACGTCACAGAATCACCTCCCTTTGTATTGGAGACGTTTACTTCTTTATTTTGTATGCCTCCCCTCCCCCCCCCCCCCTTTTTTTTTTTTTTTTAAATTAGAAAAAGGGTACGTTATGTTACGCATCCTGAAACTGCAGATTGTAGGGGCGTCACTGATGACTGCGACGAGTTTTCTCCATCTCTCCTGGTCCGCTGCCACTCTCTGGGAACTGCTGAAGTTCAGGCCTGTCCATTCTTGAATGTTATCTTGTCATGTTTTCTTTTATTTTTCCTCTTCTTCTTTGACAGGGATTGTGCCTGGCTGGCTGATTTTTGCAAAACCTGAAAATCTTATTACATGTCCGTGCCACTTCATTTTGCATCTTTTTACTGTAATCAAAATGGGCCAATAGCTTGTTTGATTCTACTGCGTAGTCTTGTTGCAATGCAATGGTTGCATGAAATGTGTAGAATCTTTGGATATCGTCTCCTGTCCACGGCTTGGACCTTGTTCTGTAAGTCAGCTGCGAGACCGTAGCATTGTTAGTATGGCTTGAGCATCATAATATGAAGACATTATAGACAGTCTAGTAGCAGCTCGAAGTTGTTGGTGTGGCTTTACTATCTTATTTTAAAGATAAAAATGTTGACACTCTTAGTTGTAAATATGGTTTAGTTATCTTACTTTTGAGATAATTAAAATGATGATGATGATGTGTATAAGGCGCCAACTTTCTGATTCAAGAATCAAACCAAGGCACGGACTCTCATCATTCACCAAAGCAATCACCCAGCAACGACCAAAACTCCAGGGCACGAACCACACGCAAACTTGGAGGGGGGAGGAGGGAGACAGTAGGGGAGAGGGGCGTGTGACCCCTCATCCAAGCCGTCATCCTCCCTCCGTCTCATGCACACACACTTAAGATGCTGAGTTAGGGTACGCGCAAGCCTGTTACGCGAGTGACCTTAGACCCAAGTTGTCAAACTAACAGTTACGATGGTCATGATATTCTGTCTCTGTCTCTCTCTCTCTCTCTCACACACACACACACACACACACACACACACACACACACACACACACACACACACACACACACACACACACACACACACACATACACACACACACACACACACACCACACTCACATCCACACACACACACACACAACCACTCACACACACACACACACACACACAACCACACCACACACCACGCACGCACACACACACGCACACACACACACACACATACACACACACGGCGCGCGCCACACACACACACACACTGTTTCACATGTTCTTTCTTTTTCTCTTCTCTTTTCCCTTCCGTCTGCTACTCATTTTCTCTGTCACTCACTCTGTCTTGTTTTCATATTGTGAACGAAGACTCCATCCAGAAAGACAAGAAGGCTAATTCGGCTTCACAGGGAGGGACCTGGGAAATAAAATTATCTCTCCATTATTTTTATGCCAGGTCAGCCTTGCGAATGCCCTGCTATTTTCGGCTTCCAACTGCCGAGAGATCTTTTAGCGTGTGCAGGCCAGAAGGCACACGGAATCCGACTCGATTTTTACGTCTTTTTCTAAAAGACAAGGCGTTCACTTCGATTTTCATGTCGAATTTAGGAAAAACGTCGATGCCTCGAGGGGAATGGAACCCTGGAGTTTAGTTATTGACAGACGAACGTCTGAACCATTCCGCCACCTTTCTCCTCAGAGATGGCGATGACTGAATAGGGATGGCGATGAACTGAATCGGGCAGGGAGCCAGCCCCATCTACGCGCGGGGTGGGGGTGGGGGGCAGGTGGGAGGAGAAGCAGTGGTCACATTGGTGGTGTCGTGTTGGGCCAAGGCAAACTTGGTGCGGACGAAAGACACAGGCCTGCCGGTGATTAGCTTTCCCTGTTTACTGTTTGCTCATCCGGGGTCTGATGGGTGCAGCGCTTTACTTCCGGTTGGCGGTTGGCTCCTCTGGGTTGGGTCGGGTCGGGCCAGGAGGACTGGAGATGGAGCAAAGAAAGGTGTCTGTCTGTCGGTCTGCCCGCAGGATTGGCAAGCTTACTGTTCGCGGCTTTCGCTCATTAGTACTTTACAAGTGTAGGGGTGGGGAGGGTGGAAACCCACTGACATCTTTATAAAAATTAATGATTTGTGAGGAAACCCATCAGACGGGAAGTCTGACGCAGATTCTGTGTGTTTGGTTTTCTTTCTTTCTTTCTTTCTCTCTCCTTTCTTTCTGTCATTTCCGTCTTTCTTTTTTCTTATCTTTTCTTTTCTTTTCTTTCATTTTTTTTTTTGGGGGGGGGGGGGGGAAGCTGGGTGAGTGGGAGGGGTGGGAATTGAGTTTGAAAATTGAAACAAGATTGTCAAACCTTAATGACAACACGTTTTCTTGCAATTTTAGACACTGTCTACATGTAGGTAATGGAAGTGTATCATGTTCCAGTGTTCAGTGAAAGTGCACCAGTCTCAAACGTTTGCTGTCAGTCACTTCTACCACTGAGATGAGGGGAATTTCGTGAAATCAAAAGCCAAATTTTATGTAGTATTATTAACACATATATTTTTTCTGTTTTTTTGTTTGTTGTTTGTTTGTTTCTTTAATTGGTTAGTTTGATACAAATTGAAAGCTTAATACAGTACGTCACATTATGCTAACATTCTGTCTTTCAATCATCGTCCAGTTACAGGCATATTTTCACAATTGTGACTTCAGAAATTCTTTATTCATGGTCAGTTTGTTATAGTCATGGATTCTCAGAGTGCTAAACAGTTGACAAACACTTGGTTGAAATCTACTGAAATAAGTTAGTTTAATCCATGTTAATGTAACTTATATAATGTGCATGCCCTTTCAAACTTCTTCTTTGAATTCCATGACCAGTTCGATCTTTTGGGGGACTCATGGGACGGAGGACTTGAATCGCCATTTCTTTTTACTTTCGTTTTAATGGACACAGTTCAGTACATACTTCAAAGACAATTGTTACATAGTCTGAACGCAGATTTCTGGCATATGAAAATGAAGAATTGAGTTATGTCTGAAATATGTTCACATGTGCAGGTATCACTGATAAGTGACCATGAAGGAAGAAAAATATAGTAAACTAATGTAACTAACTCACAGTAAGTTTTCAAGAAGATAGATTTATGATAGTGTCATCTGGCAGATAACTGCTTTGGGTCTGTACTGCACTTTGCCTGTTGATGTAGTGCAACAAGTTGTCGATCCATATAGTTCGAGCATCTCCCAGAGCATGTGTCTTGGTCTGCGAAGACAAGGATGGAGCTGCTTTTGGTACTCGTATCTTTTGTCACAGAGTTGCCAGAGGACAGAGACAGCACTCGTGCAGCTTCTTGCCTTTCTGACGTCAAATGGGCTTCACACAACAGGGGACCCACTCTTGTTCACTGCTCCAAGATCTTGGCGGTGATCTTGCCAGTGTGACCAAAGAGAATACTGCCCTCTTTGGTGTGACCGACAGTGGAGATGCAATGTATGTGCTGCAACATTTATTGCCCCCCTTTTTCTTCCATATGGGCACCGTAACCGCTTTTTGCTAGTCATCCAGGACACAGCTGTCCTTCATCTCTTGGAGTTCCGTCCACACCTCCCACCTGATGTTTTCTATAACATCATTTTAAAAATTATCCGGTAATTGGGCTCGGTTTCAAGCGGTTCATGAGTACTGTAGAAGAGCAGAATGGAGCGATTATAGGAACAGTGGTTATCAGGTTGTGTTATTTTCAGCCAAGAGCCATAAAGCTAATCCTAAATTATCATTATTATTGTTACTGTTATTATTATTATGATGATGATGATGATGATGATAATGATGATTATGATGATTATATTATTATTATTATTATTATTATTATTATTGCTGTTTGGTCATTTGAAATGTAGATCTATCTCTTTTGTAAAAGAAAGAAAAGAAAATCCTCGACAAGGCAATTAAAATGACAGTTCTCTCTGTTTCTGTCTCTCCGTCCCTCTCTCGCTCACTCTCTGTCCTCTTCTATACTCATCGTCCTTTTCCTTCTCCTCAGTTTCTTTCTGTGTTGGTCGGTGTGGATGTGTGTAAAGGATGTTAGTGTTTGGTTATACTGGGCTGTCATCCCCTAACCACGCCTGCTAAAGTTTGCCTGTGTGGCGGGCAGGGTCTCATCGTAGTCCTCCTACTTGAGCCAATTAACATACCCCTGTCCTGGCACTCCGCCCACACGCCCTGGGGATGTGAAGTGCATTTTATAAATAGCTCACCTCAGCTCCTGCAAGTGGGGTTGAACTTTCCATGCTACCTCCGGCAGGTCAGCATGTTTCTGTTTGTTAGACAAGCAGAAATCATAATGATTGTGTCATAACGGAGGAACATACAGCGCTTGACAAATTGTTTGCACATAAGCATGACAGTTTTGTAACATACAGATGATAATATGGCGCTGTGCTCGTCCGTTCACAGATTAGTGCGTGTTATGTATTTCGTACTGAATAAGTATAATACAGCAAGCACAACAACAAAAACAATTTTCCCTCTCCCCGCTCCTCCTTCCTCCATTTGCTCCCAAAATAAATGTAAACAAAACTCTCACAAGCATAGCAAATCCCCTCTGTCCACCTCACGCCGCTTCCACACCCACCACCCACCTCCACCTCCACTCTCCATAGAAGGAAAACCTTTCTGAAATCTCATAATTAAAGCATTACTCTGTCTTACTTTTTAGTTGTTTCTTTATCTGTTACTTTATATATAACAAGCTTTTTTCTTCGTTTGTCCGATTTGGATAAACAGAAGTGAATGATTTCACCCTCCATAGTACCTCCATCTTTTATGTGTGGAATGAAATTGTCATCTGGTTAGAATGCTGTCTTTATTGAGAAAAAGTCACTCTCTTACTTTAACACCCATACAAGGTGAAAAAGGACCAGTACGCTTACTCATCCGTCGGATCAGCGGGACAGTCCGTCCAATCATCCCTCCATTTATCTGTGACTGAATGGGCAGGGGAGGTGGGTTAAATTTTTACCTGAATGTATTTATATGTGATGAAACAGACGACTTCATTATTCTTCTATATAATATGCAGGAAGACAGGGCAGTGGGATGAATCTGTTAGTGGCCACAGGATAACACAAACATGTCGTGGTGCTGAGTCACAGTTGTTCAGCAGACTACCGTTTGAAGTGACAGCCACACCTGATCCCTTATCAGATCGCCGTTAAAGTTACGGCGAGCGCATCAGAGATATATTCATTTTGTTTAGCTTTCGTAAACAGACGCCCATTTGTCGCTCTTGTGTTAAACAGAGCTCAGTGTATCTATCCTGTATCATACAAAGGTTCACTCGTCCAACTTCAGACACTCGCAGCGTGGGGACGACATCGCTAAAAAGTAAACTTGTGGTGATGACAATGTTATTACTAGATATGAAATCGTAACGAGTATGGTGGAAATTGCGAAAATATCGATAAATACTTTGTCACACACGTTGAAGAAAAAAGAGAGGCTGACTATTGACAGAGGAGATCAAAGTCCCCGGTGACCAAAGATAGTCAACTGTGCTGCTGTTGAGCCCCGTTATGACGTGAAGTGTGGCGTGCGTGTGTGCACGTACAGAAATAATTCTGTCTTCAGTTTGCCTCCAGGCGACATAAGACAGGTTGGGGAGCAGGGAGATACCGCCATAGACAGACAACTGTCGTTTTTAAGACAGGCGTTTTCGGGATATTTATTGATGTAAATAATAGACGACCTTTTCGTTCCCTTGACCGCAAGTTCAGAAATTAATTGCTGTAGAAATAAACTAGTGAAAACTGTGTATACACATGTTTGTGTGTCTGTGAAGCGGGGGGAGAGAGAGGGAGAGAAAGAGAGAGCCTTTGCGGATGTATACTCTAACTTTCCTAAAGACAATATTATGATTACGAACTTCAGTACTTAAAAAAGTTTACTCAGTGAGTCTCATTGCAGATGGCGCATATAACTGTGCCATTTTTATATCAGGAAGTGGGCATAGCAGTGGGCGGTACAATTTCTCCAATACCATTCGTGTTGGCAGTAGAGGTCTTGAAGGCAGCAATGAGGAATTCAGGTCTAACTGACCTCGGAAATCGATATCATCCATCCACTCTAAAAGTGCTTTCCACAAAGGACGAGAAAACCCACACACTTCTGAAGCAGTGATCAGTCGCCTCATCCGAGATGAGTTTCAAAGCTTTGCACTACGGAAAGGAAAAAGTAGCCAACAGTCATGTTTACTGTAGCCAACCAAATCATTCCAACAGTTACAGATAACCAGTCAAGACACCCGGAAATTGATATTATGACTCCCTTTAGTTGCAAGAAGGTGAAGAAACCAAGCAAGAAGCAGAAGAAATCCTGCAACTAATAAACCAATGTGACTTCCTTGGCAAACACAGTCTGGTGCCTGCACTTCATGCTGATTCCAAAGTCCGGTCTGTGTTGATGTACGATATCAGTACTAGGATAGTGGAATCGTTAGAGGCCAAAATGAACAAGTACACGAGGAAATGACAAGATGTCCCACCTGGTCTCATTGACGTTGGGCTTTGTTATGGCCAGACAAAGCTGAAGCTACCCCTAAATCCATCGTCTAAGAATATAAGATGGGAACGGTCAGGCTTTAAGGCATGCTTGAAGAATCGGGAGATAAGGCTGTGAGATCAATTCAACCACGCCGAAGACAGGCAGAAAATGGAAAGTTCAAGAGGAGGCAGTAGACGCAGTGTAGGAAAGCTTAATAGTGAAATAATTGATTACACACAAACCAATAGGCAGGACAGGGATCAACAAAAATGGAATGGTGCTCAAAAGCCAAGTGAAAAATAAAGGCGAGGTAATACAAGAGATTAAAAAAGTAGAGTATGTCAACAGACTGTGAAGGTAGTCCAAGCAAAGTCAACAGAGACAATACTCTCCAAAGAAGCCTCAGCTGGAATGACATGTAGCGTATGGTATCGTTTCATCCTTCGGTCTGTATATGACCTACCTTGGAATGCGAATCCGGTGAAATGAGGGAAACCGGATGACGCTGCGTTCCTGCCCCGCCAGGGCAAACCAACAGTGGAACATGTCCTAGTACGTGCAAAGTGGCGCAAAGCCAAAAGACGGTACACACAGAGACAAAATCAAAGGCTTAAAGAGCTCGCACAAGCGATCAGTCTGCCAGGCCACCAAAGGCTCATACAGCCCTCTATAGAGGAGACAGCAAACTGTGGCCTGAAAAAAAAACTTGACATCCGGAGCAATGACAGAGTGCACAGAAGATCCTCCACAATGGAAAAAAAAGAAAACACCCAGAAAACATAAGCAAGAGTGGCATGAGACCGGAGATAATTCTCCACTCCCATTCATCAAAACAAATGATTCTGATTGAACGTGCCGTATGAAGACAGAATGGTGGAAGCCCATATCTACAAGACTGTAAAGTATGCCAGTCTAACCAGCAAGAGTTTGAAGTAAGGAGGTTGATAGAGAGATCAGCCTATGGCCTCATGAAAGAGCTCACGAGTTCTGGGAAGGGCCACAGTCCTAACTTTAATGGCAGAAGAAGTTGAAAAGAGTTCAGGTGGATCCGGTCGAGGAGGAACAAAAGTGATCTTCGTAAGATGTAAAATGTCCCTATATATTGCAGATGCCCACTAACTCAGTAGTAAAGACATCCGTCACAAAAGTGATGTGGCCGTGAGATGCCTGACCACTTTGGATACACGGGTTCAAATCCAGGTGGAGCAAAGACGTTCTGCCACCTTGCAGGTGCAAGTTTGAACCCAGGTGGAAATGAAATAGAAATAATGGCTAGAGCAAAAGACCATCCAGAAGTCGTGGCCTGGATGCCGCCTGGCCTTCTCAGAGACTATGGAGTTTAGGGTCAAAACGTTTGAGAGGGGCTTCTTCTCTAAGGACCTTCATGTGTCCACCTCTCCCAAGAGTTTTGTTGTTGTTGTTGTTGTTGTTGTTGTTTTGTATGTTACTGTGACTTGGGACTGTTCAGCTTTTGTATCGAGGCCTAATTGGAAGAGTTACTAAAGAGTCGGGTCAGTTTCTGTGTGAGTAGTGATTGCAATTTTAACCTTGATAAGTTATACTTGACTAGCAATAGTGACTGGCTATAGTTGAGGTGTGGCTGTGTGTGGACTGTGAATACTTCTGGAAATTTCTCTATTGACAGTGGCTGTTAATTATGCTGTGTATCAAATTGTGTTGACTGGGTAGAAAAAGAGTAGTAGGTATTGGATTATTATGTGTGTATGCACATAATAATCCAGTGCATTCCATTCTTTGTCTTCCTTTTCAATCTCTTCATTTTAAAGAAGCAAATCTATTGTATGGGACATTTGTGCACCTCAGACCAAACCCCTAAACGGTCGAGTGGAGGTGGTGTTATTTATTGGTATTATGTGTATCATTGGTAAGCCAGTACTAGTTGTAGTATCGATGTGTTGTATTTTAGACTAGAAACAATTTTGCTGGAGTGCAACTTGATGTGGTTGAAAGCCACAGCCATAGTTCTTAACTATACATCAGATGATGTTTTCATATGGAGCATAATTTTATGAGTGCTCCTGGTTTTCAGTTTTCATTTTTGGCTTGTATTGACCATTGTCGTGTAAACAGTTGCGTGCAGCTAAATGCTCGAAAGCACGGACTGAATAGGCTACCTTGACGGACTGTACCACTTCCTCTGTCTTCATCCTGCCATTTGAAAAGTGTCAGAACGGCAGCCCATACTTCGTAGACCCTACAATAAGCGAGAGAGACCAGGGCTAAGGGACATCCTCCTCTGCAGATAAGTGAGGAATTCAGTCTCCTTTCAGAAAAGGCTGTCAGACAGTTTATCATGGGTGTGTCTGGTATGCAAGACATCTTCTTCAGACTGTTAAAATACTTAATTGAATGAATGAATTGAATTAAGCTAGTATTATGTAATAGTGATGTTTTAGAATGTTAATTAAGTTTGGAAATTTTATCCTCGTGTCAAATTCTGTCAAAGAATCTTACTCCTTGTGTGGGGAAATCACTGCACCTCCAACCACCCTAGATAGTCGAGCGGAAATTATACAGTAGGTGACAGAGAACTGGGTCAAGATTCACACGCCTAATGGGTTGAGTGTACATTAGCTCTTCATCCGTGCGCGAGCGTGTATGTGTGTGTGTGTGTGTGTGTGTGTGTGTGTGTGTGTGTGTGTGTGTGTGTGTGTGTGTGTGTGGTGTTTGTTGTGTGTGTGGTGTTTTTCATGAGGTTTGTGTATGTAGAAGACCTTAGAGTTGTGTAACCTTGTTTAATATTGCTCTCTTTTAATTTTTTAAATACTCGTTTGTGTTTCTTGTTTTGTTATCTTTTGTTACATATCAAGTTTGATTATGTGGTAGTAATATGAAATGCAGTGAGCATGAATTGGACTTGGACCGTTTGCTCTTTTTAAACAAATTCATTATTCAAACGAATTTATTAAAGTGGGTTATCGAATTATTATTGTTACTGACATTTTTGTGACTGCTTTCCCCCACCTCTTTTTAAAGTGCGCACTATACTGCTGTTGCCACATCATTTAAACAGGGTGGATTTCTCACCCTTGAATGCCGAAACTGTTTTAGCTGGGCAGGTCTTCACACCTCCCTCCACTCCACTACCCAGGATCTTTTCCTGTGGGTTGATCTTCAACCCTCTCCCAACTCCCTGTAAACACCCTCAGCTCTCTTTAGTTGGGTAAGTCTTCATCTTTCTCCATCCCACCCCTTTTCCCCACCCCGCTCCCAGAGTGTGTCTTTGCTGTGTGTAATGAAGGTGTGAGTGTGCTGGGTGTAAACAGGGGTAGAGCTTATACATAGTGTGTCACTCTCCTTGCCCCCTTCAGCAGGATGGAGGAGGTACCAGTGTGGGCGGTGTTCAACACTTCACTGCACCATTGGAGTGCAAATCCTCTCATATGCTAGATGTACGGCTGGTACCAATGACACCTGTAGGGTTGGATATAGCCACACGCACCAGTATGTACATGGATATAAATAATTATGTCAGGTTTTGGTGTAGCGTTTACTGTCCTATAGTTGTTGTTTTGCACTCTGGGTTCGTTTGTGAGGGGACAAGAAATATTATTGTAACGTACACGTACACGGATGCAGACTACGCATGGCGTAGACATGGATAGTTACTGTACTGAGGGGAATCACTTTGTTTTAATATACAATATAATTGTATATGATGTGCTCTCTGTGGTTTTCCATTGGTTTTATTCTTGCTTTTATTGCTTTTATTCTTTTCTCCCCATTTGTGGCCATGCATGTGTGTGTGTGGGTGTGTGTGTGTGTGTGTGTGTGTGTGTGTGTGTGTGTGTGTGTGTGTGTGTGTGTGTTGTGTGCGTGTGTGTGGTGCGTGGCGTGCGTGGTGTGCGTGTGTGCGTGTGTGTCTTTTCGGCGCTTGGATTTGATTTTGTCGAGATTTGCGCTATATAAATATTGTAATTATTATGTATGCATGTGCGTACGTATGTATGTATGTATGTATATATGTATGTATGTATGTATGTATGTATACGCTTAGATTTATGTATGTATGTATGTGTGCATGTATACGCTCAGCTTAGATTTATGTATGTAAGTATGTAGGCATGTATGTATGCATGTATGCGCTCATATGTATGTAGGTATGTATGCATGTATACGCTCAGCGCTTAGATTTGATTTTATCAAGATTTTGCGCTATATAAATAAAAATATGTTATTATTATTACTGTCTATTCGAAGACTCGCATATCAACCTCTCTCTCCTCTCTCTCTCCTCTCTCTCTCTCTCTCTCTCTCTCTCTCTCTCTCTCTCTCTCTCTCTCTCTCTCTCTCTCTCTCTCTTCTCTTCTCTCTCTCTCTGTTCTCTCTCTTCTCCTCTCTCGTGTCTCTAACACAACACAACACACACACACACACACACACACACACACACACACAAACAAAACATACGTACACACGTACACGTACACCATCACCACCACCTCCGCCGCTGCCACTGTCTGTGCCACCATCACCGCTTCATCCATACATAGCCCCTATCTGTCCTACTCACACATTATCACACAGGCTACAAACATTCATTTTACTATTTTTAGCTACTTCTTACTTTTAAAACATTCATTAGTTAACGTTATATTGTAATGAGTACTTTTGAAGAAAGGCCGAGCCAAGGACTCGGGAAACGGACATCAGTATGTCAAATACAATTTTCTGAGGGTGAAATTTTCTGATGAAAACATCTTCACCATCCACCACACATCTTCATTAGAAGAAGAAAAAAAAGAAGTATCAGCCACAGCAAGATGGTCAAGTCATACTGGCAGTCTCCTTTTCCTCGGTAATTCAAAACAACAGAACACAGAGATAGGCGAGAGAGCGACCCAGAAAGGCAATCAACTCCCTTGGCTGTTAAGATTGACATCTCTTGCTTGCCCTCACGCCATACAGGTGGTGACCACTGAGCTGTAAGTTTATACCTCGGTGATTTTGACCTGTAGAATTGGCGCATCTCAATCCATCTTCAAAATTAATGTCAAAGTTATCTCTAAAAGAGACCAAAGAAATAAGAGGGAAGAAGGGAGAATTTTTATAATATAATCAAAGCACATAACTCTTGAGAATTATCTCCCATGTTGTATATAGAACTTCTCAAATCTAACACAGTTTGCGCTACCCATTCGCTAGCACAGAAGCAGATACAAAGTACAAAAACAGTAAGCTCAGAACACTCCTCTTGTACTTTGTATCTGCTTCTGTGCTAGCTGAATGGGTAGCGCAAACTGTGTTAGATTTGAGAAATTCTATACAACATGGAAGATAATTCTCAAGAGTTATGTCCTCTGAAAGAGACATTAAATTCAATACAACTGCTGCCATGGGTGTCAGCCACAGTTATAAAACACACACACACACACACACAACACACACACACACACAAAACACACACACACATCACACACACACACACACACACACAACACACACACACACACACACACACACACACACACACACACACACACACACACACACACACACACACACACACACCACACCACACACACACACTCACTCACACTCACACTCACAACGCTCGCACTACTTCCCAAACCGTATATCCGTACATTCCATGTTCACCTGCAGTTCCGTCATGCGCGACTGACTGATATGTTGAGGTCCAGGTCAAAGTCACTTTTGGGTCTCTTCAGTAGTATCACTTTCACGAAATAGACATCCTGATGAAGAAAGCTCGTAGTATTGTGCGATGGCCCTTTCTTTTCTCTGACTTCTCGTCCACAATCTCATTAAACATATGCACAACATTGTTTAAAAGTTTTCTAGTTTTAACTGACGGATTTAAATGACAGTATAGATTTAGTTTAACGCTGATAGAATATTATGCATAATTCCAGGCTGAACATTGAATTCTGTAAGTTTTGTAGAAGTGAATTTATTACTGGCGTTTTATGTTTTTTGTTTTTTTGTTTTGTTTTTGTTTTTGTTTTGTTTTTTGTCAATAAAATCAGCGTTCGCATTTAAGTTTTGCTTGGAGTCTAAGATAGTGCCCAAAAATTAAATTTCATTTGCACAGTCTGCCTTTTGCCCAACAGTTGAAAGACGAGGGATTTTGCTTCCCCCTTTTCCCCCTACAATCTATTAATAATTCTTTCGTTTTTATGACTTGTACAACATGATTGTTTTCGTTGAACAAAATGTTGAATCTCTCAACTTGCCTGGAATACGTTTTATCAGAATTAAAAAGATCTCTAGCAGAATAATCTGAATATTTAATATGTGTTGCCTCAGTATCAGTTCAGTCATGTCTGTGAAGGGTAAACAAGACAGATGGCAGACCAGTCCCATCAGCAGCAGCAGCAAAACAGGAACGAACTACCGATTTCACAGAAATATAACGGACAGACTGAATTCGAGAAACAGGAAAATAGTGATCCAAAGAATGAGCTTGGGAACGACTTCATGTATTCTTTTCTCCTTTAAAATTGAATACGCGTTGTGATAGTGTGCATGGATACAATTTGGACAACGCAGTTAGATATTTGTCCATTCCCGAACAAACATTTGAGTTTGTGGTCTTGATTACCCTCTCTCCACCTTCTCCTCATGCATGAACCTTGTCGTCTTTCCCTTCCCCCCCCCCCCCTCTCTCTCTCTCTTTTATTATTTTGTCTGTCTGCATCTGTTGCTTAGTTCAGTGTTTCTATTACTGTTTCTCATTGTCTTTCTGGCTTGCTTGTTTCCTTCTTTCCTCTGTTCCTTCTCCCTCTCTCTCCTTTACCTGCGCTCAGAGACAGAGGAGTTCGTGCTTCTGTTCACCCGTTCTCCCTTCCATTTTCGCTTTTTTCTGTCTGTCTGTCTATCTGTCTGTCTGTCTCTGTCTCCTCCTTCCCTCCTCCTCTTCTTCTTCTCCTCTTTTTGGCTTTACCTCTCCATTCCTTGTCCTATTTCTTTTTTCTCTTCTCCCAGTTGGCGCTCTCTCTCTCTCTCTCTCTCTCTCTCTCTCTCTCTCTCTCTCTCTCTCTCTCTCTCTCTTTTTTTTTTTTTCTCTGTTCTGTCCTATCGCCTGTCTCTCTCTTACTGTTCACTCCCACTTTGTTTCTATCCCGTCGACCTCTTCTTCTTCCTCTGTCTTCCTTGCTTAATTCTGTCTCTTATCTTTTCCGCTACCCCGCTTCGTTTTTCTGTTCCCTGCCCTATCTTTCCTCTCTCTCTCTCTCTCTCTCTCTCTCTCTCTCTCTCTCTCTCTCTCTCTCTCTCCCCTATCACTTTCTGTCATTCTCTCCCTTGTCTCTCACTTCGTCTTCCTCTTTGTTTTCCTCTCTATTCCGTCATATCTCTTCTATCTTTTCCCACCCACTTTCATTCTTTCTGTCCTGTCTCTCCTCCTTCCTCTGCTTTCCTCTGTCTATTGTCTTTTTTCTCTGTTCTCTCCGGTCTTCTGTATCTCATTGCTACTTTCTCACTGTCTGTCCCTCTTGTTTTCATACCCCCCTCCAGTCTCTTCTGCCCTCCCTACATTATCGTATTTGGTGCGGGCCAGCAACATGTACATGTATCCTCCCTACTAAGAACTAACGCCACACCTTCCTCACCCCCCCCCCCCACACACACACAAGATTCTTGCTCCTTATGTTACAGTCCGCCGCCTCATTCCTAGGCTGCTGGGCGGATGAGGTTGAGGCCAGGGCAGGACAGCACATCAGGGATGTATAGATAGATGGAGAGTGCTGCTCATCGTTTACAGCTGAGATGATGTAGGTGTGAGAGAGAGAGAGGGGGGGGGGAAGAGAGAGACAGAGACGGAGAAAGAGAGAGAGAGAGGGAGGGTGATTATCGGCGTGGTGGGGGCGAGGTGACGGAGGTCAGGGTGAGGGATGGCAGTGGTATGGTGCTGATGTTGATCGTAGAAGAGAATCGGATGTGTAAGTTCAGGTGGGGTGAGACCGAAGAGTGTGTGCGTGTGTATGTGTGTGTTGAGGGGGGGGGGGGGGGGAGGGTGGCATAGGTGAAGGGAATATATCGATTTCTACCAAAAACTTTGTCACTTACCTCGCCAAAGCAAAATGGAAAGATAACGTAAGTGAAATTGTCAGAGTCTTTGTAGATCTAGTTGTCCACTCGGAGTTCTGCCTCGTCAGCCAAGAGTCAATTGCTTTCTGTTAATCTGATGGAGATATGGTAACAAGCTGTGATTTCACCGCTTTTCCCAAGTTCTAGAGTCTTTCATAATAAATAGTATCCCCACCTTCTGGAAATTCTGTACAAGAAATTTCCGCTTTTGTGTCACTCTGTTCCTGTTTTGTTTCCTTTGCTTTCTGTTATTTCTTCCTATCATTTGCTGGTCCATTCTCCTGGATGTGTTCGATGAAGTCTTAAGTACTTTTTCTTAGGATTGATAACTCGGTACATGTATTAAGTGTATTTTTGGCTCCAAGGAGGTGAGATATGCGGAAGCAATTTTAGGTAAACTACGCCCGTTTTTATACATGTTTTGGTGTCCTTAGGTATGCTTATATTTGTATTCTGGTGTGTTTTTGATTAATCATCCTGTGCGATAAATTGGACGGGGTGGTCAACGCCAGGGGCATGTCCTTAAATTATGTGCGCGAATGCATTGATGTGTGTACTTAACATTCTTTTCTTTTTTACTTTCCTGTTGAAGTTTTGTATGTTTTGAAACGGTTATAGCCTTGATATGGCTGTACAGAGTCGGCTGGGCTTTACACAACAATAAGGTTAACAGTAATAGTAAGAGTCGTGAAAACCTTTTGTCAGCCAGTTTTACTTTAGAAGAGGAGAGACAACCAGAAGTCGCGTCTGGTTAAACAGGGGCTGTAGGGTGGTGAATGAGAGAAAAATTGAAAGGATCATTCGTGTAAATACATGTAGGTCACAGTGACCTAGGTTTTATGGGCACTGGGGTTGTCGTGAAGAGGGAGCGTTCTGCTGGTACTCATATTTGGACGCTGCTCGTTAATGGATTGCACAAATTTGGGCATAATACTTTCTGCATAATATCTGGCAGTAAGAGTAGACTGTTCAGGCAAAATGTTGACCCCTACAGTGCCTTGGGATGTGAAGAAAATGGAGAAATGTCTCTTCTGGCTTCGAAAACCAGATCTCAGTACAATTTGTCTTTTCGTCGTTAGCGCCCACCCGCGTTTGGTTGAGCCGGTAGTTTGGGATGCCATTGAAGATGATCCATGTTTTGACATCTGTGATCATGTCGTTTAGGGCCTTCTGGTTCTTAGAACTCTGAATTATCTGATAGCCATTTTCTTCTCAGTATCATACCATATGATCTGTTGAACTGTGCCAAATGAAACACCACAGGTTTCAGTTATTTCATGAACTGAAGTATCCTCATTAACTACTTTCTTCCAAATGGGTTTTCCTCTTTTGAAACTATCAGTCCTATGGCAAACTGTCCTGTTTGACACGCACTTGTATTCATCAACTCGCAGATCCGCGTGAATTTTGATTGGAACGTTTCCAAGTTTGAGCCTGATGAAGACATGTTATCTAAGGTGATCTTACTTAGATTCATTTTTCGCACGCACTGTTAGGTTCATCAACATATGGCTTGGCTCACAAACTTCAGATTGCATCATTATGATGTTGTGCATACTAATAACGCAGAGACTATAGTTTATCTCAATACAATTTAAAAGTATTTATTATAAACACTTTAGAAATAATAGCCTGAATAACAAGATGTTTGAATCAGTTCTCGTATGCACGAACTGAACAGTTTGCTCGCTTCAGGCCTCACTTAGAAGTCCACATCGATACTTGTCTTTCACGTCGGTTTTTTTTTTCCACTTGGAACTGTCAGTCCGTCACAGCTCACTGTCCTGTATGACACCCATTTGTCTCTATACACGTCTGTCATATCGACATGAATTGTGTTTGAACCTTGTGAAAACAGCATCTGAACTGCTCTGTGCTAGGGTCCAGTTTTCTGACGCACAGTTAATGATATGCAGTTAAACAAGGTATGGTGTAGTTAAAATTTTGTATCTATGAATAACTCAAAGGCTGCATTTTATCTGGATACAGATTAGGAGTATTTACTATTAACAGTCCAAAAATTACAACCTAACTGTCAACCCTCGTATCTGATTTGTTTGTTTTTGTCAGCTATTGTTTTCCTCAGATTTGATTGTTTCTTGGATAACGAACCAACACAGTCGAATGCAAACAAACGGAAAATATACCCCGCCCCTGCCCATCTCCCACACACGTACACACACATTCACACAAACGGGAAGGGAAAGAGAGAGAAAGAGAGAGAGAGAGAGTGTGTGTGTGTGTGTGTGTTTGTGTGTGGTGTGTGTGTGTGTGTGTTTGTATGTGTGTGTGTGTGTGTGTGTGTGTGTGTGTGTGTGTGTGTGTGTGTGTGTGTGTGTGTGTGTGTGTGTGTGTGTGTGTGTGTGAGTGGTGTCATTTGAAATAACTGTCAGTAGATCGTATAAAAATAATTGAAAGGAATTCGTGTACACTAGGTAGAAGAGACACCGACTTTACTGCACTGTATTATGGTAAATGTTAAAAAAGTTATTTGTTGTATTATTTAGAGTGACATGCTTGTTGAATCTCATATTTAATACATTTTTCATGTCGCTATATTGATCGTGTGTGTGTGTGGGTGTGTGTGTATGTGTGTGTGTGTGTGTGTGTGTGTGTGTGAGTGTGTGTGTGTGTGAGTGTGTAGTGCTTGCGTGCGTGCTTAGGTATAACTATGTGAGCAAGGATATATTGACTGTTACGGACGTATCTCTGATATGTGAGGGTTGTCGCTGAGGCTGGGGTTTAATTTGGATCACGGGGATTATAAAAATGAGCATGTTGAGGCATATTCCAGGATTCCTCGGCTGATTCACTTTATATACAGACTTAAAACCACATTTGGCTTAGTAATGTGGCTTGTCAAAGAGTGGATAGTTTCAGACTGAAAAACCAGATCTGGCTTAGTAATAGGGCTTGTCACAGAGTGGATAATTTCAGACTGAAAACTAATTTGACTCTGTAATGTGGTTTGTCAAAGAGTGGATAGTTTCAGACTGAAAACCATAATTGGCTCAATAATGTGGCTTGTCAAAGAGTGGATAGATTCAAATTTCAGACCACATTTGGCTCATTAATGTGGCTTATCAGAGAGTGGATAGATTCAGACTTAAGACCACGTTTGGCTGAATAATGTGGCTTGTCACAAAGTGGATAATTTTAGACTGAAAACCACATTTGGCTCAATAATGTGGCTTTCAAAAAGTGGATAGTTTCAGCTTAAGACTACATTTGACTCAATAATGTGGCTTGTTTGAGAATGGATAGTTTCAGAGTGAAAACTACATTTGGTTCAATAATGTGGCTTGTCAAAGAGTGGATAGTTTCAGCCTGAAAACCACATTCGATTCAATAATGTGGCTTGTCAAAGATTGGTCAGTTTCAAACTGACCAATCTGAAGCTATCCACTCTTTGACAATCACATTATTAAATATACACAAAACTTGTCAAATGACGTTCTCTTCAGGTTTAGGAAATCAGGGAAACCCTTTGACATTTTTTTGTTTTCCTTTTTTTTTTTTCTTCCTTTCTCTAAATCTTTTGGTCTTGTTTCTTCAGTGACATATGTGTAAACTTAACAAATGCCAGTTGCCTGAAAATTGCCGCCTGTCTCATTTCGTTAATGAAATATGTGTTGTGGGTCTTTTTTCGTGTGTTTCTTTTCTAATGACATACAGAAAAGTAAGTTATCAGTCAGTATTGCTTGACCATAGTTTTAGAAGATTAAGATGAAAGCAAACTGGATGCCTAAATAAAAACAGTTTTATTGTATAAACTTTGGTTGCTGAGCTATGTTGATTGTTGTATTCGAGATATTAAAGGTATTGAGATAAGAAACGATTTCTAAATTTGGCGATATGGGTGGAGAGAGAGATAATTTATGTCACATGATCATGTAAGGATCAAAGTGAAATAGGGAGTGGCAAAGATTCGTCTCCAAGTCTTGTTTGTCTTTGAACAGTTTTCCTCAGATGAGTATATGCTCTTTGTTTTGATGGAAGGATTCGAAAGCTGAATTACCCCGTAAGTTTTACTCCACGGAAGACGGCTTTCATGAAAAATTATCGGTTCTGTTTGCCCAGACCGCAAATGTGTTATATGCTGCGTTTCACTTGAATATGGGCCCAAACTATTCGCTGTGATACATGATTTTAATTGTTGTTTGTTTGTTTACTTTTCTTTTCTTCATGAGCACATTTTGCTGGTGTGTCCAGGGATCACACAATTTTCCTGAGCTAGGGAACTTTTTCGAACACTGAGGAAATGGATAAACTTTCTGACAACTGTTTCATGCTCACCCAGAAAGTTTTCGCTCGAAAGTCTAAGTCAGGAATGGTCAGTACGAACACTGCGTTCGCGAATCTTTGTCCGATGTTTCGAGGCCCACATCAGGCTTCGGACAGAAAAGAGAGAAGTAAAGTTGCCACATGGACCACCCACCCATAGCTGTCAGCCTTCATGTTCGGCGGCTGAGCCAAAGACTGCCTCTGAAGAATCGGCCAACGCTTTCCACATGCTGAACCCTCAACCGGTTGCATCCATTGTCTACAGACGGACAGGGCAAGATGGTGTTTGGTTTCTCACATTATAGTGTGTTTGCAAAGATAATGATTTGTATATTTTGTGGATGGTCTTAGTGCATCTCGTGGTGATGCGTGTATTTTTTCAGGATTTTTTTCCAGTCTGGTCACAGACTTGTGATATAATGAAGGTGTGAATTTTTGAATCCTGTGAATACTGACTGACTCTAGATGTGGATATTGTACTACCTAAAAAAACAATCTTGGTGAACTGTGATTTTGAATATGAAATTAGAGAGCTAAATGATTTTGATTAGACAGGACGTGTTCCTGGCTCTTTGTATTGTGCGGGGCTGATCTAGTGTTCTTTTATTATGGAAGAGATGGCACTTGTCTGTTCTTGTAAGTCTTGTAAGTGACGAGTCTTGACAGTGTCGATATTTATATCGAAAGAGTCCCTGGCATCCCCACGTGGGTGACCAAGGCATGACAGCAGAAACAACTATCAGTGATCCTCAGTGTCAGTAAAAGTGGCCAAGCCAACGTCGGGAGGCTGAAGTCCAGAGGGAGGAAGGGAGGTGCCACCAGGCCCAGTTGTAACGTAGTGATGGAGAATTTTCCGGTGCGATAGGAGAGGGCGTGGTACAGCCATGAAGAAGGTCACATGGATGTTGACTTGGGAACGATAACGTAGGTGGGTGTACCGGGGATGATGAAGGTCACATGATGACTTTGTTGGGTGTCCTGATAGATTGGAGCTAAGTCGGTTTTGTTTTTGCTTTGCGCTTCTTCTCTCTCTCTCTCTCTCTTCTCTCTCTCTCTCTCTCTCTCTCTCTCTCTCTCTCTCTCTCTCTCTCTCTCTCTCTCTCTCTCTGTCTCTCTCTCTGTGTCTGTCTGTCTCTGTCTGTCTGTCTGTCTGACTGTCTGATTGTCTCTCTCTCTCTCTCTGTCTGTGTGTGTGTGTGTGTGTGTGTGTGCGCGTGTGTGTGTGTGTGTGTGTGTGTGTGTGTGTGTGTGTGTATGTGTGTGTGTGTGTTGTGTGTGTGTGTGTGTTCGTTCGTTATTTCTTTTAACGTCTATTCACATATGTGCTTTTAGACGGGGGGAAAAAAAAAAAAAGGTGCGTAAGGAATGAATGAATCTATGTAATCATGAAGGCATTGTATCAATTAAGGTAACAATTAATGTAACATCAAACAAATTAACGAACAAAAGAAAAACAATCAGAACATTATATCAGTCAGGCTTCATCGGATTTCTCGGGGCTGTGTGGGAGTTACAGGTATAAAACAATTGGGCTAAATCAAAGGAAACGACCTACAGGACTGTGCAGTAAACGTCTAGCAATGTGTAAATACAGAGTGAAATCAGTATGTTTCTGTTTTAAGTTTGTAAATGACGCAGGGAAATAAGGTCGCATTCGCTGACAACACAAAAGGTTATAAAATCACCACAGATACATTTGATGGTTTTACTAAATTTAGTTCGAAGTGAATTGAGAGTTAATCTGTAAGCTAAAGTTATCTCTTGCCTTGTAAAACACTGGTAATTTACCGAGAAGGGGCGAAGGTCACATTGCGCTTTTACTTTGTTTTCTAATATAGCATTCATTTCATGTTCAGAGAGTGGTAAATCAAGTTTAGTACTGCCAGCCCTATTCATTGCTGCATTTTTTGCTATTCTGTCGACCCGATCGTTAAAAAGGATACCACAGTGTGATGGGATCCAACAAAAAGTAACCTGTGTATTATTTGTTATTAAACAGTGAATTAGAAATTTTATCTCAAATATTAACGAACTATTTACTTTATGTTCGCAACATTTTAAGAATTGTAATGCAGATTTCGAATCTACACATAATAGGATACTAAACAAAGTTATGGGTAGACCTACTACATATTTCAGTGCCATTAGGATGGCAACTAATTCAGAAGTGAAGATTGAATGTCCCTGTCCTAAAGAGTAAGCCTTTTCTACTTTAAATTTAGGAATTAGAAAGCCAGCACCTGCTTTACCATCATCTAGAACAGAGCCATCTGTAAAGATTTTTAAGTAATGTGAATATTTTTTGTGTAGATGTGACAGAACATCAGTTGCTAACAAGTGTGGATTAATATCTTTTGTCAGGTCAGTATCAGTGTAGTTGATATCAAAAATAGCATTGGACAGTTCCCAGGGGGGTAGAGGACAACATATCATTTTATGTGAAACTTTGTTAGGTAATACGTGAGAAAGTTTGAAGAGCTCATTTGTGTAAGTGGATATTGTTTCTTGTGACTTTATTGTTCTTGCTCTCTTGGGGAAATGGATGTCAGACCGAATTTTAAGTTCCGTACTGGCATAATTAGCTACTGCATTTGCTCTAACTATATATTTAGCAGTTGATAACTTCCTCCAATCTTCAAGGAAAGGATGCCGGCTGTTTTATATACTTCTTGTGTTTTTGTATACACCGGTACCCCAAGAGCACATTTAATAGCTTTACTGTCTAAGCTTTGAAGTTTTTTCAAATAGCATTTTGGAGCTGAAAAATAGACCTCTTGACCATAAGCCAACTTAGATCTGACTAAAGCTGTGACTAGATGTAACAACGTTTTAGTGTCCTGTCCCCAGGACTGATTATTAATAATTCTTATTAAAGTATAGCTTTTCATAGCTTTACATAACAAGGCATCAATATGTTCTTTCCACTGTAAACTAGAAGTCAATTGTACTCCCAGAAATTTCACGTGAGTAGTATATTTCAGTTCCTCATCACCAATTTTAAACAACGGTACTTCTTTCGGACTGAGACCATTATTAAAAAGCATCATGTGTGTTTTTTCATTGGCTATTTCCAGACCGTTAACTGTCAAGTAAGTGGAAATATTATTAATTTCATGTTGATAGGCCTTTTTAATGTATTTTATTTCTCTCAAGGAAGTCTTCCTTTTTAACGAAACATTCATCCAGATCGCTATATCATCAGCGTACTGAGCAACGTTTACATTGTTTGAGACTTGAGTTGGTAGGTCATAGATCAAAATATTAAATAATAGAGGAGATATTACGGAACCCTGAAGAATTCCCATGTTTACAGATCGTTTTTCAGAGTATGTATTACCTATTTTAGCGACTATACTTCGGTCACTTATAAATGTTTTGATAAAATTATAAAGATTACCGTTGAGACCAATATGTTTAAATTTCAACAAAAGTCTCGCATGCCAGACTTGATCGTATGCTTTTTTAAGATCAAAGAAGGTAGCTAAGACATTTTTTCTTTTAGCAAACTGATTTTTTATTTGAGTTGTTAACTTAACTAAATGGTCTGATGTTGATCTACCTTTTCGAAACCCAAATTGATTGATAGGTATTATATTATTTTTAAAACAAAAGTAACTCAGTCTATTCACTATAATTTTTTCCATTAGTTTTGAAACATGGGATGTAAGCGAGATAGGTCTGTAACTACCTGGATCTGAAAGGGGTTTATTAGGTTTTGGTATTGGTAACACAATCGAAGTGTGTGTGGTTGTGTGTGGTGTGTGTGTGTGTGTGTGTGTGTGTGTGTGTGTGTGTGTGTGTGTGTGTGTGTGTGTGTGTGTGTGTGTGCGCGTGCATTCCCTATTTTTGTATCTTCCTTTGTCTTAGTGCTCGTTTCTGTCCGGTTGTATTGCTTTTTGAATTGTTTCAGAGATGGCTGCACCTCTTTGCTTCTCGTTTTATCATTTTGCCATTTCCAGTGAAGTGGCACCGGCGTAAAAAAAAA
>CM060310.1:40298229-40313229 GCA_030674185.1 Monoplex corrugatus
CCCTCTATCCACATAACCCTCCCCCACCCACCCCCCTATTCTAAACATCGCGATTTTAGTTTTTGTTTAAATAATATATATGTATGTAATTTTGATCGGAGTACCATATCTAACATTACAATACACGTTTTTGCGAGAATGATTAAGTGAATAATGTATTTATGAGTAAATCATGAAACTTCATTCTTCTTTGTATGTCTAGAAGAGCAATTTTTGTATTAATCTCATTTTTAACCCAAATCATTGTTCAATGTTTTGAGAAACAAATTTCCTTTTGGTTGATATTTTACTGCAGTCAGAGAAAAAATGCTCCACGAAATCAGTTTCATCTCTTCAATACGAAGACTTTGTACTGTTGCAAGACCCGTTTTGTTTAAAATCATATTGTTTAAGTTATATTGTGTGGTATCTTCCAGTGTAGTTCGCGTAATCTTGCTTCCGCTGACAATTTATGTACTACTAGCCAACGACATTTTTTTTTAAATTTCTATGTTGAACTTACTAAACCAAAAATGAACGCAGCATAGAATTTTTTTAGTTTGGGGGTATTGAATGGTCACTGAAGGTTTTGGCAAGGGACAGTTCTTTATTGTCAAATAGTGACGGGTGTTCTCTTTCTTCCTGGATGCAGCAGAACAGCAGACGAAACTTTGTTACGTAAGTTTGATATCGACCATCTGAATTCTACTACTTTCACACTCACTTTATAACATGTCTTTTAACCATTGTCTTTCCCTTCCTCCTTCGCTTTCTGTTAGTTCTTCCTATCATTTTCTGCCTTGCTGATCCATTCACTTATATGTGTTCTGTAATCTTATAGCCTTGCATACTTTCATGTAATGATGGCTGGATATATACATACATACATACATACATACATACATACATACATACATACATACATACATACATACACGCATACATAAATACACGCATACATACATAAACACATACATACATACATGCCAGACCTTTGTACTGGGCTTTTGTAATTCCGAGTCATCGCGAAGCAGAAGTGGGTTTGTATCATAGGATGTAACATTGACATCTCTCACTCTCATACTTTTCAGTAAGAGTTCCTTAGTTGCCTCCATGTTACAAATCTGCATAGGCCGCGAATTTCTTGTGCGTCGATGATTGTAACCTGTCCAGATATTCTTTCTGCTGCCAAACACATTTCTAGCACGGAAGGCCGTTTGCTGTTGCCATCTGGAATTTCTTTTTGTTTTGTGAAAACAGGTGTCATTTTGTCTGCCCTTGTGTAAGTTAAGCAGACAGGTAGTTACGGTATTGCACATGCTGAACACAACAGCTCAGTGAACGTGAAAAACTGGGAGCTGTCTACACAGATTCTTATTATTTGCACAATTATATTTGTGATTTGTGATGTTTTAATGACTTGTTTTATCTGTTCAGTTTTAACATGACAGTTTTTTTCTGCGGGAAGTATCAATCTCGTTTGCAATTCCTATTTTCCGCGGCTGCAACCGACTACTCATCGTATGATACGGCTTGATACTTCGGTATATCTTGTATTGTTATATGATTGGTGTATATTTCAATTGGATGAACGAAACGATAGAATGGTTTGTTTGAAACAAAACGTACGCATGGAAGGGAAGAAGTAAGGAAGCACAAAAGAACAGAAAATAGCAACCATGCTTATATGTAAATATGTAAGTATATGTGTGTGTGCATGCGTTATAATACGTACACTGAGCCCATCTCTCTTTTTCCTTTGTGCGTGCATGCGCACGCCCGGGTGCGTGTATGTGAGCGTGTGTGAGTTGGTCTGTTTTATTGGTAGAGAGGAAAAGGGGTCCACAGGAACGTCCTGTATTGCTAACTTGCTTTTGACAAAGGCACCGTTGGTCACTGGTGGAACACAGAGCTGTACAACTAGACCTAAAGTAGACAGATATTTTTATGGACTCAGACAGATGGTAGGAAGTCGCTTCTGATAGAGGCCTTTTGGAAAAGGACGTGATGAAGGGCCGGTCGCCAGAGAGGCGAAGAAACAAACAGTTCATGCAATAAACAGGATGGGGCGGGCTTTCAGGAAGACGATCACATCTCAAAGATACTTCTGTATGGAGAGCTTAAGAAAGGACAGCGAGATTAGGGAAGACCGCTAAAACGCGACGAGGTCAATCTGATTGCCAAAATGATGAGTTGTGGTGGTGGTTTAATCTGATGGCCAAAATGATGAGTTGTGGTGGTTAATCTGATGGCCAAAATGATGAGCTGTGGTGGTTAATCTGATGGCCAAAATGATGAGTGTGGTGGTTAATCTGATGGCCAAAATGATGAGCTGTGGTACGAGCATCACCGACTTAGACGTTGCCTGCAACAGAACAAGATGATGACAGCAGTGCTGGCAGGGCACAGTCAGACTTAACAGTGCCGAGCAGATGCTGTTCAACAGAAGAGGGACCAGCAGAAGGAGAACCGAAAGCCGCAGGACCCCTTCCCATTCAGCATCCGTAGAGAACATATCCAGGATGGTTTCTTATTTTACATTCATACCAGGTGACAAAGGACCAGTTCAAACCCACGAAGTTTTCCAGCCTGAGATAAATGCTCTCGTGCCTCCAGGGAAGGTTCATGAGCCAGAGGCCACGGAGACGGATATTCCAAACAACAAATCTGCAACTTGTGAGGCCATTCTACAGGTGACAGTCATTGCAGCTTGTGGAACTACGACCATCAGTACATGAGAGAGTGAGGAGAGGGTTTCACGCTCACTGCGCACTTCAAAATACACTGTACTGGTAAGACACACGGGGAACCCTGAAGAACGAGGCATTCAGTAATTCTCTCACGACAAAGTCCTGCGGCTATGACTTTGCATTTCGGGGGTTGTTGGGTGATGTTGTCCACCGTGCACCTGAAGCGGTGTTCTTATTCTCCCTATACAACAGATCCTATTCAGGAACAGCACTGTTAGCCCCAAATCGACAGGGGTAGTGGTAGTGGGATGGGAATGAAATCCATCCCTAAACAAAGATTGTTTGATATGTACCTGGCAGACAGCCGCCTCTGCCTGGTCATCAACCTTTGTGGTCGAAATATATAGACAAGAAAAGAAAGGAAAACACCTCCAACCTTTGGTGCACGAAAATGCTCAGCCCTATGTGACAAAAACGACAGACCAGAATGGTGTACTGTCTTGGATGCCAAGGTGTTGGATGGCTGTAAGATTGACATAGCTGCCATGAGTAAAACCATATTTGCCGACAAAACCCAGCTGGAGTAGTCTGAAGGAGGCTACGCATTCTGCTGTATTGAAAAGCCCAAAGATGCTCAAAGAACCTTCGGAATCGAATTCGCCATACAAGTGTAAAAAAACCAATAACTTTCCAGTCAAATATGACTTGACAAAGTTTGTGGAAAGAATATTGGACAAAAAATAGGAAAATGGTTGAAACTTGAAATAATGCGTTAACGTCGTGCCAGGGGAAATGTTTGTCACTTTGTAAAATAATGACTGTGCGGGTATCTTGTTTGTTTTATGTTATTTTCATTTATTTGTTTGTTTATTCATTTATTTATTTGTTTTGTTTATGTATTTGTTAATTCATTTATTTGTTTATTTATTTTTATTTGTTGCTGAACACTTAATGAACACACATGCCCGGTTAAATCCTTTATTTGAAGAGTTATACGTTCCCAACTGGTGATAATCGATTCGCTTGAAGTCTTTACCTCCAGATACAGAGGTGTGGACATCAGAAAATGGGTAACGAAGCCTAAAGACGTAAGGAATAAAATGGTATAGACCCAACAGCTGTTGTGTGTGACAGATAATAAAGGGTAAACTGATCGTCTCCCATTATATGGCAGCAGTCAGCCAGCGGATTTGACATAGGGACGTTATGATTACTGGTAGTTCAGGGTCTGTCTGTCTGTCTGTCTGTCTGTCGTTGTCTGTTGTCTGTCTCGTCTGTCTGTCTGTTCAGTCTCGTCTCTGTCTTCTGTCTGTCGTTATTATTGTTGTTGTCGTCGTCGTTGCCCGTCGTCTGTCGTCTGTCTCGTTCTGTCTGTCTGTCTCTCTCTTCTGTCTGTCTTTCTCTCCTTTTCTCCTCCCCTCTGTCTCCCCATACACCTCCCATCCTCCCTTGTTCTCTCTGTATCCTCTGTCCTTCTTTTCGTCTTTTCTGAGTACAGTCAACCCTTGTGTCTCGTCGTCCGAGACAATCAACCCGTATAGTTCTACTCTGTTCCTGACAAGTACTTTAGTGTTACGTCTGTCCTGAGACATGTCAACCCGTATAGTGTCTACGTCTGTCCTGAGACAAGTCAACCCGTATAGTGTTACGTCTGTCCTGAGACAATGTCAACCCGTATAGTGTCTACGTCTGTCCTGAGACATGTCAACGAACCCAGACGTCAACCCGTATAGTGTCTACGTCTGTCCTGAGACAAGTCAACCCGTATAGTGTCTACGTCTGTCCTGAGACATGTCAACCCGTATAGTGTCTACGTCTGTCCTGAGACATGTCAACCCGTATAGTGTCTACGTCTGTCCTGAGACATGTCAACCCGTATAGTGTCTACGTCTGCCTGAGACATGTCAACCCGTATAGTGTCTACGTCTGTCCTGAGACATGTCAACCCGTATAGTGTCTACGTCTGTCCTGAGACAAGTCAACCCGTATAGTGTCTACGTCTGTCCTGAGACATGTCAACCCGTATAGTGTCTACGTCTGTCCTGAGACATGTCAACCCGTATAGTGTCTACGTCTGTCCTGAGACATAGTCAACCCGTATAGTGTCTACGTCTGTCCTGAGACAAGTCAACCCGTATAGTGTCTACGTCTGTCCTGAGACAAGTCAACCCGTATAGTGTCTACGCCCGTACACGGAGCTTGGAAACGTATCTCAAAAAGTAGCTTTTCCTCAAACGGAGTAACAGTCGGGCATGGGATGTTCAGTTATTTCTATCGAAATCTCACTTTTACATGCACGGAGCACAATGTATAATTATTATCTTCTGTTATTTATTTGGTTAGTGACCTAGTTAGTTCGTTGTATTTCATTATTTTTCAGACAAGTAGAGCAATAACAAAACAGTGTGTGTGTTTTATCATTGTAGTCCGTCTTCATCTGTGTTAGATGCAGCAGTTTCATGCCATCACTAATGCGTCAAAAGGACGACAAGGAGGGTGGTTGCTCTCCCTAAGATGTAGTTTAGGTACATATGGCTTCACGCCATGTGTATGCGTGCTTGAACGTACGCACCCCAAGTACGTACACGCATACGCCACCGACGCCGCCGTCATCATCATCCACAGTCACTGTTACAAACACCACCACCAACAACAACAATAACAACTACTACAACAACAACAACTCATCAACACCACAGAGACGGTCTCTTTTGTTCTCTTTTTCTTTCTTTCCTTCTTCCCCTCCCTCCTTCTTGTACCCCTGACCACCACAGTCACCACCATCATTCAAGAAGCTAATCCCCCCCCCCCCCCCAACTGAAAAAGACAGCCAGTGCGTTTTGTGAATGGCGGCGACCGTCAACCAGGTAAAGTCTGTTGTTTTTTGCTGGCCTCTTCCTCCTTCTTTCCCTCACCTGTCCAACGACTTGACAGCGGAATGTGTCAGGGCCTCATAAAATCTTCATGTGGACCTGCCAGCCATCCAGGTGATGGAACGCTGTCTCAGGGACGTATGACTCATGTGGATGATTCAGTCCTTGGAGCTATTTGCACAAGAACGACGCGCGACGGAAGCTAAGTGTATAATTAATATGTATGAAATTTTATTGTAATATTTGAAACGAAGAAAAAAAAATCTGGTTTCCCGGAGGCATGCAGATGGTGTGGAATCATGCATGGTCCATTGCGAGTGGGTCCATTTTGCCTGGTACGTTCGTGTCTGCGCGCTATAATAGATCATCCAGGCAGAGGTGGGGTAGGTCTGTATCGCCCTGCTTTGTTGTCAGTTAAGATGTTTAACCTGGCCTCTTGTCTGTTATCGTCAATTTTTTTTTCCATTTGAAATGAATGCTGATGATACGTGAAAGAAACTTGGTTTACAGCTGTTTGAGTGGGATAGATATTGGTTGGTGGTTGAGGTTTGCGTGGACATGAGGACGTCAGTTCCAGTTGGTATCGTGTAGATCCATCCACTCTCAGAGACAATCTCTGATCTTCGAGTTTGATGTTTCGAGACATCAACGAGCGAGTTTACTGTTTTGTCATCTAAACTTTTTAGTTAAAATGTATTCAGTCTCCAACATAGTTATGATGGACGTGGTGCTTATGTCTTACCAGATCATTGTTGGCAGATTTGAGTGGAGTATATGAAAACGAAAACACATAGAAATGTCCATCACAAATTCAAATAATACACAGGTTGCTGTGTACAGCTAGTACACAATATCCATGAATGCATGATCAACACACAATGGGCCAGCCTGTATCGTGTTTCTCCAGGACCATACAGATTTGTGCCTGCCTGCCTTGGTTTCGCTCTGCGCAGTATGAAATATGCGTCTGCAAACATTAATTAAAAAAAAGGATGGATTCAAAATGAATATTACTTTCTATGACATTATTCAGATCTAGAAATGAAATTTACAGCTAGCGTCTCGAGACCAATTGCTCTGATATCATAAATACTAAATGGATTGCAATACCCTGTTGCAAAATGACATCTGTAAGCCAAAAGGGTGAAACCTGTGAATTATCCAGTAAAAGAAAGAAGCTGGGGAATTTATCTGCGGAATGTTGTCAGTATCTATGTTTTGTAATTAATATATTAGGTACTGAGTTTTCTTGTTCATATTTTGACCAATAAAGCCTGCGGTACATATATTCCACTAATACTGGCATACACGAAACAGCACGAATTATGAATGCTTCATTGCGTGCGAGTGTTGTGTCTGTGTCTTGTGTGTGTGCGTGTGTGTGTGTGTGTGTTTGTGTGTGTGTGTTGTGTGGTGTGAGTGTGTGTGTTTGTGTGTGTGTGTGAGGTGTGTGTGTGTTTGTGTGAGTGTGTGTATGTGTGTGTACGTGTATGTGTGTATGTATGTATGTATGTATGTATGTATGTATGTGCGTGTGTGTGTATGTGTGTGTGTGTATGTATGTGTGTGCCTGTCTGTTTGTCTGTATGTCCGTGTGTGTGAGAGAGAGAGAGAGAGAATCATCTGTGGCAGTTGAGGCAAGAGAGGGAGAGAGGGGATGTTCAGGAACAAAACATAAAACGTCTTGAGTGTGATGGGTGGGGTCATGTTGTGTGTGTGTGTGTGGGGGGGGGGGGGTCCGAAATAAATGGGAGTGCAGTGTGAAGCAGAGAGACTGCCATTTATCATGCAGGTCTGATGCTTGCAGGAAGAACGTTACGTGACGTCTGACGCTCTGTTTGTCAAGAAACATGACGTCATGTGCATGTCGCTTCATTATTGCATGGGACAGAGGAGGTGGGGACAGTGGAGAGGCGTTAGGTCAGGAGGGAGTGTAAAGATAATTTTTTTTTTTTTTTTTGCTTTAATGTCTTTTTATTTCTATTTTATTTTTTACTATGCACTTTATCATAGATACAACATCGAACACTTTGGAGAAATAGAAATTGGAGGAGTAAAATGGAATGGGATCTTTTTATCTACTCCCTCTCCTACCCTCACGTCGTCCTGTTCCATCGTTTCCTTTCTGTCTTCTTGACTTACTGATCAATTATTCGTCTGTATTCTCCACAACTCCCACCCACCCCAACCCCAAGAAATTCTTGAATGTTTTTATCTTATCCTTTGCACCCAAGTCATCTTTTTTTGCAGGACTTTGCGGGAACATGATTTGCCTGCACAGTGTGGGCAAGCGTATCAGAGCAACTTGCACGCACAAATCTGAGTCAAAATGACCATGCTTCACATGGATATACTTACTTACTGATCTTTATGCTATTGGCAGGTAGGGTAGCAACAAAGTTCTCCATTCCTGTCTGTTCTGGGCTAGACTCTATGTGGTACCTCAGGTACGTCTTCAGGGCATGAAGTCTCCTGCTGTCGTTGTTCACCACGTATTCCTGGGTCTTCCTGTCTTACGACTTCACTCTGTGTCCAGTGACAGGTAGGCTGGGTGCTGTTATCATGCTGTCTTCGGATGCATCACACGGTGCATCACCATTGTCTTTTCAGGCTATTCTCACTTTATTACATTTAGCGAGTAATTGTTGGTTAGAGATGGTGTTTGGCCAGAAGATTTGAGCGATTTTTCGGAGGCTGTTTGTATAGAAAGTTGATATCTTGGTAAGGTCGCTTTCTGTCACCTTGCAGCATTTTGAGCTGTAACTTAGGGCTGGGTAGACATGACACAGCTCTGACACAGTGTCAGCGTGTGCCCGTACTCTGCTGGAGGGGGCAAGACGTCCGTACATAGTTCAGCATTCAGATGATGTTTCTGGCCTTGCTGAGACTGCTGCTCTTGATGTCATTGTCTGCCCTTCATGTGGATATATTGACTAGTTGATTATGATGATAATTTGATTTTATGTAGTGCAGTCCTTTTGTCATTTTTTTGTTTGTTTGTTTGTATTTAGTAAGAGATCATTATCAGTTCTTATACAGTGACAATATGTTTGAGAGAGCAAAACTGCGGCAAAGTAAAACTCTGAAGAAGGGATGAGAGTGCATTTTTCCGTCCATGAGGTTAGTCAAAAAGAGTTTTGTAGTCACCGATTATTATCAATTTATTATTTATTTTATTTTATTATTATTATTATTATTTTTTTGTTGTTGTTGTTGTTGTTGTTGTTGTTATTATTCAAAGCATGAAAGTCATTTCCTGACTGTGGTATTCAGCATTACAACAGTGAAAAATGTCCTGTCACAGCCAGTCATCTGTTGTTGGTTGTTCGCAAGCCTCAGGGTAAGGAGCTGGGACCCTACGAGTGGCCAACAACAAATGACTGCTAGAAGTGAGACTGAATTGTTTATTGGTTAGTATCAACGTCATCATCATCATTATTATAAATGTAAATAGATTCATTGTTTTGCAGCTTCACATAAACAATGGTCCTGGAAGTCTACGTAAATAGACAGATACATGAATGGACTGAAGGTCAGGCATGCGGGCAGGCAGACAACAGATAAACAACATAAAACATGGGCTACAACAAAAGTCTGCATGTCAAGTGTGCCTATGCAAAGTTCGACAAGTGGCATTGTACTGGCACTTAAGGGCATTACAAGCCACGTAAATATTCCTTAAGTAATAATCTTTGTTATAAGGATGTGTCAAAAGGAAAAAAATCAAGATAGTAAAACCGTTCTGCAATGTCCTTTTTACTAACCCCCCACCCCACCCCCCAAAAAAAGTTCGTGACTCTACAGCACTTCAAGTGGTGCAATGAAGCTTCAAAACACCGTCACTTTGTTATTCGACATCACGCCTCAAAATGAAGGCCCAAGACAGCCGCCATATTTTGGATACATGTCGTAATCGGCTAGGCTCCGTATTAAGAAATGGCGACCCAGAGCGAAGAAAATCAACTTTTTTTTCCTGAGTATGGAGCAAGTGTATAACAAATTTGAGCGCTTTTCGATATATATGTAACAACAAGAATTGCTTGGAAGCGTAATACCTAACATGTCCTTTCAGTATGTATTGATCAATTTCTTAAAGTTCATCTTCTTTTGGAATCGGAAAATGCTTAAAACCGCAATTTAGTCGTACTGTGGTGATATTCTCTTCGCTTCTGAGGCCAAACTGCTACTCAAGAACAGACATTTGTTGAAGAAGAAAATCAGATACAACTATAGAAAACAACTTTTGTTCTTACAATCGTATAGAAAGGCGATTCCTCGGGTTTTTGACACTTATTATTTTAGACAGTGTAATCATGCAGGTACACACAGTCTGAAATATCTGTTGCTGTGACCGTCAAAAAGGTTAATGTGAAATAAAGCTTGACGTTGCATTGAGGGCAATGGTAGATGTCACACAACGAGAACAGATTTTAATAATTGTCAGAAGATCCTGAAAAAGTGCTGTTCGCATACTTTCCTCGAAAGTGCTGGTTGTTGTTGTTGTTGTTGTTGTTGTTGTCGTTGTTGTCGTTGTTGTTGTCGTTGTTGTCGTTGTTGTTGTTGTTGTTGTTGGTGGTGGTGGTGTTCTCTTTGAATCTTGGTGTCTTACCTTTCAAACTGATCCTTTCGCAAATCTTCAACGGGTCGACATCTGTGACCCATATGTTGGAAAGATCTATCCACAAAGAGTTGAGAAACATCGTGTCTGTACATTTTTGTCTCAGAAACAGACACACAGAAACACGCACACAAACACACACAGAGCGCGCGCGTACACACACACACACACACACACACACACACACACACACACACACACACACACACACACACACACACACACACACACACACACACACACACACACACACCTCTGGTCGATGTGAAATAATGTCCCCCTTTTAAAAAACAAAAGTGGGCAGTGACATGGGTGTTTTCTTGATCTTGCCACTCCTCTGGGACAGGGGTCAGTTGTAGTCATGCTTTAAAGCTTTGCTGTAAGTTCTCCTCACCGTCCATAAATCTTTCCTTTTGTTTGCCTTATGCTCTTCCGCTGTGTGACCTTAATTAATGACGACTTTCTTTTTTCTTGTTCTTATTTTTGGTGCTGTCACATCCCCTACCCCCTTTTTCTGTTTTTCTTTGTGTTAGATGTGTATTCTTTCCATACTTTCTATTTTACTTGCTTTTGTTTCCCTTTGCTTATGCTTTGTCGATTTACTTGTCCGGTTTGCAGTAGCCTAAAAGAGATTTCTAGATATATGATGATGATGGAGTGGCCAGCTTTAAAGTGTTTTATTGATATATGATGATGGAGTCTCTCGTTGATCGATAGATGAGTAGGCAGACAGGTGTAGACTGGTAGGGGTCGTCGTGTGGGAGTCGTCATGTGGGGGTCGTCATGTGGGGATCGTCATGTGGGGGTCGTCACGTGGGAGTCGTCACGTGGGGGTCGTCATGTGGGGATCGTCATGTGGGGATCGTCATGTGGGAGTCGTCACGTGGGGGTCGTCACGTGGGGGTCAGCATGTGGGGGTCGTCACGTGGGGGTCGTCATGTGGGGGTCAGCATGTAGGGGTCGTCATGTGGGGGTCGTCATGTGGGGGTCAGCATGTGGGGGTCGTCACGTGGGGGTCGTCATGTGGGGGTCAGCATGTAGGGGTCGTCATGTGGGGGTCACCATGTGGGGGTCGTCATGTGGGGGTCGTCACGTGGGGGTCGTCATGTGGGGGTCGTCATGTGGGGGTCAGCATGTGGGGATCGTCATGTGGGGGTCAGCACGTGGGGGTCGTCATGTGGGGGTCGTCATGTGGGGGTCGTCATGTGGGGGTTGTCATGTGGGGGTCGTCATGTGGGGGTCAGCACGTGGGGGTCGTCATGTGGGGGTCAGCACGTGGGGGTCGTCATGTGGGGGTCGTCATGTGGGGGTCGTCATGTGGGGGTCGTCATGTGGGGGTTGTCATGTGGGGGTCGTCATGTGGGGGTCAGCACGTGGGGGTCGTCATGTGGGGGTCGTCATGTGGGGGTCGTCATGTGGGGGTCGTCATGTGGGGGTCGTCATGTGGGGGTTGTCATGTGGGGGTCGTCATGTGGGGGTTGTCATGTGGGGGTCGTCATGTGGGGGTCGTCATGTGGGGGTTGTCATGTGGGGGTCGTCATGTGGGGGTCGTCATGTGGGGGTTGTCATGTGGGGGTCGTCATGTGGGGGTCGTCATGTGGGGGTTGTCATGTGGGGGTCGTCATGTGGGGGTCGTCATGTGGGGGTCGTCATGTGGGGGTTGTCATGTGGGGGTCAGCACGTGGGGGTCGTCATGTGGGGGTCGTCATGTGGGGGTTGTCATGTGGGGGTCGTCATGTGGGGGTCGCCATGTGGGGGTCAGCATGTGGGGGTCAGCACGTGGGATACAAGACCGATCTTGAAGACACATGTTCTTCCACATGTGTTGCATAGGAAGAGGACCTGTGGCTTTGGGTTCTGCTTCTGCGGGTCCCTTTTGTGTTGAATAGCAGTTCTGCACAATTCAAATGTCACTGTGCCCTGTGTGCACGCTGTGACCAGCTTGCTCTGTTGCGGGCAACGTCTTCCAGGTCGGTGATGTTTGTACCACAGCTCATCAGTTGGGCCTTCAGAGTGTCCTTCTATCACTTGAGCGGTCTGCCCTGGTCTGAACATTCTTGCTTCAGCTGTCCATAAGAAGCATCTTTGGGATACGGTTGTCTCCCATGTAGATAAGGTGTCCTAGCTGTTATTCGATGAGTAGAAACTTTATGTTCGGCAAGCTACACTTCTTCAGAACTTGAAGGTGGAACACTCGATCTTGCCACGTGATGTTACAGATCTTGTGTAAACATCTGTGGGAGACCTGTTGTAGCTGTTGAATGTGTCGTTGGTAGGTTCATGTAGTCCAGGCCTGGCAGCAGTACTGCAGGGCGCTCAAGACGACGGCTTCGTACACAGCAAATTTTGTGGCGAGCCTTATGGCATGTCTTGCCCACAGCCTCTTCGTCAACATTCCATAGGCAACCTACACTTGGAGATGCGCAGTGCAGTCTCGGCATCAAAAAGATCCATTACTGCTGACTGCACAGCCTATGTAGCGGAACGTGTCTACACTCTTGATTTTCCAGGTCCTTGATGACAGTCAGTTGTGATGAAGCACCAGAAGCCTGAGATGATGTTGGCTCAGCTCTGTCCTGATGATGACATAGGTCTGTCTTGCTGGGGCTACTTGTAAGTCCGAAGCATTTACAGGCCGCAGCAAATAGGTCAGTGATGGGTTGTATGTTCTCATGTGACCATGCAGTCAGTGCATTGTGATCGATCTGCTAAGGGAAATTCCTGCAGGACGGCTTTGAGCACTTTGGTTTCGACTTAGGATCTCTGCAAGTTGAAAAGTGTTCCATCTAAGTGTATCTTAATGTACCACACCTCCATCGTAGTCGAGTGCTCAATCAGCATTGCCTAGAGATAATAGAGGAGAGTGTGGGTGCTATAATGCATGCCCTCTTTCACTCCGTTCTGCACTGAAAACGGTTTGGATGCCTTCCCATTCATATATGCCATTGTGAAAGGAAGCAATAAGTGATACAAGCTTCTATGGTCAACTAAGCTTACGTAGTATCTCTCGCAGGCCCTTGGGGTTAATGGTGTCAAATGCTTTGGTCAAAATAACAAACACCACTTGGAGCTCCTGGCTTTACTGGCGACACTTCTCTTGCAGCTGGCAAATGTCAAACACCATGACACTTGTGCCTCTTCTGCCATACTGACACTCCGCTATGGTGGGCTTACCTACATGGAGGATGAGTCTGTTAATGATTCTGACAAGAACTTTACCTTGAAGCACATGGAGGCTATTCCACGATGATTATTGCATGTTTTCTCGCCATTTTTCTAATAAACAAGGACGATCATAGGATCTTTAATGAAAATCTTGAGGACCCTCTTCTTTCTGCCATAAAAACTGCACATGAATGATCATAGCATCTTCACAGTCTTGAGCAACCTCTTGTTGTTGCTATAAGAATGTACAGAGATGTCGGCTTCTTTAAGAGCCTCTCGCCCCCATTGCTGTAGATGTCTGTAGGAATACCGTCGTTGTTCCCACCTGCCAGTACGTCATGATGTTTATATTCTCCAAGTGCAGTGCACTGACTGTCACATGTAGAGTGTCATCAGCAGGTGTTTTATGCGTTCATATATATATAGGTATATTCCAAATCCCCAAATTGTCTTTTCTGTCTTTTCTGAAAGCAAGCACAGCAAGCTTGAGTAGACATTCACGCGCGCGCGCACACATACACACGCACACGCGCACACACACACACTACTCACACACACACACACACACACACACACACACACACATACACACCCACCACTCTCTCTCTCCTCTCTCTCTCTCTCTCTCTCTCTCTCTCTCTCTCTCTCTCTCTCTCTCTTTCACTGTGTATAATACTGGCGTGTTTTTGTTTTTTCTTTCTTTCTAAGATGTCTACCTCCCACTTTGCCAATTACATCGATCTATCTCACACATACAGGAGTCGATACAATTACAACACCTAAATGCGTCCCGAGAATTGCATGTACATGTATGATGACGCGTTGGCTGGGCTGTGGTGTTGTGAAGGGTTACACTTTGACATGAGGCTGACCATGACTGGATCGTTTAGACTTGCTTGGTTGGCTTGCCTGTGATTTAGCTTGATAAGGCTTGTTACTGTCTGTAGGTGGTAAGTGTAGATTAAACTATTTGGTCTGGTTTTCTTTTGTTTTCCTTGGGGGAGGAAGGATGGGCAGATTCATATCGCCTGGAAAGAGGGGTCTGTGTGTGTCAGCCTTTGTGTGTTCATGCGCGCGTGTATGTGTTCGTGTGTGTCTCTGTTTGTATTCAAATGTGTGTGTGTGTTCATGTGTGTGTATTTGTTGTGTGTGTGTGTGTGTGTGTGTGTGTGGTGTGTGTGTGTGTGTGTGTGTGTGTGTGTGTGTGTGTGTGTGTGTGTGTGTGTGTGTGTGTGTGTGCGTGTGTGTGCGTGTGTGCGCGCGCGATAAAAATCTATCGGCAAAATTTTCTCAGCTGCTTCTGGATAGATCTTTACCAGACATAGGTCTGAGTTGAAGATTTGATGAGTGGAGTCATGGTAACCAAACATTCTCTAAACTCAGAACTTTTTGAGGAAGATGTGTAAACAGCACTTTCTGGGGAACTGTTGACAACACTTGCTGTTTTTACATTGCAACAGTACATCATTGTCCATACTTCATGTCAAGCTTTCTTTTATCTGATGCCTTTTCAAGGCCACAGTGACATTCTTCAGCGCAAAACCCGTGGATTTTTTGTTTGTTTGTTTGATGATTTTATATAAAAGCATTATAAAAATGGCTTGATCATCGAGTTCTTTCTTTTGCGTTTACTATCTTTTCTCTTTTTCTTCTTTTTCTTCATTTTTGCTTTTTG
>CM060310.1:40318229-40328229 GCA_030674185.1 Monoplex corrugatus
TGGCCAAAATGGCCTGACCATCAGTTTTCCTTTTTTTTTTTTTTTTTTACGGCATTTCTTTCCTTTCTTCTTTATTTCTTTTTTCCTCTTCCTTTTCTTAATTCTCCCGTCATAAGTGAAGCTTTGTTGTGATGATAGACCTCCTATGTAAATGGCAGATGACCTCTGCTGCCATACGTGCCTGTTACTGGCGGTGCTGGCGTATGCTAATTAAGTCACTGAATGCCGCGTGCTTACTTTCAATCCGTAATGTAGGGATGTCTGTGAAACCAGTGTTTGTTTGTTTGTTTGTTTGTTTGTTTGTTTGTTGTTTGTTTGTTTGTTTGTTTGTTTTTTTGTTTGTTTTTTGTTTGTTTGTTTGTTTGTTTGTTTGTTTGTTTGTTTGTTTGTTTGTTTTTTTTTGTTTTTTGTTTGTTTGTTTGTTTTTTGTTTGTTTGTTTTTTGTTTGTTTGTTTTTTGTTTGTTTGTTTTTTGTTTTGTTTTTTGTTTGTTTGTTTGTTTGTTTGTTTGTTTGTTTGTTTGTTTGTTTGTTTGTTTGTTTGTTTTTTGTTTGTTTGTTTTTTGTTTGTTTGTTTGTTTGTTTGTTTGTCACGTTTCGAAGTTACTAAGCAATTAATGAGTAAAAGATGTCTGCCTACCTCTGTGCCAATTTCTATCTGTCCAGTCTGTGTCCGTGTGCATGTGTACAATGTATGGCTGGATACGGTAACATGTTTGATGTTTACTGAACGAGTTTAGCGTAGTTAGATTGATTGTTACTTAATGAGTTAGATTAATTGTTACTTAATGAGTTAGATTAATTGTTACTTAATGAGTTAGATAATTGTTACTTAATGAGTTAGATTAATTGTTACTTAATGGGTTTAGCATAGTTAGATTAATTGAGTTGAGTTTAGTTAGCGAGCTGTTTTCTTTTTAATTGCACGAACAAAATGTGTGCTGCGTGGCAAAATGATGTTGACAGAAAATATAATGTGTCTGTTTACGAGCGTTCCTATGAAAATAGAATGATTGACTGATTTGGAAGTTTTTGTCGGTATCACTAGTGCACGTCAGCGTTATCAGTGTCTGTATCGTATGTCAGTATGTTTTGTCGTATCACTTACTGCCACAAGGTTTATTTGACTGCCTTGAGTATATCTCTCCGAGTGGTTTGGAGTTGTTTCAGGTTCGTTGTAGTGTACGTGTTCGTTGCTTTTCGTTTATACTTTTATCTGTCTGTGCTTTTTAATATCTGTGTTGCCTTTTTGCTCGTCTCTTTGTCAGTATCTGTCTACTTGTGTTTTCATGTGTACGATTGTCTGTGTTCATCGGTCTTTCAGCATTTCGGTCAGATTGTCTGTCTTTCTGGTATGCTTCTCTCTGATTGTTCGGGAAATTCTTTCACAATCTGTCGCAACCGTTCATTATTCTTGTTAGTATTTTCTCTTTGACTGCCATCTTCTGCGGCCTTCTCTCAGTTTTCGCCTGTCTGTCTTGTCTGTCCGTGTTTCCCAGCTCTTTCTCGCGTCAGTCTTGTTTTGTCTGTCAGTCTCTCTCTCCCCATTTATCTCTGGCGTCTGTTTATCTATCTGTCTATCTGTATCTGTCCCTTTCGTGTCCGTTTCCCCGACTTCTTACAAATGCTTTTTACAGCTCATCGTAGGCAGGTGCTGGCTTATCCCAGGTGGAACTAAAGATCCTGGCAAATACCTCGGAATTGTGTAGCTGTAATCCTAATGGGCAATACGCCGTTGAGATAGTGAATGCCTTCCTGGTTGTCTTTTTGCGTTTCGTAGGACGATCAGAGAAAGGGGGTGGGGTGGGGTGGGTGAGTTATATTTGTGAATGTAAAGGGTATGTGTGTGTGTGCGCGCGTTCTTGTGTCTGTCTGTGAGTGTGCGCTCTCTCTCTCTCTTACAAAGAGGGAAACGATCAAGTTTGTACAGTTGTGTGATAGCCGATGATGATCTTGTATTTCTTGTCTATTGCTGTTTGTGTCTGTGTGTCTGTGTGCGTATTCCTCCTCTCTTCTTTCACACTCCCCCTCCCTATTTCTCTCTGTCTCTCTTTGTGTCTCAGTCTGTCAGTCTGTCTGTCTGTCTGTGTCTGTCTGTCTCTCTCTTTCTCTCTCTCTCTCTCTCTCTCTCTCTCTCTCTCTCTCTCTCTCTCTCTCTCTCTCTCTCTCTCTCCTCCCCCGTCTTTCAAAACCTGAGATCAAAACCTATTTCAAAGTCACCCTGCGTGATATGAACCAGGCAGAGTGGACATAACGCGTTAAGTGTGCAGGTCGGGCACTAAAGATCAAGGTGGATGGCAACAGTTTTGTGTCCACGTAGTCAAAGGCGTTTTCCTGCCCCTTATCAACCCCCAGCAAGGTAAACATTTTGGTCATGTACATTTTTCCACGTCGAAAGAGTATTTTGCTTTGTGATTTTTTTAACTAAAGATGACAGCAGACGAACCGTGGCGTCGTGAGATGGACCTTTCGGGCTGTCGAAGGGAACTCTTTGGTTTCACCAGCCATCTTTGTGTTCTTGTAAAATTTCCACCCCGACATTAAACACATGAGAACAGCGAATATTGTCTTCCCCACCCCAACCCCCACCCTCCGCCCGGTACACCCCTCCCCCCTCCAAGCCCCATGTATTGGTGAAATTTGTAAGTTGGAAAAGGTCGAGCAAGGCCGATGAAAACAAATATAATAACAAGAACAACAACAATAGAAGGTGATGGTGACGGATTGTATTGAATGTGGTAACAGCAAGAGTGTCTGTGCTCGGTTGTTTTGTTGTTGTTATTGTTGTTGTTGTTTGTTTTTCTTTTCTCTCTCCCCCCCCCCACACACACACACACACAAATGTAAATCAATTGCTGAAGGAAGTAATTGACTATAGATTTCGATATCTGCTGATTTTCCGGTTCGTTCATTTTCAGTTTTTTAAGTGTGTGTGTGTGTGTGTTGTGTGTGTGTGTGTGTGTGTGTGTGTGTTGTTGTGTGTGTGTGTGTGTGTGTGTGTGTGTGTGTGTGTGTGTGTTGTGTGTGTGTGTGTGTGTGTGTGTGTGTGTGTGTGTGTGTGTGTGTGTGTGTGTGTGTGTGTGTGTGTGTGTGTGTGTGTGTGTGTGTGTGTGTGTGTGTGTGTGTGTGTGGTGTGTGTGTGTGTGTGTGTGTGTGTGTGTGTGTGTGTGTGTGTGTGTGTGTGTGTGTGTGTGTGTGTGTGTGTGTGTGGTTGTGTGTGTGTGTGTGTGTGTGTGTGTGTGTGTGTGTGTGTGTGTGTGTGTGTGTGTGTGTGTGTGTGTGTGTGTGTGTGTGTGTGTGTGTGTGTGTGTGTGTGTGAGAGAGAGAGAGAGAGAAACTGTACCACTATACTTTCTGTACCCTGCCTCACTCCATCTCGATCTTCACTGCAAAAAATCCGGTTCATGAGAGGAGCAGAGAGAGAGAGAGAGAGAGAGAGAGAGAGAGGGAGGGAGGGAGGGAGAGACAGACAGACAGACAGACAGACAGACAGACAGACAGAAGACAGACAGACACAGACAGAAAGACAGACAGACAGACAGCCAATCTCGTTTGAACGAAACTGTGCGTGCGGCCATTCTATCCAGCTGTAAGTGGGTATGTGACTTTCTTTAAAGTTGCCCCCGTGGCGATGCCGCGGGCTGTTTCAGTGTAAATAATATTCCCTCTTTTGGAAATTTTGTCCTAAAAATTTCCTCTTTTCTGTCACTCTGTTCGTTTCTGGCTTGCTCCTTTGCTGTCTATCATCTCTTAATTTCTCATTCTGTCTTACTGATTCATTGGCCTTAAGTTTTAGATAAAGCGTTATATACTTACTGTCCATTAGGAATGATAATTGGGAACATTTATTAAATACCTCTTTAGCTGTAAAGGAGATGTGAACTGCCTGGCAGTTTTAGGTACTGTAGGCCATTTGTACATTTGTAGTTATTTTTTCTGTAATCCGTCTTGTGATAAATTCAGCGGAATGGCCAACACCAGGGGCGTATTCTTAGATTAACTGCGTGAATTCAGTGACTTTTCCCCCAGTGTTTTTCCAGGGCATTGATGCGTTCAGATGGGTGTTTGGTTTGAGGTAATTATAACCCTGCTATGTCGCCCTGAACAGTCGGCAACGGGTTTTTTTAACACAATGATGATGATAATGATGATGGTGATGGTGATGGTGATGATGATGATGATGATGATGATGACCACGACGACGACGACAATAAGGATGATGATGACAATGAGGATTAGGATTAGGAGGAGGACGACGATGATGATGACAAATGATCATGACGATGGTGAGGAAAAGGAGGAGAGAGGAGGAGAGGAGGACGACGACGACGACGACGACGATGATGATGATGATGATGATGATGAATGATGATGATAATTGTTATTTTTGCTTTAAGCCCAGCCGACTGCTCAGAGCCATATCAGGGCTTTGACCATGTCAAAAAGTACACCATGCCTCATTGGGGCAAAAACTAAAAACGAAAATTAGGTACACGTATCAATGCATTCGTATGCATGATCTAAGGATATGATCCTGGCGTTGTCCACTCCGTCAATTTATTACCAGGGGATTTAAAAAAAAAACTGAATACAAATGTAAACATAACTAAGGAAATCGAAACACACACACACACACACACACACACACACACACACACACACACACACACAACACACACACACACACACACACACACACACACACACCACACACACACCAACCATCTATACAGACGTATTTATATGTATATATATGTATGTATGTTTTTATATATATATATATATATATGTGTGTGTGTGTGTGTGTGTTGTGTGTGTGTGTGTGTGTGTGTGTGTGTGTGTGTGTGTGTGTGTGTGTGTGTGTGTGTGTGTGTGTGTGTAGACAGAGAACAGAGAGAGAGAGATAAACGGGCCTAAATTACCCAAAATTGTTTCTGCTTATTACATTTCCTTACAGCCAAAAATGCAGATTATACATGTATCCAATTATCAATCCTTAATGAAGTATGTAAGACCTTATAGAACACGTACAGATGAATGGACCAGCAAGGCAGGAAATGATCGGAAGAAATGACAGAAAGCAAAGCAGCAAGGCAGAAACAAAGACAGTGACAGAAGAGAAGAAATTTCGAGCACAGAATTTCCTTGGAGATATTATTTCCGGGGGGGGGGGGGGGGGGAGTGTGTGATGATGAAGATGATGATGATGATGATGGTGATGGTGATGGTGATGATGAGTAAATAAATACATAAATTGTAATAGTAATAATAATAATAATAAATCAGAGGTAGGGAAGGTAAATTTACGAGTAGGAGAGACGCACACCGCCGTGACCCCGAAGAAATATCAGTGTGTATCACCTACAACCTCTGTATCACCTACAACCTCTGTATCACCTACAATCTCTGTATCACCTACAATCTCTGTATCACCTACAATCTCTGTATCACCTACAATCTCTGTATCACCTACAATCTCTGTATCACCTACAATCTCTGTATCACCTACAATCTCTGTATCACCTACAATCTCTGTATCACCTACAATCTCTGTATCACCTACAATCTCAGAAAGAACCTTTCTTAACCTATATCGGTTTTGTCTTCGTTCTTTGTCTGCTATTCCGTCCTCCCTCTCCGTCAGTCTGTCTGTGTGTCTTTATCTGTCTGTCTGGCTGGCTGGCTGGCTGGCTGGCTGGCTGGCTGGCTGGCTGGCTGTCTGTCTGTTTGTCTGTCTGTCTATCTGTCTGTCTCTGTCTCTGTCTCTCTGTCGTTTTTGTCTGTGTCTGTGTCTGTGTCTGTCTGTGTCTGTGTCTGTGTCTGTGTTTGTCTGTCTGTCTGTCTGTCTGTCTGTCTGTCTGTCTCTCTCTCTCTCTCTCTCTCTCTCTCTCTCTCTCTCTGTCTGTTTCTGTATTTGTATTGTTTCTCTATATGTCTTTGTCTCTGTCTGTGTCTGTGTCTGTATATGTCTCTCTGTCTCTCTCTCTGTCTCTGTCTGTCTTTCTGTCTGTCTTTCTGTCTGTCTTTCTGTCTGTCTGTCTGTCTGTCTGTCTCTCTCTCTCTCTTATCCTCTCTCTCTCTCTTATCCCTCCCGCGCGCCATGTCAGTTGGATATAGATATGAGTGAGCGCGCGTGCGCGTAAATTATTAATGTATTTGTATTTTTGCATAATTATCATATGGTGAAAGAACTGAGGTTAGAGGTGAAATGGCCAAAATCATAATGACTGTGCGTATTCTTTTTCACCTCAATAATTCTTTAAAAATGTATCGCTGCCCTCCTTTCCGCCTAACCCCCCCCCCCCCTCTCTCCCCCCTTTCTGTATCATGTGTGTGGTCAATGTGTGCTGGCTGTCTGGTTGTTATCTGTTTGCCAGCCGTATTGTTGGTGTAGCAAAAGGCTTTCTGGTTTAGTAGCCAGCCTACTGTTGATCCGCTGGACCTACACTGACCTTTGAAGTCATGAGGACTCTCAGTGCGCTATGATTCATTGATTGTGAGTAGTGTCACACACCATCGACTTGTTCAAGCCTCTGTACATTCACGGGCCATGGACTGTTTTTAGCCATTTAACCCTTTCACCCCTCACCTGTCCACAGAAGTTGTGTAACTGATGGACAGAGTGCGAGAGTGAAGGATTGTGGTGGTAAGGTGATGTGGATAGGGTCAGTGAATGACCAGGATGTTGGAAGCTGATGGGAAGTGGGTGGATTGGTGTGATAGGGCAGATGAAGGTTGAAGGACGAGGATGTGATGAAAAGGGGGCTGATGAACTGGTGGATAGGGAGGAGTGAAAGGGTTGAAGGGACCTGATGAAGCTGGTGGATAGGGCGAGGAAGTGAAAGGAGTGCATGAAACTGACGGAGATGGTGGACAGAGTTAAAAGGTTTAGCTTGCCACTGGAGCAAAGCCAACAAGGTCCAGTATTGTCCGACTGGAGGTCCGATGAAGGGTCAAGTAGGTCTGTGTGGGACAGTTGCCAGATTGTTTGATCGACCGTATTGCACAGGACTGTCAGTGTAGTGTGACTGTACCACAGTGATTGTTGTTGAGTCGTCCTCACTGACTCCTGTCGTAATCGGTGGTTGTGTGTGTAATTAGGGTAAAGATGTGGGAGAGGGAGGGGAAATGATGCAAGGAGACTAGTCTTTGGACAAGTGTTGTCGCGCACAGAAGACGGGATCAGATCCAACCCCCCACTGAGCCACTGTTACACGGCCCTAGTCTGTCTTTGATACCAGGATTGTGATGACTTTTGATACTGGCCAAATAGGACACTTGCAGTTCCTCCTGATTGCTTTACGTTTTCTTTGTTGATATGGTCTTCTTTTTTGTTCCGTTTACCATTCATTGTTTTTGTTCCGTTGCATTTCATTGTTTTTTGTTCCGTTCATTGTTTTTGTTCCTTACATTCATTGTTTTGTTCCGTTACAATCTTGTTTTTGTTCCGTTACATTCATTGTTTTTGTTCCGTTACATTCATTGATTTTTGTTCCGTTACATTCATTGCTTTTGTTCCGTTACATTCATTGTTTTTGTTCCGTTACATTCATTGTTTTTGTTATTCTTTGTCCGTTACATTCATTGTATTTTGTTTCCGTTACATTCATTGATTTTGCTCCTTTACATTCATTGCTTTATTAAACCCAGCCGATCCCTTAGCACCATTAAAAAATTAAGGCTGTGAAAATGTCTAACTGTTGAAACAGATCAACTCGACATTCTTCAGAATTCAACCTGTTTTCCACACAGTCTAACATTAAACAGTCCATTTTCATTCTCCAGCGTTACAGATAATCAGGGCCGTCAGACTTATGTTGACAGATAATTATGCTGACCTGTGCTTTAGGTGCCAGTCATTTCGTTTGATTTTACCCACTCGAGATAAAAAAAAAAGTTAAAGAAACAAACCAACAAATACAAAAACAGATTGAACGAAAAACAACAGCAGTATCAACACTATAGCCAGATTGGCAAATACCACAAAAATAGGCAGCTATGCCCATTTCATTGTGCATAATTTTACTGATGATGGCGTTTGAAATCGAAGATGACTGTGGCATCGGTTCTAAATGGTGCTGCAGCTTAGAAAGTCCAGAGGTGGCTGATGAGGCTGATCCAGGCTCTGAAGGCTCCCTACAATAATTATAGGACAGACACATGAGCAGACGCTTTGATTGGAGCGATGGCAGCTCGGGCTTTGTGTGCTATGCGTTTCCTTTCATCTTTGGCAATTCTTCTGGTGTGTGCTGCATTGGTCCATACAGAGTGGGTCTGGGTTATGCTGTCCCAGGAAATAACATCAGTGTCCAGGTCTTTGAGGGAGGCCTTTCTTGAAGCGTTCCTTCTGTCCACTGACTGTCATTTTGCCAAGGGGTTTTCCATACAGCAGTTTTTAGGTGATTGTCATGGCCAACACATCTGACTTGTACTTTCTGCAGGAGGCTGTGGACGCTATGGAGGCCAGCCTGCTTCAGGACTTCCTTGTCAGAGATTTTAGCTCGCCGTCTGATGTGAAGGAGTGTGCAGAGGCAGTTCATGTGGAAGTAGTTAAGCTGTTTAGCGAGTCTTCTGTGCAGGTCTCACAGGGGTATAGGAAAAGAACCATTGCATGGCAGATCATCAGCTTGGTAGTTAGGCCGATTCCTCTTTGCTTCCAAAGCCAGCACTGGCTTTTGTAATCTTGTTGACCTCAGCATCAATGTTGACAGCATTCGTAAACGTGCTCCCAAGATAACTGAAGCTGTCAACTGTCTGGAGGTTCTGTCCCATGACTGTGATGTGACTGTGATGTGAGGCTTGGTGAAGGGCATTGCAGGGGGCAGGTTGGTGGGAAGCCACTGATGATCATCTACTTTACCATTTTGACAGCCCAAAGACGTCAGGCGTTACAGTGTCTACTGTTTGTTCTGTATCTGACATTGATGCCGTGTTCTTAGTTGTTGAAAGCACCTGTTAGCATGGCGCAAGACATCATGCTTAAGAAAGCTTGGGGGAGGACGCAGCCTTATTTGATGCCGTTTGTCACTGGGAAGGGTCTGATTCCTCTCTGTCAATCAAAACATTGACCATCATGCCTATGGAACTTCTGCTCGGACGATTGTCGTGAACTTCCTGTAGCACCAGAACTTGTCCGTAAACTTCCATAAGTTATCCGTGCTGACTGTATCAAAAGCCTTGATCAAATCGACGAACGTGGTGAAAAGGTCGGTATGCTGATCCTTGCGTATTTTCTTGAAGCTGATGTGCAGCAAAGATAACGAATCCGACAACCAGTATGTAAGCTACAATGACTGTCTGGGAGAAGATCTTACTCAGTGTGCTACAGGAGGCGGTTGACCTGGAGACGTGCCAGTCTTGTCAGCTATGGACAGGAGACAGATGTCTTTTTAAGTGTAACAAGTCTGGCGATTGCCTATCCGCTGTAGATGTGGATAGTGCTGACGATATGAATTGTTGAGGCAACTTTCCCTGTCTTCTGAACAAGGACAGTTTTATAGACATCTTGAAATACTAGAGGGGTTCTTTTTGAAAACCAGACAGGTAAATGGACCAACCAAATGGGATGATAGTGAAAATGAAGAACACGAGAAAACAAGGCAGCGCATTGAAAAGAGCGTGTTTGTAGTTGACTAGTGTACCACACCCAGAAAATGTAGATACTGTTAATCTCTGGCAACCTAATCAGGTCTGTGTTAAGTTCATAGAGCGTAATTATCTTAACGTTGTATCTCTGTGGGGACGTAACTATTGATACGATTAGTCTGTTACCTGGCCAGCAATAGTATACTTTTGAACTGAACGTATGCTCCGACTCCAGATATTTATATGTGCCTTTTGAAGTTCACTTTTGTTCCTCCTGGTCCAGATCCAACCTGAACTCTTTTCTGCTGCTTCTGCCTTTGCTTTTCAGAGCTCTAGTCCTCTCTCTTCCAGAAATCGAGAGTTGCTTCATTGGATCATAGGCTGATGTGCTATCAACCCCCTTGCTCCAACCTCTAC
>CM060310.1:40335729-40343229 GCA_030674185.1 Monoplex corrugatus
ATACTTTCTCATTGGATCGATAATTGAGTTACATGTATTATGTGTATTTTTGGCCCTAAGGAAATGTGATGTGCGGAAGCAATAATTTAGACCTGTTTTTATATGGATGCTTTAGTGTTCTTAATTATGTTTACATTCGTATTCTTTTTTTTTTTTTTTTTTGTTTTTTTTCTTTAAATCCCCTGGTTATAAGTTGGACGAAGTAGTCAACGCCAGGGGCATTTCTTATATTATGTGTGCGAATGCATTGATATATGCACTTAATTTTTTCCAATTATTTTTAATCTTCTGTGGGGTATGTTGTGTTTTTTAGATGGTTTATCCCTGACACTGCTCTGCTCAGTTGGCTGGGTTTTAAGCAACAATAACAATCCCTGTATATCTGTCTGTCTCCCTGTCTGTTTCTTTCTCACATTCCAAACACCCAACAATCCACGTTTGAAAGATTTTTGAGGAGGAAGAGGGGGTGTGTGTGATGAGTGAATTATGATTGGGAATTGTGGTGAGTATAATGTGTCAGTAGTTGTTGAATTATGATGAAGCGGATATTTTGAATTTTTAAATTGTGAATGTTATTTAATGAAATAAATATTTGTTGTGTTTTGTGTTCTCGTGGTGTTGTACGCAATTTATGTTTTGCCGACTGCTTGGAATGAGTAGGTGTGGATTTTTATCTCCGGTGATCTCTATTTACCAATACCTGATTATATGACATTTTCCTCTGTCATTTTTTCGTCTTTCTTTCTTTCTATTTTTGTTTTGTTGTTGTTGGTTGTTGTTGTTGTTGTTGCTGTTGTTGTTGTTGTTGTTGTGTGTTTGTGTTTTTTTTGCGACACTGTCTGGAGGAGGCAATAAAATGTTTTCAGAACTCAGTCCCGGGTGTGTTTGGTATGTTTTATTTTCATAATTACTTCCACTTCGATGAGATCAGCTGTATCCATCATGGATCCTCCCATGGAATCTTGAATGACACAAAACCCCAATAACCTACATAGAGAAGGGAATCTCTTGATGGCGCCCTTTGGATGAAATGCATGGCGGGCCCAGAGAAAGGAATCCCTTGTTGACGTCCCGTGTATGGATGTATGGAGGGCGTGGCGGCTCCAGAGAACTTGAATCCCTTTGAGAAGTTGAGGTCATTGATGGCACCCCTTGTTTGGATGGCTTGGCCAGAGAACCCGAATCCCCAAGAGAAAATGAATCCTTTGATGTCGTCCCTTGAGATGGAACATCCAGTCATCATAGTGTTGACGGTGCGCGCGCGTGTGTGTGTTGTGTGTGTGTGTGTGTGTGTGTGTGTGTGTGTGTGTGTGTGTGTGTGTGTGTGTGCGCGCGCGCGCGCGTGCGCTTAGACTGAGAAACGTCGTAGAATGGTTGCGTGTGTAGATGGCTTTGTGGATGTTCGTTTTTGTGCACTGTTGTATATCTTCTTCTTGCGTTCCATCTGGCAATGGATGTGGCCATTTCCCCCTAGTTCCTGCCGGTTGCAACGGAGCTTGGCGGTCAGAGGAGTTGTCGGCCATGTCTCATGTCGCTGTGGTTGATAAAGACGACATCGTTCTGTATCTTCTTCTTTCGTTCACTGTCTCCATGTTCAGGCCATATCTGCCGATGGCTGTGTTTGTTTGTTTGTTTGTTTGTTTGTTTGTTTGTTTGTTTGTTTGTTTGTTTGTTTGTTTGTTTGTTTGTTTGTAAATTTCTGCCGGCTGCCGTGAAGACTGACGGGAGGGACCTCCAGTAGCTGTGGATGGACCCTGTTGAGGCTCAGGACCCGTAACAGCTCTACCTGGTGGACCTGGATGAGAGAATGGTACCGTTGTTTATTAGAAGGCTCCTTTAGGCCTGGTACCCTGATGGCGCTTTTAGGCCTGGTATCTCTGACTTGATCCCTCTAGTTTTTATGTAGTAGGTTTAGCCCGTATTTAGTTCATGGCCAAAAGGCATGTCCTGTTAATGCATGGGCCTTGGGCCTTAGGCCGTCCTTATCTGCCTGATGCACCGTCATTGAACATACAGGATAGTTTCTAGGTTGGCCTTGTCAAGTGCCATCCCACTCCGCCCTGATAGAACCGATTGCCAGTCAGTCCGGGACCGTGATTAACAGGAGGTAAGCTGGCTTATGTCGCAGCTAACCTCGATATATGAAAGTCATCCGCTACTGCAAATCGCTTGCTTTGGAATGGTTGCACCACCACCAAGTTGGGTTAGCCTTTTCCTAGATTGCTTGCGTGTGTTCAGCTGTTGAGGGTCTTGACGGCAGAGATAGTTTTAGTGATAGTGTCATCTAGACATTTGGTTCATGTGGGCCTTGAGCCCATTGAAGCCACTGAAGATCCTCATCATGACAGCTTGTTGTTCTCTGGGCAGAATGTGGTAATCGTCCTTTCTCTGGCGTAAACGAGTGATCTGATGTGCTCCTCTTCTCACTGTAGCTGACGCTGTTACCTGTTTGGTCTTCCTGGATCCTCTTTTTGCTAGCTGTGTGCTGCCTCGTTTCCTGGTATCCCATAGTGAGTGGGGATCCACAACGTTTTTGGTTCTTCCGGCTTGCTAGAAGGTGTTGATGGTTCTTCTTCTTATTCAGACTAGAAATCATGTGAGCACTTCCTTTCTAAGCATACAGATTCATACAGACCTATCTATCTAGCTAGCAGAGAGGGCGGAGGTTTGTATGTTTGACTGTATCCAGCCTTAAAAGCATTCAAACTCTGTCTTTGAGGAGCTCAAGGGAGACTTTGAAATAAATACACGTGAATGACTTGGAAGGCAGAAATAATAAAAAATCTTCTAAGAAAAGAGCATGATAAGAAAGACCAATAGCTAACTACCTAAAAGCAAACTGGAGAAGGACCTTAGTTTCTGCATCCACAGGCAATGAAGGCGTTGTCAGGTGGAAACATGTGTCATTCTCCAGGGCTGGAGAACAGAGAGAGCATCTGAGAGGAAGACCACTTGATAGCATGTCATTTGTATTCTGAACTATTGTGTCATGTATTTGGTTGAATTAGGGGATTAAAAAAGAACTGACTGTTTTGTCGTTTTTGTACGCACACAAATCCTTGTGAATGTGAGCAATTTTATATAGTGCAAGTGAGTTCGTGGCGGGGAAAAGGGGGAGAACTACCTTACACCTGTCCTCAGAGAAGAAAAATCTGCCTGTATATCTGAGAAGTTCAGGTTGGTGGAGTAAAAGTGATAAAAATCGTCCAGCCAGTTCCATATATTGATTTGTTTCTGTGTCTTTTCAGTCTTTCTTGTTGGGTTCCATTACGTTGAAAGAGTCTTTTAGTACATTTCAGTAAAAGTCAAGAAGCATCCGTCTCAGTGCATTGTGAGACTGACTTAGTCTTTCGTATCTCCTATCTGGTCTGTTACTACAAAACACAAACACTCAAGAAAAGAATAAGAAGACGTCTCTAGTTGATAAGATAAGACAGGAGCGAAGTTCGCCAACTGGCCATTGCTTAGCATACAAAGGAGCTGAGATCACCAAGTCTTTCACTGTTCCAAGAGCCTATCTATATTTGGTGTGAAACAAAAGCCGAGCGTCACGTGTAACAGCAGGTAGGGCATAAAAGAGATTCCATGTCCGCCTGTGTCAGGTAAATCAGAACCATGTGTGAGTGATGTTGGAAGGGGAAGGGGGGGTTGAGGCAAATGGAACGAATGCGGGAGAAGCGAAAGGCGTGTGTGGAGTGGAAGCTCTGGCAGAGGGGGGTGGGACGGAGGGACTGTATAATGAACAGAGACAGCAGTTCTAGCCCAGATGTTGCCGCAGGCTTGGCTCGGGTGTACAGTTCCGCCTCTGTCCTTTCACTAAATTGAGATCTTTTTTTAATTAACTCGATTTTTTTTCTTTTTGAAAGCTCGTCTCTACTTGGCCACGTTCGAGCTCCCACACCCCTTCTTTACTGGGAAAAAAACCCAACAGTAATCAAGTCAACAACAACCAACAAACAATAAACAAAGAAACAAATGTAGGTAGTTTATGCCCCCCCCCCCCCCCCACACACACACACAGACATGTTCGCTTTAAGGCCGATTTGAGTTGTCTGTTGTGTGAAACCGGGAAAGAAGCTTTACGTCCCTGAAGAGCACAATACGTGTATATCCCACTGTCACGTGTTACACTTTAAAGTTACTTTTAAATTCGTAAAGAGAACAATGCGTGTATTTCCCGTTAACATTTCTTAAACTTTAAAAGTCACTTTTAAACCCGTAAAGTGCACAATCTATCCCGTTGACATTTCTTAAACTTGAAAGTCACTTTTAAATCCCTAAATACACAATATATCTTGTTGAAATTTCTTAAACCTTCAAGTTATTTTTGGTTTGCTTTGCGTCTATTATCTGATCAAAAAACATTGTGAGGAAATGATCAGTTTATCTTTATGTAAAGCATTTAAAGTATCATCTATTGCGACTTGATAATGCGCAGTATTTGATACTTTTATACGTTCTTCACATGTACATATATCGTGTTTTGTTATGATTATGTGCATGTTGTCAGGAGTCCTTCATGAGGGACCATGTTCTTTATATATAAACCATCAGTCATCTGTATCTGATTCTTTCTCTGGTTAAATAGCTAAACTATTAGATTCTCACAACGATGTGGTGTCATAACCCATTCGGTTTTCAGGCAATTTTAGATCCGGTATGGGGGTGACGGAGGGAATTAGGGAGCGAAAATAGATCGGGCAGACGTTCGACGAAATCACTGAGAGAGGTTCCTTTTCTCCAAGTTTGTACTGATTTTGTTCTGTGATATGGTTGTATAGGGCGTTGGTGCTGTCAGTTGGTTTGGGAGGACTGGATGTGTTTTCATCTCTTTCCGCTAGATTTTTCTTTCTTTCTTTGTTTCTGTCTGTCTTTCAGTCTTTTTGACAAAACAGATACAAATACACAACTGATACAATGTAACCTATTTTGTCCCAGTGACAGACTGATACAATGGTAGATATAAAATCCATACGCTTGGTAGAACATCAAGAGCTTGCCAAGGCATAGGGCTCAGGTGTGCAAGCTTACGGCTTATGCTATGGTCATTTTGGATCTTATCCATCACCTGGCACGTAGAATTTATTCCGCGCTCGGATGTGCCTTTTGAGAAACTGAAACTGAATGAAATGAATAAATGAATGTAAACTTTGCTGACTTGAGATCAGTAATATTTAACACTCTGTTCTGTGGAGGGTGATGCTGTTAGTGTGTGTGTGTGTGTGTGTGTGTGTGTGTGTGTGTGTGTGTGTGTGTGTGTGTGTGTGTGTATGGTGTGTGTGTGTGTGTGTGTGTGTGTGTGTGTGTGTGTGTGTGTGTGTGTGTGTGTGTGTGTGTGTGTGTGTGTGTGTGTGTGTGTGTGTGAGCGCGCCTTTCCGGCCTTCCTCATTCCTTAAACTTGTCATCCCAGTAAGCACCAGTCTTTAATGTCTGCAAGCTGGAAGTTAAACAGATCATTGTGTTGCATTGATTTCTGTGTCCGTTGATGCTTTCGTTTACTGAACAACTCTGGCACTTAAGTTTTATCAACCAATGTCATTTATTCCATCGCTCACTTGTTATTCATTCATTCATTCATTCATTCATTCATATCATTCATTTCATTCATTCATTCATTCATTCATCATCGCGCACATATTCACATATTTAGTCGTTCTTTCTATTGTTTGTCTCACCTTTGTCCCTCTTTTATTATTGTTGTATTGGGGTGGGTGGTGGTGCTTGTTGGGGTGACCGTCATTGTGGAAAGAGGGAAAAAGGGCTGGCCTTAACAACGATACTTATAACACTTGGGGATGGCGGTGCAAGGAAAACCGAAGTCTGTACTTTGTCGCGGAATCAGTGGGTATTTTTTTATGTTTGTTTGTTTGTTGTTTTTTTTCCTTACGACATAATCTGTGATGGTAGTCTTGATGTGTTACACTCTTGACTCTTGTTACCGTAGAACGGGAAAATGATAATCGACAGTAATTCCAGAATACATCAGAGTAACGCTTGTTAGACTCCTTGATCAATACTATATCCTTACTCATGTACTCTCACAATGACAAGAAAGAGAGTGGTGGTATGCTTTAGAGTTCTTGTTTGTGTGATGAAGAAAAACTTAACCGACAGTTGAGTTGTTCCAGAGCTTGTCATAAGCTAAAGCTTGTGAAGATGCTCAGCTTGTGAACATGCTCACTATCTTACTCTCGTACTTTCAGAATGAAAACGTCTACTCAGCCAAAACAAGAAATGAAGAAGGTGATGTGTGACGTGTGAGTGGAAGATATACAATTAACAGTTCAGTTGTTCCACGTCATAACGTTGCCGTTCGATCAATATTTCATACATCTGTGTCTTGTACTTTCAGAATGAACATTTCAGGGTAAATGGAAGTTGACCAGAGCATGGAAGGAAGAGGTATTGTGCTATTTCTCCCCAATGAATTAATATTATGTGGGGAAAATAAAATTGACAGTGCAATTGCTTCAGAGCAGTCGCTACTCGATCTATGCGGTGTATGTTACTCGTATTTTCAGAATGAAAACATCCATTATACCAAAGTAAGGAAGGAGCGGTTGTGTGTGTGTGTGTGTGTGTGTGTGTGTGTGTGTGTGTGTGTGTGTGTGTGTATGTGTGTGTGTGTTGTTGTGTGTGGTGTGTGTGTGTGTGCTATGATGTGTAGTGTCTGTGTGTGTGTATGTGTGTGTGTGTTGCATATGTATGTGTGTGAGTGTGTGTGTGTGTGTGTGCATATGCTTGTATGTGTGTGTGTGTATGCGTGTGTTGTGTGGTGTGTGTGCATATGTATGTGTGTGTGTATGTGTGTGTGTGTGTGTGTGTGTGTGTGTTGTGACCCCCTGTTAACGTCATGTTTTCTTCACCGTTAACTGTTCGTGTCTTGAGAGCATCATAAAGAACGCTTGTTAAACTGCTGGATCAGTACTTTATAGATATACTTTATGCTCTTACATTTTCAAAATACAATCTTTGCAGTTAACCGAAACGAGGAAGAAGGTTGTGTAATATTGTTGAATGGTGGCATTGTGTGAAGATACTGTGGACAAACCAGTTGTTCCAAAGCGTAGCATACTGAATGTGGATCACTGTTCTAACTAGAAACTTTAAAGCTTATTCTTAATCGCACTCTCAGAGGTAAGAATTGCCGGGAAGTGTATTATGTATCCCTTGTAAATATTTGACAATTTGGTTCTTTCCAGAGCACGTCATAAGCTAAGCAAGTCGGTTCTCGTTTAACCCTTTATACCCCTGTCACGTACTTTTTAACATTGCGCGACATTTAATTTTTTGCTTTGTATGTGTGTGTGTGGGGGGGGGGGGGTTCTTATTTGAAAAGGTATAGTTAGAGGAAGTGGCTGAAAATGCAGTATGAAAGGAAGAACAAAAGCCATCACCAATCAAGTAAACGTCGGCAATATCTCAAAAGTAGCCCTGCACAGACTACTAGGATCCTGTAGCGTGGAATGGAAAGTGCTTGGTCTTTTCCTCAGTCTGAGA
>CM060310.1:40350729-40423229 GCA_030674185.1 Monoplex corrugatus
ATTTAAGATAACTAAATATATTTGTTACTGTTGTTGGACTGTTTCATGATCCATGATTTATGTGAGGTGAAGCAGTTGCTTAGAGTGTTTTGCTGATAATCCAGGAGTCAGGGGTTCTACCCTTAGACAGGCCACAATGTGTTGTTGTTGTTGCTGTTGTTGTTGTTGTTGTTGTTGTTTGTTGTCCCCCCGTTGGTTGGCTTCCTCTTTTGATAGACTGGTGTACTCAAGATTGATATCTGGAGTTCAGTCTTTTGATAGACCGGTGTACTCAAGATTGATATCTGGAGTTCAGTCTTTTGATAGACCGGTGTACTCAAGATTGATATCTGGAGTTCAGTCTTTTGATAGACCGGTGTACTCAAGATTGATATCTGGAGTTCAGTCTTTGATAGACCGGTGTACTCAAGATTGATATCTGGAGTTCAGTCTTTTGATAGACCGGTGTACTCAAGATTGATATCTGGAGTTCAGTCTTTTGATAGACCGGTGTACTCAAGATTGATATCTGGAGTTCAGTCTTTTGATAGACCGGTGTACTCAAGATTGATATCTGAGTTCAGTCTTTTGATAGACTGGTGTACTCAAGATTGATATCTGGAGTTCAGTCTTTTGATAGACCGGTGTACTCAAGATTGATATCTGGAGTTCAATCTCATCTCGTGACATAAAAAGCTGACTCATTCATTGACCATTTAGTAATTCTGGTAATACTCCAGTAATTCTGGTGGTGTCCAATTTAGCGCTTCCTTAATCACGTCCCCATGTCAAGACCTTGCCAAAACATAGGGTTTTGCACAGGACCAAGGAGTCTACCGGATCATCTCTGGCAGATTTGAGTGGAACGAATATGGAATTATCCGAGTGCGATTATCTTTCTTGAACAAGTTGTAATTCTTTATGCACGTAGATATGCACACACCAGAGCTTCTGGCTCCATCTTTCACGCAACTTGGAGAGGGTTGGTAAGATGAGGAGAAAGGTGATGGAAAAAAACTAGGGGAAAATTTTTTTTTTTTCAAGACTTGACGCACGCAGATACACACACACGCTGGTTCTAGTTCGTTGCTCCATCCATGGTAAGTTAGGGAAGGTGAGATCTGATGAAGAAAACGGTGAGTACGAAAGCAAAAGGTAGGCTAAATTTAGGGCTGTCGTTTTAGGTATGACTTACGCACGCAGACAGACACACCTTGTCTGGAATCCATGTTAACATCAGTACCCAGTACCAGGTCAATACGATTTTTTTTTTTTTTTTTTTTTTTTTTTTGAGGAGGGAACAGTCGACAGTAAACAAAATGGGTGAATCAATGTATTAATCCACACAGCTCGAGGTGCGGTGTTTGCATCATAACCTGTTTCTCGTGACGTCCTTAACTGCCGGAATTTTTGAATAATTATTTTTAATTCTTTAAGCCTTCATCATTTCATTTTGTCCCATCCATCTTGTTAACCTCCGCTTTCGACAACAGAGAGGAGAAAAGGAGGGGGTTGAGGGGGAATCTATCGATACACAACCGCCACGACCAAACGGGTCTCTCGTTCAGCGCCACGCGTTAGCGCCTACGGCATGAAAACAACTAGTGCGTAGGCAGTCGACCATACAAAATCTCGGTGGTAAGAGAGAGAGGTGCGGTGATGTCGATAGTGAGTGGGAAAGGAGAGGAGGGTAGTCGTGACGTCACAAGAGCGCTGTCTGCGCGAGCGGAGCTGTGTAGTGGTGGAAAAGGAGAGGGGAAAAGCTGGTGGGTGGATCAGTGTTACGACACTTGAATGAGACCGCCGGTAGGTGTAGGCGAGGCGAGACCTACACTCACGCATATTCTGCGACCAGCAGTCAGTTGGCCAATCTGTTTTACACCGTGAACAACGATTGTCTTGTCTGATCCATCATCATCATCAGAAAGCGAGTTTGTTTGGCGTATTTCCTAAGTTGTTTTATCATCCCATCGTCAGTTCCGTCTGGAATAGTTTGGGACTTGAAAACCGGTGTCATTCAATTGAATACGATTGGGACCCATTCTGAACTTCACGTGGACATTGACAGCTGACCTTAAATGACCCCAAGATTCAAGTCAGTTCAAGGACTTGTTTGTTATTTGAAGGAAAGGTCATTCATTCAGTCTGCACTATAAAACTGTGAACCACCTGGTCTTGTGGTCTTTTTCTTCAAGTTTGTTGAATTGTCAACGGAGTCGTGTTATTCACTCTTTACCTCTTTTCGCCGATTGTAGTTAGTCTACTGTCATTTTACCTCCATTGATTGAAGTGTCTGTTTGAAATTCGAAATATTGACTATGCTTCGTTTGGCTCCTGGACCATTTGTGTGTGATCGTTCCAGTAACGAGTATTTGCTGTACAACTGGGTGTGTGCCTTACCTTCCTATCCCCCACATGGACCCCCACCTCCAGTCATGTGGGTAAGTCAGTTTACATCATCTTGGATGTGACACCATCCCAGAGTTGACTTATCGTTGTCGGCTGGACTAATTGGTAGAGGACAGTATTGTTTAAGTTAAAATCGTATTTGCGCACCTAAAACTGCTATTAGATTACAGGCTAAAAACTTCCGCACCTCAGTTATAGGCCTAACTATAGAATTTTTGTGAACAGCCATTTTATGTCTTTTTTTTTCTATTTTAACCAAAGTCTACAACAAAGCATTTTAATAATGGTGGTATTGTATATGTGGGTACCTGCTTGAGATAATGGAGAGATAAGAATTGGACACGAGTTGAAAAATGTTTATCACGTATGACCCCCCCCCCCCCCCCCCAAAAAAAAAAGAAAAGCAAAAAAACAAAAAACATCGCTGTCAGGTTATATAACACATCTGTAAAAGTGTAGTGATTGTATTGGTAGGGAGTAAAAATGTGGAATAAGTTGAACATTGATAACAAACATTACAACTCTGATAGAAATCCACCACAGTCAAATTTCAAATTGGTTAATGTCACTGATACAGAAGGAAATAGATGAGTTTGATTTATATTGAACTAATGTAATTATAGCGACTGGTAGGTTACACTAGTTACTCACCATTTTTGTACGTAATCATCAGCACATTTCAAGTGTGTGTGTGTGGGGGGGGGGGGGGTGCGCGCGATTTTTATGGGAAGCGAAAGGTTCTCTATCCCCCTTCTCTCTCTCTGTCTCTGTCTGTCTGTCTGCCTGTCTTTGTCTCTGTCTCTCTCTGTCTCTCTGTCTGTCTGTCTGTCTCTGTCTCTCTCTCGCTCTCTCTCTCTCTCTCTCTCAGTATATTATCCGTTTGTATGTATGGATGTGTACGTGTATATGTAGGCGTGGGTGTTATTTTTCTCTTCATTCATGGAGTTGTTGATTTGAACTGGTATTACTCACAATGTAATGTGCGATTGACTGGAAAGAACAAGCAGTACAGTACAGTACAGTACAGTCGTTTTCCCTGTCTTTCGCCCACGCACAGTTCCTTTATCCTCCTTCTGTCTGTACCCCGCCCCCTTCCTACACACACAGCCAACAACTGAAACCACGCAAATGAACAGAGCACGTTTATATGATAATCACCTGCCCGTAGTTTGAGGCAGGTGGAGCAAGAAAAACACTGTGTATGTGTATGTGTGTGTTTGTGTGTTTGTGTGTGTGTGTGTTTGTGTGTGTGTGTGTGTGTGTGTGAGAGAGAGAGAGAGAGAGAGAGAGAGAGAGAGAGAGAGAGAGACTTACCCGACTTTGTGTGTCCGTGTCGTTCTGTTCTCTGTCTGAGTGGTAATAGGCCTATATTTTCAATGATTTTGAACGTTTAACTGTCACTTAAACATGTTTTAAGGAAAATTCATATACTGAACTGCTGACTTGGACTTTTATACTGTAGTTATTTCTTTCACAATATAGAACGTTTGGGGGTCTGCGCTGCATTGAAAGTATGACACTTTATACAACAGTTCAGATGGTGAAGGTGTCGCTGATGTATTGAGAATCAAATAAAAGGTGAAAGAGGGTTACAGCCACAACATGTAGTAAAGAACAAAAAGCAGAAACAAGCACGAAATCAAAGCAAACTATGAACAAACAAATCACTTTAACTTGAATTACAGTTTAATTGGTACATTGTAACAGAAACGGGAAGTGTGAGGGAATGGCGTTACGAATGTGGTCATACATGACCACTCTAGTTACAGCAGAGAAAGTCGATGCTTGTATGTGATATATACGTCACGAGAAGGTTTTTGGCCGATATCGGCTCAAAGGCAATGTTAAATTATGCAGATCTATAGATCATACAGACCTCTCACACTTCCTGCCTGTCTCTTATATCACCTGGTTTTCCATCACGTGACCTGACCTTTCGGATAAGGGTTACAGTCAATACATCCCAATGTATTATTAGTCGGAAGTGGGTTTCTTTTTGCTTTCTTTCTTTTGTTTGTTTGTTTGTTAATGATGCAGCTTGGGTCTGTCGTCTTGCTGATCTGGTGCGTGAATATATGGCAAGAGAGAGGTGTATTCCCAGGCAAAATTTCATCGATGAGCTCATTTGGATTTTGCATAGATACGACACAATCGATCTGGTGCTAAACCGTCATTCAAAGGATCAGTTTTTCTGTGAATAGAGAACTGACCCCAAGAGTGAAAGTGTTATCGACAGGGTTAAGGTTACTGTTAGAGTAGTATTACATGTATTGAAGTTCAGCCGTGTATTCATACGCGAAATCTGCAAGGGTAAGAGACTTGATCTACGCTATTGCTTTTTCTTTCTATTTTATCCTTTTTTCTTAAGTTCTGTCTTGGATGTTTATCACTGGATTTGCAGGACTGGAAGGGGGGGGGAGGGGGTGTTCAGTAATGGAAGGGAATGTTAGGATTTCCTTTTCAGAGAAATTATGTAGTCCTATAAACTGACGAGTTTGCTTTTTGCTCTTTCAGCAGCTAGAACCCAAAATGACGGAAGATTCCTTACCGGTCCAAGCTCAACACCACCACAGTCCGCCACCCAACCACAACCACCACCATCATCAGAGCCCGCCCCATAGCTACCACCACCACCATAGCCCCCGCCATCACCCCCACCACCATCCCGCAGGCCCCAGTGACGGGGAGAGTGCCGGCACAGACACACCCCGCTCTCTGTCCCCTGCTGACCAGCTGGACTCGTCTTACGGGTCATCGGGACTGACGCCTCCTCTGCCTCCCAGCGCCTTCTCCTCGCCTTCTTCTCTCCTGGAGAGTGGGGACAGTCTGTCCAGCCTGGACCGCAGCGTGCAGCGCATCCAGCAGCAGCAGGCCCTATCGGAGGCCTCGCGTGTCAACCTCATCAAGCTCAGCCAGATCCGCTCCGCCTTCACTGGCCGCTCCCACAGCCACCTCAAAGGCAGCAGCAGCATCCTCAACAATGGCCTCGACAGCAGCAGCAACACCTCTTCTAGCAGCAACAAACACAGCGTGGGACGCATTTTGTCGCTGAAGACTCCGCCGCTCAAGACGGAATCGATGGACGAAGACTGTAAGGGGGAGATGAGTGTAGTAGGGGTGAAGAAGGAGGACAACAATGACGACAACAGCAGCGAAACAGCCGGCAACAACAACAGCAACACGGGTGGGGATGGAGACGGGAAAGGGGTGAAGGTGAAGGAAGAGCCTATGGACACCTCTCCTGCCACCTACTCGCCGGCTGAGTCCCCTGAAGAACCTGCCAAGGTCAGTGCTTTAGTTTGCAGTGGGTTGGTTTGTGTTTGGTTCGTTGTGTTTATCACTAGTGCTAGTATGGTAGTGGTGGTAGAGCTAGCAGCATAAGTTTGCTCAACAAGCAGATGATCACATAAATTTAAGTAATATTCTGTCATCAGAACTAGTCGTCTTATCAAGACACATGGCACAGATAGCCTGACCGAGTTTTGTGTTTGGTTTTTGTTCCATCCTTTTTCTTTTCTTTCCTTCTTTCTATCGTTATCTTTTTGCGTGGATTTTTTCATTTCTTCTTCTTTTAATCATTAGTCTTGAAACTTGTATTGGGATGATTAAAATCAGAAAACGACGACACAGTATACGATCCAAACTTAGGTGCCCCATGAGTTTTAAAACAAAAGCTTACCTGACGTTTGCAGTGTGTGTTAATGGAGGGAGCAGGAAAAGATTACTATAAATGTGTGTGTGTGTGTGTGTGTGTGTGTGTGTGTGTGTGTGTGTGTGTGTGGTGTTGTGTTTTAAATTGGGATTTGGGGGAAGGGGATGGGGGAATCACGGTGGAGACTTGCAGCTTTGGAAGTAAGTGGTGGTAGAGAATGTGGCGATGTGGATGTGAAAAATGTGGTTCACCTTTGGCTCGGCAAGATAAGTGGTCGGTCTGATGGCTGGTGTTGACGTTATCGCCCTTTGCTGCCACTCTCCTGCACTTAGCTGGAAAACATGGAAAATGTTCCAGATTTTCCTTTCTAAACACGTTGATAGTGCTTGTGTCGTGGATGGGGTGGACTGACATGGAGGGTTCTGTGGGGTCTGTGTATGTATTTTGGAAGACCGTGTATAACCATGACTGATGTGGGGGAGGGAGGGAGGGAGAGAGATTCTGTTAATTTATTCATCCCCATGTAAAGAACTGGCGAAACTATACAAATCAAAAGCATCATTACAGAAGCACATTTTCAAACTGTATAGAAGTTATGGAACAGCTGCTTCTGCGAAATTGAAAAATTCACAAACGTTGTAACAAAAACACATTTTAAAACCTTTTCATATTAACCCTTTGACTCCTGCAGCCTGTCCATCAGCATCCTGCACTGTTAACCATGCTAGCAAAGCAAAAACCTAACCCTTTGACTCCTTCACCCTATCCGCCAACTTCCTGCAGGATGCTGGTGGATAGGATAAGGGAGTCAAAGGGTTAAGTTTTTGCAGTTTGGATAGGGTGCGAGAGTCAAAGGATTAATGGAAATTATGCAGCAGCTATCTTTCTTAAATAGAAGACAGACAGATAGACAGACACAGACAGACAGACACAAGAGAGAGAGAGAGAGAGAGAGAGAGAGAGAGAGAGAGAGAGAGAGAAGAGAGAGAGAGCATTATTCCTGCTCTCTTACCTGTACGGTTATCGCAAGTGTGCTTCGCGTATTGACGGGGGCATCGATTTCTTGTTTGCGATTCTCTCTCAGTCTCGGCTCAAGTTCAGCTAAAGCTGTTTGCTTTGATAAACATTTCCAAAGGTTACCTCCACTTCTGTTTAAAGCATACAGTTAAAACCGTGTGTGATAAACTGGTGTGTTGAGCAATAGCTCCTGCAGCTTATTTGTGAGCTGTGGGCCAAGTGTCTTGTGTATTCGTGTCAGATTATGCAAATTGTTGTGGCTCTTTAGTGCTGTTCTTAATTGTCACAATATCCTACATTCAGATTGCAAGTTACTAGGTAGGGGTGAGTAGAGGTGGTGATGGGGGTAAATTAGGGCACAGGGAAGTGCCTATGCGTGCGTGCTTGTGTGCTTGCACACGGACAGAGAGAGAGAGAAGAGAGAGAGAGATGTACTTACGCGCACAAATGCACTTGCGCATACAGACACACCTACACAGCATTCATGAACATTATTTTATTATTATCTGTTAAGTAACCTACCTGTCCTTGACAGCCGGGATCAAAACTAGCACAGTGACAGTAAGAGAAACAGCTGTTAAACTGGGCTAGAAGGGGGTAAGAAGGTAAGGCAACTGAAACTGTAGAAAAAAAACCAAACAACAACAGCAGTGTTTGTTATGGAAAACTGCAAATGTGTCCAGGATATAATCGACATTTTCACCTAAAACAAGAAGTCTAGTGTGACCTTAGTTGCAAATCTGCCATGGTTTGGTGACATCCATGAAAATGGGTAAAGTGGTGTTATGTCTTTATTTGCTTCTACTTTCTGTTCTTTTAACTTTAGGAAAACAGTTGTGTTGAGCATTGTCGTGGCTGTAAAAAATTAGTAGGTTTCTGATCATGCAGATTAACTGTGCCATAATTGTCAGATAACCCACTTAGGAGTTTCATTGAAATCAGCAAAGCTAGTTATCGCAGTGTCCAGCAAAGCGTGTGTCATATGCGTGTTTTTATTTGTAACTGATATAATTTTAGGAACACAACTTACTACGTGATAATTTCAGTAATCACAGATAAATGGGCCTGTGCGAGGGACATGTTGAATGATAGCTGCCAGCAGCGTGTTGTCGTATCATAGTCCCTTGCCTGTTGACCCCAGACGTTATGGGTTACAGGTAGACCTCGCTGAGGAATTTAATGAAGCTTGAGAGCTTTAATAGCTTTTCACTGCAATGGGCTGGCACCGAGGGGGTCGAATTCCTCTCCTCGCTTTCCTTATGCCCCCAGACCCCCTACCTCTCTCTCTCTCTCTCTCTCTCTCTCTCTCTCTCTCTCTCTCTCTCTCTCTCCCCCCTCACTCCCCTCCCCACCCCAGCTACCCACCCATATATTTGAGTACCCCTGAACCCATCCCTTTGTGGAACCTTCAGATTTGGCATGTGTTTGATGAAAACAATTCAGCTGGCTAGAACCATTTCTTATGCGCTCCTACGCCCAAGATGAACAGTGATGATTTGTTAGACGCTTGTTGGAATCTTCACTGTTTGAGTAAAATACAACAGTTAATCAAGAAATGATCGTCAGGGATTTTATTTCCAAGTTCCTCTGCACAGAAGGAACAACCCTGCTTTCAGTCTCTTGAGGTTAAGAGGGCTAAATCATCAATTTTTTCCAAGTATGAGTGGTTGGTGATCGGTTGGTTGTTTCTTTGAAGACTTGAGAGTTGGAGAGAGGTGATGTAAAGATAGTGAGGAAGGGGGAGGGATAAGAGCCCACGAGAAGGGTGTGAGGCAGGGTGTGAACAGTAAAGTGATGGGGGGAAGGAATTGGGTGGTGTGGGGTTGGGACGTGGGCGTGAGCGAGGAGTGGTTGGTTGTCGAAGTTCGTCGTTCGTTTTACGCGATTGTTGGTCCGTGGAGGATCCCTGCAGGGTTAGTGTGTTGTGTTGATGTTCGCACGTTTTCTTGTCATGCTCTTTAAATTAAGGATGGTTCATCCTTTGCTTTTGTGCCTTCTGGTTTCATGTCTCTGTCTCTTTTGTCTCCTTGTCTCTGTCTCTCTCTCTCTCTGCTCGTCTCTTCTCTCTCTCTCTCTCTCTCTCTCTCTGAGACACACAATATTATGTATAATTGTATCTATTATCTGTTTCTTCTCTTTGTTTATGTCATTTTTCATTGATAGAAATTCTGATATTTTGTTCAGCGGCAGCCACATTCCACACACTCAAGACAACATGGTATAAGGAAAGTCGAGTGATTGTTGCGAGGAGGGGGGTGGCACCTTGAGGGCTGTTTTCGACACCCACCTGACGTAAACCATAGAGCCACCACATGTGTGTGTGGCGTATTGTTCTCTCTGTAGCACCATACAGACTTGCTCTTGTGGGGGCTGTGTGGGAATTTTTGGCCATTTGCTGTTGACAACTCCACATACCTCTTGGATAGTGATAGCAGTTTTTCTTTGCACCATACATACCTCTTGTATAGTGATAGCAAGTTTGCTGGCCATTCAATTTCTTTGACAACTCACACCATACCTGTCTGAATAGTGATAGCAAGTTTCTTTGCGCCATGCATTTCTTGCACCACACATACCTGTCTGAATAGTGATAGCAAGTTTCTTTGCGCCATGCAAGTTTCTTTACGCCACCTACCTGTCTGAATAGTGATAGCAAGTTTCTTTGCGCCATGCAAGTTTCTTTGCAGCCACACCATACCTGTCTGAATAGTGATAGCAAGTTTCTTTGCGCCATGCAAGTTTCTTTGCGCCATGCAAGTTTCTTTGCGCCATGCAAGTTTCTTTACGCCACACCATACCTGTCTGAATAGTGATGAAGTTTCTTTGCGCCATACCATGCATCTTGGATTTAATTCCTCCCACCTTCACCCTCCAACGTTTCCCATCGAGCTTATTACACTCGTGTGTGTGTGTGTGTGTGTGTGTGTGTGTGTGTGTGTGGTGTGTGTGTGTGTGTGTGTGTGTGTGTGTGCGCGCGCGCGCACGGGTGCACAACTCTGTCGATCTGTATATATGTTGTGCCTTTTGTGTGAATGTTGCCTATCTTCCTCTGTTTGTGCCTCACACAGATTTTGTTTGCCACAGTCACTTAGCGTGTATGTGGTTGTCTGTCTTCTTCTTCTCTTTGTGCCTCTGGTTGTCTGTCTTCTTCTCTTTGTGCCTCTGGTTGTCTGTCTTCTTCTCTTTGTGCCTCTGGTAGATTTCGTATTGCTACAGTTACTTTTGGCGACTGAAGTGCACTTTGTCCTGTTTGACAAAAGAGAAAAAGAAATGAGAAAGAGCATGTTGAAAATGCAAACAGTAATTTCACACCAGAGAATACATAGTTGAAGTGAACAGGAGACATACAAAGTGTACAAACTTGAGGTTATATTCATCCATAGTGTGTCGTCGCTTGCCGTGTGATGTAGTGTCTATATGAAATCACATGGTCATCATACCTGGTGTCGGACCTCAGATCATAACAGGGCTGCTCAACTCAAAGTGTGTAGGTCCGTGGACTGTCTTACGAAGGAGAAAGTGCAGTTTTATGATAGGGTACTAAAAATAGGTTGTATGGTAACTTTCACATTTGAGCCAGATTATCGTTTAACTTAAGAATCAAACGAAATGATCTAACTGGGTTTTTTCTGGGTCTGACATAAGATATTCATGTCTTCTTGTAGGTCAGCTTTTTGACTTTTTGTGCATTTGGAAATGAAAACAGAAAAGGGAGGGTGAGGTGGTGGTGGAGGTGGTTAAAACCAGTCGGACTTTTTTCTTCTGGAACAAGAAAGCGGGGAGTGTTGACCTTTTGGAAGAATGCTCCCAGTTAGTCTTATTTCTAGGCCAGAGCGAATTACTGATAACACGAACAATACTGTGTGTAACGTAAGGTTATCAGGCCCGTGCAACAGTGTTGACAACTGGATGATAGAGCACCAGGATAAAACTGAAGAAGTTTGAAATTTCACTGTAACCTTCCGTCTTTTTGACAGCACTTGGACAACTGCTCCCCTGTCTGAAGACACAACTGACTGAATTTGTGAATTTTTGGTTCCTTTTTTACTCTCTTGTTACCTACCCCAACAACTGATCACTGGATATTATGTTGTTTGAACGGACCATTTACAGCATCCTCCCCACTCCCCCCCCCCCCAAAAAAAGCAATCAAAAACCACACACACACACACACACACACACACACACACACACACACACACACACACACACACACACACACACACACACACACCAGTATAGTGCAGTCTTTATATTGTTTTCTTAAAAAAAATAAATGAAAAGTGGATGAGTTACATCAACAGTGAATCTGCCCCCCCCCCCCCCCCCCCCACACACCACACACACTCACTCTATTCTCTTCTGTTTCTTCTCCCCCATCCCCTTTTTTCAGCCGCACTGGTAATAGTTTCAGAAGATTAAAAATTAATCGTTAGAAACGCCTCTCTAAGTCAGAAAACAGTAGCTTAAAACTGCTTCATGGATCGTTAAGTGTTTGTCAGCTTTTCAGAAATGAACGAAGTCGTGGATATATTTATATCAGTGAAAACTTTCCATTGACCAGAAAAAAATGGGCGTAAGTGTGGGGGGTAATTCACTCAGGAAACGGGATGACTGACGGAAGATGAAAATAACCGTGACGTCTGTGCCAAAGTTCATCAGTATTTACTGAAAACGTGTTCCACAAACAAAGCTCTGTCTGCTAGACGGAATGGGTAGTTCCACTTACGTCGGGCCTACGACTGTTGTGTGTTTTGGGGGCTTGGCCTGAATGAGAGAAGAACAGGTCACGCAGAGCAACATAAGATTATCCCTCTTGTATGTGTGTTTGGTGGAGTGGGCTAATTCTCTACCTCACCACAGGAGCTGAAAATACACGTTTTTAGAATCATACGTGGAAAAACCGTAGAATTAAAAAGGGAACTAGTTGGGAAAACCCACGAATTGTCAGAAATACGGTTTTTAGGGTCTGCCTGCCTGCCTGCCTGCCTGCCTGACAGTCTTATCAAATAAATGCCTTTTTTTTTCTTTTTCTTTTCTTTTTTCTTTTATTTGGGAATGGGGGGGGGGGGTGAGTTATGATTTGTTTAATTTTTGTAATTATTTTGCAGTAACCTATTTTCTGTTGTACGTCTTTTGATAACTGGATGAAATTTTCACTGTTCTTTCATATTTTGACCTCAAAAAGTTTCCCACTTAACGGGTACTGTGAAGTAAACGGGTCAAAGCCAGCAAATAAGTGGGGTGGATGTGGGTGTCTGAACGCCTGTGTTTTTGTAGTGCATGCAGCGCGCTGACGGTGGCCTGAGTGCGGATGTTGCACTCGTACAATGCAGTGAGTTCAGGAAGCTGGGAGCGGCTGACAGACTGCGCGCTGTGTGCATCCTTCTGTCTGTCTGTCTAGTTTGTATTCTCTGTCTGTCTTTCTGTCTCGTTTGTATTCTCTCTGTCTGCCTGTCTGTCTTTCTGTCTCGTTTGTATTCTCTCTGTCTGTCTGTCTATCTGTCTTTCTTTCTGTCTCGTATTCTCTCTGTCTGCCTGTTTGTCTGTCAAGTCTTTCTGTCTTTTTGTATTCTCTCTGTCTGTCTGCTTGTTCTTTGTCTCATTCCTCTTAGTATGCTTGTTTTATTTTCCATTCTGTCTCTGTCTATGCCCTGTTGATCTGTCCTTCTGACTCTGTGACTCAGTTCTCTTTAATTTCTACCCTCCCCTCACTCCCCCCCCCCTTTTTTTTTTTTCTCTATCTGTTCTGTGTGTCAGTCTGTCTCTTTCTATGTGTGTTTGCGTCTGTCTGCGTTTTTCTGTCAGTTTTTCTGTTTCTGTCTTTGTTTCCCTCTCGTTGTTTTTCTTTTTTTTTCTGTGTTTCTTTTTGTCTCTCACTGTAAACTATCTGTCTCTCTCTGCCCCCTCCCTCCTTACATACCTCTTCTCTCTCTTTCTCTCTCTCCATTCTCTTTTCTTCTCTTCCTCCCTTCATCACCTTCTCACTCACTCACTCTCTCTCTCCCCCTCCCGTCCCCCCGCCTTCCTGTATTTTTTTTAGGACCTATCGTATGGGTCGGTGGCCTTCGCTAAGATCTCATGTGTCACTGTCTGCATGCACGTATGTCTGTCCGTATCTGTCTGCATCGCCTTCTCTCTGTTACACATACACACACACACACACACACACACAACACACACAACACACACACACACACACACACACACACACACACACACACACACAGAGTACACAAGTACATATACACAGACACACATACAGATACACACACAGACACAGGTCTCTGGGTGCATTAACAAGGCCAAAACAGCACAGACAGAACAGAAGCAGCCGAGTGTGATGGCGCACTGAGTGCATTATGTTGTCGGTCACGCTATACTGGCTCACACCTCTGAGGCTCACACTCGCTCACTGCACTGTCTGTGAACGAAAAAGGAGTGGCTCCATACACACGGGGTGATGGGGAAGAGAGAGAGAGAGGGGGGGGAGACGGGGGGAGAGAGAGAGAGTTTGTAGGTGGGGACGGGATCTGGCGTCATGGAATTGTGTGTTTTGTGTGTGTGTGTGTGTGTGTGTGTTGTGTGTGTGTGTGTGTGTGTGTGTGTGTGTGTGGTGTGTTGGGTGAAGGGTCTAAAGGGGAGGGACATCGATCAACCTTGGTGGGTTTTTTTTTCTTTTCTTTTCTTTCTTTTTTTTTCTGAGGTCATTACTGTATTTGTATGGTCTTGTGTTTCGTGGTGTGTGTGTGTGTGTGTGTACGTGCGCGCGCGTGTGTGTATGTGTGTGTCTGTGTGTTGGGGGAGATGGGGAGAAGGGCTGGAGTAGGAAATCGATCGACCTTTGTGGTTTGGCATGATCTGGTTCGTCATGAGACAGTGTGCATGTGTGTGTGTGTGTTGGGGGGGGGGGGGGGTTAGGTCTATTCTGCCTGAATGTAAGTGGTTAGGCGGACGTAGGAGGGTGGGGGTGGGGAGGGACTAGAGTCAATCGACCCAGGTTTGTTTCCAGCTCTGTACGTATGGTACGGTCTGGTGCGTAGTAAGATGAAGAGATCTGGCTGGACTTCCCAACTGGTGCCCAGTGGATCGTGGTCTGATTGATAAGCATGTGGTGCTGGTTTGCCGTCTAAACATGCTTCCTGTTTCATGTCTCATGAACACATCGCCAATGCCAGCAGGAACTCGGTTCTTCTCCTGAACATGTTTTGTTTTGTTTTGTTTTGCTTTGGTTTGGTTTGGTTTGGTTTGGTTTGGTTTGTTGTTGTTGTATTTTTTGTTGTTTTTTTGGGGGGGAGACGGGGATTGAGGAGGGAGTTACAGTTTTGTTACAGTTTTGTTATGTATTATTCACTTTGGACATTTATCAATAAACATGCTTTCTGTCTGTACGTCACATGAACACATCAGCTGTACCACAAGGAATCATAGTTCTTACTTTTCTTCATCTTACTGTTTAGTGTTTGTTTTTTTGTTTGTTTGTTTGTTTGTTTGTTTGTTTTTTGTGGGGTTACAGTTATGAAATGTGTTTTGTATCAGAAGAAATTTTCTTCTGTTCTTTAAACAATTGCTCTAGCATGGGAGACTGTATGAACGTAAACACACGCAAACTTATACACGCGTGCGCGGCGCCCTACCACAGTCACTGACCCCACAAAATGTACATTAATCCAGCTACATTAAAGACGTATTCGTGTCTTTGTACACATTTATTTAAACAGGATGTTATGGTAAAATTACAGGTTAATTTTCTTTGTGAGCTATTGTAACATTTTGTTAACATTTTGTTGTAAGATGGTTATTCATTGTAGAGGAAGGGTATGCACATTGTAGTATGCATGTAGAGGAAGGGTATGCACATTGTAGGTAAGGTATGCACTTGTAAGGAAGGGTATGCACATTGTAGAGGAAGGGTATGCACATTGTAGTGTAAGGGTATGCACATTGTAGTGAAGGTACAAAAGGGTATGCACATTGTAGGTAAGGGTATGCACATTGTAGAGTGAAGGGTATGCACATTGTAGTGTAAGGGTATGCACATTGTAGGTAAGGGTATGCACATTGTAGAGGAAGGGTATGCACATTGTAGAGGAAGGGTATGCACATTGTAGTGTAAGGGGAGTGACACGGAAGATTTTTGTTTTGTTTGTTTCTTTATAGTTTTTTCTGCTCTTTTTTTTATGTGTTACTTTGTTTCTTGATAAGATTTGCAGTCTTACAGTCATTTAAAATGTTATTTATCCATCGATCAAAACTTTATACTTGCAGGTGATACTAGTTTTGACTTTAGTTAAAACAAAAGGGTGATTCACACTCATCCTTCTGTCGTTTCGTTTTGTTGTTTGTATCAGGCAAAGTGGGAAGGTCTTCCTTTCTGTATTCTGTGGTTGTATGTTACTTTTTCTTTTTAATGCTGTGTCTGTTTTTGGCGACCGGCAGACTGGGAGAGTTATATCAACAGAGCTCAGTGCGTTTGACATGTACAGAATTCCTGCACGGTGTGAGGTGAAAATGGGGAGGCATGTCGGACCCCCTATTCCTCACCTTTGACTAATCCTTCTCTACCCTTGCTGTCTTTTCTCCTACAGAGAGAGAGAGAGTAAAAATTATAGTAGGCTACTGGTAGGCAAAATGGTTTATCTGCCTCTCAGCAGAATAATTACAGTGTGTGTGTGTATGCTTGTAAGTGTGTGTGTGTGTGTGTGTGTGTGTGTGTGTGTGTGTGTTGTGTGTGTGTGTGTGTGTGTGTGTTTTGAAGGAGGGAGGGGAGAGAGAGAGGGTGGGAGAGAGAGACCTTCTGGTTTCGTTTCCTTCCATTCCCATTTCTTTGCCCATCTCTTCTTTATTCTCTACTACTACCAGCGCCCCCGCCCCTCCCCCTTTCTCTTTGTTTTTCATCACCTCTCTTACTCTACTATCCCCCACCCACCCTCCCATCTTTTCCTTTCTTCCATTCTAACATAACTCCCCTTCCGTTTTCACTTACGCTTTCGAGCCCTAGCTTAGCACAAGGTAGACAATCGATAGCTTGGTACACACACTAAAACAGATTTGTACCTTCTCATTTGAACTCTGTCTCCCTCTGCCTGCCTGCCTGCCTGCCTGCCTGCCTGTCTGTCTGTCTGTCTGTCTGTCTGTCTGTCTGTCTGTCTCTCTCTCTCTCTCTGTCTCTCTGTCTCTGTCTCTTCTCTCTCTCTCTCTCTCTCCCACCTTCCCCAACTCTCTCTACCTATCTCTCTCCCCTCACCCCTTTCTCTTTCTTTCTGCGCTGTGGTAATTGTGATTAGACTTCTCTTGACAAAACGCGGTCAGGTAATAAGAATCTTTAAATCTTTTTTTTTTTTTTTTTTTTACAATTCTCATAAAAAGTAAACATTTTCAAAGATATTCATCGATCTGTGAATTCCTTTATGTAGCTTGTATGAATGATATAGATGTCAATGTCTGATGAATTTTCTCGATGAGTAATATTTATGAATGTTTGCCAGACCTGTGGTTGATTTTTTTTTTTCACACATCATCTTCATGAGGAGCTATCGCGTATATGAATAAATCATCTGATGTCCCTTTGTCTGTGCCTGTGTCTCTGTCTGAAATTTCTGGTGAAGTTTATCGATTCAAGTCTACTGCCTCTTCACTTTCTAAAACATGACAAGTCTTGTCTCTCTTGTCTGTGCACGCGCTTTCTCCTTCCTCCCTCGTTATGACTGTCGCGCGCGCGCGCGGGCGTGCATGCGTGTGTGTGTGTGTGTGTCTGTATGTCTGTCTGTGTGTGTCTGTGCCTGTTTCTATGCGTGTATATGGGGAGAGGGTGAGAGAAAGGGTTAGAAGCGGTGGTGTTCTGTACACTGGAGAAAGAAGGGGTTAGGGTGTGCGCTCTCGTGCTTCCTATTGATTTTAAAATCTTAGGAGAAGAAAAAAAAGGGTGGAGATGGGGGTACGCCGCAGTGGTATGATTTGGACTGATCGAAATCTCTTATTGCTCAAGCTGCTTTATATTGTTGTCAGTTTTGTAACCCAAGTAACAAAATGTGTGTACAAAGATCTTGTGTTGAAAGAGTTATAGGGGTGTAGGTCTATATATACATACACATTGTCAACTTGTGTGGTGTTAGTGGTGGTGGTGGCGGAGAGTTGTTTAAAAGTGTGGAGAAATGATTGTATGGAATTGACCACCGTTGCTTCGTTCCATTTTTCTTCTAAACTTAAGAGAGGCAATGGTTGCGTCGGATCAACTTAGTTCCCATGTGCCATTGTATCCTAACCACCACTACCACCACCCCCTTTTCTTCTCTCTCTCTCTCTCTCTTCTCTCTCTCTCTCTCACTCTCTCAGTCACGCAGATGTACACACACGTGCGTGCACACACACACACAAAACACACACACACACACAACACACACACACACACACACACACACTCTCTCTCTCTCTCTCTCTCTCTCTCACTCACACTCTCTCCCTCCTTCTCTCCCTCCCTCCTCCCTCTCTGGTGCTGAAATGTACGCAGGCTCATTGCATCGTATGAAGCAGAAGATGGTCAGACTAGTCCTACTGTAGCAGCCCCTCCCCCTCTCTGTCTGTCTCTCTCTCTGTCTCTCTCTCTCTTGTCTGTCTGTCTGTTCTGTCTCTCTCTCTCTCTCTCTCTGTTCGTACGCGCGCGCGAGCGTGTGTGAGTGCGTCTGTGTGTGTGTATGTGTACAAAAATGTATGTGTTGTCAGCATGAACGAGAAACATAGAAGAGGCAGTAGTGATGCTGCTGCTGCCAGTCAGTATTTGATGAAGGTCGGCGGCTTGATTGCACCTTTTCCTTGACACCTCACCACACACATAGGCCTACGTACGAGCGTACGCCCACATGGGTCTGCATTGTTGTGCGATGGCCGCTTTTGCCGGAGTTGCGCATCCCGCCTACACACGCTCTTCCTGAATCGTGACAGTGGTCGCGTCTGCCTGCAAGAAAACTAAAAATGCGTCACACAAAGACTTTTGATTTCATGATGGGTCTTAACCGGATATAATATTTGATTTGATCACTGTCTCTTAATTTGACGTCTAGTCTATCAAAATGGAAAGTCGCGAGTTAATTCGATTGGCGTCAGTGACGATAGTGACAAGAGTGGAGGATAAAATTCTAATGATCTTATTCTTCAGTATGTATTAATCATCAGCTGTGGAACTGATCCTAACCAAAAATGGGCCTTTTGTTTCTGGAACAGACCAGATCAAATCAGAACAAAACAAAGAGCAAAGTGGAACAGAAAACACGTTTGGCTGAGTGTGGTTAGTGTCTGAAGATGGCTGTACTCACAAGATGTCAAGGGGCAGCAAGGAGATTGATAACAGAGCTTGACCATGATTTGTGTCATTTCTAGATCATAGATAGTGTCAGTTGTGTTTCAAACTCGGCATCGCAGACATGGCGAACTGAAAATGATTTAGTGACGGAAAGTTGTGAGTGAGCGAGCGACTGAGGTTAGTCAGGGTCATAACCTTTGAGCAGTTATAGAAGTAAGCTGTTTATCCGTGCTGTCACCATATACAGTAGGGACAGATAACCCTCTGCTGTCTCTAAACAAGTTGTTTTAATATTAAGGCGACGGATAGTCGTCTGTCCCAAATGTATTAGCACAGACCTTTCAAACCGTATTAGACTCGCCATTGCTTGCTGCATTTACAGACAGACAGCCCACTGCGATGGAATCAGTACCTGTTATTTGTTAAGAATTTTTTAGAAGGTCATTTACAGTCATTACATACAAATATCACACGATTACATGGTTATGTTTAGAATAATAACAGACATATGATGGTGAAGATAGAGGAAGGTAAACGTAGGGAAGGGAGGATGATAAACAGGCCGAGAAGCAAAAGACGGAAGTTGATAGTGGAGAGAGGTCAAAATAATAACCTGGATGGTAGCTAGGTGAGGTTGGTAACTTAGGTGAGAGGGAGGACGGATGAGGATGATGAGGGAGAGACTTAGTTGAGGCCATTAGTCGGGAGGGGAGAGAAAGAGGAACGCATACCTATACTGTGCGTAAAGGAAAAGGAGAGGTGGTAGGTGAGCAAAAAACTTCAGGTGAGAGAGAGGGAGAGGCGGGGGGGGGGGGGGGCGGGAGCGGGGGAAGGGGGGCAAACATTAAGTCGAGAGAGGGAAAGGGCTATCAGGACTAAGATGGTAACGGGACAAGATGAAGGAAGGATGGGGTGGCTGATGGTAAAAAGCCGTTAGCTGTGTGACAAGGTGAGATGATGGCCGCGAGACTTGTGAGCCAGCCATTGGCTGTCTTGTGTCTTTACCTCACTTGTTCCTTGACGTCACGCCTTGATGTGTGTGTGTGTGTGTGTGTGTGTGTGTGTGTGGAAAGAGAGAGGTTGAGGGGAAATGGATGAGGCGAGTGTGAGGGAGATTGACGTTGATCCATCCGTATACATGTCCGGTGTGTTTTATGTTGGTGCCTTTCATGACAGCTCTCTCTGCCCACTTGATTCATGAGACTGTTATAGTACATCAACATGTATTATATCACTGCTTTCCGGTAGTTCCGACACATAATGATATAACGGGAATACTAATGGGGATGTACATGACGTATTTGGTCGCACACGCCATCTCATACCCATACGTGACCTTCCACATCTCTAGGCTTATGACATTCGTTATGATTTAGATCTATTTGATGTCCATTACACATTAAATGAAAAAGAACGTAGCGTTTACTGTGTGTAATATAACCAGTGGTAATCCAGTGATATGGAAACAAATAAGGCCTGAAACAATTTCCTTAACTAACAGAAACTAAACATGATCAGCTGATGTTGATATGGAATCAGATAAGGCCTGAAACAATTTCCTTAACTAACAGAAACTAAACATGATCAGCTGATGTTGATATGGAATCAGATAAGGCCTGAAACAATTTCCTTAACTAACAGAAACTAAACATGATCAGCTGATGTTGATATGGAATCAGATAAGGCCTGAAACAATTTCCTTAACTAACAGAAACTAAACATGATCAGCTGATGTTGATATGGAATCAAATAAGGCCTGAAACAATTTCCTTAACTAACAGAAACTAAACATGATCAGCTGATGTTGATATGGAATCAAATAAGGCCTGAAACAATTTCCTTAACTAACAGAAACTAAACATGATCAGCTGATGTTGATATGGAATCAAATAAGGCCTGAAACAATTTCCTTAACTAACAGAAACTAAACATGATCAGCTGATGTTGATATGGAATCAAATAAGGCCTGAAACAATTTCCTTAACTGACAGAAACTAAACATGATCAGCTGATGTTCAAACTGCTCCAGGGTCCGTCTTCTGAAATCATGGGTGGATCCTCTCACACGCTTCTTCCCAGCGCTTAACTCCCAGTTTTCCACACCCAACCCTCTGGCCCTCTCCAAACATTAATGATGGTTACAGTTAAACAGTGTCTATCGCCCTTCCCTTCTCTCACCTTCATCCTCAGTTTTGTCTACAACCTTTGGGCTGTGGGCGCCCCCCTCCCCCTCCACCTCCCCCAACTTGTGGCTGAGTGTGTATCATTGGTGGTTGGCCACGCTGTCTAAAACTGCGCCCATCTTGCAGCGATTAGAGGCGTCAGTCTCCGTTTGAACAGGGCCCCGCTCACCTGAATCCTCCCCTGTGTGTTGCTGTTGCTGCTGCTGCTTGCTGATCACATACAGCCCTGAGGAGGGTGGTGTTGGTATACTGAGTTTAGCCAACTCCTCATGGCGTGGTGGGGTTGAGAGGATCTGGCAACGCCTGTCACATCGTCACTTGCTCTCTGTGAAGTTGTTAATACTGGCTGTTAGGATTCAAGATATTATTTCTCTTCAGATTAGGGCCATGACTATGAAATCCTGACTAACATTTATTTCTTGATCTCAGATTTGTGTTTGCCCTTTTTGTCAACTCCACTTTGTCTTGAGAGCTGAATGACTGATTGATGCTCACGTCTTTTGAATTCTGTGAGAGGCAACGTAACTTTATTTGCACTCAGAGGTCACCAGGGGACAATCGGAAAGTTCAGTTTAAGAAGTATGGACAGCTTCGGTGCTAGAAAACAGTGGAATGATTGTGATATTGACTCTGTCAACTAATCTGTGCTACAGTCAACAGTTTCAGTCAAAGTTATAAATAAAATTTCCTGCTTGTGATAAGGGTTTTCTGCCTTGGTACACCCAAACTGGCTTTGGACAACATTGCTACATCATGTTTGTTCATCATAACGACTTTGGAAAGGGAGGTTTTACGTCCACTTTACATTGAAGTCAACATCATTGAGATGGGCGTTATTATTTTGTAATCTCATTGACTGACTGGTGAATTGAGAGGACCAATAACATTAACTTTTAGTTGAAATATACACTGGTGGAAAATCAGTTGCGTGAACAGTTGCAGGAGGATGTTAGATGTGATGGTGTATGTATGGTGTGGTTGTACTGGCTCAGCAGCCTGACCTTTACGATAGCAGTAAGAACGTGGCGGGCCTGTCAACTGCAGGCCCACGACTTGTGGAACAGTCACTGATGTTCTGCACTGTGCCCCCTTACCTCTCCCTCTCTGTGTCATTGTGACTGCTACTGTTGCTGCACCACTCCCTGTACGAACAACACCGCTCTCCATCAGTCCACTCCCTCATCCATTGGTTCACAATTCTCGGTGCACAGTGTCTGCCCCAGATAGGGTGATAGGACAATTGGCTGTACCGTGATTACCTCAGCATAAGGCCTGCTGCACTCCTAGTGTGAATTTTACAGCTCACGAGTTGCTGTGTCAAAAACTCACCTTTTGCTGTGTTGCACTAATCAAGATCTATTTCAATACACTTTCTGACAAGTTCTGAACATCTCTGACTATGTGTCAGTGTGGACAGCTGTTGTTTTCATGAAAGCTTGATGCACATTTTTTCATGAAACTTACTGTGGAACACATGCTGAGAGAAACACTAAGACTAAAAAGGACAGTGGAGGTTTCCATCTGTGTGGAAACCAGAGACAGAATTGATATAACCAGAAAATGGTAAGAGCAAAATTGACATGGAGAAAAGAATGTCTGTGATATGATTTACTGCATGTCAGCAGATAAAAATGACTGGCTGTGATAGCATTTCATCATGATGTGTGAGAGAGAGAGTGTGTGTTGTGTACGTGTTTGTGTGTGTGTGTGTGTGTGAGAGAGAGAGAGAGAGAGAGAGAGAGAGAGAGAGAGAAGTGTGTGGTGGTGGCCGAGACTGTAAATTGTAGTATGAATTAGATATGGAATAGAGTGATGAACTTGTGTGTATTGTGTGTATGTGTACAGGTGGTACAGACAGAGCCAGTGGACTTGTCAACAAACAGACGATTACTGAACAACAACAACAGCAACACCTCCAATGCCATGGAAGTCCATCAAGGTCTTGACCTACGTGTGGGCAAAAAAGGTCAGTGCATGGCTGGTAGTGGCATTGTAGTCAACAGTTTTGTTTTACTTTGTGTTTTAGTTTATGTGCATGCTCATGCTTGTGGATAAACTCCCATTTGTTCTGTGTTAGGTCTAAGTACATGCATACTTATGCAGAGTAATGAATTGTGCCACCCATCATTGAAAGATGTGCTGGCTGTTGATCCAGTGCTGCCATGATGTGGGGACATTTTAATGTCAACAGCTTTATTGTTAGCCAGACAATAAATGGTTTGTTATGGTGATGTAGAGGAAAGATAGGGAGGCATGTGGGATCAGTGGCTAGCTTGTCACTACAGCTGTCATCATCTTGTACTTGCCATGTTTATGTGCACAACACCATCATTGATTGTCTACATGTGTGGGTGCATACACTTTGTTTAAACACATAAAAGTAAATAAAGAAACCAGCCCACTTCAAGTGCGTGCATCTTGTCTCTGTTCCCCCCCTCCCCCCCCCCCCTTGTGTCTTTCTCCACGTCCTCCCCTCCACCCCTATCTCATTTTATCTCCTGGTCTCTTTGATTCTATTTGTCTCTGCCTCAGTCTTTGTCTTCCTCCTATTGCCGTTGCTTACTCACAAGGCACTGTCATTTTTATATACATTTGTTAACTTACATCCATTGAACATGGACATTTCACAGTGTTTGTTTTTGTTGTTCTAACAGATCCTGAAGAGCAGAACGTAGCCATGGAGTCGGTGAATAAGATTGGCTCAGCAGCACTTTTGCCTCTTCGTAGAATACAGGAAGCATCCGAGTAAGTTTGTCTTTTTGCATGTGTTTGCAAACTCTCTCTGTGTGTGTGTGTGTGTGTGTGTGTGTGTGTGTGTGTGTGTGTGTGTGTGTGTGTGTAAGGTAGATATATGAGGGGAAGGTCAGGTGTACATAATGTCAAGTTGTACCATGTGTGATGGGTATTTTCAAGCGTAAGGTGTGGTTTAAGGAAATTGAGGTGTTTGATGGGAGATGATATGTATGGAAAGTGAACAGAGTGATGTGGAGATGTGTTTGTGGTGGTGGTGTATAGGTGTGACTAGCAAAAGGTGTGTCAGGAAGGGAAGAAGGGAGAAGACAGTGTGATTGATTACCCAGCTGACTGACTCATCCCCCTAGGTTACAGCTTTCCTTGTAATGCTTCACTTTTTGGGTTTGATGTATTGGCTTCATCCACTTTGATAAAAGGGAGGAGCACACGTTGAGAGAGAGAAAGAGAGAGAGAGATGGAAATAGTAAATATGAGAGAAGAAGAAAGAGAACCAGCTTTTTCAAAGTAAAAAAATAGTATACATATTTCCTCTGTTGCTGCCCCTATGACTGCTATGCACTGAAAACTCTCTCTTTCTCTCTCTCTCTCTCTCTCTCTCTCTCTCTCTCTCTCTCTCTCTCTCTCTCTCTCTCTCTTTTCTCTATCTCTCTGTCTCTCCCCTCCTCTGGAGCTCTTTCTCCCTCCCTGTCTACCTTCTCCCACCACTGTGTCTTTCTGTCATTACCTCTGTCTCATTATATTCACAGTTTCTGTGCACACTGTGTGGTTACAGACAGTTCAAGTACCGGGATGGGACAGCATCCCCCAAGCATCACCTCAATCACCACCCTGCCCACCACCACCAAAACCATTCCTCCCCTCCCCCAGTGCCACAGCCTGCCCACGATTCCTTTCCCATGACCACTCTGCAGGTCAAGGGCATTGACCCCTATGATCAGAAGCAGAGACGCCGGGTGCACAGATGTGACTTTGAAGGCTGCAACAAGGTCTACACAAAAAGCTCACACCTCAAGGCTCACCGACGAACACACACAGGTAACAAAGAAAAAATTTTAAACATTTCAAGAATGGCAGTAACAGCAGTTAAAACCACTACAACAACAAAAGTTATTGTGTTCTTATGATTGCAGTCCAGTAATTGCATGCGCCCCACCCCCCCCCACCCCCACACACACACACATACACACACACACACACACACGCACGCGCGCACACATGCACACACACGCACACACACACACACACACACACATTAAGAATTGCACCTATTAAACATTGAACAAACAGTCAAAAAGTACAATACTACTTACAGTTTATGACTTTTAGTGAAAGCTGTCCTAGCACAGTTTTGCCTGCAGACAAACTCAGGAGAAAGTTCTAAGTTTGGCATTAAATCCAGAATACTTACATCTGTAGCAGATACTGAAAACATTTATCATCAGGTTCGGACTATCTCAGACCAGCTTTCGCTTTGGCCAGAAATTAGTTATTATGATCATTCTCTTATAATGATTGATGTCTCAACTCTTTGACTTATCCAAATGGACATGGTATGCACATACATTCTAATCAAAAACTGGCCAGTCTGGGCAGAGTGGCCTCTGTTAGTTGTTAAGCAGGAAGAACTTGAGTGGGCCAATAAAAGATGTCAGATCAACACTGTCATTGCCTTGAGGGGTTGGGTTGAATGAAAGTGTCATAGCTTGTGATACTGGAGACAGACTTGGATCAATAAAAGTGTCACTCAAATTGTGTATTTGCATTTCATCATTTTCTGTATCATGTCTCAGGCAGATTTTCTTCTATTGTTAAGAAGGCATATTATACACTTTGGCCTGCCTGCAAGGCATAGGCAAACTAGGCCCACCCAATTGCGTATCAGTGGGGCACAGGGTTTTTGCATAACAATGGAGATGTGCCTTGACTGCTGAAGTGATAAAATATCACTTGCATACCCTCAAGGTATTAGCAGTTTGGCAAAGACCCTCCTGTCTTCACTGCCTTCCATCAGTATGTTGGGTTTATGCATCATCTTGAAGGATATTGACATAGACTACCACTGCAGACACTGGGCTTTGGTATCGTTCATAATTTGTATCGAAAATAGTACGTAGTCACATTACATTAGTGTTCTTATTTCAGTATATTATGCATATTTTCTGCATTTGATTTTCATGAAATTATACTCTTAAATCTTATGTTTTTTCTTTGTGTGTTGAGGGCATTTTTTCAAAAGCATGTTTTCCCTGAAGTTGAGACTGATGACATGTCTTGAAAATAGCAGAAAAAGCAGTAAATAGTGCCCATTTGTTTGTATGAAACCTTTTGAATTCATTAAATGATGCTCATGATTTTTGGTATTAGACTTCTTAATTTTAAAGTGGGGATAGATGGATGTCATTTGCTGTATCTTCTATAGAACAAAGTGTTGGTGTGTCGTAGCCTTTTAAAAACATTACTTATACATGTTTTCATAGTGTCCTATCCTTTAAAAATCAAGTGACTTTTTGCTTCTGTGTGTAAAAGTATATTTTGTTCAAAATAAAATGTCACTGTGTTCTGTCATGTGAAAGTAGAACTTCAAAAAGTGCATTTAACATTTTGTAGAACTTCAAAAAGTGCATTTAACATTATAGTCAGTCTGTTGTAAGCATATTCCTTTCCCTTCAAAGAAATAATTATTTATGTGTTGATTTCAGGAGAAAAGCCATATATCTGCACGTGGGATGGGTGTACTTGGCGGTTTGCACGTTCAGATGAATTGACTCGCCATTTCCGCAAGCACACAGGTGACAAGCCTTTCAAGTGTACAGTGTGTGACCGCGCCTTCAGTCGCTCTGATCATCTGTCTCTCCACATGAAGCGTCATTGAGCGGTGAGGAGACTGAATATCTAGTGAAACCATGGTTCTTTGTAGCTGTTGGAAACATTTCCCCAGTTATACTTTTGGCTGTTGGAAAAATATTCCCAGCTGTTATATTTTTGACCACTAGAAAAATCTCATTGTTTCATTTTTGACCATTGGAAAAATCTCTTTTCTAATTGTTACTTTCTTGGTTGTTGGACAAAATTTTCCTGCTTGTTTTATTGGCCTTCAGAAAAAAAATCCTGCTTTTACATTTTTGGCCTTTAAAAAAAATTTCCTGCTTGTCATGGTTGTGTGTTGTGTATATGTATATATATATATATATATATATGTGTGTGTGTGTGTGTGTGTGTGTGTGTGTGTGTGTGTGTGTGTGTGTGTGTATTGAAAAACGTTCTGAACAATTACTGTTGTGTGTGTATGTGCGTGTGTGCGTGTCTGAAAGGGAACAACTGTGTGTTAAGAAAGAGAATAAATGTGTCCAATATGCACTGGTTCTTATAGAAGCCAATTTTCTCACTGTTTCAGGCTTACAACTTCTCCTGAACAGACTTTGCTGTTCCTGATTTTTCCCCCTCTGCATGCTGCGCATTTCCAGAGGTTGTTGTGTCTGCACACTGCTCTGCCTGGTTGGTGCCAGACCCCAAACAGTACCCAGCTTTCCTGCCACCACACCAGAAATACCGTGAGACATCCCTTTGTCAGAGGACACTTTTTGGGAGATACACTGTTGATTGGCTGACTGGCAGCTGGTGACACCACATTGGCTGGCTGACAACTGTGATGCTGATTGACTGACTGATAAGGGGCATTGATTGGCAAGCAGACTTTGTCCCGTTGATGGGTTGAATCTTGTCACACTCTTTGGCTGGTTGGCAGTTTGTTGGTAACATCCGATTGGTCCCCGTTGGTTTTGTCCTTGTGGCTGATTGGTTGCTAGATTGTTGGTCACTTCCTGTGATCGATTGGTTTGAAAAGGTTACCTTAAGTAACTTGCCTTTACTGTTAAAAAACGGTCTGTTGGAAGTAAAGGAGAGATTGATCAAGATGGACAAGAGGCATGGTGTGTATGTGTTTGTGTGAGTGGGAAAAGAAATTGGACCTATAAAGCTTTCTGGACTGCTAATTGATGGTTTTAGATACATTTTACATGGATCAGTTTCAGGTGGATAGAAACTGATCAAATGCTTACTGTTAAATGAGCATTTTGGAAGCATTATAATCTTTCATCAGAATTTCTTTTAATTTTTTGGGATGTATATGTTTGCATGAAATTGATCGACTTTCAACTTCACAAATATGCTGAAAATTTGAACATTGTTATAAGAAAACTATTAAATATATTGGAAATTAGAAAGCATATAAAAATGTCATAAAGGGGACACTGTTATATGGCTTGACCATCTTGTTTTACAAGCTTTTTTTGAAGTGATGAACCTCAACAATAATTATAACATGTAAAAGGCCGTTGACTTCGTTTGCTGAAAAATTGTGTATGTGCGTGTGTGTGTGTGTGTGTGCACGCATGCTTGCCTGTGTGCATGTGTGTGTGTTGTGTGTGTGTGTGTGGTATAAGTGTGTGCATACATATGCTGTGTTTGAGTGCACATGTTGTTGTTGTTGTTTTGTGTGTGTGTGTGTGTGTGTGTGTGTGTGTGTGTGTGTGTGTGTGTGTGTGTGTGTGTGTGTGTGTGTGTGTGTGTGTGTTCTGTAGCTTCCTTACCTCAGCACTGCTTCAACAGTTATGTAGAGTTTTTTGACCAACCGAAAAATGTCAACATTTAAGCTGTGTAATTTCATTTATTCCCTTTAGTTATTAGCAGAAGAAGGATGTTCCAGAAGGCTTTTATGGTGCAGGTATCTAATGATCCTATAATTTGATGGCCAGTTCTTAATGATTGCCTTTTGGTCTTAAAGAATGAGAGCCTTACAGAACTATACCTCTGTTGCCTCTGCGTGTGTTTATGAGAATGTGTGTGCATATGTGTATTATAAGTGGAAAGGGGGGAGGGGGGTAATATTGCATTCAAGGTATAATGTAAATGACATGAGACAGTTAAGAATGTAAAGTTTTAAAACCAGATAGGAAAGAGTGTTTATGATTAAAACATGATTGACAGTTACATACATACCTATATTTATGCCTTTTCTTGGAGCGCAACAGTGAGAATGAGTGAGTGAGTGTCCAGCCTTTGTAGGCAGCATATTATCAACTGTGTAATATGTACAAACATGTGATCACATATTGGGTATGTGTGAGTGTTTTGTGTGTTGTGGGTATTGTATGTGCATGTTTGGAACTGAAAGGGAGAATCTGTCACATGAAAATAAAATGGTGAGCCAGGTTGTTAAAATTGGCATTAGTAGTCATAGATGGTCTATTATATTCATGGTTTGGGGCTTTGACTTTGGTAGTTATGTGAATTTTTAGATAAATATCATGCCTTCCTTACAAGGCAGCTTCACAAAGCCTTTGCTTGTATGTACATGGGAAAGATGGTTCCCCTTTTCAGAGTCTGCCCATGAAGAAATTATATCTTGACAATCTGATTTTAAAATTTGTTTTACTTACAGAACTGTTGTTTTCTTTCAGTTATTTGTAAATAGTGAGGTGTGATTCAGATCAGCTTGCTGCATTTCTCTGTGTACATGTAAACAAAATAGACTAGTAATGATGTTTCGGGGGTACCTGCATGAATGTTTACCACAGTTGGGTCATTTATTTGAATATACTTTTTTTTACGGGGGGAATGACTGTGGTCAGAATTATGTCATCTTGGCAACGATTTGTCACTTGTGAAACTGAAAAACATTTGCAATGAAAGATAAATCAAACCATGTTGGCAGACAAATATTTTACTTCAGGTTTAGAGATTTTTATTTTTACAGGTTGAAAAGGGATTAAAATCATAGTAACTGGGAAAAGGAAGAATGTTATTTGACTTGACATTTTTGTTTGAAAACTTTAGTACATGTACGCAGCATAGCATGAAGGACTGTGATCAGTCGATCTGTTTTGATGTTTAATTCCTACAACACACTGTATCTTGCATAAAGCTGTCTCATCTGATGTCTATCCCCCATCCCCTTTTTTCCTATTTTCTTTCCCATACCTGTGTTTTTTTCTTTTTTTTTCTTTTTTTTTTTTAAGTAATGATGTAGTGTAAACGAACTGAATGGTTGTAGAAAATTTTAAACTTATACAATTTTCCAACCATTTTTAAAAAAAATTTTTTTATATAGTTTGATTTGTAACGGTTAAGGTATAAACATTGCGAAGTTGCCAAAACTGTCTCAAATCCCCTGTCTGGTTGTTCGTCAGTTGAAGAAAAACCTTCATTGAAGTTTGGATGGTGTTCATAGCTTCCTGAAAAAGCACTTGTGTAGCATTTTGAACAAACCCTCCCCATCCCCCATCCTGTATATCACCTGGATATTTGTGACCATTTTATGTAACAACACAATTCGATTTTTTTGTATAATCTTGGTCTCTTATGAATTTGATTTTTGGGATTAACAGGCGTTTAAAACCAAATTATCAGGCATTGATTGTGTTCAGTGCTAACAAGAACTCTGATTATGCATTGCGTTTATGACAAGCTTCTTTCCTTAATCAGAAAATCAGTTACAGGATTCCAGTTTTGATTTATTTGTGTGCAAGTAACAACTGCTGCTCTGTGTTTTGTTTCATTACCTGCTGACTGCACTTCTTCCTCAATTTTTGTTCAGATAATTTTTTTATGGTCCTTGTCTTGGGAAACCTGCTGTGTAAACCATTCATCCTGCTGTTATGAGTAATTGAATGGCATTGACTTTGTGAGGTTGTGGTTTACTTTTGGTCTGCTTCATAGTTGACTGAAATGAGTTTATATGCAGAATGTGAAAAAAGATCTGGATTGCTGCAGTGAATGAAAATGTTAAATTTTGTTGATTGTGAGACTGATTTCAGACAACTGTGATCCAGAACAAAAATCTGACCCAGTGTTTGAGAGGTGTCTTTCCATTAAGCCCTTTACAGAACATCAGTATTCTTGACACTGCTGGATAAGTTTGAAACTTTGTGCCATATACTTCAAAGGGTGTGTGTAATCAAGCTGATAAACCTGCTCTTCCGTGAACCTAATTTTTCTGTTTGGCTGAATCAAAATGTTTTCCAAGTCAATTTAACATATATAAAGCTAAAGAAGCATTTTAGTAGTGCTTGGAAATGTGTTTTTGTTTTTTTTCTTTTTATGTTTGTTAAACTATGTTGCTAAATAATTTTCCTCCAATACATGTGAGCATTATACCATGTGTTTCAGTGTTTTAAGATACCTGTGTTTGTTAGATTTTTTTTAATTGTTGGCAAGGAAAGGAAAGGGTTTTGAAAAATTATCTAGGTGGATAGATGAATGATAGGATGCCTGATGTTACAGTGTCTGTGAATATGGGGCATGACTAGTGGAATCTTACAAAGAAAGTGCTTGTATTACAGTGTTTATTATCTGTTTCAGGTTGACAGTTTGTGTTTTTTGTAAACTGACATGGCATATATTTAAATATTGTTTTTGACACTGAGAAATCCAACAAAATCTGCATTGTGTCATTACAAGACATTTAATGTTTTTAATACATTCTTTAAGCGAGTAATTCAAAATCTGTTTAAATTCATGGAAACCTATTTGTTAATTACTAATATTAAATTAATCTTTGTACTTCCCCTGACTTGTGTAAAGTCAAATACTTCACCTATACTGAAAGGTTGCAGTTCTTTGTTATGGTAAAAACATCACTGTGATGTTTCCAGAAAGAAGAGGTATCTTTATTTGTTGAACAACATTACCATCAGAGTTGAGTACATAAGATTAATCAGTAAAAGAGAACCAAGATTATAGAAATTTTGTCAACAACAACTTTTGCAGCTTGATCTATCAGTTACATTACTATGACATCACTAAACGCTGAATATTCTATGGGTGTTTACAAAATTGATAAAAATACATGAATGCATGGTATGTTCTTTAAGTTCCCTTCACAAGTAGGAAACACCTTATGACGTTTTTGTCCAAGTTTTCAATTAAAGTGATACAGTTTGAATTACGTTGATATCTTTAGAGATTTGTTCAGGTATTGTAAAAAAAGTTCACTCTTTCATGTAGGGTTCCCTCTCACCCCCCTAATGCTGCATTGGTGTCTGTCTAATTGCTACTGTAGAAAGGTATCATGGAATATTTTGAAACATTCATGCACATTTGCTAATTGGTTCTGAACTGAAACACAAGGATATATGGATTGCAGTTATATATTACATATGTCTGTGAGTCATTGTGTAGATTGACTGATGTGTCCACATTGTTTAGGGAGCAACATCCTGTCTGTTAAAGTTGTCTGATGCTGTTGTCTGTTTCTGTGTCGGTAATGGTGATTGTTTGCATCTAGGTGATGGATAAAATCAACCTCTCAACCTCCTCCCCACTATTTGATTGTATATTGGTGTGTTCCTGTGAATGTACACTGCATGTGTGTGTGTGTGTGTGTGTGGTGTGTGTGTGTGTGGTGTGTGTGTGAGTGATGAGAGAGAGAGAGAGAGAGAGAGATCCGAATGAGTTCAAACTAGTCAAGGGAAAGTACTTTCTCAATTTTTTTTTGTTGTGTTTTAATTGTTGGCCTATGTACACAGGTCTGCAATGCAATATTTTTCTGTCTGTTGTGTAGACGACCTGCCATTTGATCTTTTCATCACATTCTTCTTTTAGAATTATTTAGGCATTATTTTACTTTTTGAGCATTCTTAATTTAACTTATGTGTAGATTTGTATGAAATGTCATTTGTTTGCATCTTTGTGAACTGAAGAAATCAGTTAATGAACAGTTTTCCTAAAGAAAGCATTTTTTTTGTTTGTCTTTGTTGATTTTGTTTGTTTGTTTTTTCTTTCAAAAAATGAATGAAAAAATTGAAGAAGAGACAGGACTGAAGACCAGAAAAAAAAAATAGTGTTAAGATTTGTATTTCAAAACATGTTAGCACTGCTTATTTTATATTGAACATCCAGTTCAGTTTTGCTCTTTGTTTCCACCATCTGGGATATTTTGTACTTGTGGCAGTTTGTTATATTTTAAAATGATTCTATTTTGATGTGATCTTTTGCCTCTACTTTTTTTTCTTTTTTTTTTGTTTTGTTTTGTTTTTGTTCCCCAACCCCTACTTTGCCTCTATCTGAGAATGATTGTAAATACTTGTTATTTATGCCTATACACAGCTACAGACATAGCAATGTTATCCATTTTCAATGCCGGGCATTGTAATCCGTGTGCATTGGCTGAATTGTGATTGTTTTCCTGTTTGTGATGGTTGGAGTTTGTGTGATGATTGGATTCAAATTGCAATTTGTGTGTGTCAGATAATGCGAATGTAAGATCTCAGACTGAAGCTAAAGGAGAATTGAAGCAATACACAGCTTGTCGTGTACAAGTATGTTTCTTCCTTGTTTGTTTGCTTGTTTGTTTATTTGTTTTTAAATCCCTTCAGACAAATGGTGTCCCTTGTATTTCCACATTCCTTGCAACTTTGTGCCTGCTCTGTGTTGAGTATCGTTGATTTTTTAAGTGTTTCTGTTGCTGCGAACTTGTAATTGTCATTGAGGCTGTCCCACTGAACAATACCACATGTATATCTACACACTAGACAGATTGGTTGTATTATAGTGGCACTGGTTTAGAAATATTTCATCCAAGAACAATGTTTTAGTTCATGAAGGAGTATTGACAGAAATAGTCACATCCACATTAATTTCAGGCCTTACAGTGATGCTAGACTAATCAAAATTAGTCTTAATTTCGTTTCTGTTCTTTTTTTTTTTTTTTTTGATAATGACATTAAGCAAAAGTGTGTTTTAAATAACCCTTGCCATTCTTGCCACAAAGATATATCCACACATGCACTATCAATGATACAATGATAACCATAATTATTGATTGTTAATAATTGTATCACCTCTGACGTGTTTTAGTCCTAAAAAAAAACTGTGAAGTTGAACTGCTGGTGGGGAAAAGATACCAATACCCTCGTATTCCCGGTATATTTCGTTTTCCTCTTGCTGTTTCACTCTTTCCATGTAGGGTTCCCCCTCTCACCCCCACCCCATAAACATGTGTCTCGCCTGTTTTTAATTTATGGTTTTGTTTGAATAATGTTTGAAAAAATATGAATAAACCAAATGCAAAGAGTGAAGTAAAGGCCACAAAAAGACATTGAGTAATTACATTTTTTGAGTAATTACATTTTTTGATATTTAACGCACATACATGCCTTCCCAGCAGACTTTGCTGTTGGTTCTACCACTAATCCTAGTTGAACTAGTTACCTTCCCACCTCTCTGTCCATTGGTGTGTAGAAAGAAAATCAACCAGAATATTTTGTTTGTTGTTGTGGTACTGACATTGGGCAGGTGAAATGTTTGCTCACAAAACCTTCTGACAATTGTGTTTTTTTGTTGTAACCTCACTTTGTCCCCAAAGACCACTTTCATCATTTGATGTACATTGTTCGTTGCTGTTAAGTCAGTGACATTGTTGATGATCAAGACTTGATCAGTGTGATGTGAAATTTGTTCAGCACAGTACGTGTTGGTGATCAGTCCTGCATGAAACAGAATTACTACTGATGATAAAATGCGGTTCACACCATTACGAAACTTGATCAACACACGGAAGCGTGATGAACGTGACACGAAACTTGATCAGCACTGCAGCAGCGTTGATATCAAGCTTGAACAACTTGATGTAAAAATGTTTGATAATGTAAAACGTGAACGTTGTCAAATGAAATAAGGGGGTGGGGGTGGGGGTGGGTTTAATGTTGTTTGTGTGCACCCAGTTGCATTGTGTGTGTTTATTGGAGAGTGATAACACTTTTGCGCCTTGTCTTCTTGATCAGTGCATGGGTCTGTGATGTTGTGTACACTTTCTCTGTGTTGTACTACCGTGCATGCTTGGAGGTATGTATGGATGTACAGTTATTTTATTATTGTTGCTGATTGTTGTTTTTTTCCCGTACTGAGCGCATGTGTACAGTACTGTCAATCACCTGATATTACACACACACTTGAATTCACTGTTGTTTTGTTGACTGCTTTATTACGCAAGAGAGCTACATGTGTATCAAGATGAATTCAAAGCCATTGAAATAAAACAACTGCTGTTTGCTACAAGAAATGAATTTTGAGTTTTATCTTTACCAGTCTGGTTTTATATGTCTGTCCCTGTCTCTTTCTGTTTTTGACTCTGTACCTGTTTGTCTGTTTCACTCTGTATGTTTTCTGTCTCTGTCTTTTTGTTTATCTTGTCTTCCTCTTTCTTTTTCAGTGATGTCACTTCATGAAGCTACAAGCTATTTAATTACTCTTCTTTTGTAAGCATCCAGCTGTGGCAACACACACATGCACACAAATGCACACAGATATACCATACACACGGATGAACACAGACACACACACACACACACACACACACACACACACACACACACACAAAACACACACACACACACACACAAGCAACAACATCGGCTGCTTCTTGTACCTACAATATAAAACGGAACAACAAATTGTTTTCAGTTTGTTTCTCACTTGCCTCTAACACTTAAGACTTATGGTGAGAAAAAAAGATGACTGGCAGGGTGGTGGTGACACTTTTCGCATACGATTTACCTTAAAATTGAAACAGAGATGATCAAGCCATACTAATGATAGTCCTGTTTGTTGGCTGCTTCTCATAACAGAAATAGAGAGTTGATTCAAGAGAGGCAGCCAACATACGATTTTTGTACACACAACACTGTGCAATTAATGTCTGCTACAATTCATGAATACAGCTCTTGTGGCCTTCATGACTGACCAATTTTCTCTTCGATAATATCCTGTTTCATTTTTTTTAATGCTCACACTGAACGATATGGAGGAGCATGTGCGTGCGTGTGTCTGTGTGTGTGTGATTGAGAGTGAATTTTCCGCTAACCGAGTATGAACGCGAGTTAATCGTGGGTACAAAGTAAGGAGAATAACCGCGCTACTTAAAATGTAGTGAGGTGCTAAGGTGATTCCTTCCCCTGGTTTGCAATTCTCTTACCTGCTCTCCAAGCAAGAAGCTCTGGTGACAGCTGGACAGCAGAAGTCATCAGTGAAGAAGGCCCCTTCAAGCAAGTGCTTTGGCCCTAAACTTGCACTGTAAGGGGGTCAGGCTGCATACGGGTCGTAATTCCTGATTGCCCTTCTGCTGCCACCACTTTTAATGTGCTTCCGCCATCTCAAACCTTGTGACATATGTTTTAACTATATAGTTATAGGACACTGGCAATATTACATAGGAAAATGTCATGCTTTTGTAAAGTTTATTAAATTTTTGTCCCCCCTCGACCAGATTCAGCTGAACCTCATTTCAGTTGCTTTTACCAGTGCCTTTAGGGCTCTTGTCTTCTCGTTCCCAGTATCGAGAGCTATTTCATGAGATCACGGGTAGATGGGGTTTGATGCTCAAACATCTATGCTCGCTGGCTGAAGTGGCATACTTTTCAGTCTTGTAGATATGGGCTTCCTCCATCCTACATTCATACGGCACTGTGAGTTCGATCAGACTCCTTTGTTTTGATAAACGGGGGTGGAGAACTATATCCGATCTCATGCCACTCTTGCTGATGACTTCTGGGTGTGTGTGTGGTGTGTGTGTGTGTGTGTGTGTGTGTGTGTGTGTGTGTGTGTGTGTGTGTGTGTGTGTGTGTGTGGTGTGTGTGTGTGTGTGTGTGTGTGTGTGTGTGTGTGTGTGTGTGTGTGTGTGTGTGTGTGTGTGGTGTGTGTGTGTGTGTGTGTGTGTGTGTGTGTGTGTGTGTGTGTGTGTGTGTGTGTGTGTGTGTGTGTGTGTGTGTGTGTGTGGTGTGTGTGTGTGTGTGTGTGTGTGTGTGGTGTGTGTGTGGTGTGTGTGTGTGTGTGTGTGTGTGTGTGTGTGTGTGTGTTTAGTGTGTGTGTGTGTGTGTTTCATTTAAAAGATCTGCTGTGCATTCCAAGTCGTTCACTCCATCCAGCAGACCCGCTTCCGTGTTCTGGATGTCACAGATTTTTCAGGCCACAATTTGCTGCCTCCGTCATGTAGAAGGTTGCTGGAGCTTCTGGTAGCATGTTTTTGTTTTGTTTTGTTTTGTTTTTGTTGTTTTGTTTTGTTTTGTTTTGTTTTCCCTGGCAATGGTGATGGTGAGTACAGTCTCAGTCTTGAAGCATTAATTGTGTCTGCAGTGTACCTTCCTTGGGCTAGAGCTACTTGACATGATCTTTGGGCATGTTCCACTGTTTGTTTGCCCTGGCAGGGCAGGAACCCAGGATCGTCTGATTTCCCCCATTTCACCAGATTTGTATTCGAGGGAAGGGGGTCCTATACAGCAGATCTGAGGATGAAACAATGATCTTGGGAGGGGCCATTTGCTGCTTGTCACTCCAGCTGATTTCTTTGCAGGGTTTTCCCACGTTGTCCATTGCCCTTGTTGGCCTTGCTGGGCTGCCTTTTGGATTCTGTTGGCGTCCTCTTCTTTCTTAATCCTTGGTGTCATCACCATGTTCCTTTTTGCTTTTTTATTGGCTTTTGATCACCATTCCAATTTCATCGATCACAATCCTGGCGGTTGGTTTGTGTATGACCTATTATTTCTCTGATCATGAGATTTTCCTTCTCTGCATTCCCTGCCTCCCGAACTCTCATTTTCTGACAGTCCCTAGGCTGGGTTGGATTGACCTAACAACCTTACCTCCCCAGTCCTCAAACATGCTCAGAAGCCTGACCTCGCCCGTGTTTATTCCTCAAACGATGGATTTTAGGGGTAGCCTTTGCTTTGCCTGGCGACAATAGAGCGCAACGTCACTGAGTCCCTGGTGAGATACCAAGCCATTTCTTTGTATTTATTGATTTTGGCCTCCATTGATTCCACTATGTTATCACTGACATCGTATATCAGTAAACTCCGGAGGAGATTTGGAATCAGCATGAACAGCAGGCACCGTGCTCTATTTGCCATGAACGCAGAACTGGTCTATTACTTGCAGGCTTTCTTCTGCCATGTGCTAGATTTCATTTTTCTATATTTCATGGAATCATCATACCATCTTCCACAAGACTGTTGCCTGGTACTATCAGTGTTGGGATGACTTGGTTGGCCACAGTAAACCTCACTATGTCGGCTCTTTATCTTTCCGCAGTGAAAGACTCCGTGATTTCTTCAGTCTGAACCTTTTAGTTCAGAATGAGGCAACTATCCCGTCTAAATGCTTTAGGATTTTGTGTTTCCCCTTTTTTTGTGAAAAGCATTGTTGTGTCGTTAATGAAATCTTTTAACGAAATCTTTTAGAGGGACACTTAGTATCCATTTCCAAGGACTGAGCTGCTTACTGCTGATTTCAAGATGATCTCCACTTGCCAACACGAACAGTAATGGAGAAATTGCACGGCCCATTGCTATATCACCACCTAAACCGACCCGGTCTGTCGTGTATTCCTTTATAGAGAAAAATACACTGAGAAACCATGAAATACTTCAGTATTTCTCGGATGTTCGTTGGGACATGATATATCTCGAGAGCCAGTTGAATCATTTTGTGTGGGACGGATTTATATACATTTGCCAGATCGAGCCACACCACATCGAGGTCCTTCTTCTCTGTTTTATCTTTTTGGATTCCTTCCCAAATCGTCATGGTATGCTCTGCACAGCCAGATACTTCCGGAATACCTCCTTGCTGGACCACACATCTAGATACTCATTTTGTTTCAGACACTTAGCCTTTCTGTCACGGCAGAGAAAAAGGTTTTTCCCTCGGACATTCAAAAGTGATATCGATCTGAACTGGTTATTGTCACTCGGATGGGTTCTTTTGCAATGTACACATGTTACTCGAACGGAGTTTGGAATTTACTCGGGAGGGATTCATCACTCTCGGACTATTCCATTTGCGCTCCACCAAAATCTGCCAGCAATTATCTGGCAGACTTCCTGAGCCTGCAAAAAAACAACAACAAACAAACAAAACAAAATAAAACAAAAAACTACGCTCTGGCAAGGTCTTGAAATGGGTTCTTTTGAAATGTACACTCTATCAGTTATCATCCACTGCTTGCTGATTTTCGGGCTCCTCCATGCTGATCTTGTCAGTTTGTGGAGCTATTTAAAGACACTGGCGTTCCTCATAGGAACAGGTAAGATATTCCGTCAAGCTCGGGTGATGATTTGGCTCTGGCTTTCTCAACCATTTTCTTTATTTCATTCAGTGTTGGTTGCTTGTCATGTTTTTTAGGTTGCAGGCCGCATCAGACTCTGGATTTCAAGTGGTGCCTCGCTCTTAGGGTCGAAATATGTTTTCTGAGAGGTTGTTCCAGAGCTTCTTTGTCCACTCTGAGTGTCCCGAATTTTGCTGCTGGAATAGTTTCCTGCGAAAAGGAAGGGGTCTCTGGTATAATCTACAAAGCATAAATATCAATCCTTATTCAGCTCAACTGATCTTTCTATGAAAGCTTTTAGGATGTATATGGCATTAGTAGTTCCATTCCCTTTGACAAATCCACATTATTCTTTGCTATTTCTCTTTTGACGATGACATAGTAGCTTTGGTTCCTGTTCTTCCCGGCTGCCATGGAACTTGATAGTCAAAGGAGCTGGCCGTGTCTCCTGTTGCTTCAGTTGACAGGGGCCACGTGGCTGCAATATATGTCTGGATGTTTGGTCCTCTTGATGGGAAGACGTCAGTGTGAATCTGCTGTTCATATGGACGTTGAGCTGGTTGTGGCCCATGCAGAGCCACTCGAGGTCCACTTGCTGCTCTTTGGACAGAATGCTAGTCGTCCTTTTCTGTCTGAGACTTAAGGAGTGATCTTATGATGCTCCTCTTGTCGCTCTAGCTGTCGCTGTTATCCGGTTGTCTTTTGGGCTCTTTCTGCCAGCTCACCTGTTGTTTTGTTTCCTGTTATCTCACTGGATGGGGGACCTCCGATTCTTCAGACTTGCTGGAAGGCCTTGGTTCAGTGGGGAATCATCATTCTCCATGCCCTGGAGACCAGCGAGAGCAACTGAGAGGAAGACCACTGGACAACATGTGTGATCTGTTGTCAGAACCATGGAAGCTGATTGCATGAGCTCCTCTGTTTCTTCTCGATAGGAACATTGGCAGTTGTAGTTTGGGCCTGTGGGAAGTTGATGAGGATAATGGCTTCCGAGATGATATGGATTTTATTGTCTAGCTCTTTCGGTGTTCCCAGTTCTAAAAGTTACAAGGAGACGATGAAAAGATCTCCTTCGACAGAGCTTACTGGTGTTGCCAAAGTTTCCTCTTGCTCTCTTGGACAATACTCTATGACAGGCCATCTAACTCCTGCTTCATGGAATGATGAATCAGATACAGGAACTTCTTAGCCAGCATCATTTCTTGGATTTCTTTCTTTGGTTTAGAAATTTACTCTAGGAAGAGAGAAGACCCAACTTGCTACCTAAAGGCCTAGGTTAAATTTTGAGAGAAACTCAACTGTGCTACAAAGGCAGCAAAAATTCCAGTATAAGAAAGTGAGTGTTTGAAGGACAAGTAGCATAGAAGACCAGTCTGCCGTTAGCTGTTTCAGCTACCGTGTTCAGAGTTATCACCAAGAACGTAATGCTCAGTGGTTTTGGAGGCTGGATTACCGTAAGAGTCTCCATTTTTTGGATTGGCGTAGACCTCATGGCAGACGCGATGAATCTGACGGCCTGGTTCTGAATTTTATGGACAGCCTGCAGGCTAGTCTTGGTTGACCATACAGTAGGGCCATACTTGAAGTGAGGCCTGACTGTTGCTTGGTATGCCGTTTTCATCATCTTCTTGTTAGCTCCCCATGTAGTATCTGCCGACTTCTTGGGGATCTTTAGCTTCTGCTTGTACGGTGTTTGACTTCCATGTTTGCCCACTGTCAAAACATGACTCCAAGATAGTTTACTTCTTCCCTCTGAGGAGAGATTTCTCCAAGCTTGATGATGCCAACCTTTGCTTGATCGACAAAGTGAATAAATAGTTTATAGAAAACTTGTCCTTGTGAATGGGAACGCACCATTTTCCTGCCCATACATTTAGCCGACTTGCTGTTTGTTGCTTTTCGTACGTAGCTGCCCAATATTTATCCTTACACCAGATCACCAGGTCGTTCTCATACACAGCAGCTTCGATACCCTTCAGCAGCTGAGATATCAAATGGTTGATGAAGAGAAGGAAGAGAGTAGAGGAGATGAGCTTGACTTATGGAAACCTGTGGCACAGTAGACAGTTTTGCTGTGGTCACTCTTTGCGGAGACTCTTTTGCTTTGCGACTGTAGAGGTAGGCCTTGATCCACTGTTACAAGTTGCGGAAATTCCTGCCGTCTGCAATCTGACAAGAAGTTCACCTGTCCAGGCTTGATTAGATGATTTCTGTAGATCTATCCAGGTAACAAAGATCAACTTTTGCTCGTGGAAAGCGTCTTCAATCTGTTGGTCTGATCTTCTGTGCTGAGGAGTTGTGTGAATACTGTTTGTTCGATTGCAAGGACATTGTTGGTTTCCAGGTACTACTGGAGGCGGTCAGTCACTATTCTGTCCATGGTCTTCAGCACACAGATGGTCAGGCTGACCGGGCGGTCACTGGGAGTCTGCTCTGGGTTCTTTTCATTATCTGTTTATTCACTGATCATGTTTTTCAATGACTGAGTATGTTATGTGGTACAGTGGTGGTGATGGTGTGTGTATATATGGGGAGGGGATAGGGATGTACACATCTACTTTTATGTTGTTTTGTTTTTCCTTGCTTGAGATGTTGCTGTACCAATAAGTCAACAACACAGTTATGTAGACAAAGTGAGCAAGAAATACCCGAGGTTGCTGGATGGGACCCAGAGTACCAGTGCCTCACCACTCTCCGGACACTCACCTCCCGAGCTCCTGACGCCACAGGGTAGCCATTTCACCGAGCAAAGAGGGTCTGTCCATACGCTGCATGACCCATTAAGACCCAGTCATCAGTTATCTTCTTTACAAACCGAATGGCAAGATGAGAAGATGACAAACCCCAGGACATAGCCACACAACGCGCACCAACCAGGTTCAGCCCAGCTACCTGACCAAGAGAGAATGCAAGAGCTCTCTGTCGCTTTACTCAGGACCTCATCTTTTTATTAGGCAGACAACCCAGCTATCAGCTCGAACAGCTATCAGCTCTTCTCCCCTAACCATTGTCTCGACACTTAGCTGTTGAAAGTTCCCAACGTTGCTTTACTACAGCCAAGTGGGGTACGTGTACGGCCACCAGAATGGCCAGACATGATGATCTAGACACAGCCCATTTTGGTGTTTAGCTAGTGTAACATGCCCCAGAAGGAATCCCAATATTGTCATTTTCCGATCCGTCACCAGGGCTTTCCTTGCAATAACCAAGTCTGGTTCCCTGAAGCCAACAGCCAAGCCTTGTACAAGTGTGTGTGACCTGTGACAGACGATAAGTCTGACGTGATTCTTTTCACATCAAAAGCTTAATGAAAATACCATACAGATACACACGCACACACAAACAATAAACAACAACAACAAGAACAACAAACCCGTCACAACGATCAACTTATATAACCGAAAATTAGACTCAACACAAGTAAAATCATTTCTTGTGTATGTGCTGATGAGATAAAGATGCACATGTCCGTGACACACGCACGTTGTAGTGCTGTCGATTGTAGTGCTATTACAAGAGCAAACAAAAACAAGATAATGATCAATGATACTAAATTCTTGTGTGCATGTTGGTGCGATTAAGTGCAAATGTCCGTGACATACGCACTGCTGCAGTGCTGTCGAACTGTGGTGCTATTGCAACAGCAAAAATCTTAGAATCACCGAGTGCAACGAAAACATACACCATGCATGGAATAACATAGCGGGCTTGTACTGGCTCGGTGCATGGTAGAGTTAACAGCAATGTATAGAATAACGTTAATTATGTAGCAGACTCGGACTTTGAACCTTCATACACCTCGGACCATCACCACGCCACAAGCTTGAGACGTGGAATGCTATGTGTGGCCGCTGACTGGAGGGACTGGAATTAGCAAGTGACGCTTGGCTTCACACAGGGGTCACAGGACAAAGTCTAAGATCAGCACTTTACTATAAAAAGCCATGTTAGGTCCTGGTACTTGTAGAGGTGTTCTGACGGCACGCTTTATCAACAACAATTCGAAGGTTAATACTTTTTGGGTGTATGATTTTGGTTATGGTTATGGTGGGCTGTGTCTCTGATCTCATTTTATTTCAGTGCCAGTGTCCGTGATACGGGACCTTATGCAGGGAACCTTACGGTTCTAGTAGGCTACTATGCCAAGTGATCAATGCAGCTTGAAATCAGCAACGCTGTAAGTAACTGGATCGGAGTTTGCGAAAATTTTCGGTCATGCTTTTGTATTTAACACCGAATTTTCTTTGAATAATTACTGACGTCAAAACGACGGTCTAAAGAAGGGTGGAGAAAAAGCAATTATACAAATCATTGAAACGAAGTTTACATGGAGGAGTTGTATTTTCGTTACAACATTATGAGTATAGTGCTTTAGTTTAACAGACAATAGTACAGGCCAATGTAACACCATAGTTTCTGATAGTAAATACACTTGACAGCGTATTTGTCGACGTGTAGCACGTCAGGGGAGATGTACATTTCAGTTACAAGTGTGTTTGCTTCCTTATGTAATGCATTATTTCAATATCAGTACACTGTACTCAGTATTCTATTTCAGTACGCTTTAGAAATATAACTCCAATTCCTTCCCTGTCGTCAACGGGGATAAAAGCTGGGTTCATTAAAGGTAAAAATGTCAGTAGTGCCATCAAGAATTAGGAATCTGAGCAATCAAAAAAAAAAAAGTAAAAATATGCTTTAAAACGAGGCACTTACATGACGACGTTTGTTTCAGGGTCTTGTCTTCCAGAGAGTTGTAGACAGGAGATGAACCCAATGTGTACGTATAGCCAGGTTTTACAGCTACTGTGACTGACGAGTGCAGTTGTTACTTGTAGTGATGTTGAAGCTTTGCTTCGAGTAGTAGTGATTTGGTCAAGGCTGTATAAAGGTGAAGTTGGTTTGTGCCTTGTATCTGACAGCCTGTAGTCCAAACACGTGGGCTGTTAATAGTAGGAATGACGACCGACTCACAAGAAGTTTAGGCAGGGTATACTCAGAAATCTGGGAAGGAAATGAAATTGATGGAATTTTCAATGTAATTAAAAATCAATGAGAATTGAGGTACTATTCGAAAATAATTAAATGAGTCACATAATGTTGTCTGTCTGTCTGTCTGTCTGTCTGTCTGTCTGTCTGTCTGTCTGTCTGTCAGCGGAAATATGTTAATGCACTGTATAACAGCACGACACAGATCAATCGTTGTTGCGCTAGTTTTGCTTAGGAGATGCTGTCCAGTACCTTAGACATTAACAGGCTGACAGGCTACCAGCTCTGTCTCACACTGTGACATAATAATAATAATATTAATAATAATAATATAATAATAATAATGACAATATTCATATAGCGCAAAATCTTGATAGAAATCATATCTAAGCGCTGAACATACACATACGCACGCATACACACACGCACACACACATACACATGGCAATAAATGGGGAAAAAGAAGAAAAGCAATGGAAAATTATAGAGAACATATTATATACAAATATATATTACAATGTGATTCCACACCGAGTGGAGACAGGCTGCAATGGGGGTTGAGTGAGGTCAGGATTTCATGCAGAGGAGAAAAGGTGAGTTTTGAGAGCGGACTTGAAGGAGACAAAAGTAGGTTGCTGACGGACTGACAGAGGAAGTTTGTTCCAGGAGAGTGGACCAGAAACAGAGAAGGCTCGTGGACGATAGGTATTGAGCTTAGTTCGTGGAAAGCGAAAAGTGAGAGGATCAGAGGCAGAGCGGAGGATACGTGAGGGAACATAGATCTCAAGTAGGCTTGACAGGTAATCGGGGGCTGCGTTATTGAGGCTTTTGTGGCACATGGTGTCTAGTTTGTACTGTATGCGCTTCAATACAGGGAGCCAGTGAAGTTGTGCCAGGAGAGGGGAGATGTGGTTGGCTTTTTTCTTTTTGAGTACAAGTCGTTTAGCATTGTTTTGAATGCGCTGTAGAGACATGACATTAACAGGCTGACAGGCTACCAGCTCTGTCTCACACTGTGACAGACATTAACAGGCTACAGGCTACCAGTCTGTCTAACATGTGACATGACATTAACAGGCTGACAGGCTGCCAGCTCTGTCTCACACTGTGACATGACATTAACAGGCTGACAGGCTACCAGCTCTGTCTCACACTGTGACATGACATTAACAGGCTGACAGGCTGCCAGCTCTGTCTCACACTGTGACATGACATTAACAGGCTGATAGGCTGCCAGCTCTGTCGCACACTGTGACATGACATTAAAGGCTGACAGGCTGCCAGCTCTGTCGCACACTGTGACGTGACCACCAGCGAGCATACGTTGCTATACATGTGTAACGTTGCTGTTACATTCAACTAACTTCCCGCAATTTTGTTTTAAATTTCTGTTTACAATAATTGTAAGTTGTCAATTGACAAATTAATCTGCGACTAAAAAAAAATGTCTAAGATTAAAGCCGAAAAAGAAGAGATGAGAGAAAACGTTAATATAAAATAAATTTCGTCATAGATATACAAGCATGAGCGAACTATCGCTATGTAAGTAGAACAAAGTTTACTACGTCATTTGGAGGTAAAAAAGTATTAATGTGACAAAGCAAGTAGGACTCCATGCTGAGCCTGCAAGCTGGTGGAGTTGCTGTTCTAGTGACTGTCCTTTCCTTGGGCTGCACCAAGTGTTGTGGTTGACGTGTCATTTGTTTCCATTGGCTGCTGGTTTTTTGTTTGTTTATTTGTTTGTTTTTGCTTTTGTTTTTAGGACAGTAATTGTTAGTAGGGCATAGCTATTACCATGTTGGGAGACTGATGGCATAATATAATCATCATTGTTGTCGTCATCGTCGTCGTCGACATCATCACCATCACCATCATCATCATAATCATCGTCATTATCATCTTCACTATATTGTTATTATTGCTGATATTGTTGTTGTTTTCATTATTATTATTATTATTATTATTATTATTATTATTGCTGCTGCTGCTATTATTATTATTAATTTGCATTCTGTATGTATGTTTGACGTGTTCTTTGTGTGTGAAAGATTTATGAAGGTAAAGTCTTATTCTGATAACTTCAAGGTTTTATTTTTATTTTGAAATGTCTTATTTTGAGCCTTCTAGTGTTCAACTTGCAGATATTTGTTCATCATCATCATCAGGTGCCTTGCCGCTTGGCGTTGGCGATCATGGACCGCCATCTATCTCTATCTCTTGCCGCCCCAAGCATCTCCTCCACCCTCCTCGTCCTCAGCCACTCCGCAAGTCCGTCTAGCATTTTCTCCCCGGGTCTACCTGGTGCTCTCTTTCCCTCCAGCTTTCCGTTGTGACCAGGTGTTCCAAATCCCCCTTCCTCATGAAATGGCCTATAAATGTTGCCTGCCTTTTCCTAATCTTCATTATGAGTGATCTATTTGTGTCTGCCTCCATCAAGACTGTCTCGTTTGTTTTCTTTGCTGTCCATGGAACTTTCAACATTCTTCTTAGAAACCACATCTCGGCTGCCTCAATCTTGCTCTGGCTTTGCTTGCTGACTGTCCACGCCGCACATCCGTACAACAGTATTGGTTCTATATAACATTCAAGGACTCTCTTCCTGATGTTAATTGATAGGCATTTGTTGGTAAGAATGCTTGTCATCTTCTTGAATGCTGTTTTGGCTTGGCCGATTCTGCTGGCTATTTCTGATGTGCATCTGTCGTCTGATGAAATGACCGTTCCCAGGTATTTGAACTTTTTAATCTGTGTCAAGGTTGTGCCATTTGCTGTTATTTTGCATGAGGGGATTTCATGATTTTTACTGATCACCATGACTTCAATCTTCCTGCTGTTTAGTTCCAACCCCTTTCCTTTGCTTTGTATTTCTAGTATATTCACAAGGTTTTGTAGGTCCCTTTCATTTTCTGCAATTAGCACGGTGTCATCTGCGTATCGAATGTTGTTTATCATTTTCCCTCCAACCTTTAATCCAGGGTCTTCTTGTAGGTTTCTCATGATGTTTTCGCTGTAAAGTGAAAACAGATCTGGTGACAAAACACAACTCGCAGCTGTTTGTTCCTAGTACATATTCCTGATTATTCGTAGATCTTTTCCATCAACATTGAGTCTCTCCAGTTGGTTGATCAATTCTTCATGTCGTACCCGATCAAAAGCCTTGGTATAGTCAACAAAGCATAAATACAAATCCTTATTCATCTCAGTTGAACTCTCTATGATAGTTCTTAGGATGTACATGGCATTAATAGTTCCCTTCCCCAAGTCCACAAATCCACATTGTTCTTCTGCTATTTCTCTTTTGATTCTATTCCTTGTCCTCATCATGATTATTCTTAACAGGATTTTTGTTACATGACTCATCAAACTGATTGTGCGATGGAGTTTGCATTCTATAGCCCTTGTCTTCTTTGGAAGTGCAATGAAAATTGATTTTGACATATCTTTGGGAATTTTTCTAGTGTCGTATGTTTCATTTAGGAGGACTGTTATTTTTTTCTATGCCAAATTCCTCCAGGGCTTCAATCATCTCTGTAGTAATGTTGTCTGGTCCTGGGGCTTTTCCTGGTTTCATCTTTTTCAGTGCTGCTCTAACTTCATCTTTCATTATGGGTGGTCCTTCAAAGTTCTTTTTTATAATGTGTTCTTCGTTTCTGTCATCCTCAAAAAGGTCTTTAATGTACTGTCCCCATCTGTCCAGTATTTTGTCTTTTTCCATGATAAGCGTGCCATCTTTCGATTTTAAGCAACCAGTTGATGTGCATGCCTTTTTCCTTTTTGGACAATTTCTTCAATTCGTCTGTACATACCCTGAGGATCCATTTTGTGTCGGTCTTCTATCTCTTTGCATTTTGTGTTCAGCCAAGCTTCCTTAGCTTCATTGCACCTATACCTGATTTCTTTGTTTATCTTCCTGTATATCTCCTCGTTTCATCAAGCCCAACATTTCATTAGTCATCCAGCTCTTTTTTGCTTTTCTATCTGCCTTAGGGATTTCTTCACAATCTTCATTTATCGAATTTCTCAACTTTGTCCATTGTTCCTCACTGTCACCAACGTATTCCAGAGCACTGAATTTGTTTTGAACATGTACACTAAATTTTTGACGTATCATTTCATCTGTCTTTAAGAGTCCAAGGTTTAGTTTGATGTTGCTTTTGGTCTGTTTCCTTTTCCTCAATTTCAGCTAAACCTTCCCATTACAGGATTGTGGTCAATGTTGCAGTCTGCGCCTGGTAGTGTTTTTGCTGACAATAAAGAATTTCTAAATTTTTGTTGATCAGGATGTAATCAATGTGATTTTTGTCATTATCTCCTGGACTCATCCAAGTGCATTTTCTTCTGTTAGGCTGCTTAAACCAGGTGTTTCATAACTCATTCATCTGTGCCCATTCTACAAGTCCCCCCCCCCCCCCTTTCATTTTGTGTACCAAGACCATGAGGTCCAACTATATCCTTCACCCTATCCTGTCCCTTAGCATTAAAATCTCCCATTATGACTGTAACTTCTTGTGATTTACATTGGACCTTGGCCATCTCTAAAACTTCGTAGAAGTTGTCGATGTCTTCCTGAGTACTTGCGGATGTTGGTGCATACACCTGTATGATGTTGAAATCAAATGGTTATTCTGCTTTAATTAAGGAGTGAGATATGTGTCAAACACACTCTTTATTTCTTGATTTGGATTTACTGTGATAGTCAATTGTTTTACAGCCTCGCATTGATGTATTGCACTATGTTATGTTTGTTTTCTTTACATTTAACATGTAATAGAAAATGTATTACATCAGATTGCTTTACGTTTTTTCTTTGTTTTATTCAACATTTAAACTGAAAAATCTAAGACTGTCTTTGTGGACAGACACACGCGCACACATACACACACACACACACACACACACACACACACACACACACACACACACACACACACACACACACACACACACACACACACACACACACACACACACACACAAGCATCAAAGTCAACACTTACGGTTTGTGCTCTTCCAGGACCGAAGATTTGATGGATGTGTCTACTGACAACATGTCTGTAGAACAAGTGGGAGAAGACTGGAACAGTGAGATTCAAAAGAGCTGGGACTGGAACATTAACAGTGGTGAGGATGAAAAACGTAAAGCGCCTGACCAGGAGACTTGTTCTATATGTTATATGGATGCAGCTCCTCTTATTCGTAGACCATGTTGCCATCTGCAGCTATGCAAGAGTTGCTTGACAAGATACCTGGAAAGTAAAGTCTTAGAAGGCATCGTCTATATCCAGTGTCCAGACAGTGATTGCACCATCCGCTTCAAAGAACGCGAAATCTCTTCTTATCTGGTTAACTCTTCTGTAAAGAAGAAATTCCAGAAGTTCCTTATTGACTCCCAGAACGACCCGACTTTGAAGACATGTCCTCGTTGCGGTCAGGAACGGAGGGTGCAGATGGACGTTTTGCAGAGTCAGGAAGTGATGAAACACGGACTTCGGGTCACGTGCCAGGCGTGCAGCTTGATGTGGTGCTTCCCTTGTCACGCGCCATGGCACGAAAATACTACGTGTCAGAAGTTTCGTCAGGATGACCAGAAGTTCATAGAGTGGACCAAGAGACGAAGTGGTGAAAGTGTAACACAGAACAATGCTCAGAGATGTCCCTATTGCAAGGTCAGTTGTTGTCTGTCTACTTCAGGAGTCCTTGGTTTGTCATTACCACTGTGCAGAAGTCAAAACTCCAGTCCTTAGTTTTCTGTCGATGATATTTACATTTGGATTTCTGTAAATGGTCCTTACATTCTCTTTATGAGACAGCGACAGAATTTAAGATTCACCAGTGGCATAATAATACACATGCAAGCGAGTAGCCTCAGTATGTCTGTCTATTCAGTAAAGGCTATTGCCTTGTATAAGTTTGGATCTAGGACGAAAAGTTTGAATGAATAGATCTGGATACGTTTAAACAAATTATTGCTTGTCAAGTTAACAGTCTCGGGGAAACAGAAACTGTTAAGGTGTCCTAACTCATTTCACGGCACGTAAGTTCAGTGTTACGTTTGATGACAATTGTTAGTATTCTTTAGCCAATCACATTTCAGGGAATTGTCTTGTGTTGACCAGTAATTAAAGCAGACAAAACAGTTCATGGCAACATGTCTTCCGATCATTGTTGTGTGTAAATTCTGTAACTGACAGTTTGACAAAAGTCTGCCAGATAAATCCGTTTATCCGAGACATGTACAGATAAGATCCACAAAAAAATGACTTCATCATAGCACCTTGCATTTGCTATGTTTGATACAGAATGGCACCTCCTGGAATTAGTTTCTCTGCAACGATTTAGTATACAATGAGTTAATCTAACGAAGCGTATGCAGACAATGGACATATAATGGCTGCTTTAATGAAATGTATGTGAACAATCGGTATACAGTAGTTACTTTAATAAGGAAAATCGAGTGCGATTTACGTGTATAGCCGGTTCTCTCTCTCCCCTCCTCTCTCTCTCTCTCTCTCTCTCTCTCTCTCTCTCTCTCTCTCTCTCTCTCTCTCTCTCTCTCTCTCTCTCTCTCTCTCTCTCTCCTCTCTCTGTTTTCTCTCTCTCTCTTCTCTCTCTGTTTCTCTCTCTCTCTTCTCTCTCTCTCTTTCTCTCTCTCTCTGCTCTCTCTCTCTCTCTCTCTTCTCTCTCTCTCTCTCTCTGTTCTCTCTCTTCTGTCTCTCTCTCTGTCTCTCTCTGCTCTCTCTCTCTGCTCTCTGTCTCTCTCTGTCTCTCTGTCTCTCTCTCTCTCTTTCTCTCTCTCTCTCTTTCTCTGTTTTTTACCCTACCATATAGATAGCCACAGTCCGTTTTCGGGTGTGCATGCTAGGTATTTTAGTGTCACTTGGAACATGCAGACAGTGCAGCAACAAACCACCTGCACAGCGTGGTGCTGAACAATAAGGCCACGGACATTGACATGGTTTACAGAACCATGACGGGCGTGGCAGTGAAGTGGGTAAACGGGCTTGCAGTAGAAGTTCCTGGTTCCATCCATCTAGGCACCTCCCACTGAGGGGTAAAGGGTGAAGATTTTTCCTGTTTCCATTATCAGCATGTACGCAAATCTGCCAAAGTCTAAACCCCCTTCGTTATGTATAGTAATGCAGATGATCAAATATGCACGATAGAAACTCTGTAAGTCATGTCAATGGCTAGTGTATGGAAATATGAAAACATCTTCATGTGTCACTTGGAACATGCAGACAGTGCAGCAACAAACCACCTGCACAGCGTGGGCTGAACAATGTGCAGACAAATATTCGACACAAATCTGAATTCTAAAAACAAACAAACAAACAAAGAATAAATAAATAAATAAAACCAAACCAAAACAACAAACAAACAAAAAATGAACATGCGTTTACGATGTTGTGCATGCATATTTCTGATAACAAAATGGTTTCATAAAACTTCAAACACAAAACTTTAGTATAACTGGCTTACGTTTAACATGCAAGATCTCAATTGTGCATAATTATGTTTTGTATTAAGAAAGCATGTTCTTCCTGATACTTTCCTTGGCACAGCGCTGGTGTCTGTCCAGGGGCATGCAATCCATAGTCCTTTATATATCTATATGTATGTATGCATATATGTGCAGCTCTGTTCTCCAAGCTGATTTAGACTCACTGGGTATTACACATAATCAGACCTTTTAGTGGAGCAAGGAAAACTCAAGACAGCAAGCTGATCGCATTCCACTATGTTGTTGCACGTCTTTGGTGGACGTCAGTGCTGGGTGTTTTAAATATTTCCGTAAGCCAGGAACTGACATGACTTACAGGATCTTTAACATATATGTTTGGCAGTCTGCATACGTATACACACAAAGGGGTTTGAGGCACTGGCAGTTTGACACATATGTGGACCTGGGAGATCGGAAAAATCTCCACCGTTTACCCATCAGGCAGAGGCGTCTGGTTGGATCGAACTCAGGGCCTTCCGATTGGAAGACCGACCTTTACCCACTTAAGTACTGTGCTCCATATATACATCATATAGATTGTTCCATATACATGTGTCCCACATTTGATTCATCCTTTGATGAATTTTTTCACTGTATGATACAGACATATATACCCACTTAATATATACCCTCTTGATACATACCCACTTACATATATACTCACTTAATATATACCCTCTTAATATATACCCCTTACATATATACCCACATTTATGCATCCTTTGATTAAACCCTTCACTGACACAGGTTTACATCCAGCGTTCAGAAGGATGTCCTAATATGACATGCAGTCGCTGTAACACGAGGTTCTGTTACCTGTGTGGTATCCAGTTCCCAGGCGTCTACCCTCGTGCTGGCTTCTTGTACGCTGTTTTCTTTGGTAGTCACAACAGGAGGTGGTCTCCCTTGGGCTGTTCTGGTTCTCTGTTGCCTGGATCACCCATAGGGCGTAAAACGATCAAAGGTTTGATATTTGGTGAGTGATTTCACACACACCGCGCGCGCACGCACACACACACACACACACACACACACACACACACACACACACACACACAACACACACACACACACACACACACACACACACACACAACACACACACACACACACACACACACACACACACACACACCACACTCGTCTATACATTAGAGGCTAAACCTTTCATGCGTTCTATTTTTATTTTTGTGAGGTATAAACTCTTTATGCGTTCTTGTTTATTTGTCTGCAATTCAGCTATGATTATGTATGTATGTATGATATGTATGTATGTACGTACGTACGTATGTATGTATGTATGTATGTATCTATTACTGTTATTTTTGTTTAAAGCCCAGCCGACTACGTGGAGCCTTATCAGGGCTGTAGCCGTTTCTAAACATACTTAATACTTCCACAATAAAAAAAAAATTTTAAAAAGGAAAAGAAAATTAAGTACACATATCAATGCTTTCGCGGAGATAATCTAAGGAGATGCCCCTGGCGTTGACCATTCCGTCGGACTTATCACACTAGGACACTAAAATGTATATAAAAACTTGCTAAAATCACTTTCGCATATCACATTTCCCTAGAGCCAAAAATGCACTTAATTCATGTATCCAATTATCAATCTTAAGAGAAAGTACATAGACTTTATTGAACACATAGAGGTGAATGGACCAACAAGGCAGAAAATGATAGGAAGAAATGACAGAACAAGGAACAAGGGAGAAACAAGGCAGAAACAAAGAGGGTGACAGAAAAAAGGACATTTCAAGCACATAATTTCCAGAAGGTGGGGATATTACTTATACTGAAAGGGCTTCCGGCATCCCCACGGGGAAAATCAGTCAGTCAATCAATCAGTCAATCTATCTAGTATCTAGCTATCTAGCTATCTATATCTATTTATATATGTACATGACAAGAACTTTCTTGTCGCCCTGTGCCCTACGTCTTCCCTGAGACCTTGGGTGATGGTCCAGGTGCTAACTTTTTGGAGAAAACGATATATGGAGGTTCCATGTCTAGCATGCATTTAGCGCACGTAAAAAATCCTGTGGCAACAAAAGAGTGTGTTCCTGGTAAGAGTGTAAACATAGCCACTGTCACAGTTAAAACAAACACACGTATTCAAGAAATAAACGGGCGGAATTGTAATCCACACTGCCATGTGCTTTCCTTGGTCCTCCTTTCACACAGAATAAGTTTGCTGTGATTAAAAAATATAAAAGAACGAAATCTGATTTAATTGGGCCACACTCAGTCAGTCCAGAAAGCGGATGTACAGAGAGAGTGTGAATTGTCAACGCCCGAAAAGTTCAGTTGGGGCTTTGAGGTACAAATGACCGACCAGCTTCGCCAAATTGGCGCCAACATTCAAAGTGTACGTCACAAGTAGGTGTTTCAGAACGAAGAGTTAGATACACAATCGCACTGTTCACTTACCTGCGCGCGCGCGCGCGCGTGTGTGTGTATGTGTGTGTGTGTGTGTTTGTGTGTGTGTGTGTGTGTGTGCGCGCGCGTGTGTATGCGTGTGCGTGTGAATGCGTTGTTGTTGTTATTATTGTTGTTGTTGTTGCTGCTGCTGCTGCTACCACTACTGCTGTTGCTGTTGTTGTTGTTTTATGTTTCATTTTCATACAAAAATTATAAGAACATGCTCCATTCTCCGATTATTTTAACAATATGAGCGTCCTTGTGTTGTAAATGTAAAGTTAATGACCTGTCTTCTGACCAGTTCTAAATGTGTTGAAGACTGTGCGGATGGAATATTCTCAATCTGTATCCTTGCAGATGTAGTCAGAGGACGTGTGGTGCAGTAGCAGGCCTGAGTCAGATGTAGGTCTGTCTCTTTTGAACTACTGTCCACAGGATTCAGAAAGGTGGAGTGGTAGCCTAGTGGTTATAACACTTATCTGGGTAACGACAATTCCAGGGTACATTATCGGTCAGACAGGAGTTGTGTCTCCTGCCTTACCCTCCATCACCCTATTCTTTACCAGACCTTGAGTAGTGGTTTGGATGCTAGTGTTTCAAATAAGATGACAAATCTGTGTGCAGCACTGTAGTTGGTGAACGTAAAGACCCCACAGCAACAATTCTATAGAAGTATCGATTTTCATGACTGACTCAAAATATACTCAAATATGAGAAAAAGGAACAAAAGAAGGTGAACCCGTTCTACGTGTATAGTGACGTACTTTCTGTAGGTAGATCTAGAGCAATACACATCTCACACGGAAACAAAACTCAATTCTGACAACAACAACAACGACAACACCAACAACAGCAATAACAGCAACAACAACAACAAAACAACATTCAATTCAAATTAAAAGTTTAAGTGCAGTCAGATAATGATGAGTATTTTCTAATCGTATGCCGTTGTTCTTATGTCCCTGCCACAGGAGCCAAAGCGATTGCCCTTATCACCTTCCCCTTACTGCTGCTGCTTCTGATAGCTTTGATAACGATACTCCTCCTCCTGGGGCTGGCTGTGTATAGTGGCCGTCATCTGCCCGACGTCTTAGCACGGTACGGAAAGAACATCCCAAGGACGCCTGTGAGGAGGACTAAAGGCACAGTCAGACGGACCCCACACAACAGACACAAACGACAGGCAGACTGGTGCAGTCAGACCCGGTTAACTTGAGCACAGATGACCAAGATACGGGCTGCGTCATACAACGCACATCAGCGTGGGAACTGTCGAAGAAGAAGGAGATAATCAGAGACTCAGACTCAGACTCAGACTCAGACTCAGACTCTATTTATTAACCAATGAATTAACAAAGGAATTTGATTTGGTTTTGCGTAACACACTCCGCCATGCATACAAGACATGTGACAACATGAACAATACATAATATGAAAAATACTTGATCAAAAACACTTCAGGTACTCACACATGCCTGGGCGTGCACACCCACCCGTGCATCAAAAACAATATATAATCATACAGATAATAATGCTTGTAAACAAGACATGAAATTTGCTAGTATGATATAAATATAACTTGACAGGAAACATCAACAGATGAGCAGCCCTTACACTCAGAAAGGAGGAGGGAATAACTAAGGAGGGGGGAGGGTGGTGGGGAGGGGGGGCCGGGGAAGAAGAGAGTAGAAAGCAGAAGCAGGGGTGTCAGATAAAAGGAGCAATGGATGAAGAAGACAGTGTCACAAATCATTCAGCATCTTTACAGCAGTGGGGAAAAAGCTGTGCTTCAATCGGTTGGATTTACACTTAATACTGCGGAATCTTTTGCCGGAAGGAAGAAGTTGGAACAGAGGGTTGGCTGGGTGCAGTTTATCAGATACAATAGACCTTGCTTTGCGTGTCACACGCTCCCGAAAGATATTGTCGATAGATGGGAGCTCACATCCTGCAATTTTGGAGGCGGTCTTTACAACCCTGTTGAGTCTTTTCTTGTTGTTACTGGACGCACTCCCATACCAGACAGTATTTGAGAATGTGAGTACACTCTCAATGACAGAGCGATAAAACTGTGTCATTATTGGCGTGGTTAATCTAAGCTTTTTAAGTTGACGTAGGAAATACAGTCTCTGATGCGCTTTCTTGCAGATTTCTGATGTATTTACATCCCAAGTGACCTTGTTAGAGATGTGCAGGCCGAGAAATTTGAATGATTTAACCTGTTCAACTGTTTGGCCTTTCACTGACAATGGGGGGAGTACTGGTTTGATTTTGCGGAAGTCGATTATCATTTCTTTAGTTTTAGATACATTAAGTTCTAGGTTGTTTGCAGCACACCAGTCAACCATGTTCGCAACCTCTTTCCTGTACATTGTCTCATCACTGTTTGATATAAGACCTTCCATAGTGGTGTCATCAGAGAATTTGACTACAGTCACAGATGAGCAGTTAGAACGGAAGTCATTGGTAAACAATGTAAATAGCAAGGGAGATAGCACACATCCTTGAGGGGCACCTGTATTCAAGATAAGTTCTTTTGACATTTTGTTTCCTACTCTCACTGCCTGGGGCCTGTTGGTCAGGAAATTAGAAATCCAGCGACACACACTAACATCAACATTTAAGTCTGTCAGCTTGGCTATCAATTTTGCGGGAACAATAGTATTAAACGCAGAACTAAAATCAACGAAAAGAATACGAGCATAGGTATTTGGGTTTTCAAGATGCTCTAGAACAGAATGAAGGCCCAGTGACACAGCATCTTCGACAGATCTGTTAGCTCTATAGGCGAACTGAAAGGGGTCCATTAGAGGGTCTGTCACAGTTTTCAGGTAGCGTAGGACGAAACGTTCAAAAACTTTCATTGCCACAGAAGTTAGTGCAACAGGTCTATAGTCGTTCAATGAAGAGATTTTTGCCTTTTTGGGAACAGGAACAATGATTGACGATTTGAAGCAGGATGGAATTTGACATAGGGAGAGAGAGCTGTTAAAAATATCAGAAAAAAACGGGAGCAAGTTCGTCAGCACAGTTTTTGAGAAACAGAGGATGACACATTATCGGGACCACAAGCTTTTTTGGCATTCTGGCGTTTGAACAGACTCCTGACATCTGCTTCCTGGACCACAAAAGGCGGGGAGCAGATCTCAAGGGTGTCCAACTGGGGCACAGGGGTCGTGTTCAGCCGATCAAACCTAGCATAAAAATCATTCAGCTGATCAGGGAGTGCTGGGTCGTTGTTATCAAGCTTTGCTTTGCTCTTGTATTCAGTAATAGCTTGGAGACCTTTCCACACAGCCCTAGGGTCGTTGGAGGAAAACTGCTGTTCTATTTTCAAACGGAATTTAGATTTAGCTTGTCTGATTTCTTTTTCTAGATCGTATTTTGCTTGATTTAGTTTCTTTTTATCAACTTTTTGTTCTGAGTTGTTTTCCTTTGCTGCTTTCAGGTTTCTTGAATAGATCATATATTCTTCGTTTTTTGTGTTCAACTTAGCTTGGATGTTTCTGTTGAACCAAGGTTTGCTGTTTCCAAAAACCGTTACCGTTTTCGACGGTATACACATTTGCTCACAGAACTGAACGTACGATGTGACAGTATCTGTGTACTGGTCTAAATCAGCCGCGGCGTTTTTAAACACGGCCCAGTCCGTACACGCAAGACACCCTTGAAGTGACATCACTGACTGTTCGTCCCATTTTCTGACCTCTTTCTTTTGCTGTGTGGGGCTGTGTGTGACTTGGTGCAACAAACATCCCAACAAGAACGTGCACAAACCGGGTTTGGTTCCCGGTCAGACAGGAATTTATCCCTTTCTACTGGACCTTGAGTGCTGGTCTGGGTTATAGCCTTCGGTGAGAACTTACAACTTGAAAACTCTTTATTATTCAATGATTGTAAGACTGTATTCCAGTAGGCCTGTCCTATATATGTCTTAGCTACTCTACACATACAAGCATGAAAAACAAAACAAGAAGAAACATGAACCATAACACAACGTTAAAAGTGTTATGAAAATTAATTTTAATTAAACATTGACTTCCATTTGTCATATAGTCAACGGTTTTACAACCGCAAAGATAGGTACGTGTAAAACAAAACAATGATAGTACTAGTAGCAATAATATATATACATATATACATATATATATATAATATATAAATATGTATACATATATGTATACATATATATATTATACTATATTAATTATTATATTATATTATATTATATTATTATTATATTATATTATATTATATTATATTATATTATAATATTATATTATATTATATTATATTAATATTATATTATATTATATTATATTATATAACCGTTAAAATACGCGTTTGTGTATTGAAGTGTATAAATTAACACATTGTAAACTTAAATAATTATGTAGGCGTGTGCATGCATGTATGTACGCATGCATTTGCACATACTTACGTGCGAACGTACGTATTATGAATGCATGTGCGTATGTAGGTGTATGCATGTTCGTTGGTATGGATAGATTGATAGTGATATTACGTCGATTTGTGCATCATTTTCTTGGTCGTACTTGTGTGCTGATATTATAAATCCACTTACCCTGTGTGCATTCTTTTTTTTATACATATCTCAGTATGTGTACAGAACAACTTACGAGCAAATAAAAATATGATAAGCATGTTGTTGAAAGCAGTCACCTGTCTGTCTGTCTGTAAGTGTGGTGTGTGTAGCGGGGTGGTGCAGGTAAGGGACAGAAGATGGTGAAAACTGTATCTTGCCTTTGTTGGAGTGCAGGTTCCAAACTTCTAATAGTTATAAAGAGTCAGAGTTTTGTCCTGACCGATTTTACCTGTCTCACTGTTGTGTTATTTCAGTAGCCTTGCCCTCATGTCTCAGTCTGGCTCTCCTTTACACCACCACATCCGTAATTATTTGGACAATCAATGCTGGAAGTCTCCAAGATTTATCATGTCAATTAAGCTTGAAGCATCCATCAGAAGAGACGGTGCTGCTGCCAGGCATAGAAATTAGAATAAGCTCAAAGAGAGATTCTACACATCCAGATAGTTCCACATGTACTCCTCCCAAATCTGCCAGCAAAAATCTGGCAGAGTCCTTGTTCAAGACAACGTCTTCGGGATCGGAACACATTCCATATACACTTTTGGAATGTCGCAGCGAACAATCCAGTTTTCATGTTGCAGGATGGGAGTGGATTCGAGACATCAGAATCCATAGTTCTATCAACTGAGCTAAACAGCCTGACCGCCGAGTCAGTTGTGTGGAGATCATTATTGTTCTGATTCATCTCCGTCAGATCCCATTTCTATTGATGTAACTGATCCCAGGATTGATATAGAGGTAGATCTGTCATTCCACCAGAAGTGCGCGTGTTGGAACCGGACCAGGAGTAAAACTGTGTGTCTCTAGTCCACCCAGCTGTGAATGGGTGCCTGGCCGTTTCCACGCTTATGGGAGGTAACCAACGAGAGAAAGAATATGGGCCCGAATATAAAATCTGGTCTCTGTCATATTACTCGGCTTTAGAATTACGGGACAGGAGAACCTTAATTTATCAGTCTTTGAGGGTTTTTTCCCCCTCATATTTAACCCTCTACCATTCTCGTCAGAGGTTTGTACTTGTGTGTGTGTGTGTGTGTGTGTGTGTGTGTGTGTGTGTGTGTGTGTGTGTGTGTGTGTGTGTGTATTTTGACTTTTGACTTACTGTGGCATCAGCACTTACTACACAGTATTCCATCCAGTTCCGATAGTCGAGCGTTAGGACATTGGTCTTCCCATTAGAAGGTCTGGCTCAAACCTGTTTGTGTGTGTGTGTGTGTGTGTGTGTGTGTGTGTGTGTGTGTGTGTGTGTGTGTGTGTGTGGATGTGTGTGTGTTTTTTTGTGTGTGTGCGCGCGTGTGTGTGTATGCGCGCGCGTGTGTATGTGAGTGCGCGCGCGTGTGTGTGATATTTATTTGAACACGACACGAATATGCGCCTTCGTTTTTGGATAGAGATTAAACTCAGGCAAGTATGTGCACATGCACACACGCGCGTATACACACACACACACACACACACACACACACACACACACACACACACACACACACACACACACACACACACACACACACACACTCGTCAGGACAAAATTGTCATGTAAACGTATTCCGTGTCACGTGGGTTCACAGTTCAAAGAAGGAAGAGCTCAGCAGAACTTTTGACTAAAGATTTATTTTCCATAACAATTATTTTTCACTACACTGTGACATCAGCACTTACTATAGCAATCCATCCAGTTCCGACAGTGGAGCGGTTAGGACACTGGTCTTCCCGTTAGAAGGTCTGGGTTCAGACCTGTTTTTGTACCACTTGGTGAGTAAGGAGTGACGGCGTTTTCCTATCTCCTACATCAACATGTACACACAGACGTGTTAATGCCTGAACCCTTTCATGCCATACACAAACAGATCAAATACACACGTTAAAGATCCTGCAAACCATGTCAGTATTCAGTTACATATGCAAGGAAAAAGGAACACCCAGCATGCACACCCATGAACACGAAGTATGACTGCCTTAATGGTTAGGCATACAAACGGCCATACTGGCTGGAAGAAAATTCCCTCCTCTAAGTCCCACATTTAAAAAAAAACATATCTGTATCAATGATTGTGACGGCATGGTGGTAACAATGTAGCCTACCTGCATTTATTCTATTGCACTGCTGAGAGTACACAAGAAATAGTGACCCATTCCAACAGTTCAGACTTCTGTGTCATTTGTGTCAAGATTGGAGATTGTTGTTGGAACTCATCGTGCAGTAAAATGTGTGTTGTTGCCATTGAATGCTGTGTGACATACAGACAAACTCTTTCCTATTCTGATTAGTATTTATGGAAGTATGTGTATTGTAGCACTTGGATTCCACAAGTATCAGCACCGGTAAATATCCTGGTTTCTGGTTGGTTGTTGGGGAAATACCCGACCTGCCGTTTTGTGGATCAGGGAAAGAAGTGTGTGCATGTCCATAGGCTGTTAATTATGGTATGTGGGAAAGAAGTGTGTGCATGTCCATAGGCTGTTAATTATGGTATGTGGGAAAGAAGTGTGCGATTGTCCATAGGCTGCTAATTATGGTATGTGGGAAAGAAGTGTGTGCATGTCCGTAGGCTGCTAGTTATGGTATGTGGGAAAGAAGTGTGTGCGTGTCCGTAGGCTGCTAATTATGGTATGTGGGAAAGAAGTGAGCGTGTCCTAGGCTGCTAATTATGGTATGTGGGAAATGAAGTGTGCGTGTCCATAGGCTGCTAATTATGGTATGTGGGAAAGAAGTGTGTGCATGTCCATAGGCTGCTAATTATGGTATGTGGAAAGAATTGTGCGTTGTCCCAGTATAGCTGCTAATTATGGTATGTGGTTGAAGATGTTGCGGTCCTAGCTGCTAATTATGGTATGGGAAAGAAGTGTGTGCATGTCCATAGGCTGCTAATTATGGTATGTGGGAAAGAAGTGTGTGCATGTCCATAGGCTGCTAATTATGGTATGTGGGAAAGAAGTGTGGCATGTCCATAGGCTGCTAATTATGGTATGTGGGAAAAATGTGTGCATGTCCATAGGCTGCTAGTTATGGTATGTGGGAAAGAAGTGTGTGCATGTCCGATAGGCTGCTAATTATGGTATGTGGGAAAGAAGTGTGTGCTGTCCATAGACTGCTAATTATGGTATGTGGAAAGAAGGTGTGCTGTCCATAGGCTGCTAATTATGGTATGTGGGAAAGAAGTGTGTGCTGTCCATAGGCTGCTAATTATGGTATGTGGGAAAGAATGTGTGCTGTCCATAGGCTGCTAATTATGGTATGTGGGAAAGAAGTGTGCGATTGTCATAGGCTGCTAATTATGGTATGTGGGAAAGAATGTGTGCATGTCCATAGGCTGCTAATTATGGTATGTGGAAAGAAGTGTGCATGTCCATAGGCTGCTAATTATGTATGTGGAAAGAAGTGTGTGCATGTCCGTAGGCTGCTAGTTACGGTATCTGTGAAACCCATGGAATCCCACAAAACTGTAGGAAGATGTTGGAATGAAGGCGGATGGGTAATGTAAACAAATAACAGGTTGTCCCATAACCTGCAGGTAGTAGGGCAGTGAGGTGGTAAAGACCTACACTTGTCTTGGGCCAGCATTATGAGGGCGGTGCCCATCTCCTCTCGCTCACCGTTTTACCTTCCGTAACGTTAAAGATAGTCAAGTTACCTGCCCACAGATGGGTAGACAAGAGACAGCAGGCATAAAGTTTTGCTCGAGGGAGATAATTCGAACCCGTACAACGCGCGCAATCAGATAAAAAGTGAATGCGTTACCTTTATACCAATCCGGCCTTCCGAAGGATGGGACCATGGTTTTAATGCATAGCTGACACCACCAACATGACCGACTCAGTATGACAAACGGCAAATGTGCCTGTATTGATTCATTTATATATTGATTTTTCTGAGCTCGAGCTTAAAACATCCAGTCTTGATATTATGGTTCTGCTAAAATGAGCCAGGCAAAGTAGACTAATGAGATGTAATGGTCGGGACTACACGGGGCGAGAAATCGTGTTCACACTTGACACAGGTTTTTTCGCCTTTCGTGTCTATACCAACAACACAATCAGCGTCAACAGAAAAACAGAAGTGTCCCTTCCTTTCCATCAGCGGCTGTGGTATACATGCACATGCAAGTCTATCAGTATCAGGAAGCTCTGAGTCAGAGGTGATAGTGGTGGTGATGGCGGTGGTGGTGGTGATGGTGACAGCGATGTGAGGAAGACAGCAGTGACAGCCGATAGTGCAAATAAGTGAGGTGTGGCTGTGCTAGCCGTTTAGTGTGCGTGTCTCAGTTACAGGAGATTGATGATCACGGCTTGCGTGAGCTGACCAAGTGAACGATCATTACTGTCAGGTAAAACCTTGTTTTCAATTTTCACTTCCATATGCCTTATTAAAAGAAAGAAAAGAGTTCATGAAATCGAGCTTAGGGGTTGGCGTATGTCTGATTACGTTTTTATGTATTTGTTGGATAAAAACATGTCAGCAAACATTTCCCAGCTAGTTTGTAGTTGATGGCCCCTCACTTACTTTTTCTCCGGACTTATCCCAACATTGCTGAACTGATTTATTAGTGGTGAATTACTATTACTGTCCTTGCCCAGTTTCAGTAGGCAGACTAAGTATAGTCTATCACTCTCAGTGAGTGCTAAACGAACGACATGATGGGTAAAAATTGAGTTTGATATTTAGGCTGCGTATAGATGTATGAAAGGGACCTACAAAACCTTGTGAATATACTAGAAATCGAAAGCAAAGGTAAGGGGTTGGAACTAAACAGCAGGAAGACTGAAGTCATGGTGATCAATGAAAAACATGAAATCCCCTCATGCAAAATAACAGCAAATGGCACAACCTTGACACAGGTTGATAAATTTAAATATCTGGGAACGTTCATTTCATCAGACGGCAGATGCACATCAGAAATAGCCGGCAGAATCGGCCGAGCCAAAACAGCATTCAAGAAGATTACAAGCATTCTTACCAACAAATGCCTATCAATTAACATCAGGAAGAGAGTCCTTGAATGTTATATAGAACCAATACTGTTGTACGTATGTGAGGCGTGGACAGTCAACAAGCAAAGCCAGAACAAGATTGAGACAGCCGAGATGTGGTTTCTAAGAAGAATGTTGAGAGTTCCATGGACAGCAAAGAAAACAAGCGAGACAGTCTTGATGGAGGCAGACACAAGAAGATCATTCATAAGGAAGATTAGGAAAAGGCAGGCAACATTTATAGGTCCTTTAATGAGGAAGGGGGATTTGGAGCACCTGGTCACAACGGGAAAGCTGGAGGGAAAGAGAGCACCAGGTAGACCCGGGGAGAAAATGCTGGACGGATTTGCAGAGTGGCTGAAGACGAGGGGGTGGGAGAGATGCTAGGGGCAACAAGAGATAGAGACAGATGGAAGTCCATGATCGCCAACGCCATGCGGCAGGGCACCTGATGATGATGATGATAGATGTATGCGTTATTTATTTCCCTTTTTTCTTTTTATTCAATTTGTTTTTATAGTATACTGTTATATCAATGATATAGTTAATATAGTAACCACATTTATAAAACAGAACCAAATGACTTTTGCAAAGTCAATCATCGTCATCATCATGATAATAGTAAATGATAACAACAACAATAACAACAACAACAATAATAATGATAATAATAATGATGATGATAATAATGATAATAATAATAATAATGATAATAATAATAATAATAATAATAATAATAATAATAAGGATAATAATGATAACAATGATAATAATAATAAAGATAAATAGTAATGATAATAATAAAAAAAATAAACAATGATAATAATACTGATAATGATAATAATGATAAAATAATAATAATAATCATATTACGCATTATTGGGCAAGAAGCCCAAGCACTTCACGAAAGCATAGGCAGACACAGACACAGCAAACACATGTCAGCCCATACTATCGTATGAAATACTATCGCTGAAATGTTGTCACCGTCAAGAGCAGTAAGAAGATTGTAGAGGACTCCATCCAAAAACTTGTTCTGTGCTGTCACCAGTTCTGTAGACAGACTGGTGTGGATAAAAAAAAAAAAACATTGTTGGAACTGAGATAGTCACGAATGCGGAAAAAAGTAAATGAACACAAACAAACAATTCCTTCAATGACTTTGAAATAAATTAGAAGGATGAAACTGGCTGGTAATTCTTAAGCTGAGCTGTATCATAAAATGATTGTTAAAAACGAAACATCAGGAACTTCTGTAGCTCTTTTTGTCCTAAGTTGTGTGTGTGTATGTGTGTGTGCGTGTGTGCGGTGGTGTGTGTGTGTGTGTGTGTGTGTGTGTGTGTGTGTGTGTGTGTGTGTGTGTGTGTGTGTGTGTGTGTGTTGATCTTTTGTGACACTTGACAAATTTTGACTCTGTATTCTTTTGTGAATTGAATGTGTTCTCATTCTGTTTTCCTGTGTTTCATGTTTCTAAGTGCTTGAATGTTGACAATTAATTTTGTAATATTATAAATCATTTTCTGTAACATTATTCTACACACACAGTTGAACTTATTGCGTATAACACATGATCAGACTTTAAATGAGCAGGAAAAATTCAAGCTATTAGGCGAGATGATTATATTCCACTATGCTGTTGCACAGTCTTCATCTTTGATGGGCTTGCATGCTTGTTGTATTCATTTTTCCGTCAGCCATCAACCACTGACATGCGTTACAGGCTCTTCAGCCTGTATATTTGATATTCTGCATACTTATACAGGGAGTTTAGGCATCGGCAGGTTTACAGACATGCAGACCTGGGAGATCGAAATATCTCCTTCATTTACCCTCGAAACAGACGTCAATCTCCATCCTTTACCCACCAAACAGACGTCCATTTCTGTCTTTTACCCACCAAACAGACGTCCATCTCCATCCTTTACCCACCAAACAGACGTCCATTTCTGTCTTTTACCTATCAAACAGACGTCCATCTCCATCCTTTACCCACCAAACAGACGTCCATTTCTGTCTTTTACCTATCAAACAGACGCCCATCTCTGTCCTTTACCCACCAAACAGACGTCCATCTCCATCCTTTACCCATCAAACAGACGTCCATCTCCATCCTTTACCCACCAAACAGACGTCCATCTCCGTCCTTTACCCATCAAACAGACGTCCATCTCCATCCTTTACCCATCAAACAGACGTCCATCTCCATCCTTTACCCATCAAACAGACGTCCATCTCCGTTCTTTACCCACCAAACAGACGTCCATCTCTGTTCTTTACCCATCAAACAGACGTCCATCTCCGTTCTTTACCCACCAAACAGACGTCCATCTCCGTTCTTTACCCACCAAACAGACGTCCATCTCTGTTCTTTACCCATCAAACAGACGTCCATCTCCGTCCTTTACCCATCAAACAGACGTCTATCTCCGTTCTTTACCCACCAAACAGACGTCCATCTCCGTTCTTTACCCACCAAACAGACGTCCATCTCCGTTCTTTACCCATCAAACAGACGTCCATCTCCGTTCTTTACCCACCAAACAGACGTCCATCTCCGTCCTTTACCCATCAAACAGACGTCCATCTCCGTTCTTTACCCACCAAACAGACGTCCATCTCTGTTCTTTATCCATCAAACAGACGTCCATCTCCATCCTTTACCCACCAAACAGACGTCCATTTCTGTCTTTTACCTATCAAACAGACGTCCATCTCTGTCCTTTACCCACCAAACAGACGTCCATCTCCGTCCTTTACCCACCAAACAGACATCCATCTCCGTCCTTTACCCACCAAACAGACGTCCATCTCCGTCCTTTACCCACCAAACAGACGTCCATCTCCGTCCTTTACCCATCAAACAGACGTCCATCTCCATCCTTTACCCATCAAACAGACGTCCATCTCCGTCCTTTACCCATCAAACAGACGTCCATCTCCGTCCTTTACCCATCAAACAGACGTCCATCTCCGTCCTTTACCCACCAAAGAGACGTCCATCTCCATCCTTTACCCATCAAACAGACGTCCATCTCCGTCCTTTACCCATCAAACAGACGTCCATCTCCGTCCTTTACCCATCAAACAGACGTCCATCTCCATCCTTTACCCATCAAACAGACGTCCATCTCCGTCCTTTACCCATCAAACAGACGTCCATCTCCATCCTTTACCCACCAAACAGACGTCCATCTCCGTCCTTTACCCACCAAACAGACGTCCATCTCCATCCTTTACCCATCAAACAGACGTCCATCTCCGTCCTTTACCCATCAAACAGACGTCCATCTCCATCCTTTACCCATCAAACAGACTTCCATCTCCGTCCTTTACCCATCAAACAGACGTCCATCTCCGTTCTTTACCCACCAAACAGACGTCCATCTCCGTTCTTTACCCACCAAACAGACGTCCATCTCGTCCTTTACCCATCAAACAGAGGTGTGGAAGTGGACTGAACTCAGGACCTTCAGACTGGAAGTCTGACGTATATCCCTTGACCCCCACGTCCGTCACGTTCATTGTTTTGATTCAAACATTTTCATCTTGGGGTTGCTTTTTTCTGTTTGGGCTAACCATTTAGAACATGCATTTAGAGATACATCATCTGTTGTAAAACAAAGCTGGCATTATATACAGAATAGACTGCCAGGACTGTAACCAACATTATGTCGGTGAAACTGAACGCCCCCTTCAGAAGAGACAAACAGAACACAAGAGGGACTCTTCTCCAGTAGGAGCTCACCTACACGCCGAAAAACATCAATTCAGTGCGGACAATGTCAACATCCTGGACAGAGAAAATAAGTGGTTCCAGCGAGGAGTCAAGGAGGCCATCTACATCGCAGCCACCAACCCCCCGCTCAACAGGGACCGGGGCCGTTACACCCTGCCCCCGGTGTACCATTCTCTGATTCGATCTCGTGAACTGGGTTCATCCCATGTTCGCGAGATCTGAGTAGAGATTCTCGCAGACAGCATTAGAGCGCTGACGAAGATGGCGAGAACGCCATCGAAAGCTACGGAACTGTGAGTAGCGATTTTTACACTGTTGGGAGACCTTGTTCTTCAAAATTGGTAGCATTATATCTTAGTATAGCCGTATTTCTTTAAGGATGAAGAAGATTTCTTTCAGTACTTTAGGAACGTCACGTGCACGCCCGTTTGGTGTGTTAGTTTTCCTGTGTGTATTTTCAATTGATATTATGCATTCATTATAACCAAGAACAAAAACATTTATATTATGTTTTGTATTAAGTTCGTCGAGCGTCACAATAAACTCCGTTGACAATTGAACTTTCAAGCTTTATCACATTACTTCCAATCATATTTTTCATCAAACAGATCTGTTCTGAGATAAATCTGTTGGAGCTGTTGGTTTTGCATTTCTACAGAAACTGTTATATTCCTTAAAGGTGTGTTGCCAAAATAAGTTGTCACTGAATTTATGTAACGCAAAGTTAGAGCTAAACTTTTCTGTTTCAGTTTTTTGAAAGGTGCATTTCATCTGAAATGTGTTTCCATTTATGGTTTGTCGTTTTCTTATTTTTTTAAATCCAGCATATATCAACCCTCTATTCTGTGTGCTATTACACTTGTCTTTTTACTCATTCTATCATGTTTATCATTCCAAGCAAACGAAAAACACAGTTTGTGGACAATAACCGAGGGTCCAGGATCAAAATGGAGAGGTGAATTAGTTTGGATAAAATTACTGATTTTAATACTGCAATTCTGAAAGGAGTTATACTTCTTTTCATTCAGTTGTTAAACAAGACCTTTCCATCTGGTAATTTTTCAGCATAATTTGTTTCTTCGCATCCTTTTACATTATTTGTAAACTACACACCAAGTATTTCAGATCTCTGGGAATTTAACTTTTTATTCAGATATTGCATATATTTAATGTTTGAATCATTCCTAACCAGACAGCCTGAGTGTTGGCAGCGTTCCAAAAAAGTCCTGAAGGTCTTCCACATTTCAAGACAAGGGAAACAGATTCATCAAGATATGTCTTATCTCCATTATTCATGAGCTGAGCATCATGTGCAAACTGAGACATTTGTGTTTATTAAGTACAATCACTGTATCTTTATCTTGTCTTATCACAAATGCTAGCATTTCGACGCATAATACAAATGAGTAAGAAGAGAGTAAGTCACCTTGTCCACAGTCTCTTTCTAAAGAAAAACCAATGTAAGGGAAAAGTTAGGTATTACAATCCTAAACAACATGTCCAAAACACTCCCTCAAATTTGTAATAAGTTATTTCATGCTCAGAAAAGATATTTTTTCCTCTCTGGATTTTCGTTCATGAAGATAGGGCCCAGCAGTACGTGACGTGCAGAACAGTTATTACTTGTGTGAACATGACTGGTGTCTTTGGTTCTCGTTTTGAAAGAAGATGTCGACTCACATCGTGATGGTTTGTTTGTTTGTTTGTTTGTTTGTTTGTTTGTTTGTTTGTTTGTTTTGTTTTGTTTGATTATTTGATTGTTTTTCTTTCTTTCTTTCTTTCTTTCTTTCTTTTTGAGGATTCATTGCACCGTTTGAAGTGCTGTAAGATTTCAAACATTTTACGAAGAGTTTACATTTAAGCAACAGTGAATTTTTGTTTCTGCTGAGATGGAAGATGATCTCACTTCGACAAATTAAGGGTCTTTGAGTCTCACTTACACGAGATAAATTTAGCCATATTTCCTGAGTTTATATAAGGGTTGATCCGGTTCTGTTTTGCCTTTCCACTGCGTTCTTCACGATTAATTGAAATCTTGTTACAACTGGTATTGTTATCACAATTATTGTTGTTATTTAAAGCCCAGCCAGCTGTGCAGAGCGATATCAGGGTTATAGCCATCGTTGACCCCGAAACAAATAATGCCTGGAAAAGAAAATTAAGTTTTATGTGAATACATTCGCGCACATAATCTAAGGACATGCCCCCGGCGTCCACCATTCCGCCCAATTTATCACGAAGGGTTAAAAAAAAACGGCCAACAGATATATCAACATAACTAAAAAAATGTAAAACATGAAAACTGGCCTAAAGTACGTAATGTTGCTTCTACTCGTTTACAATTGGTAGAATATATGTATATGTATCTATATGTATATGTATCTATATGTATATGTATCTATATGTATATGTATCGATATGTATATGTATCTATATGTATATGTATCTATATGTATATTTTATATCTATATGTATATGTATCTATATGTATATGTATCTATATGTATATGTATCTATATGTATATGTATCTATATGTATATGTATCTATATGTATATGTATCTATATGTATATGTATCTATATGTATATGTATCTATATGTATATGTATCTATATGTATATGTATCTATATGTATATGTATCTATATGTATATGTATCTATATGTATATGTATCTATATGTATATGTATCTATATGTATATGTATCTATATGTATATGTATCTATATGTATATGTATCTATATGTATATGTATCTATATGTATATGTATCTATATGTATATGTATCTATATGTATATGTATCTATATGTATATGTATCTATATGTATATGTATCTATATGTATATGTATCGATATGTATATGTATCTATATGTATATGTATCTGATATGTATATGTATCTATATGTAATTATCTATATGTATATGTATCTGTATGTATATGTATCTAGTATGTATATGTATCTATATGTATATGTATCTATATGTATATGTATCTGTATGTATATGTATCTATATGTATATGTATCTATATGTATATGTATCATATGTATATGTATCTATATGTATATGTATCTATATGTATATGTATCTATATGTAAATGTATCTATATGTATATGTATCTATATGTATATGTATCTATATGTATATGTATCTATATGTATATGTATCTAATGTATATGTATCTATATGTATATGTATCTATATGTATATGTATCGATATGTATATGTATCATATGTATATTATCTATATGTATATGTATCTATATGTATATGTATCTATATGTATATGTATCTATATGTATATGTACTATATGTATATGTATCTATAGTATATGATCTATATGTATATCACTTGAATGCGATCCTGCCACACTGTAAACATGGAATACATATGTGAATGGAAGCCCACGAACAACTAGACAATGTGAAATAACAGCACAATGCACATGTCACTCTCTCCTTTTCTCTCTTCTCTCTCTCTCTCTCCCTCTCCCTACTCATCACACACACACACAGCACGCACGCACGCATGCACGCACAAACATACACACGCACAAACACACAAACACACACTACTCGCGCGCGCACACACATTCACACACACACCACACACACACACAAGCACATACATGTCCCGCACACGCAGATATAAACTCACGCCCGCGACACGCATGCACACACACACACACACACACACACACACACACACACACACACACACACACACACACACACACACACACACACACACATATATATATATATATGCACTGCACTGACACACCCTGTTTCAGACACTGCACTGGCTCCCGTTGAACAAAGAATAAAATACAAGATTTGCTGCCTTGTTATCACATCATTTCTGGAACTGCTCCTGACTATCTCTCTTGAACTCTTGACTGTCTACGTACCTTTTCGATCACTCCGCTCTTCTGTGGATGACAAGAAGTTTCGTGTGCCAAAATATAACAGAGAAACTCACGGTGGTAGAGCCTTTGCAGTTTTTGCTGTTCAGACATGGAACTTGTTGCCTCAGTCCGTCCGCCACTCTAAAACTCTACCATCTTTCAAAACAAGTTTAAAAACTTACTTCTTTAAACAGTGTTTTTCCTGATTTTGGCTAGTGGGTTGATCCTGCTTGACATTCTGGATGAAATTGTGCACAATGGGGTGTATGCCAGTGTGTGTGTGTGTGTGTGTGTGTGTGTGTGTGTGTGTGTGTGTGTGTGTGTGTGTGTGTGTGTGTGTGTGTGTGTGTTGTGTGTGTGCGATGTGTGGCTGTGTGTGTGTGGGTGTTGTGTGTGTGTGTTTGAAAATGGGGGGAGAGGGGTGGGCGGGGAGGGGGTGAGAGGGAGAGAGATTATTTGGTGTGTCTGTGTGGTTGTTGATTTCCTGTGGATAGTTTTTGATGAGTTTGTTTGTATTGTAGCCTGTTATTTGGTTTATATATGTATGGTTTACTGATGTAAAGCGCTTTGAGGTTTCGGAAAGCGCTCTATAAATGCACTATTATTATTATTATTATTATTATTATATATATATATATATATATATATATATATATATATATATATATATATATGCATAAACACGATCACGCACACACACATGTACCCGCTCACGCATATGTAGACCTGGACGCGCACGCGCACGCGCATGCACACATACACAAGCACACGCACACACACGCCACACACACACACACACACAAACAACACATCATACTATACCATACATGAGAGAGACAGACAGACAGACAGATATGCATGCATGCATACAGACAGAAAGAGACAGAGTGACAGAGACAGACAGACAGACAGAGAAAGACAAACAAGAGAGAGAGAGACAGACAGACAGACACATACAGAGTCAGTGACAGAGAGACTGAGACAGAGACATACTGAGGCAAACAGAGACAGACAGACAGAGACAGAGACATATTGAGACAAACAGACAGAGACAGACAGACAGTAACAGAGAGAGAGAACCAGTGGCATACACACAGAATGAAAGAGATTTAGCTTTCAAAAATCAATAAGTCCGTTTGGTACATTTTCACCCTGTTCATCGGATTGGGGCTGATTGAGCCTTTCATTATTAAGAAAATCCATAGTGTATAATAACGCCAACAGCGTTGTTATGACGCCGAGTCAGATCATAGATACAGTTAAGGAGACAGGCGACTAGCTGTGTCACTCTATGATATGACTGCCTCATTATGCCACGGTGCTCCCAAGTACACAGAGCTAAATAACGTTGTTGTGTCATTCAACCACCTTGAATACAATTGTATCTCACATTTATAATGTCAGAAAAACATAAGGTCAGAACCAGTCACTTTACAACTTCCACTGAACGGAAAAGTTTACCGTAATGGGTGCACGAGGTAGCAACTTGCCAACAGAAAGAGAAAAAAAGAGGCTTGATGAAAAGTTCCCATTTTCAGCCGTAATACAAAGATAGGAGCAAACTATTGCCACATTAATACGATAGGTCTGTGGTAATGATGATAACAACAATAATGGTAATGAACTTTTGTGGTGTCTAATCTTATAAAAGCCCTAAGTGCTTACAAATAAGATACATACAAACAAGACGAAAACGCACAAACCAAACAGCATCAACAGCACACATTTACCAGCTTATGCAATTATTCATCAACACACACACATACACACACACACACACACACACACACACACATAACACACACACACACACACACACACACCACGCACGCACGCACCACACACACACACACACACACACTGACAACAGGGCAACAAGAGAGGTTAATGAAAAGGAATCTTTATCAAAATGTGAAAAGAGTAGTTTTCAGAGAGGATTTGAACGATGGCTGAACTGCGGAATTACAGAGT
>CM060310.1:40433229-40450729 GCA_030674185.1 Monoplex corrugatus
TTGCCTTTGGTTTTCCCATTGAATAATTATTTGAACATGGCAAACGTTTATGCCACTTCATCTCTGCACCTGTTGTGTCTGTACATTTGTTATCACCGTGGCTTGCCGGGGGCTCTTCCTGTATAAACAGTATCCTCCCTTCTGAAAATTCTGTGCTAGAATTTTACTCTTTTCTGTCGCTCTCATTCTTTGTGCCTGGTCCTTTGCTCTTTGTCGTCTCCTCCTATCTTTTTTCTACCTTGCTGATTCATTTACCTGTCTGTGTTCAATACAGCCTCACATACTTTCTCCTAGGACTGATAATTGGGTATACGTCGTAAATGCATTTTTTAGCTCTTAGGCAATGAGAAGTACAGAAACAATTTTAGGTAATTTAGGCCCGTTTTATATATGTTTTAGTGTCTTTAGTTATGCTTACATTTATATTCCAAATTTTAACCACTTGCTGATAAACAGGACGGAGGGTTAATGTAAGGAACATATCTCTAGATTGTGTGCGCGACTGCATTGTTAAGTGTATTTAATCCCCCTGCCCCCCCCCCCCCCCCCCCAGGCGAGGTATTGTGTGCGTTTTGAGATGGTTGCAGCCCTGGTATGGCTCTGCACAGTTGGCTGTGCTTTAAATTACCATAACAGTTTATACGTTTTTGTCAAATCTTTCATAAAGTTTTCGATTAATTATTATGCTCCTCAAATACATGTTATGAATGCTACTTCATGGAGACCCACTTTACGGGTGTTGATGTTTTGGTGTTACCTGTTATAAAGGCATGGTCCAACAGGTGTGGTTCCTGCTTTACCATGACTGCAGCCAAGGAATAGTCAGTCAGTGATGGCGTTGTGTAGCATTTGCGATCAGCTGCCAAGGCCCTATCATTTTGTCGACGCGTAACGAAACTTTCATTGTAATCTGTTTCCAACGTGGGCTCCTACAGCCGCTTGCTAGACGGTTGTCGGAAATGTTCCTTGATTTCACCAGTGAAACGCTACTTGCCATTTAAATTAGCACCACACAAGTTCCCTCTATGACACAAGAGTCAAGAGAGAAGTTTCAAGCTTGTGGAGAACGTTTTCTTGATCTACATCGATTTATAAACCGCTTTCGACAAGCTGCATGAATGACTGCCCTAAGTACGCAAGCTTTAGAATTTTAGAAAATATACAAAAATATCTTTCCTTTGCTTCATAGGTTGTGAATGTTGTTTCTTTCTTGTGTTTGGTTAAACGTTTGGCTGATATAAGATGGAAATTATTAACATCCGTATAGTGAAAATTAACATTTCATTTTAAATGCATGATTAGATAGACTGTATACAAGTCCAATTTAGTTTGCATGTTTTTTTTTCATATTCATAATGTCATATGAATTTTAACTTTTTTGAGGATCTTTGTTCCGGTGAATATACTGTCTACGTCCAGGAACACACCGCAATTGATGTCTTTTCAAACCGTTGAGGTAGCCTGCTTGAAATTACTGCTGACATATCATGTCAGGTGAGTTAGAGCTATGCCTGGTTCATACGTACAATATGAAATATTGTTTTGTTGTTGTTGGGTTTTTAGTTTTGTTTTGTTTTGTTTTTTGAGACTGCATAGTGATTCAACTGATCGTTGTGTGGGACTTTTTCAAGAAGTGTTTGATTTCCCAAACGAGTTTTCATCACAGAATGTTTCTGGAGTGGTAGGAACTGCTTCCTTTGAGCTCCCCCGCCCCCCCCCCCCCAACTATCACCGCCATCACTATCAACACTACCACCACCGACACCCTTCCCCATGTCTTCTGCAGAGACAGACCTCACGTACAGCCGGGAGGGGCGGGGAGAAAAGCAGGCGGCTTGCACTCTAATTTGGGGAGGAAAAAAATTGATCCACGGCGCTGTCCCTTCGCTCGTGGAAAAGGAATTGGCACAGGGTTAAGTAACCTTGGCTCCCTAGTTCCCCCTCTCTCAGCAGCCTTAGGGAGGGGTGGGGGTGGGAGAAGGGCGGTGACGCTCCACAACACCCTGACGTTTCTTTCTTGTTGACAGTGAGAGACGCGGGGCTGAAAGTGAAATTCCGTGAAGTTGCAGTACTGAGATCACCAGACTCTGAAACCCTGAGACAACAACAGACTTGGTTGCTTCATGTACAGGGGTTTGAGCAGTTGCTGTGTAAAGTGTGTGTGTCCTCGGCAGTGAGAGACTGGGAGGAAGACAAAAATGGGATTGTATTAGACAGAAGCAGGGAATGAAGATGGAAGGTTTTGGGATGGCGGGCTTATTGATTGCCGCCTGTGCTGACACGGCCACAGTGATGGAGGTAAGTGAGTGAGGGCACGAAATGGGCACAGGTTGACACGGGCACATTGGCGGAGAATTAACAGGGGAGGGGATGGTATTTGTGCTCTATATGTCTTTCTAAAATATGGGTCAGCACACAATCAGTGTGTGCACACTAGCTTGCCGTTAGGTCTTTGGGATAAGAACCGTCACATTATAAAGAGACGAAAGAGATCTTGCTTGTAATGCGCCACTTCAGGAAACAAAAATCGCTTTTGGTGTATACATGATGATAGGAAAACACAATTGAGAAAAACAGACATAACGTTTGGACTTTTCCAGTTTGTTCAAAACGATTTGTGGCATTCGGACAATTCCATACACGCTCCACCCAAATCGTACGCGCGGGCAAGATTTTGAACGGAAGGAGCGTTATAGAAACTATAAAACAATAAAGTGACACCATTAGAATGATTGGATCATTAAGACTGGTAGCAAACATTCCAGTGTTTATCTTGTAGGTTGGAACAGGACTCCAGGCAGGAAATCTTGAGTATGTGGCTCCAATCTGCAGAGACAGGTGTGTGACCCTCTGGCGGTCTGTAGTTTATATTCTGGACTACATGAGAGTTGAACCCCCGAACCTGACGTTATCAGCAGTGCGCTGTAACCAGCTGAGCTAAAGGGAACACTGAAAACTCCTGTGGCCAGCCTGAAGGTTGAACCCACAACGACTGAGTTACCAGCATGGCTCTGTGTCTAACTGAGTAAAGGCATCACTATAGATAGATAGATAGATAGATAGATAGATAGAAATAGATAGATAGATAGATAGATAACATAGATAGATAGATAGATAGACAGACAGATAGATAGAAGATAGATAGATAGAATAGATAGATAGATAGATAGATAGATAGAAGATAGATAGATAGATAGATAGGTAGTAATAGATAGATAGATAGATAGATAGAGTAGATAGATAGATAGATAGACAGATAGATAGATAGATAGATAGATAGATAGATAGATAGATAGATAGATAGATAGATAGATAGATAGATAGATAGACAGATAGATAGATAGATAGATAGATAGATAGATAGATAGATAGGTAGGTAGGTAGATAGGTAGGTAGATAGATAGATAGGTAGGTAAGTAGGTAGTTAGATGGATAGATGGCTAGAAAGATAGATAGATAGATAATAGATAGATAGATAGATAGATAGATAGATAGATAGATAGATAGATAGATAGATAGATGGATAGATAGATAGATAGATAACGGAATGCAATATCATTATATACTGGCACGTACTGGGCGTTAATTCTCTTCTGTGTATATTACAGTGAGCACGTCAGGTGAAAATGACAAGGCGTGTTGTAGATGTCCAAGATAATAAAACAAACTGCACTAATGTATAAACTTTCAAACGTTCAGTTTTGGACTACTTCTACCAACAAAAGACTAAGACAATGCCAAGACAAGACACACATTTTGTGCTGTTTGTGGATGTTCCTACGTCGTGCTTAGTTTTCTACATGACCGGCTGTGATGACAGAAAGGAGGAAAACATAAGAAAGAACGTTGAACGACCACCAGTAATGAAAGATGAAGTTAGTGCGGCAATGAAAAAAGAGGAAACCGGAAAAAGTCCCAGGACCAGATAATATTACTACACAAATGATCGAGGCTTTAGATGAATTTGGTATTTTAAAAAAACAGTCTTCCTAAATGAAATTTATGACACCGGATAAATCCCTAAATATATGTCAAAAACTCATTTTCATTGCACTTCCAAAGAAGACAGGGGCTATAGTATGCGAAATCCATCGTACAATCAGCTTGATGAAACATGTGACAAAGATTCTATTAAGAATTACCATGATGAGGACAAGGAACAGAATCAAAAGAGGAACAGCAGAATAAATGTGGACTTGTCGAAGGGAAAGGAACTATTGATGCCATATACGTCCTAAGAACTCACAGAAAAATCCATGCAATTGAATAAGGATTTATATTTATGCTTTGTGACTATACCTGCCAACTAGAAAGGTTTAATGTTGATGGAAAGGATCGAAGAATAATAAGGAATATGTAGTGGGAACAAACAGCAGCAATGAGAGCAGGAAATGGTATAATCTTTCCAAAATATCAAAAGAGGGGGTAGGCAGGAATGTGTTCTGTCACCGAATATGCTTTCACTTTACAGCGAAACCACTAGAAGAATGCTCTGGATAAAAGTTGGAGGAAAAATGCTAAACAATTAATTTTTGTTACGCAGATGACACCTTCTAACTGCAGAAAATGAAGGGAAAAAATACAAGATCTTGAGAATACAATAGAAATAGAAAGCAGAAATAAAGGGCTGGAGCTAAATAGCAAGAGGACTGAAGTATGAAAATCAATAAAAATCGAGAAATCCCATCATGCAAACCAGACGACAGATGCACATTAGATTAGCCAACAGAATCGGCCAAGCTAAAACAGCATTCAAGAAAATGAAACGTATTTTTACCAACAAATGCCTATCAACATCAGGATGAGAGTTCTTCAGTGTTATATAGAACCTATACTTTTTACGGATGTGAGGCGTTGACAGTCGTCAGAACAAGATTGAAGCAGCTGAAATGTGATGTTTAAAAAGAATGTTAAGAGTTCCATGGACAGCAAAGAAACAAAGAGACAGTCTTGAAAGAGGCAAACACAAAAAGAACATTAATGAAGAAGATTAGGACAAGACAAGCAACATTTATAGGACATTTTAAGAGGCAAGATAAATTAGAGCATCTAGTCATGACAGCACAGCTGGAGGGAAAAAGAGCATCAGAGAGACCCAGGGAGAAACTATTGGAAGGACTTGCTGTGTGGATGAAGACAGAGAGGGTGTAAGACGCACTTGCAGCGACAAAAGACTGATTCATATGGAGGGCCATGATCGCCAACGCCATGCGGCAAGGCATATGATGATGATGATGATGAAATCCAGATTAAATCCTGGTGATCATAACTGGTGCGGAGAGAGTAGGGAGGAGAGGCAACAGACACTGGTCAATCGTATTACACTTCTTAGTAACTGTATGTCCCGTGATCACGGTGTGGGGCGACTGTCCCTAACCCAATGTGTCCCCAGGTGGCCACGAATGGCTAATAAGCAGTCGCGGACCAACCGGTGATGGACCCAGTGGGGAGCTTGGGGTTAGGGGTGCTGCTTATACTCTCTCAAAAGGTCTCATAACCCAATGACAGGTCTTTCTAGGCAAGTCAGGAGCGCCTACAAATAACTCCTTCTATCACATCAACCTCCTGGTAAGCAGGGGACGGATGGAGTCAGAAGGCGACCAACGCAGATATGCAATGGCAACGGCTTCTGTCACACAGCTTTGGGCAGATGATCCCAAAAGGAACAATGGCCAGAGCCTCTGCACAGTATGTGCACTGCCACTCCAAAGGCGATGACAAACCACTGGTGTTATTCCTGTCAAAAACCGCATGAGATGTCATACATACATACATACATACATACATACATACATACATACATACATACATACATACATACATACATACTTACATACGTACATACATACGTACGTACGTGCGTACATGCATACACAAACAGTTATTCATTTTTATCACGGGAGATACACAAAGAGCAGAAAAGGAGATTTTATCATATAACAATGGAAAGATGTGTGTGTGTGTGTGTGAGCGCGCGCGCTCGTGCACGTGTTTGTGTTTGTGTAGACACATGAGTGCTTGATTGTAGTGTGTGTGTGTGTGTGTGTGTTTGTGTGTGTGTGTGTGTGTGTGTGTGTGTGTGTGTGTGTGTGTGTGTGTGTGTGTGTGTGTGTGTGTGTGTGTGTGTGTGTGTGTGTGTGTGTGTGTGTGTGTGTGTGTGTGTGTCGGTTTGTCAGTTCGTCTGTTATTAAAATGCTTTTCTCAACTGTTTCAGGACAGATCTTTACCAAATTTGGGTCAAAATTTAGAGTTTGTTCAAAAGAAATTCGTCGCATGCAAACAGTTGTATACGTGCTCCATCCAAATAAGCCAGCAATTGTCTGGTAGACTCCTTAAGCCCGCGCAAAACCCTCTCTGCTGGCATGGTCTTGGAATGGGAGGTTTATGGAGGGAGGGGCGGTGATGGAACCTATGAAACACTAAACCGAAATCACCACAACGATGCAGCATTACAATGGGCAGTGAGTGAACATTATGCCAGTGTTTAATGTTACGAGCTTGAATTGAATTCAAGATGTCAGATCTTGGGTCCATGACTCGGTCAAAAGAACCAAGCAGTCAGACGAAGACAGACTGTAGAGGAAAAGCGAATGGAGAAATCAGCATTTCTCTTGAAAAGGATGTATGAACAGTACTTTCCCAGGAACTTCAGAAAATGTTCACATTTCTTTTCATTCTTGGTACAGTCTATTATTGTCTTCGATGCGCGCAAAGTTTCAATTTTAGTATATCTTTGTAGAGGTCTTACAGTGACCTTGATGATTACAACATCTAGATTTACAGTAGTACTTCTTTGTAGTGACGTGGGAGAGATATGTTGATGATTGAGTCTGGTTTGGTTGTGTTGTTTGGTTGGTTGGTTGGTTGGTGTTGGTTGGTTGGTTGTTGGTTGGTTGGTTGGTTGTTGGTTGGTTGGTTGGTTGGTTGGTTTGGTTGGTTGGTTGGTTGTGTTGGTTGGTTGTTGGTTGGTTGGTTGGTTGGTTGGTTGTTGGTTGGTTGGTTGGTTGGTTGGTTGGTTGTGTTTGGTTGGTTGGTGGTTGATTGGTTGGTTGGTTGGTGGTTGGTTGGTTGTGGTGTTGGATTGGTTGGTTGTTGGTTGGTTGGTGTTTGGTTGGGTTGGTTGGTTGGTTGTTTGGTGGTTGTTGTTTGATGTGTTTGTTTTTTTTTGTGTTTGTCCTTTTGCTACCTGCCAACCCCCTGTAGCCACCCTTCTGTCTATCTGTCTTTCCCACGTGTTGTTTTTGATTGTTATGTTTGTATGGTAAGGAAAGACGCAAAAGATCATAATGTGTTGCTTTGCTCCACATGCTGTGTTTCTGTGTTGTTCATCGTCCTCCCTATGTCTTCTCTTTCATGCCCCCACTCTTTTCCCTTCTCTTCTCTCTCCCTCCCTCTCCCCCCCCCCCCCTTCCTCCCTTTCTCTCTATCTCTGTCTCTCTTTCTCTCTGGTGTTTTCATTTTCATTTTCTGCTTTGTTTTATTTGCTAATTGAAGATTAAAGCTATCAGAATCCGTTGCTATATTCTACATATTATGTTTCCATATCGTTCTCTCTTTCTCTTTGTTTCTCTATCTGTGTCACTCACCGCGGCCATCGCGACATGTGTATGTCGCGAAGGCCACTCACTCACTCACTCACTCTCTCTCTCTCTCCTCTCTCTCTCTCTCTCTCTCTCTCTCTCTCTCTCTCTCTCTCCTCTCTCTCTTCTCTCTCTCTCTCTCTCTCTCTCTCCTCTCTCTCTCTCTCTCTCTTCTTTTTTTTTTTTTTCTCTCTTTCCGTATTGTATCTCTCTTAGGTTATTACTGCTTCCCAGTGCACCCCACCCTCTCTCTTTCTCTGTTGCCTTTCCCCATCCCCATCAGAATCAATCAATGACTGTGGAACGAAGCGAGGAACGCAGCTATCATTGATGTGATTGATCTTCACCTCTCAAGGAAACGGAAATATTAGATTTTACTCATGTGTGTGTGTGTATATATATATGTGTGTGTGTGTGTGTGTGTGTGTGTGTGTGTGTGTGTGTGTGTGTGTGTGTGTGTGTGTGTGTGTGTGTGTGTGTTTTCTTCCATGTAAATTGGTTGTAGTGAAAATAATGCAGGTGGACTGGTTTTTGTGTGTGTGTCTGTGTTGATGAATCCCCCCCCCCCCCTCCACCCTTTTGGGTTGACATTGAATAAAATGTTTCGACAGAAATAAATATATAAATGTAAAAATGTTCTAAACTTATAGAAGAAATATCTGGTTGAATGATAATCGAAAATTCCTTTTAAAAAAGATCAAGTTCAGTCTGTGAAAGATTTAGTTTCAAGATCAGAACGATCTATATCACGAACATTTGTCATAGCTGTTTTAATGCTTCAAAATCTGGATGATATTGTAGGAACACGTCATGGGTTAATGTTGAATGATCACAAATAACCAAAATAGGGAACGGCGCCAGGAAGAAATTGTCATCTGTCAAAACGATCTTACTTGTCACCTGTATTCTGTTTCAGATCTAACTGGATATGACGAGGGTATAACTTTAAATGGACATCACTCGTTTTAAATCTTTCGGTTGTTAATGGGTATACCTGTCATCCAACCTTTGAACAGGCAGGCAGGTCACGGACTAATACAGTATGTTAGACTGAAAAGGTATCAGAAAATAAGGTGTCTCATTTGATAGATTCGTGGACTTCAGATTTAGTGTCTCCAGCTCAGCCCAACTCACATCATAAACCATAACCTGGATACTGCATGTCTTAATGCTGTAATCATTCACATGATGTCTGGTTAGTATGTCAAAGGTCCCCGGAACCGTGACTCTTTATCCTGGTTTTAGTATCAGTGCATAGGGTTTCTCAAGGGCTTAAGTTAGCAGGAGTCTGCCCCAATATCATTTAGTGGAACACATGTAGGACTGTCAGAACGCGATAAATCCTAGTTCACATTTCAGAACATAAGATGCTCAAAATCAAAGTGACGGACTGCCAGCGTTCAAGCAAATAGGAACCAGAAATATGTAAATCTGGAATCAGAACACAGAATTTGATATAACAAGACAAGAGAAGACAGAAGCAAATTTAGATACACAAAACTGTTTTTTCCCTTACGTTTTTGTGTGTGTGTTTTTGTTTTTTGTTTCATTTGTTTGTTTGTTTTTTGGGGGTGGGGGTGTTGCTGTTGTTTTTGTTTTGTTTTGTTTTTGTTTTTTGTTTTTGTTTGTTTGTTTGTTTGTTTGTTTGTTTTGTGGGGGGTTGTTTTTTTGTTTTGTTTTGTTTTGTTTTTTGCTGTCTTTTTTATACGCTTGACAAAGACCAGTTGGCGGAAAATGTATGTCTGTCTTGTCTTGTTTTGTTATGTCAAATATTCGTTCTGATTATAGATCTGTGTATTTGTTTTTCCTATTAACATGCTCGTCAAAGATCCTGTGGATCATGTCAGTGTCCATTGCTTACACCACATGAAAACACCCAGTATGGTACGCTCACCTAAGATGGAGTATGCTGACTATGTAGTAACATAATTATTACCTGCACAGTGTATACAAAACATACTATGTAGTAACATGATTATTACCTGCACAGTGTATACAAAACATACTATGTAGTAACATAATTATTACCTGCACAGTGTATACAAAACATACTATGTAGTAACATGATTATTACCTGCACAGTGTATACAAAACATACTATGTAGTAACATAATTATTACCTGCACAGTGTATACAAAACATACTATGTAGTAACATAATTATTACCTGCACAGTGTATACAAAACATACTATGTAGTAACATGATTATTACCTGCACAGTGTATACAAAACATACTATGTAGTAACATGATTATTACCTGCACAGTGTATACAAAACATACTATGTAGTAACATAATTATTACCTGCACAGTGTATACAAAACATACTATGTAGTAACATGATTATTACCTGCACAGTGTATACAAAACATACTATGTAGTAACATGATTATTACCTGCACAGTGTATACAAAACATACTATGTAGTAACATGATTATTACCTGCACAGTGTATACAAAACATACTATGTAGTAACATGATTATTACCTGCACAGTGTATACAAAACATACTATGTAGTAACATAATTATTACCTGCACAGTGTATACAAAACATACTATGTAGTAACATGATTATTACCTGCAGTGTATACAAAACATACTATGTAGTAACATGATTATTACCTGCACAGTGTATACAAAACATACTATGTAGTAACATGATTATTACCTGCACAGTGTATACAAAACATACTATGTAGTAACATAATTATTACCTGCACAGTGTATACAAAACAGAGTGCATACAGTAACATAATTATTACCTGCACAGTGTATACAAAACATACTATGTAGTAACATGATTATTACCTGCAGTGTATACAAAACATACTATGTAGTAACATAATTATTACCTGCACAGTGTATACAAAACATACTATGTAGTAACATGATTATTACCTGCACAGTGTATACAAAACATACTATGTAGTAACATGATTATTACCTGCACAGTGTATACAAAACATACTATGTAGTAACATAATTATTACCTGCACAGTGTATACAAAACATACTATGTAGTAACATGATTATTACCTGCAGTGTATACAAAACATACTATGTAGTAACATGATTATTACCTGCACAGTGTATACAAAACATACTATGTAGTAACATGATTATTACCTGCACAGTGTATACAAAACATACTATGTAGTAACATAATTATTACCTGCACAGTGTATACAAAACAGAGTGCATACAGTAACATAATTATTACCTGCACAGTGTATACAAAGCAGAGTGCATACAGTAACATAATTATTACCTGCACAATGTATACAAAACAGAGTGCATACAGTAACATAATTATTACCTGCACAGTGTATACAAAACAGAGTGCATACAGTAACATAATTATTACCTGCACAGTGTATACAAAACAGAGTGCATACAGTAACATAATTATTACCTGCACAGTGTATACAAAACAGAGTGCATACATGCATCCAAGAATAACCAGAACGTTTTAAAAAAATCACATTGACATCGTTGATCAAGGAACACGAAGTTTTCACGAGTTGGTTTGGTTTGGTTTGGTTCAGTTTTTACGTCGACACCCACCTCAAGTGATATGGCCGACGGGGATAACCATCCAAGAGAAGTGGGGGAAGGGGAACCTATCTAATCCTATACTGACACCACCAGAACAACAATAATGTTAAGATGGGACAGTGAGAAGGCCAGTTTTAATATAGCGCACCCCGGGATTCGAACCCACAACCATTAGCATGTGAATCCGAAGCTCAAACCAACTGAGCTACCGGGGCCCGAAGTTTTCACGAGAAACACATGGGATTCATTTATGTGGGTCCTTCTTCTGGGTGGTAGCTGCTTTGTGTCGCTCAGCTGCCCTGTACTGCTTGAGTGCATTGCACTTTCAGTTTTCTGTCTTCCCAGATCTTGTGTCTGTATGACAGGTTTGGAGGCTGGCCTTAAAGATCTCTTGACATGGTCTCACTGATCGGGCGGGTTCTGCTTCAGTTGTCCTTTGAGAGTTTTTGCTTTTTGCCGTAAGTACATCGTGTCTTGTCCCACGCCCGACCGACACTTGATGAGTGGGCATGTCACAATAGCACCTCTCCCCCCCCCCCCCCCCCCTCTTTTTTCATTTTTCTTCTTTTGCGCGCGGTGTTGCGTATTGATTTGTGGCTGCAGCGTGGCCCTTCTTTGTGCTGTCATCTTTGCAGAAAGGACGATAATGGGGACCGGTTTGCTCATGGCTGAAATGTTTGTGTTTTCTCCTTCATCTTCCATCTCTTGGCTGGTGGACCAGGATGTCTATACCCCCCCCCCCCTTTTCCAAGGTCAGACTGGATTCGTTGCACAGGGCACAATCCATTGACGTCATCCTTACCTCTCATTTTTATACTTTTCCATCATTTGACCAATTATTCATATTTTGTGTGTGTGTGTGTTGTGTGTGTGTGTGTGTGTGTGTGTTGTGTGTGTGTAGACAGACAGACAGATAGATAGATGCACACTTTCCCTCAAGATAAGACTCAAATACTGCGTTGTAGTTTTGTTAATTTCCTGTTGGCCAAACATTTTCGCCTGTCGTGTTTTGTTACATTAAATGCGCGTTCTAGTTCTACATTGGGTGATTTTCTGGTTCTCTCTGTTCGGTGCATGTCATGGGACCCGCCTGTGTAGAGGTGACAACGGTTAGCAACTGCTACAGTTTGAGGTCAGCCAAGGTATCACTGTCTTTCGTTGTTTTGGTTTCTTTTTGTGTAGTTGTCGGTTGTCGTGCGGGAAGTCTTCAAGTCGTGTGCTCTGACTGAACTAGGTGTGGTCATGTGAGTGACTAGCATAATGAACATCATCATTATGTGCCCTGCCTCATGGCGTTGACGATCATGGCCCTCCATACGAATCTATTCCTTCTCGCTGCAAGTACATCTTCCACCTTCTCTGTTCTCAACCACGCTGCAAGTCCGTCCAATATTTTCTCCCTGGGTTTACCTGGTGTTCTTTCCCCCTCCAGCTTTCTTGTTGTGACTAGGTGCTCTAATTTCTTATAAAATTACCTGTAAATGTTGCTTCTCTTTTCCTAAATCTTCTTCTTATGTCTGCGTCCTTCAAGATTGTCTCGTTTGTTTTCTTTGCTGTCCACGGAACTCTTAAGATTCTTCTTAGAAACCACATTTCAGTTGCCTCAATTCTGTTCCGATTGTGCGTGTTGACTGTCCATGCTTCACATCCGTACTACAGTATCGGTTCTATATAGCACTGAAGAACTCTCTTCCTGATGATAATTGATAGGCATTTGTTGGTAAGAACGCTTTTCATCTTCTTGACTAGCATGATACACCCTGTTTATTGTGTCACTACAGCGTTTGCTTCCATGTTGTGTAGACATCAGGCGGTCGTTCCGACATGTTGGCCGTGATGTTGGTTGCACTGAGTTCTCCTTCTCGGGTAAATCCATGAGAGTCACTGGGGCGTTGCTCTGTCCACCACATTCTTCTAGCTCTGTTGGTTGTGTGCTAAAACCTGGGTCTCTGCTAATGATTTCTATGTCCATATGGCAGTGTGGCCAGCCCCTAGTTGTTTCTGTCTCCCACTTCTCTCTCTCTCTCTCTCAACAGGCTTCGGGAGGATTGACTGAACGGGGCATCTGGAGCTTGTTGCATGGCGATACCAACGTAGACGGTTTTCTTTCCTTAACTAAAGTCATCAGGTTTTCACATGGTCCATTGTCTGATGGCGTGATGAACTTGGTCATCTTCTTCTTTTTCTTGTTTAGAGTCTACAATCAGCGCGTTGATTATTCTGACACTATCACACGGGGGGGTACGCACAAAAAAAAAAAAAAAAACTACTTCTGCTACTACTGGTGGAGTATGCGAGCTCCCGACGTAAACACGCCAGGAGACGCGGCTCCAACCACAGCTTCAGTCAAAGATTCGTTCCACTCAGGGATGGTTCGCGGGAGGAACGAATACATTCTGTAATCCCGTGAACATTGGAGTCTAGCAAGCTGCCTTGAGTGTGCTCTTCTGTCCCTCTCCTTTGGTGCTCTCAACTTTGATTCCTAGGATTTGTGTATTTTGCCAAAATCCACCTGGACCATTTGTTAATAATTTTGTACATCATAGTGAGCCTTGCGATCTTACGGCGGCTTTGTAGAGATATCCATCCGAGGTGGTGTAACATGTTGGTGACGCTAGCGGTTCTTTTATAGCGATTTAAAACAAAACGTGCTGATCTTCGTTGCACGGCCTCAATTTTTGTGATCTGTCCTTCTTTGTACGGGTCCCACACAGTACTTGTATATTCGAGAATGGGCCGAACCATAGCCTTATAGGCTGTCTCTTTGAGTCCGATGTTACTGACTCTGAGGTTTCTTCGCAAGAACCCTAACGTTTTGTTGGCTTTGTTCGTGATGTTTTGAACATGGATATCCAATCTAGGTCTTGTGTGATCGTAATCCCCAGATACTTCGCCGAGATGACATTGGCGAGAGTCTGGTTGTGCAGCTGGTACGATGGTGTCAGCAGCTTTTTCTTTCTCTTGGGACTGATAACCGGGAGGGTGATGCATTTCCCAGGGTGGAAAGACATGTTCCAACTTTCTTCCCATTTCTCTAGTTGCTGGAGTTCTGTTTGTAGTTGTGCCTGGTCTTGGCCTGTTGTTATTGACCTGTAGATGGCGGTGTCATCTGCAAAAAGTCACGTGGATGAGAGGACAGTTCCGGGCAGTCGTTTATGTAGACCAAGAACAAGCTTGGCCCAAGAACGGAGCCCTGGGGTACTCCACATTTCACAGCGACTGAGTCTGACTTCGCACCGTCAACCACCACAGCCTGCTTCCGCTCACGTAAAAGCCTCCGATCCATCTTTAACATGGCCTCGAATCCATAATGGTGCAGTTTGTGCAGGAGGAGGGAATGATTAACCTTGTCGAAGGCTTTCGCGAAGTCCATTACCACGATGTCAGTTTGTTTGCAGGCTTCCATATTCTCGGTCAGCTCCTCCATGAACTCCAGCAATTGGGTTTCGCAGGATCTTTTACGACGAAAGCCATGCTGTCTTGGAGAAAGGATGTTGTTCTTCTCTAGGTGGTCCATGAGTGAGCTGACGATAACATGTTCCATGATCTTATGATCTCATGATATGGGTGATAATTTGCTGGATCGTAATGTTCGTCCTTTTTGAAGACTGGCGCGATGTTGGCTGATCTCCAGTCTTCTGGTACGATGCCTGTGTCCATGGAGGTTCTGAACAGTAGTGTCAGGATGGGAGCGACTTCGTGCGCGAGCTCTTTAAGCACTCTCGGCGAGATCCCGTCAGGGCCGCAGGCCTTGTAAGGATTCAATCCTTTTAACAGGTTCCTGATGCCCTCCTCTGAGATGTGGATCTTGCTGAGCTCGGAGTAGTCTGCCTCTTTCATACGACATTTGTCCATAAACTGTTCCTTGGTGTAGACCTGGCCATCGGTAAAGACAGACTGAAATTGTTCATTCAGAGTCTTTGCTTGGTGCTTGGGTTCTGATATCAACCTGCCCTGCACCTTCAAAGGTGACATCCCTATCTTTGCAGTCCTCTGGTGTTTAATATAGGACCAGAATCTTTTTAAAGATGACGTAGGTTCATCTGGAGGGGTCTCTGACAGGGTTTTGTTTAAGTATGTCCAGTATGCCCTGCGTAGTTTGCGTTGTATCATTCGTCTCAGCTCTGTGGACTCTTCTCTCAGGTCCTGTCGTCCTGTCTTCTTCAGCTTCTTGTAGACCCTAGCTCTCCTGTTAATGAGTTCTTTATATCAGGTGTAACCCAAAGCTTACTACATTTGGGACGTGCTTGTTTACGGGGGACATAAGTCTCTTCAGCTTGTAAGTATGCTTCCTTAAAGCGCGTCCATAATTCTTCTGTAGCCAGGTTTCCCTTTTCCTCTACGATACGATCAATGTATGGATGTTTAGTATCTTGCGAAAATACCCCATTTGCATATAACACTTGTACAGTAATCAACATTAGTCTAAATCAACATTCAGTACTTCAGAATGTGGACATACGCAAAAAAGAAAGAAAGAAAAGGAAGGAAGGAAGGAAGGAAAGACAGAACGAAAGAAAGAAAGAAGACGACGAGAAAAATTCATAAATGCTCACTGAAACTAAAGGAGACAATCAAATCAACCTGAAACTAACCAACACCTGGCTGATTATGCCGTCAACACACACAGCAAGACACATCAACCATGTCTTCATGTGGGTTTACAACTATTATGGCTCGTGTCTTTCTTTGGCTCACACTCGGCATAACTCGCGTATTTTTATGGTTCGGAATTAACAATTTGCATATTGCTCAAGTTTTGAAATCAACATTGGTGTTTTGTTCCAGTTCATAGATTCATAAACATAAAAATATTCAGAATTAGCATGATTCGTGATTTTCTGTGATTTCGAATCAATATTATTTTTGTACTTTGCGTAAAGATTCAATGTAAATGTCATTTGTTGTGGTTTTGCGATCAAAAGAATGATAATTTTCATGTGATACAAAATTAACAGAATGAATGCTTTCCAGTGCTTAGGGATCAACGTAACTCGTGCTTTGTATGCTTTACAAAGTAATTTGTATGGTGCTACTCTTCGTCCTTCTCTGAGGGTCGAAATATGCTTTCCCGAGATGCTGTTCCAGAGCTTCTTTGTCCATTGTGAGTGTCCCGGATTTGGGTTGCTCAAACAGCTTCCTGGAGAACTGGAAGGGGTCTTTGAAGAAGCGATCTTGAGTCTTCTTTTTGTTCCTTCTCCTCCTTGCTAATTCTGTTTTGCTAGGGGCGCTATTATTTTCCATTTTCAGGTCTTTCCGTAGTTTCTCTAACCCTTGTTTCACAAATTCTGAAGCAACCCTCATTTGTTTCTCATTTGTTTCAGAATCGTTTTTCTCCTTCTGATAATTATCATGAGTGTTTTATAGAACCAAGACTGCATGCAAATGCATATTCTCTCTGCATGCAAGTCATACTTACAACGTTTACATATTGCGAATGAATAGATTGTGCATTAGTCTTTATCCTGTAAAAAAATCTGCTAGCAAATAAGAATTGTTTGTTTGTTTTCAAACTTAATTTCAATCATGTTATGTTGATATCAATCATATGAGTGTGGAGGGGGGCACATACATACATATATACATAATACATATATACATACATACATACATACATACATACATACATATATACATAATACATAATACATACATACATACATACAATACATACAACATACAAACATACATACATAATACGCACATACGAATGCCTATGTTTATACAAAGACATATACATACACACATACATAGGCCTACATACCATACATACGTGTGAGACAAAAACTGATGCTCAATTACACGTAAACATGGCTAGAGAAAGAGAAAATGTGTAAGTAAACTGCTGGTGTTTGCATAAAATTGCATTTGAGAATTGGGGGCCATCGAGAAAGGTTGAAAGTGTTACTAGTGCTGCTAACAGAGTTCTGTACTAGAATGCAGACATTAGAATACATTCAGACCAGAATACAAAACGTTACAACAGTTATCAACATACAAACATGTCCCTGAACTGTACAGTGAGACTCCACTGTAAAGGGAAAGAACTGAAAAATCGTGAAACAGAATTCAACCTTGTTCAATGTTTTTATTTCCCTTCGACGTCACCGATGAGCCGTCGATCGAATGAACGGGTGTGTGTGTGTGCGTGTGTGTTGTATGATTGTGTGTGTGTGTGTGTGTGTGTGTGTTGTGTGTGTGTGTGTGTGTGGTATGTGTGTGTGTGTGTTGTATGTGTGTGTGTGTGTGTGTGTGTGTGTGTGTGTGTGTTGTGTGTGTGTGTGTTGTGTGTGTGTGTGTGTGTGTGTGTGTGTGTGTGTGTGTGTGTGTGTGTGTGTGTTTTCACGATTATCGATTTATAAG
>CM060310.1:40453229-40485729 GCA_030674185.1 Monoplex corrugatus
ACATGATAGTTGATAGGGGACATGCCGTGTGAACGTGCATGCAAGGGAATGGAACAAGGGCAAGAAGCTCTTATTCTAGAGCTTGGAATACACGTGAAATCTTTGGGTCATAGAATTAATCAAGTGAAACCAAGTAACGAAGAATTTTTCGGCTGGACTATTCGTCGTCAGACAGATCGTTGGCCCAGTGGAAGCGACAGCTCTCCATTTAAGTTGTCGTTCAGACATGAGTTTTCTCCCCTCCACTTGACATCGATTGGTGATCTGTGTACCTCAAACCAGTATTTCGGATGAGACCAGAATCCGACATGCTGCGTTTAAATTCTCAGTGCATTTAACACACGCTAAGGAATCGACGAGAACAGAAGCAGTTGTCCCCCCATGACATTGTGTCGTAAAATCCATTTAGACAGGTCAACACAAACGTTTACACACTCAAAATAACAACATGATAAGCCGTTTTAACCGTCTCCCTTTTTATACAAACATTGTAACAAGAAAATCCAGATTTTGTACTTCTCCTTCAACACATTTTGGTTGAAATGAACCTTGACGTGCATCTCACAATCGTGAAACAGCTGTAAACATTGTCAGACATTTCTGAGAAAGTGCTGTTCACACATCTTCTCCAAAAAGTGCTGATTTGGGGCACTTAGTTGTGTGTGTGTGTGTGTGTGTGTGTGTGTGTGTGTGTGTGTGGGGTGTGTGTGACCTCGACCTTGGAGTTTCACCTTTCAAACTTTTATGCACGGGCGACTCCTAAACAGTCCAGCATAGCTTTGAACAACATTTACGGAAGATCCATCCAGAAACACATTCTTTCCGCATAATGACAGGGACGGACAAACATACACCTCTTCGGTCGATATGAAACAAGCTCCCTTTGAAATAGGAAATTGGAATGTGAATGGTTATGTATTGTGGTGACACAGTCTTCTAGAGAGAGTTATCCGTACTTCACACAGAAAATCCGTTATGACGATGTAGATAACAAAAAATGATGTACACTATAATACAGTTAGTGCCAGTGCTCCATTCAGGATGGAAAAATGATAGGACGAAATGTCTGGGATTGGACAAGCCAATAATAGGACGCAGGCGTGCGCACACACACACTTACATACACACGCACACCACACACACACACACACACACACGCACACACACACACACACATACACACACGCACACATACACACACGCGCGCACGCACATACACATGCATACATATAAACACAAACACACACAAACGAAATCTTACAGTATGATGATTTGCTGGTTCATATCAAGACGAGCTTGTGTGTGTGTGTGTGTGTGTGTGTGTGTGTGTGTGTGTGTGTGTGTGTGTGTGTGTGTGTGTGTGTGTGTGTGTGTGTGTGTGTGTGTGTGTGTGTGTGTTGAAAAAAAAAAAGGAATTTGCAGCTGAGTATGGATACCTGAAGCATTCGGTTCAAGTAAATAGAAACCAGAAACACACGGGGAAAAGAAATAATAACACGTTGAAACAAAACGGTCATACCATACTAAAATTTTCCTTTTTCTCACACCTCTTTTCTTTTGACAATTAAATACACATAATTTTGTGACTGTACGGATGGATCTTAATCAAATTTGGACCACATGTCCACCCCCTTTGAAACCCTTTAATGTACATGGTCAGTTATTTCAATTCTAATAACAGAACATTTGAAATCATTTCTGTTAGGATATGTCTTTGTTTAAGTGATCATGCACAGTAGTTATTCTGTGGTCAGCTTTGCATAAATTTGTGACTTTGAGACTCTCTTTTCCAGATATGTTTGATTATGAATAGCTTACTGTTAAAGCCAATATTTGTAGAAATGGCATGAAAAGGGAGATGTTACCTTTTTGAGTTTATTCCTCATAAAATTAACGCAGATATTGAACACCGCAGATTTTTCTTGTATTTTCCGTCCGTAGTAAGTGAAGCTTTTAAGTGGCCTATTTAGTGTGTATATTTGTGTGTGTGAGTTCGTGTGTGTGGTGTGTGTGTGTGTGTGTGTGTGTGTGTGTGTGTGTGTGTGTGTGTGTGTGTGTGTGTGTGTGTGTGTGTGTCTGTGTCTGTGTCTGTGTGTCTGTGTGTGTCTGTGTGTCTGTGTGTGTGTGTGTGCGTGTGGTGAGGGGTGTATGTGTGTGTGTGTTTGTGTGATGAGGGTGTGTGTGTGTGTGTGTGTGTGTGTGTGCAAGTGTTTGAGAGAGAGAGAGAGAGTGAGAGAGAGACAGTGAGAGAGCAAAACAGAAAGAGAAAGGAGAGAGTGTGTGTGTGTGTGTGTGCGCGCGCGCGTGTGAGAGAGAGAGAGTGTGTGAGACAGTGAGTGTGTGTGAAAGAGAGAGAGAGGGAAAGAGAGAGAGAGACAGTGTGGTGTGTGTGTGTGTCTGTGTGTGTCTGTGTGTGTGTGTCTGTGTGTGTGTGTGTGTGTGTGTGTGTGTGTGTGTGTGTGTGTGTGTGTGTGTGTGTGTGTGTGTGTGTGTGTGTTTCTTTCATATACTGCAGATGAGTAATATTCTGTGTTGCTGGCTTCGAGTCTTATTCCTTTTTCCTTCTCACTGCTCCCTCACCCTCCATCCCCCACCCCTGTCCCTCATTCCCGCTTTGTTTTTCTTTCACTGTATTTTCTCTCAACATGATAGTTGATAGGGGACATGCCGTGTGAACGTGCATGCAAGGGAATGGAACAAGGGCAAGAAGCTCTTATTCTAGAGCTTGGAATACACGTGAAATCTTTGGGTCATAGAATTAATCAAGTGAAACCAAGTAACGAAGAATTTTTCGGCTGGACTATTCGTCGTCAGACAGATCGTTGGCCCAGTGGAAGCGACAGCTCTCCATTTAAGTTGTCGTTCAGACATGAGTTTTCCCCCCTCCACTTGACATCGATTGGTGATCTGTGTACCTCAAACCAGTATTTCGGATGAGACCAGAATCCGACATGCTGCGTTTAAATTCTCAGTGCATTTAACACACGCTAAGGAATCGACGAGAACAGAAGCAGTTGTCCCCCCATGACATTGTGTCGTAAAATCCATTTAGACAGGTCAACACAAACGTTTACACACTCAAAATAACAACATGATAAGCCGTTTTAACCGTCTCCCTTTTTATACAAACATTGTAACAAGAAAATCCAGATTTTGTACTTCTCCTTCAACACATTTTGGTTGAAATGAACCTTGACGTGCATCTCACAATCGTGAAACAGCTGTAAACATTGTCAGACATTTCTGAGAAAGTGCTGTTCACACATCTTCTCCAAAAAGTGCTGATTTGGGGCACTTATTGTTGTGTGTGTGTGTGTGTGTGTGTGTGTGTGTGTGTGTGTGTGTGTGTGTGTGTGTGTGACCTCGACCTTGGAGTTTCACCTTTCAAACTTTTATGCACGGGCGACTCCTAAACAGTCCAGCATAGCTTTGAACAACATTTACGGAAGATCCATCCAGAAACACATTCTTTCCGCATAATGACAGGGACGGACAAACATACACCTCTTCGGTCGATATGAAACAAGCTCCCTTTGAAATAGGAAATTGGAATGTGAATGGTTATGTATTGTGGTGACACAGTCTTCTAGAGAGAGTTATCCGTACTTCACACAGAAAATCCGTTATGACGATGTAGATAACAAAAAATGATGTACACTATAATACAGTTAGTGCCAGTGCTCCATTCAGGATGGAAAAATGATAGGACGAAATGTCTGGGATTGGACAAGCCAATAATAGGACGCAGGCGTGCGCACACACACACTTACATACACACGCACACCACACACACACACACACACACACGCACACACACACACACACATACACACACGCACACATACACACACGCGCGCACGCACATACACATGCATACATATAAACACAAACACACACAAACGAAATCTTACAGTATGATGATTTGCTGGTTCATATCAAGACGAGCTTTTGTGTGTGTGTGTGTGTGTGTGTGTGTGTGTGTGTGTGTGTGTGTGTGTGTGTGTGTGTGTGTGTGTGTGTGTGTGTGTTTGTGTTTGTGTGTGTGTGTGTGTGTGTTTGTGTGTGTGTGTGTGTTGTGTGTGTGTGTGTGTGTGTGTGTGTGTGTGTGTGTGTGTGTGTGATTGCCACATTTTTCGTCTATGGGTCGCATATCAATAGGTTCGTTTTCTTGGGAGTTCAGGTTCTTCACGATTTCCATCTGCAGGGATTGATCAATGGTGGGTAGAATCTGGCCTTACTGGAGTGCAAGTGTAATATTTGGATCAAAATAGACACACAGGACTGAGCTCTGAAAACATTCTTACCCTGCCTGAAAACATTCTTACCCTGCCAAAAACTTCAGTGAAGAAAAAATAAACACCCGTCAGGTTTTGATAAACAAAGTTTGCTTGGGATAAATCACACACTATGCACTCTAAGCAATTAACAAAATATAAATTGTACACAACTTCATGAGAACACAAACACAACAAACACTCAACTTATCGAATAATATTCACAATTTCTAATCTTACTTCACTCAATGATAACTCACTGATGACAAGTCAGAACGCATAACAAGACAAGCGCATATTTTCAGCCAACTGAATTTGGGAAAATTTTGTCCAGCTCAACAAAACGATGAAATGTTGCTGTTGTGTTGCTGTTTGTTTAGTTGGACACGTCATCAATTTATTTCTTTGTTGTCTTATGTATACACTTGACAAAAGCTAGATGGTTGACATGTTTGGCCTGTCACATTTTGTTGACTGAATCACTGCCTCATCCTAATTTTGTTTTTTCTGGGAAATATCAGATTTCTCAAGCAACACAACAAAGAAAGAATATACTTGAAGTAGGAAAGAAAAAGGAAGTAAATAAAGACATAAAGAGACAATCATAACGTGTATTAACTGACCAGGTAGGACAATATTTCGTCAATTCAATAAGCGTTCTTTTTCTCGTATCTTGCGTATTCAGGTAACCAAACAATGTAATAGTCTCATTAATAAAGCATATATTTGTATTCTGGTTTCACGTGTTTCTGCTTTCCATCATAAAAAGGAGATTTTTAGCATGACATCGTTCATTTAAAAAAAAAGGGGGGGGGGGGGGGGGGGGGGGGGGAGAATTGTTTCAATCGACAGAAGCGAGATGTGCGTCGGTATATGTGAGGGCATCTGTGTGTCTGGCAAATATTTACAAGATTTTTTCAGCTGTTGTTGGACGGGTTTTTGCTCAAGTTTGGTCACAAACGCACATGTGCAAACATTCACACATCACTCATATTGACAAGCGCATGCTCTGTATGCACGAAAATGACAAAACAACTCCTTGTAATCCTCTACATAATTCAACCAAATAAGTCATTGTACAGTTCACAAAAAATGGATAGATTTGTATTTCACCGCGCGCACGTGCATACTCACACGTACGTACACACACACATGCGCACGCACACACGCACACACACAATCACAAACACACGCACATACACTCACAAACACACACACATTCGCTGACTCACACACACAAACACACACACACACTCACACACACACACACACACACACACACACAACACGCAGGCACGCACGCACGCACGCACGCACGCACACACACACACAAACACATACTGTACACACACAAACACGCACGCACGCATAAAGTCTGGACGGATCAGCAGATATCACACATTTCTGACACAAGATCTCGCATTGTACTGATTGGCTGTTCCACACAAGTGGCGCCATCCATGGAGTGCAGTTCTCTAGGATATTTAGATTTTCTAGGGCTGCTACGCTTTCCACTTAAGTGGCGTCATCAAGGGATAATATTTTTCTAAAGGATTGACATTTTCTAGGGCCGCTCGCCTTTCATTCAAGAATCGCTCTCAAAGGATTCAGATTTTCTAGAAGATTCTAGTTATCTGGGGCCACTACACCTTACAGACAAAGGGCGCCATCAAGGGATTCCTTTCTCTACCTGTAGGTTTCTGGGGTTTCTATGTCATTAAGATTCCGTTTGTACTGCATAATGGATATAGCTCCGTCTCTTAGAGTGGAAGTATAAAATCTAAAATAAAATCTGGCCTGAACTCTCAACATTCTATCTCTTTCTTATAGTGTAACAGAAAAGTGATAGCGAGGGAAAATGAATCAGACGATTAAGTTTTGATAAACCGAGTTTTCTTGTGGAAAAATACACACACTATTCACCCCAAACTACTGACAAAACAAGAATTGCACATAACATCAGAACACAAACGCAACCACCACTCAACTCATAAGTGATATCCACAATTCACAAAACGCCAAAAACTTTACTCCAAACCACCATAACTCCATCACGATTCTCAATCATAACCCCCACCCCCCACTCCCACCCCCACTCCCCGCTCTTATTTACTCACTGCAATTCCCAGAGATAATTCCCTTATTGTAAATCGCTCGTCGCATTTCATCATCATGATCGTGTGCCCTGCCGATTGGTGTTGGCGATCAAGGTCATCCATACAAATCTATCCTTTGTCGCTGTAAGTACATTTCCCACCCTGTCTGTTCTCATCCATTCTGCAAGTCCGACTAATATTTACTCCCTGGGACTGTCTGGTTTTTCCTCCAGCTTTCCTGTTGTGATTAGGTGCTCCAGTTTCTGTTGCTTCATAAAGTGTTATATCAGTGTTGCTTGTCTTTTCTTAATCTTCATTACTGTTCTTTTTGTATTTGCTTCTTTCAAGACTGTTTCGTTTGTTTTCTTTGCTGTCCATGGAAGTCTTAACATTCTTCTTAGAGACCACATTTCAGCTGTCTAAATATTGTTCTGACTTTGCATGTTGACTGTCCTCGCTTAGCATCCATACAACAGTATTGGTTCTATACAATACTAGAGAACTCTCTTCCTGATGTGAACTGATAGGCATTTGTTGGTAAGAACCTCTTTTCTTTTCTTCAATGCTGTTTTAGCGTGGTCAATTCTGCTAGATATTTTAACGTGCACCTGCCTTCTGGTGAGATAACTGTTCCCAAATATTTAAACTTATCAACTTGTCTCAAGGCTGTGCCATTTGCTGTTATTTTACATGACGTAGTTTTTTAATCATTACCATGACTTCAGTCTTCTTGCTATCTATTTCCGGCCCTTTATTTCTGCTTTCTATTTCGATTATATTCACGAGACTTTGTAGGTTTTTTTCATTTTCTGCAATTACAACGGTGTCATCTTCATAACAAAGATTGTTTATCATTTTTCTTCCAACCTTTATCCCAGGGTATTCTTCTTGTCCTCTCATGATGGTTTCACTGTAAAGCTAAACCAAATTTGGTGACAGGACACATTCCTGCCTAACCCCTCTTTCGATATTTCGGAAAGAGCTTATATAATTTTCTGCTCTCATTGCTGCTGTTTGTTTCCAATACATATTCCTTATTATTCTTAGATCTTTTCCATCAATGTTGAGTTTTTCCAATTAGTTAATCAATTCTTCGTGTCTTACCCGATCAAAAACCCTGGTATGATCAACAAAACATAAATAAATGAAATTCTTATTCAACTCAATTTATCTACATGACATTGGCAATCATAATTCCTACATTATGATTCACTCATCACAACTCTCAATCATAATTCCCCTGTTATACATATGTAATTCACCCATTGCAATTCCCAATCATAATTCCCTCGCTATAATTCACTCATTCCAATTTCCATTCATAATTCCCTCATTATAATTAACTTGTCGCAATTCTCAATCGCAGTTCCCTCATTATAGTTCACTCATTGCCATTCTCAGCCATATGTTTCACCTGTTTTAACATATTCACTCATAACAATTCTCAGTCACGGTGTTATCATAATTTACTCATCACAATTCTCAGTCATAGTTTTATCATAAGAATTCACTCATTGCAACTTCCAGTCATAATTCCCTCACTGTTATTCGTGCTTTACAAACGTCAGTCATTCCCTGGTTATAATTCACTCATGACAATTCCCAGCCACAATTCCTCACTGTAATTTGCTCATCACAATTCTCAGTCATAATTCCCTCATTAAAATTCACTCATCACAACCGTTGTAAAGTGTAGAGTACATAAATGTGGAGAACAAAACTACCAAGGTCAGGATCACACAGATCAAAACCACTGCCTGAAACCAGAACTTTATGTGAAGTGATGTGAACAACAGGGACTTCTAACTATATTCAAAATCTGTTTTCAGTTTTGTGATGGTCTACTGATTTTGTTGATGCACGCCAATTTTTATTTTGGCTGAATCTGTTTCAAGGTCAAAGTAACCTGAAAAAGTACAAAATCTGGATATTCAGTCACACTTTTTGTATAAGAGAGGAATTATTCGAATGGCTTAACCACCTTGCCTTTAATGCCGTCTTTCCCTTTACCCCGTGCCTTTTTGTGTCGTTTATTTCTGTCTTTTTTCTTATTCCCTTGAGAAAGGTTTCACACAATACAGTTCCGCATCTCTCCCCCACACGCACAGTCATAAATATGCTGCATGAATATCGACCACAAGCCCCCAAGCTTCTAAGCCACAGCCATTTGGCTGGCAAACCCTTACCACTATCTTGGCGTTTTGTGTGTATGTGTGTGTGTGTGTGTGTGTGTGTGTGTGTGTGTGTGTGTGGTGTGTGTGTGTGTGTGTGTGTGTGTGTGTGTGTGTGTGTGTGTGCATGCGCTCACTCGTGGCCACGTTTTCTTCAGTAAAGAAATCTTGTTGATCTTACATTTCTTGATTTTGTTCCCTTGTAAACAGCTTCAGTGTGTGTGTGTGTGTGTGCGTGTGTGTGCGTGCGTGTGTGTGTGTGTGTGTGTGTGTGTGTGTGTGTGTGTGTGTGTGTGTGTGTGTGTGTGTGTGTGTGTGTGTGTTGCCCTATCTTCTGCATCGTCCAAGTGTCACTGTCCCCACCCTTCTTATGTTCATCTCTTGACACAGCTCCCCATCTTCTGACACTGAGGTCAGACACGAGAACAGGACATGACTGGCCACAAAGCCTTGGATAATTGTTCACAACGACATGATAATGCATACAGATGAGTATGGTCAAGACGATGTTGTCAAGTTGCGTTGTGGATTACTAGTGCGTGACAAGGCTTTTCTCACGCTTTCATTGATGATATATCCTGATGTCAAATAAGCCTGAGAGATACACGTATTGCGGTGTCGATCAAACATTTGAATTAAGTAAAATCCTAAATGATATATCTGTGAAGTGATAAGATTCGACTGTGAGCCACTAGGTCTTCCCAGTGAGCCTACAGTATGCTCAGCTCTGAGTAAGAGCCGGTTAAGGCCGAAAAAGCCCACAGCTATCTGGACCGATGGAATTCAAACACACAGCATCCCTGTCAATAATCTGTAGTGTTACCCACTTCATCACGGTGACTGGTCAATTTTTAATCTCCATGTTTTGTACAAAACAGGGAATTTTCTCATAACGACCTGAGAGAGGCTCAAAGTAAGCTACGAAAGCAGACCAAAACTCTTCACAAACAAAACAATCAGGGCAACAGTCGTCTCCACCTGAAGACAGTATGATGGACGCCAATGAAAATCTTTGTAAGGAGGCTGACGCCATAAAGGCTCAAGTCTTAACTGCTAAGATGGTAACATGCGTGTTTCAGTCAGTAAAGTTAGCGCATGTATCAACCAGATGGAGTATCAACGTCATGGACCTTAACGATGTCCGCAGGACAAAATCAGGCAAATCTACATCAGGAGACAAAACCATCTTATATTCTCAGGCCGTCAAGACGGCATCCACCTGGACGGCGTTGCTGTCATCATGGGCAGGCAGACATTCAGTGCACTACAAGAGTGGACCCAGTGAAAAAAACGTCTCTTGACACAAAGTTTGTCATTGCCCATACCATGGTCACCTTTACCCAACGCTGTGCTCCACGCAGTAACCACGATGGTGCTGACAAGGACAGCTTTTACCAGCAACTCCTAGACCTAGTTGAGAAAATGCCTCGTCATGACATCTCATGGATCATAGGGTTTTTGAACCCACAGATTGGAGAAGGTCAGTCTGGTTTTGAGCAATCCTTGGTCCGCATAGCTACAGCAAGTGATCCATGACAGACAGTGGTGACCACTGTGTGCAGTTCTGCGCCAAGAACGATACGAAGGTCATATCGACACAGTTCAGGTAGAAAGACATCCACAGGATCAATGGACTTCAAAACAACCACACGACAGACACAGATGGACAGCATTACAATTGGACTGACATGGAGAACATCTTGCCTGCAGGACGTACGTGTGTACCGTGGATCAGATGTATGCAGTGGACCACCTCCTAGCCATAGCGAAGCTCAAGGTCAACCAAAGAGGCAAAAGAAAAACAAAACAAAACCTATATGCTGTAATACCCAGCAAACTGAAAGACTCCAACACAGGGGCTCAGTTTCAATGTTTTCAAAGCAACAGATTCTCATCCTCGGCTGAGCGATACCGGGGACGGCACAGTGGTGAAACCAATGATGCCATGTCAACTGCTGGGAAAGAGATCTTTGGTTTCAAGACGCCACTGAAGGAAGTCTGGACGAGAGATAAACACATAGCAGAAAAGAGAGAACTTCACCTGAAAAGAACCAATTGCTTCTCTGAAGAAGTAGCCATTGAGAAGGACAGAAGTGAAGCGAGATACAGAAGGGAATAGCTGGACAAACAAGCGGAGGATGCCTAAGAAGTCGCCAAAGATAACGACATGCTCTAGACCAGTGAAGGCAAACGACGGATGCTGCCATCGAATGGAGAAGACAAGCCTGCAAGATAGGCCGAACATTTCAAAAAGATCCGCAATAGACCCGAGCCTGTTTTACAGTTGGTCATTGTTACTCACTCCACGCATATAATATAAGCATTAACCACATGAACAGATGAACCATAACACATACGAGGGTGAGTCAAAAAGTAATGTCTTTTTATTTATATCAGACGAAGTTTCTGATAAAATTACCTGAAATGTTACTCAGTTACAAATGATTATAACTGTTACGGACTGAAATATTTTGTTGGGTATGTTTCCGGTTCATAAACTCGTGCCGAAAATTCAAAATGGCTGCCCCCTTAGAGCTGCGTCAAAAACAAAGAGCAGTGATTGAATTCCTTGTTGCTGAGGGAAATCCCTGTGAACATTCACAGACGATTACAGAAAGTGTATAAGGAGAATACTTTAGATTATAGCAACGTTCACAGGTGGGTCTGTCGTCTGAATGATGAAAAGGTGGGAACTGCGAGCGTAGCCGATAAAACCCATTCTTGCCGTCCGTCCACTTCTGTGAATCCTGCCAATAAAGCAAAAGCAGATGCTCTGATTAGAGAAGATAGGCGCATAGCTCTTGAGGAGCTGGCGGAAAACCTTGAAGTAGCCATGGAAGTACTTATAACACTGTTGAATCACTTGGGTTTTCAAAAGTGTGTGCCCGTTGGGTACCGAGAGAGCTGACTACCAAACGCAAGACTGACAGGGTCAACGCCTGCACTGAACTTCTTGAACAAAGTCAAAGAGACAACACCTTCTTTGGAAGGCTCGTTACCGGTGATGAAACATGGATTCACCATTGTGAACCGGAATCAAAGAGGCAGTCAATGGAATGGTGCCACCCTACGTCACCAAAACCGAAAAAGCTGAAGACGGAAAAGTCAGCTGGAAAAATCATGGCGACTGTCTTTTGGGATGCTCAAGGTGTCATTCTGGTTGATTTCTTGCCAAGAGGAGAAACAATAAACTTTGAGGCATACATTAAGACCCTGACGAGGCTCAAAGCAAGAATCCGACGAGTAAGACCCAACTTGCAGATCGATAATGTCCTCCTTCTGCATGACAATGCTCGACCACACACAAGCATCAGGACAAGGGAGACAATCGCCTCATTCGGGTGGACAACATTACCGCATCCTCCATACTCACCAGACTTTGCGCCTTCAGACTATCATCTGTTCGGCCCCGTGAAAGAGGGTTTGAGAGGCAAACATTATGCCAGTGACGAGGAAGTGAAAACTGCAGTGAAGACGTGGCTCCAAACACAACCAACCGAATTTTACGAGGCAGGGATACATGCCCTCATTCGAAGGTGAAACATTGCTATTGAGAAACGAGCTTCATTTGATAGGTATCATACATGTTCCTGTATCGTAATTGTTCCTGTACTAAAGAAAAATGCATTACTTTTTGACTCACCCTCGTACAATGTCAAAGAAGTTATAAAAACCAGTCATAACAAAATGTTGGTTTCCATATGTGAATTGGTCAAACGCTTCACGGAAGATGAGATTAGGAAAACTATCAAGACGTTAAAGAACAGCAAATCCGCTGGACTTGAAGACATAATAGTGTAGATGTTCAAAGGTGAAAGAGACCGCATCGTCATTTGGATGTGCAGATTCTGCCACCAGATAGAACGCTTTGACCAGAGGATTGGAAGAACAGCCAGATGATCTGCATCCCCCAAAAAGAACCCTTTCAGAACGCGACAACTGAAGCGGAATTGCTCTATTGTTGATACCAGGAAAAGTCTACTACCAGTCATTCTTAACCGACTGCATGATACAGTTAACAATGAGATGCGAGAAAAGCAAGCAGTCTTTGTCCTTGACGATTCTGTATAGAGCAGATATCCACCTGAGAAAGATTACTGAAGTAAGGATAGCAGCTTTAGTTTCACATGGTAAAATCCATGTCACAAAAAATAAAATGAATATACAACGAATACGAAAAAAATTAATGAATACAAATTTTCGTTTGCTGTCAGCTTCATAAACTTTACCAAAGCCTTCGACAGTGTCCACAGACAATCGCTTTGGAAAATCCTGAAGTCCTGTGGCGTTCAAGAATTTGTGTCATCCATAGAGCGAATCTACAGCAACTTCAAGTGTCAGTTAAAGACAGAAGATGGCTGACTGATTTAAAGTTCTCACTAAAGTTAGACAAACAGGTATTCTTTCCCCTTTCCTCTTGGCGATTTTCATTGATGGGTGCTGAAGCACTCAACTCAAGGACATGGAATGAAGAAAAGAACACTTCTCATTTAGACTTTCCTGACGACAAGCTTCTATGACAATGACAAGTAACACTCAAAATCTTCAATTGTTTGTGGAAGACATCATCAGATATGCAGGGAACATTGGCTTATCAATGCCAACAAACAAGAACATGTTGAAAGCTGAACATTAGGTGCCAACAGATGCCTTCACTGGCCAGAGTCAAGTTGAGGATGTAGAGAACTTCGCGTACCTCGGCAGTTCCTTTTTGATAATCAACGCTAATAACTTTTACCATGAACTGAAACGCCAGAATGGAAACGCATCAACAGCATTCAACCAGCTGAGCAAAGTGCGGAACAGCAGAAAATTCCCATTGGAATCAAACTGAGGTCTTACAATTTGAACATGATATCAACGTTACTCTACAGCCGTGAAACCTGGTATCTTAAAATCACCCAGGAGAAGGAATCAAATGCCTTTGCGATCAGACGCCTGTAGAAAATCACGGGCATCAAATATGAAAACTGCGTTAAATGAAGAGGTCAAGGACAGATCACAACAGCCCCCCCCCCCCCCCCGCCCCTTCCATTTCAATCACCAGACAGCGCCTCTGCTGGATTGGGCATGTCTTGAGACTCTCCACAAGACCTTCAAATCAAGCCATTATGTGTACACTAACAGGCCAGAACAAAAGAGACCGGCCCAGAATGAGCCAGCGACAGACAGTGAAAAAGACCTCCGACTGATCAAAAGAGGATGAAATTACATCTGCAGAATGGCTGAGGATCCTGCACAATGGAGTGCTTTGGCTGCCTCATATGTAGCGCGATGCAGAAGCAACTAAGTTTAAATTATGGGAGAACTGTGTGCCTGTGTAAGTTTATCTGTCTGTCTGTCTATCTGTGAGAAAAGTGTGTGATCAATATTTGTCAGCTATCTATGAGCAGATCTTTACCAAATTTCAGTCAAAAGTGTGGACTATTGTGGACTTGCGAAAGCTTGAGCTTTGTAGATAAGACAGTCAAGGTCAAGTGAAAAGTACTTAAACTCAGCACTTGTCAAGGGAAAAGGGAAGGAGTATGAAAAACACTTTCTCAGGCACTGCTGAAAATATTTAACGTCTGTTGTCGATGTTGTTGACAGTCTCCCATTATAATCAATGAACGTGAATTATAGTTCAACCAAAGCTTCTTCAAGGTCACCGTGATCTTAAAGACTGCAAAATGTGCATTTTCTGTAATAGTGTTTGTATAAAAAGAAGGAGATTGGAAGAATGGTTTGACCATCTTCTATCTTCTTCAGCTCGGTTACAAATATTTTTGCTGACGGAAGCTTTCTTGGATTTCCTTGCAAAACATACGTCATGATTCTGGAAGGAATTGCTCACTTGCTCTTGTTATTGATAACTTTTGAAAACAGATATGATTTATTAACAGGCAGATCCATAAGAATGTGAGACGCTTTTGCACAATGCTTGTATATATAACACTAGATCATGAAGGAAACAAGTGTGATTATGTTATCGTAGTCACGACTCATTCACAAGAATGTCACATTGTCCCTTCTATAGATAGTCAGACACTAAAACTTGCATGCGTATTGTACCTTCACTTAATAGGGAAAATGACGGATGTTAAAAAACGTACAAGTGTTAGTCCCTGGATTGAAAGCATGCGAAATGTTATACATAATCGTTAACTATTAACTAATGTATGACAACGTAAAACAAATCAGTCATCTATGGGATTCTTTTTACAACACCTAATTTACTTACAAATTTCGTTCATTTCTTTTGCGGATGTATTCTATTACTGTCAATAAAATTTAACAATAGATAACTGATGCTAGTTTTACGTGCCGTCGTAGCACAGTGTCAATGGAGAGATGAACCAGGAGACGGTTGGGGAGAGAGGAGGTGATCAACATCATCACGTGTTTGCCGCATGACATTGGCGATCACAGCCCTTCATACCAATCTATCTTTTGACGCTGCAAGTATATCTCCTTCCCTTCTTGTCCCCACCCATTCTGCATAACTGATGTTTTCTCCCTAGGTCTACCCGGTGCTCTTTTTCCCTCTAGCTTTCCTGTTTGTGACTAGGCGTTCGAATTTCTCTTGCTCAAGAAATGTCCTACAAACGTTGCTTGCCTTTTTCTAATCTTCTTCCGACGTATGGCTATGTCCTGGTATCTACAAACCAGAGCCCCAGCTATGGGAAAATAGCACCATTGCCTTGTGGCTGTGTCGGGAGAGACCAAGACTAAGGGAGTAAACCCTGCAGAAAATCCGATGGAAGGCAACGGGAAACCACGTCATAACTTCCCAAGAAAAATCGTGCTCCAAAACACGAAAAACAACTTGAACGACGTAAACATGGGCTCCACTGAGCACCCTTGTCCGGTAGGGCAAATCATGGCACCAGGGTGCTATCAAATGTATTTGATGTAGTTGATTTAAAATCCGTGAATACTGGTTAACCATTACCAAGAAATGAATGAATGAATGAATGAATGAATGAATGAATGAATGAATGAATGAATGAATATTTGTAAAGTTCAACAGGCACACACACACACACACACACACACACAACACACACACACACACACACACACACACACACACACACACACACACACACACACACACACACACACACACACACCACACCACACACACATATTACGTGTTCACATCGCTGAAATAAGACCATAAACACAAATCAGACAGAGCTAAACATGGTTTCAACTTTCCATCGTCTATTCTCCGACTCTGATCCCTTCCCATACCTCCACCCCCACCATTACCAGTCCCTGCACCCGTCTGTTCGGTAACTCACATATAGTTACACACACCTACAGAGAGAGAGAGAGACAGACAGACAGACAGACAGACAGTCAGACAGACAGACAGACACGGAGACAGAGATGGGAGTGAGGAGGAATCGTGTGACACAAAAGACTGGTATGATTTTTTTTGCAGGTTATTTGTGCGGGAGGCTGCCGGCTTGGTCAGACTGCTTTCTGTCAGCCTTCTCTGACTGACATGTGTATCTGCAATTCTAGTGTGTGTTTGATGGCGTGGAGTGTTATAAAAGTCATCCTGGCATGCCAGGCCTTGTTGAACAGCACAAATGGAGCATCATGCCTGGCTACTTCCGCGGCCGTTCAAACAACCTGTGTGGTTGAAGTAAGGGGGTCTGTCATCTCCCCACCTTGCCATTCGGTTTGTACACAAATGAACTGATGACTGGGTTCGAATGGGTCATGCAATGCATGGACAGCCTCTCTTTTGCTTGATGAAATGGCTATCGAGTGGCGTTGGGAGCTTAGGAGGTGATTGTCCGGAGAGTGACTAGGCATTAGTGATCTGGGTCCCATCTTCACGCTCAGGGTGTTTCTTGTTAATTTCAGCTTTTGGCTTGGCCGCTGACTTCAGGCAATCAGGTCTGATGACCACAGGGAAAGATCTGCTGGCTGCTCGGAAAGACGGCAAACTTGGGATCCCCTTCGAGGCATGTCAGACCTTACCGAACAGCAAAGTGGGTTGTGTCTGGAGAATCATGCCTGGTCAATTTCGCGGCCGTTCAAAAAACCTCTGTGATTGAGGTAAGGCAACATTGGGAACATCCTACTGCTAACTGTCGAGACTGTAGCAAAGGGAAAGAAGCTGGCAGCTATGCGAGTTGGTGGCAGGACGAGCTTCTTGAAAGAGAAATGAAGACCCAGAAGGGGTTGTGAGAGGGCTCTTCCATTCTCTCTTGGTCCGGTGGCTGGTTGGTCCTGGTTGTTGCGCGTTGTGTGGTTATGTCCCGGGGTTTGTCATCTCCCCACCTTGCCATTCGGTTTGTAAACAAGGTAACTGATGACTGCGTGTGAATGGGTCATGCAACGCATGGATAGCCCCTCTTTGCTTAATGAAATGGCTATCGAGTGACGTCGGAAACTTTGGAGGTGATTGTCTGGAGAGTGGCGGGGTATTGGTGCTCTGGGTCCCATCCTCACCCTCATGATGTTCTTTGTTAACTAGTTATGTGGACCACGGCCTTCTGACGTTTCAAACTGGAGGACAGAGTAGGTATACCCTATCATTGCCATCAAAGGCGCTTGTATTTCACTATCACTTATCCCTTGACTGTCATATACGTTGTTGGGGCACTGAGGACAATTTTCTGTTTCTTCATCTCTCTATATCCTTTGCAGCAAACCTGGGCGATCTGTCCACGGTCTGATTTGTCTACTGTGTCATCAAGATCATCATCTTCAAACGGTGACAAAGTTTTCCCTGATGGGTTACTTTTTCCCTCAGGACTTAACGTTAGAAATAAATATGTATGTTCGCCTGCATGTGCTAATCAACATGAAAATAGAAGACTGCCGAATCCTTTTGTCTTAAAATTTATATGCCAGAATTTTCATTAGAATTTCTGTAAGCAAATAATAGGTATAACGGTTATATTTGTAAAAAGAAGTGATGATAGTAATGATGATGACATGAGAATGATAATCTGTTTAGCCCTTCTGTTTCTGTCTCTGTCTGTCTGTCCGTCTGTCTGTCTGCCTGTCTGTCTGTCTGTCTGTCTGTCTGTCTCTCTCTCTCTCTCTCTCGTTCTCTCTCTCTCTGTCTGTCAGTCTCTGTCTTTGTCTGTCTGTCAGCTCTGTCTCTCTCTCTCTCTCTCTCTCTCTCTCTCTCTCTCTCTCTCTCTCTCTCTCCTCTCTCTTTTTCAGTTTGTGGTCATGTACGTGTGTGTTTTTTTGTGTGTATTTGTGTGTGTTTGAGTGTTAAGTATGCGTTTGTACACGTGCGTGTGTGTGTGGAGGGGGGTGCGTGTGTGTTGTATGCGTGTGTGTGTGTGCGTGCAAGTGTCTTTTTGATAGAAAGAGGGAGAGAGAGAGTCATACTTGAAAAGGAAAGCACACAAATGCTTGAAAAACAAGGTGCGTGTCCATGGATATTCATGATGTGAAGGCGTTTCAGGACTTTACACAGGTTTAAGGCGTTTGCCAATGACAGTTGGCAGATTTGGGTGGAGCACATACAGAACTGTACCTGTGCATTGAATCTCTCTTCAACAATAAATTCCTACATACCACACGCAGTGCTGACACAAATGACGTGTGACGTTGTGCTGCATGCACTTTGTCGTGTGATCATCGAGATCAGATTAGTGCACACACACACACACACACACCACACACACACAAACAAACAACACACACACACACACACACAACAAACACACACACGCAACACATACTAGCACAACACAGACACACTCACATACACATATGCTAGACCATACAGACACACACAGGACAAACACACACACACACAACACACACACACACACACACACACACAACACACACACACACACACACACACATACACACACATATATATATAATAATATAATATAATATATAAAATAATATATATATATAAAAGACATATAATATATATATAACTAATATATATAAATAAATATATATATATATATATATATATATAACATACCTTCACGTGCACACATAGCCATGCAGGCAATCAAGTCACGCCTCACAGATCATTGTGCATGTGTTCTGCTTGCCGTATCTGCTTGAGCCCGTAAACTGTTCCTTTGGTCGCCCGAGTAGAAATACGACAAACATTAGACAGTAAATAAATTAAACTTTTTCTTATCTTTCTATGTTGCTGTGTGTTCCTCTCGCGCGCACGCGTACCGCCACACACTACACACACACACACACATCAACAGACATACAACCCACAACCACATACACTAGACGCACATTCCCTGCTTAAACGTCACGCAGCATACTCCCTCACCACGCATCGCACACACACACACACACACACACACACACACACAACAATACACTACGCACATACCACTGCACGCACAACACCCTAACCACACATACACAACCACACACACACCACACACACACACACACCACACACACACACACGACACGAATGACAACCAAAAGGACTAACACACATCACACCACCACACCACACCATAAAACACACAACATCACCACCACCACACACCACCATCACACAACTACACATCACACACCACCGCACACACACCTATGACAACACACAATCACAACCACCACCACCCCATAAACTACAGATAGACAAGCCAAGAGGGGACAAAAAGTTTAAAACGACACGATCATCACCACCACCGCCACCATCACCTCAGTGACAACTACCACAATCATCACCACCACCACCACCCCCCATCACTACAACTACCACTATCATCACCACCACCGCTACCATCACCTCAGTGACAACTACCACAATCATCACCACCACCGCTACAACTACCACTACCACTTTCATCATGACCACTGCAACTACTACTACCACTATCATTACCACCACCATCACTACAGATGTCACTACCACTATCATCATCATCACCACACCACTACAACTACCACAACCAGTATTATCACCACAACCATCACTACTACAAACCACTACTACTGGCATCAGCACTACAGCTACCTCTACTACTATCACCACCACCACCACCAATGCAACTACCACTAATATCACCACCACTACCATTACATCTACCACTACTACTATTATCACCACAACCACCACCATCATCACCACCAATACTATTACAGTTACCTCTACCACTATTATCACGACCACCATTACTACCATCACCACTACAACCACCACTACCATCATCACTACCACCACTGCCATTACCATCACCGCCACTACAACTGCTACACTACTTCTACGCTACATGTACACTACACTACCATAGCCACCACTACCACTATCATGACCATCACCACCACCACCATTATAATATCACCACTACCACCGACAACAACAACAACACGACAAAAACACGTTATGCTTACTGCAACAGTCAAGACAATACTTATCATGTCGTAATTTCATCGCACACACTCACAACCAAACATGCACACACACTTACCAGAACTTTGATTGATCCTTTGCTCATAATGGAGCATGGTGGAGAACAGCAATGAACGAAAATCCAATGGAATCAATATACAACAATCCAAAAGAAACAAAATAGTACACATGACTTTGTCTTATGATGATGATAATCATCAAGTGCCCTGCCACATGGCGTTGGCGATCATGGCCCTCCGTATGCATCTATCCCTTTTTGCTGCAAGCACATCTTCCACCCTCTCGGTCATCAGCCACTCTTCAAGTCCGTCCAATATTTTTTCCCTGGGTCTACCTAGTGCTCTCTTTCCCTCCAGCTTTCCCGTTATGACAGGTGCTCTAATTCCCCTTTCCTCATACATTTGTCTTATGATAGATAATTTAAATTGTCTATAATATAATAAAAACATTGATGTATCCGACAAATACTGGTGTGGAATAACTTCAGTCGGTTGTCAGTTAAATTTAGAGCATTTAGAGGTAAGATTATTCATCACCTAAGACACTCATCACAAAACGCCTATTCTGCTTTTCCATCTGTTCCTTTGCGTCCATCTAATTCAATTCTCAAGCTTCAGACAGCTCCATCGAAATATAATCAAAGATAAAACAAATCTCTGGTAAGAGTGTAACATATTTCTCTTTTCCACATTCGATTTTAAAATTTAGGTGCAATGTACAAAACGATTCCCAAGGACGCTTAAATGACAACAACAATAATATCAATTTCACAAACACATGCTTGTTGCACTTTACAGGCATAGAACAAACAACACGCGTGCACACACACACACACACACACACACACACACACACACACACACACACACACACACACACACACACACACACACACACACATACATACAACATACATACATACATACATACATACATACATTACATACATTACATACATACATACATACATACATACTACTACATACATACATACATACATACATACATACATACATACATACATACATACATACATACATACATACATACATACATACATATATACATACATGCAGGATACTGAACTGAGGTGCACTCAAACTGCTAGGCGTGTGATCCTTGATCCAAGTTGTCATCCTCTCTCTCTCTCTCTCCTCTCTCTCTCTCTCCTCTCTCTCTCTCTCTCTCTCTCTCGTTCTCGTTTGTGTGTGTGTGTGTGTGTGTGTTTCTCTCTCTCTCTCTTTCTCTCTCTCTCTCTCTCTCTCTCTCTCTCTCTCTCTCTCTCTCTCTCTAAAACACACACAGCCCCTTTCAGGACACTTTTACAAAATTGTCATTTTTTCCTCAAAACATTTACATTGCCAAGTGGCAGTCAATAGTGTCGTGATACGACCTATCTATAAACCATAATGGAGTTTGATTATTAAGGTATTTCTGAGTTGCCATAGAGACAAGGCATCCCAAAACTCAGCGAATCAGCATAGAATTAAGCACACTGAAAGTGGACAGCCAACCCTGTTTAGCCATGCCACAAACCATAACACAAAAACATTATCACATATATCACCACTATCACATCAGACATGACATAAAAACCATAAACACAAAAACATTATCACATATACACCACTATCACATCAGACAAGACATAAAAACCATAAACACAAAAACATTATCACATATACCACCACTATCACATCAGACATGACATAAAAACCATAAACACAAAAACATTATCACATATACCACCACTATCACATCAGACATGACATAAAAACCATAAACACAAAAACATTATCACATATACCACCACTATCACATCAGACAGACATAAAAACCATAAACACAAAAACATTATCACATATATCACCACTATCACATCAGACATGACATAAAAACCATAAACACAAAAACATTATCACATATACCACCACTATCACATCAGACAGACATAAAAACCATAAACACAAAAACATTATCACATATACCACCACTATCACATCAGACATGACATCTTCAATTCCCACTATCCATCGCAGTCCTAAAGTACATGTCAATGACTTCAATGAATGTACTATCCTGGGTGGTATAGTGTTGGTGTAATTGTGTGTTAGTTTGGTGTTGTGGTGTGGTGTTGGTGTGTTGTGTGTGTGTGTGTGTGTGTGTGTGTGTGTGAGTGCGCGTGTGTGTTTCTGTGTGTGCAAGTGCGTGTGTGTGTGTGTGTGTGTGTGTGAGTGCGCGCGTGTGTGTTTCCGTGTGTACAGTGCGTGTGCGTGTGTGTGTGTGTGTGTGTGGTGTGTGTGTGTTGTGTGTGAGTGGTGTGTGTGGTGTGTGTGTATGTGTGTGTGTGTAGTGTAGTGTAGTGTATGTGTAGTGTAGTGTAGTGATGTGTGTGTGTGTTGTGTGTGTGTGTGTGTGTGTGTGTGTGTGTGTGTGTGTGTAGAGTGTGTGTAATGTGTGTGAGTGTGTGTGTATGCCTGTGGGTGTCTGTGTACGTGTGCGTGCATGCATGCATGTGTTTTGTGTGTATGTGTGGGTTGGGCGGGCGGGTGGGTGGGCTCAGGCGTGTATGTATGTAATGGTTGATGGAGACTCTGAAGACGGAGGGGTGGAATCAGACAGTAAAAACAGGAAGAACAGGGAATGGAAGCCAGACCTTTTTCCCGAGCCGTCAATTTTCATTTTCAGTTTGGACGACAGAGGGAATGGATTTCTCTCAGCCCTAGTCTCTGTCTGTCTGTGCTGTCTCTGCGTGCCTATCTATATGTCTGTTTATCTGGCTGGCTGTGTGACTGTCTGCTTTTTCCCTGGCTGTCTGCTATACCTATCCATCCATCTTTCAAAGAGGGGCTGGCAAAGACAGAACCCAAGTTGGCAGGTTCTTTCCATGCAAAGCCTGCGGAAGAACACACCACCAAAATCAGTGTTGTAGCTCTCATGAAGACCTCACCGGGCGATAATGACCGGTTTGCCTACTCGTCTGTCGGATCTCATCTCATCAATTTCTTTTCTTCTTCTTCATCATTTCTTCTTCTTCTTCTTCTTCTTCTTCTTCTTCTTCTTCTTCTTCTTCTTCTCTTCTTCTTCTTCTTCTTCTTTCTCTCTCTTCTTCTCTTCCTTCTTCTTCTCTCTCTCTTTTCTTCTTCTTTCTTCTTCTTCTTCTTCTTCTTCTTCTTCTCTTCTTCTTTCTTCTTCTTCTTCTTCTTCTTCTTCTTCTCTTCTTCTTCTTCTTCTCTCTTCTTCTTCTCTTCTTCTTCTTCTTCTTCTCTTCTTCTTCTTCTTCTTCTTCTTCTTTCTTCTTCTTCTTCTTTCTTCTTCTTCTCTTCTTCTTCTTCTTCTTTCTTCTCTTCTTCTTCTTCTTCTTTCTTCTCTTCTTCTTCCTCTTCTTCTTCCTTTTCTTCTTCTTCTTCTTCTTCTTCTTCTTCTTCTTCTTCGTCCTTCTTCTCCTTCTTCTCTCTTCTTCTTCTTCTTCTTCCTCTCTCTTCTCTCTCCTTCTTCTTCTTCTCTTCTGTATCTTCATCATCATCATAACCATCATCGTCCTTATAATCATCATCATCACCATCCCTACCTATGCATGTCATCTCTCTGCCTCTGACTGTCCATCAACTATGTTATCTATCTGATCATATTTAAAACGAGTTGTTTAACAGTCGGCTGAGAATTTTGTTGTTAAAGAATGAGTCTTCATCAAATCTGGGTCATATGTTTGATTTCAGGAGACGTTGTGAATATTCGGTTGTTGTTTTTCTCTCTCTCTCTCTCTCTCTCTCTCCTCTCTCTCTCTCTCTCTCTCTCTCTCTCTCTTCTCTCTCTTCTCTCTCTCTCTCTCTTCTTCTTTCTTTCTCTCTCTCTCTTTTTCTCTCTCTCTCTCTCTAGGGGTTGGGAGTGAGTAAGATGGTAAAGATGGACAGTAATGAGAGGTCGCTAGTGTGTGGCCTAGTAGTTAAAGCTCCTGATTAAAGCGCCCTACCAAGTGGTGAGAAATACGGATTCGATTCACAGATGAGTTTTCAAAGAGTTTTCTTCCCTACACTCGACCTTGACTGGTGGTCTGGATGCTAGACGACGAACCTGGGTCCTGTGTGCGGCAGGACTAATCTTACGTTAACACTCTCACGGCTCAGGACACGAATGACATCCTACTTGTCTGCAACAATCTCCGCCTGCTGAGAAAGGAGATGTGGCCAAAGCCGACGATAGGACAAACTGTAGGGGCCTGGGATGCTGTCACATGACAGCCAACTTTATCTCGGGAACTGGTCTCCAGGTGTAACGGCGTCTAGAAGAAGAAGATGAAAATCTCACAGCAACAAAGGTGCTGCCCCTGGCAAAGTTCTGTACGAAAATCCACCTTTATGTATGCAGGAGTACGGGGGGAAACGAAGAAGAGCAAGGATGTCACTGTTACTGCAGCAACGCTCTGTCCCGGGGAGAGCAGCCGGAATTTTACATGATTATATCCACAAAAATAATACGTAATAGAAGAAGAAGAAGGGAGAGAAAGAGAGACAACAGAGACAGAAATTAATACAAAGTAGAAATATTGTGTGTAGTGTATATATATATATAATATAAAAAATATATATACATATATATATGTGTGTGTGTGTGTTGTTGTGTGTGTGTGTGTGTGTGTGTGTGTGTGTGTGTGTGTGTGTGTGTGTGTGTGTGTGTGTGTGTGTGTGTGTGTGTGTTGGTTTGTGGTGTGTGTTGTGTGTGTTCATTATAAGAGCTCAAAATATTACTAGTGGTGTTGTAAAGTGATGGCTTTGGTGATGTGTGGTGTTGCTTGTGTGTGTGTGTTGTGTGTGTGCGCGCGCGGCTCATGGTGCGTGCGTTGTTGTGTGTATGTATGTGTGTTGTGTGTGTGTGTGTGGTGTGTGTTGTGTGTGTGTGTGTGTGTGTGTGTCTTGTGTGTGTGTGTGTGTGTGTGTGTGTGTGTGTGTGTGTGTGTGTGTGTGTGTGTGGTTCTGTGTGCGAGCATCATGTAAGAAACGTGACAGTATTTGTATAGCCCGACCATCTGATTATTCCTTGTGGGGTCCAGCAGCGCAAGTGTATTATGACAGGCAGCCGAGAGTGCTGAGGTGAGCACGTTTTATGGCGCCAGACTCCATCTCTTCTCTCTGGTTCCTGTTGCTGTTCTGTTGGCTTGTTGCATACGACAGTCTTTCCCTTCTTTCTCTCCACTGCTAACACTGTTGATTGTTGCTGGATGTCAGAATTGTTCCAAGACAGAATAATAACAACAACGATAACAATAACGAAAGATAAACAATGATTGTGGTTTTATATTCTTTCAAACGGGTTGTATTCTGATGGAAAGACGAGAGAGGAAAGACTGTGGTTCTGGGAGAGAAAACTTTAGGACTAAATTTATGTTAAATGATTGTGACTGTGCATGTGGAAAATGGGATAGTATTTATATGCTCTACACTACTGCGATTCTGAATGATGCACTAGGAGGATTGTGTTGGCATCATATGTACTGATTTTAGTCCACAGAGATGATAAACATGGACTGCGTTTATTGCATTTGACATGTATTTGTTCGGAGGGTGGTAAATAGGACTGTAGATTTTACTATACAAACTGGTTGTGGTTCGGAGCGTAGAGAAAACTAAGATCATGTGTTTTCTTACGAAGATTACGACGTGGCTGTGACTCGGTTGTCTGAAAGGAACGTCAGATAAGATTATGTTTACCACACATGATGGTTGCGGGTCTGATAGGAAAAACAGGTTCGCGTTTATATCATGCAGACTGGTTTGAGAGGCAAACAGGTTCGTTTTGCAAGCTGACTGTTCTTATTTTTGCACTTTGTGGAAGAAAACACAATATTGTGTGCATCCTACTCTAAAGTTGGCCGACAGAATGGCGGTTCTCTAAAAAGTGACCGGTTTCTTGTTACCGGAAACGACCGATCTCCTACACACGAGAATATTAGTTTTTAACCAAGGGAGGTTACTCTACATCCCTCTTTCTTAGCAGACGACATGTAATTTCTATTGAACCTTTCTAACGTCCACGTTTTCTGAAGTATATTAACTTGCTTCAAATGGAAAATTAATTAAACTGTTCAATTCGGCTTAATAAACACTACTTTAATCTTAAAAGTCTTTTGCAACTTCAAAAGCAAACTACAGTTGTATATGTCATTCTTGGGGATTCAGAACTGTCTTTGAAAATCAAAACTTCAAGTTCAACTAAATTCAAACTACTAAACAAACAAGAAAATAGCCAGGTGAGTGTACAGTTTTTTCACTGCTTCTTTGGTTGCTTGGAGTTTTCACCCACACCGTTTGGTCCTTTGCAAATTGTGGGAGTACTTTTGCTCGGTGTCGGAGGTCATGGTAGTGCTTTTGTTGACTTCTGAAGTGTTCATCCTTCTTTTTGAAATCTTCAACATCTAGTTTGAAAGGAATGTGTTGACTGGGTATCGTAGGTACGCAGTTTCTGAGTTTTCGGTTCATCATCAGTTCTGCCGGACTGTAGCCATGTTGAAGAGGAGTCGTATGGTAGTTGAGAAGGGCTATGTAAGGGTCAGTGGACTTGTTCAGGAGATTTTCTATTGTTTGAACAGCCCTTTCTGCTTCACCGTTTCCTTGAGGATGATAGGGACTACTGGCGAGATGAGTGAAGGAGTAGTCCTGTGAGAATTTCAGAAATTCTCGAGAGGTGAAAATTGAAGAAGTCGTTGGAGTCCTGGCCACCAGACGCAACGTCGAGCTAATGCTCTGCATTTCACCACCCCCTGATGACCTCAATGAAGTCTCTGTAGGATACCATCTTGCAGCTCAGCTGGAATCACAAGACGGCTCTGGAACAGAAGTAGACCTTGTTGAACTGTCAAATCTTGACGAGCAAACCAAAGTTTTGATGTGTCGGACAAGTGAGGTGCAAATTTTCCGAACATGATTCACCATTCCCAGGAACCGGCGCAATTCCGAGATGTTAGTAGGTCTTGGGAAATTGGATATGGCTTGCACTTTCTCTGGATCCATCTGGATTCCTTCTTTGGATATGATGTGGCCCAGGAATTTCACGGAGTCAGTTGAGAACTTGCATTTCTCATTCAGTGTTACACCAGCTTCCTTCACCTTCTTCAGAACAAGTCTAAGTCAGGTATCATGTTCTTGCTTATTTCTTCCAAATACTAGGACATCGTCGATATCGCAGATGACCCCAGGTATTCCTTCAAGGATGCGAGTCATTTCTAGTCCCGAGCTGATACCAAACGGCAGGCGTTTGTAACAATATCACCCGAACGGAGTGATGAAGGTGGTCAACTCTTGACTGTCTGGGTGAAGCAGTATCTGGTGAAACCCACTGTTACAGTCCAGTTTAGTAAATACTGTGGAAGCATCCAGCTGGGCCAATAACTGATCAGTTGGAAAGTTCTCTTGCTGCACATTCTCGTTGAGTTTTGTGAAATCTATACACAGTCGCACTTTCCCATTTGATTTTGGTACAGCTACTATCGGTGCGCACCAGTCACTGGGTGTCTCTCCTGGGCGGATGATATCCTGCTCTTCTAATTTCTTAAGTTCGTCTTGAACCTTTTCTCTCATAGGAAGAGGAAATCTGCGTGGAGCTGTGACTGCGAATGGTTAAGCGTTTTCTTTCAGTCTTATTGTGTAAACATTCTTCATTCTCCCTAGGCCTGTAAACAGCTCTGGGAATTCTTGCTGGTATTGATGATTTTTGTCGACTGCATTGACTCTTTCAATCAATCTCAGTGCTTCAATTGCAGGCCTTCCCAAAAGTGGCTCTTTCAAATCAGCAACAACATATAGATTTTGATCTGATGATGTTTCACCTACTGCCAAAGTTGCACGGACTCTGCCAATCACTTCAATTTTGCTCTGGCCAGGCCAAACAGTATTTTGTCTGTCTGTTGAATCAGTGGTGAGTTCTTTCTGAAGAACCTATCAGACACAACAGTTACATCTGCCCCAGTGTCTATTCTGAAATTCACAGAACGGCTATGTGTTTGGTGTCACTTGAACATCAGTATGCCAGTTCACTGCACCACACACTGTTGGTTCTTCAGTCACTGTGCCAAGTATGTTGTAATCTTCTTGTTCAAGACATCTGACATCAGTCTTTGTTCTACACACTGCTGCACAGTGGCCTTTCTTGTTGCATTTTCTGCTCGTAGCATCGCTTGCTGGACATTCTTGTCTATTATGTAATGGATATTTTCCACACCTTGTGCATTTTCTTGAAGCGTTTTGCCATTTCTTTTCACTCTGCCCTGGTGTAGCTTTTAAATGCATGTTGCTGCTGCCTTGTTTCTTCTTGTTTGGAACTTTCATAAACCCTTCCAATTGACAAGCACTTGTCCAATGTTAGTTGTTTGTCTTCTAGTTTTTCTCTCAGACTTCTATCTCTCACTCCTACGACGACTTGATCCCTGATCAGTCTTTCTTCTAATGTATCAAAGTTGCATGTTTTTGCTAGTTTTCTGAGTGCCGCAATATATGCTTCTATTGATTCTGACACCTCCTGTTTTCTGAGATGAAACTTGTATGCTTCAAACGCTTCGGGGGTGTCCCCTACAAAGAAATCTTCAAGCTTCTGCATAACTTGTTTGAGATCGTTTTTGTCATCTTCAGCTCCAAACTTCAGGCTGTCAAATATTTCACATGCCTCAGGTCCAAAAACTGCAAGAAAAACTGCAACCTGGTATGCTTGATCCTCTTCTCTGTTGAGTCTGCTTGCTATAGCATAGTTCTCAAATTCCCTTCGGAATCTTTTCCAATTTTGGGTCAAATTGCCTTCCAGGCATATTTTGTTTGGTGCTGGAACATTTGCCGTAAATTGCCTCTGTTGCCCCCTTGCCTGGTTTCCTGACGTCGATTCTGTCATTTTCAAAGAACTACTTACAGTTTCTTTTTCTTCTGTGATTATTGTTGCATATCATGCCTACTCTTAGAGTCCTGACACTTCTGACACCATCTAAGGTTGGCCGACAGAATGGCGGGTTCTCTAAAAAGTGACCGGTTTCTTGTTACCGGAAACGACCGAGTCTCCTACACACGAGAATATTAGTTTTAACCAAGGGAGGTTACTCTATACCTACAGTAAGAATCGCACACAATTTGTCATTTGAAGAGGCGCGTTTCTGACACAACTGTTATCTTGAAGTAGTGTGACTATATACAAAGAATTTAGACAGGCTACTGATGGAATGAAAATATGAAATGGAAACCATCTACGAAATCTTAGATTAAGCTGGCTTCTTTTTCTGACAAATAAGCTGCAGTAGGAATGAAAATAAAGTCATTGTAGGCCTAAATTGATATTATTTTCTGACTGGCGGTAGGCAGCAATATGGATCTTGTGTTATTTAGAGCTGGCTTAATAATCTTTCAGAGCGTGGAATAAAATAAATGCTGTGTCATTTCAGTGTTGTGCTTCTCAAAAAGACCTTGTCTACAGAAGGAAGACGCCCTGTGTCGTCTTATTCCTGTATTCAGAGGGGGCTGTAGCATTACTGAAAGAACCTGTGTTGTCTTGGACTTGTATGCCAATAAGTTTGTCTCAAAGTGTAGACGTGCGTGCATCAGAAACGTCTCATATCAATTTTCCATTTCACAGAGCTGATTCAGTATTCGTGTTTGATTCAGTATTCGTGTTCGAGGTTTATTTTGATGGAAGAGCTCATATCGTGACTGGGAGATCCAGTTTACATTTTTCTGAGGGCACTGTTTATATTGCTACAGAAATAAACCGGCACATTATGATGCTACTTTTAAACACTTAAATGCAATTCAGTATTGGATATTTGACATATGGTCATTTTAAATCAAAGACACTATGGAGAGAAACCAAATATCAAATCACGCAAATACATGTTACTGTTGTGTCATGGAATTTAAAGGCAGCAGGCTTTGTGCTCTGTTACTGAGACTTCTATCAATGCTGAAATCTATCTCATCATTGTTAACTCTTTAACCGATATTACCCATTCCACGAACAAGATTTTTATTTTGTTTATTGCAGCGAGCACGGTATATATTTTTCTAACAGAGACCAGTGAGTGACAGAAAAAGAAGAGCTGACAGTGTTCTCTGTGTCGGCACAGCAGGCCAAAAGACCAGGGAGGCTGGCTTGTCGCTTGTCACACAGCCCGCTACAGAAACAAGCAACGGTCGTCGTGTTGCTGCCGACTGGCCGACACATTGTCTCCTTGGGATGGGAGTGTGGCAGACTGGTCTGGCACTGACTTGTTGCCTGTCATGGGCCTTGTTGTGTGTGGGGTGAAACCATCTGATAGTCTGACTGTGGGGTGAAACCATCTGATCGTCTGACTGAGGGGTGAAACTATGTGATAGTCTTGGTCTGACTGTTGTGACGGTTGTATGAGGTGCAGTTGTTGGACAGTTCGATTGCCGTGACAGTTGTGTGGGTGACACAACATGACAATCTCGTTGTGTTGAATCTGGTTTGGGTCCTGACGCGTCACTTTATGTGTGTTTAGGCTTGTGAATCTGCATAGTTCTCTCTGGAGGTATTAGTGTGTGAAGATATTGGTGCCTGCAGAATTGTGTGCTTGCAGAATAAGGGGGTACAGACAAGGAGTAAGATTTATGTGGCGATTGTCACCACGACAAGGGTTGTAGACTGTAGAATCAAAACAAGGCTTTGGTTTTTACTGGACCGGCACAGTGTGTTTGTGAGCCTGCATACAATGTGATTTGTCTATGTCTCGCTCTGTCTCTCTCTTTCTATTTCTCTGTCTGTGTCTGTCTCTCTCTCTGACTCTCTCTCTCTCTCTCTCTTTCTCTCTCTCTCTCCTCTCTCTCTCTCTCTCTCTCTCTCGCCCGCCCGCTCGCTCGCTCGCTCTCTGCTGTCTCTTTGTCTCTGTCTCTGCCTGTCTGGTTCTCTTCCCCCCCCCCTCTCTCTCTCTCTTTCTCTCTCAGGATCTAGAACAAACAGTCAAATGTCACTATTATCTAAAGATGAGGATGAAGTATATTGTATAAATTGTAGGCTACTGTGAATCTGCTGGACTTCTTCTGTCAAAATTAGATAGAAAAAATGGTTGGCTACAATACGGCATTTTGTGTATCTGCACATGTCTATCTACAGGCTGGTATACTTGATGACTGGTGTGTGTGTAGGGTAGGGGGACACAGACAGACAAGAAAGATTGACGTCCCTGTTGTCACGTAAGTACTTGATGATGATGATGATGATGATGATGATGATGATGATGATAAACTCTCCCGACGATGCGACGAATGAGTAGGTACACTGGCCTTCAGCGCCTAGTGTGTGTCTGAATGTGGGACAGAAAAATAATCCTGAGGCATATTTTCTTCCAGAGGCGCTGCATGGGAAGGAGTCCTGCAAGCCTTGGGTTCTGGTTCCGCCGGTCCTTCTGCTACTAAACAGTTTGCTCTGTGCTGTTCATGTGTATAATCTAACTGTTCCCTTCAAGCACTGCCGTCATTAGCATGCTGTGTTGTGGACAGTGTCTTCACACTTGGTGGTGTGAATGCCGCAGCTCCCAAGTATTTCAAAGCGAGGATTGTGTAGGCCTATTGTTAGCCAAGGGTAAGGCGTTTTGTGTCTGCAGAAGATGAAGGTAGAGAGAGAAAGACATGAAGACAAGAAGTAAGCCTTACGCTCTTATTGTTGTATCAGTTACCAAAAAAAGGCAAAACTGGAAGTCATGGTTTGTTCGGAGAAATTGCTTTCCTTTTATGACGCCGTTTTTGGTGGTGAATATGTTTGACTGAGGGATCTGCGTTTTGTGTGTAAGGAGTTTTATGTGCCCGCGTCATTGTGTATCTGCGTTATTGTGTGCTTGAAGACTTACTGCTGTACTTGTAGGATTGGAGGTGAGAGAGAGAGAGAGGAGAGAGAAAAAATAGCAGACTTGTCTCTGTTACCACTATCTACACAAGGACAATGGAGCGTCGTCACCTCACAATCACAGGACCGTCCTGAGGAATGAGATGATATAACCCCCTGCAACATGTACAGAATGATAAGATAGCAGGGTACAGCCTGCACTGCTGTCTGTATACATGCTGTGCTGATCTGTGATTATCAGCTGAAGGATCATGGCTACTGTGGCAGGTAAGATTGGATTCCAACACAGCGAAATGATGACTTTGTTCACTTACTTGGAATGAGGATTATGTTTGTTCTTGTAAGTTTCGTCAATGACGAACATTTATCTCTGTCTCTCTCTTCTCTGTCTACGCGCGCACATATAAGTGTATGCGTGCGCGCGCATGTGTGTGTGTTTGTGTGTGTGTGTGTATGTGTGTGTGTGTGTGTGTGTGTGTATGTGTGTGTGTGTGTGTGTGTGTGTGTGTGTGTGTTGTGTGTGTGTGTGTGTGTGGGTGGGTGTGTGAATTTCAAAGTAAATTTTCAGTAAGATCAAGAGCTGTACCTAACTCAGTTTTATTAGAAACTGACCAGAGTATGTACATCTCCGGAAAGATCTGAAATGAATTTGTCTACACTTCCTTATCTCAGTACACTTCTCCGTTATTTCAGATAATCAGATAATTATGTCATTTTTTCCCCATCTGAAAATATCGACATTCTCACATTCTCGTATCC
>CM060310.1:40490729-40513229 GCA_030674185.1 Monoplex corrugatus
GTCTCTCTCTCTCTGTCTCTCTCTCTCTGTCTCTCTCTCTCTGTCTCTCTCTCTCTCTGTCCTCTCTTCTGCCTCTCTTCTGTCTCTCTCTCTCTGTCTCTCTGTCTGTCTGTCTCTCTTCTTTTCTCTCTCTCTCTGTCTGTCTCTCTCTGTCTCTCTGTCTCTGTCTCTGTCTGTCTGTCTGTCTGTCTGTCTGTCTCTCTCTCTCTCTCTCTCTCTCTCTCTCTCTCTCTCTCTCTCTCTCTCTCTCTCTCTCCCTTACTTTCAATCTGTCTGTGCTCTCTCACACATGCATATCGATCGGAAGTGTGTGTATGTGCGGAAGAGGGGGTGTGTGTTCGTTCGTTCTTTGATTTATCGTCTTTTCACTATGAGTGCTATTAGACGGGAGGTGTGTGTGTGTGTGTGTGTGTGTGTGTGTGTGTGTGTGTGTGTGTGTGTGTGTGTGTGTGTGTGTGTGTGTGTCTACGTGTGTGTGTGTGTGTGTGTGTCTGTGTCTGTCTGTCTGTCTGTCTGTCTGTGCGTCATTTGGCAATTTGTATGAAAATGGCGTTTGATATTTAACTGCAGTTTAGCAAGCCTAGAATCCTGCTTTCAAAAGTTTCTCTTTCGTTGCTCCTGGTAACACAGCCGTGATTGTTATTGTTTTTGTGTGTGTTGTTTTGTTTTTGTTTAAAGCCCAGCCGACTGCGTAGAACCATATCAGGGTTATAACCGTCTCAACACATAAAATACTTCAACAGAAAAAAAAAAGGAAAAGGAAATTAAGTACACATATCAATGCTTTCGCGCTTATAATCTAAGGAGATGCCCCTGGCGTTGACTACTCCGTCGAATTTATCACACGGGGGATTTTAAAAAAATACCTGAACACTAATTTAACCCTTTGACTCTCGCACCCTGTCCACCAGAATCCTGCATTGTCAACCATGTTAGCAAAGAAAATGTTAACTCTTTAACTCTTCGCCATATCCACCAGCTTCCTGCCAGGAAGAGGGAATTAATGGGTTAAGTTTTTGCAGTTGACAGATAGGGTGCGGGAGTCGAAGGGTTAAACATAACTAAGGACATCGAAACATATATAAAAATGGATACCTAAGATGCCTAACATTGCTTCCGCACATCTCACTTCCCTAGAGCCAAAAATGCACTTAATACATGTATTCAATCGTCAGTCCTAAGAGAATGTATATAAGACTTTGTCGAACATACAGGCCTACAGGTGAATGGACCTGCCTGGCAGAAATGATTGAAAAAATGACAGAAAGCAAAGGAACGAGGCAGAAACAAAGGGAGTGATAGAAAAGAGGAAATTTCTAGCACAGAATTTCTAGAAGAGAGATTAAGATACCATCTATAGTGGAAGAGCCCCTGGCATCCCCACAGGGGGACACTGCCGTAAAATGTATGTATACTGAAACAGCTGTAATAACATATCTATAAAATACCATTGAAAGCTAGCTGTGTTTCTTCATTATCATTTGTTTGATAATTCTGCAGCAAAACATTGTAAAGGAATTCTGGTGATTGTTGCTATTAACTCGGTTAACGATCTTGTGTGTCTGTGCTGACTAAAAATGAATGTGCCTCCTCTTGTTTCTTTCGTGGTGGCTTATTTACCGCTTGTAATATATTTTTTTCTCTTCTTCTTCTTCTTCTTTCGTTAGCCATCTGCATGGACAGTCCACATCTGGTGATGAATGTAACCGTTGTTTTTTTTTTATTCCTGCCAGTTGCCATGGAGCTTGGTGGTCAGAGGACTGGAGAAATGTCCTGTCGATCCACTTTATATTGGCAACATCGCTGCGATATGTCTTCAAGTATTCCTCTTGATCGCAGGGATGAGTTAGTGACGGTGTCAGTTTGAATTTGCCGTTCATGTGCCTGTGGACGTTCAGCCATTTGTGGCCTGTTCTGACTGGCAGCGGATCACTTCTTGCTGCTCTCTTAACAGAAAGTGGCAGTCGTCTATTTCTGTCCATGACTTAAAGAAGTGATCTAAGTATGCTCCTCGCTGTAGCTGATGCTGTTGTCTGGTTGGTCTTGCTGGGCTCCTCTTTTTCCTAGCTGATCTATGGTCTTGTTATTGTTATCATAAATTATCGTATTCCTTTTAAATGCACACAGACAAAGAACACACACACAGACACACAAGGACACGGACACGGACACGCACAGACACACAAGGACACAGACACACACACACACGCACACACGTACACAAACACATACATGCATACATACATTGACACATACACATACCCATACGCGCGGATAGGGGGGAGAAGCTGAAACTGAAACTGAAAATGGTTTATTGCCATTGACATTTTTGTCCTTGTGGCAAGGAGCAAAAACAAAGTCATTACATTTTTACGGCGACGTTTTCGCGAAATAAAGATTTATAAATATAGTCATGGCTGACATACATCCATTCAAATTTTTTCCTGATGATGAAGAAAAAATTGAAGGAAAAAAGTTGAACAAAAAGTTGAACAAAAAGTTGAAGAAACAGTTGACCATCCGACGTAATTAGTCATATAAGTAAGAGGAAGACCCAAATCCGGCAAATAAACATAAGCACAGTATAAAGTGATATCTTCACTGGAAATAAACTTACATTAATTTCAAAAAGTTGAACAAAAGGGGAGAGAAAGAGAGAGAGAGAGAGCTCAAATACAAACTGTTTTTCTTGTTGTTGGTTGGTTGGTTGGTTGGTTGGTTGGTTGGTTGGTTGGTTGGTTGGTTGGTTGGTTGGTAGGTTGGTTGGTTGGTTGGTTGGTTGTTTCCCTTCTATCTCCTTTCCAGCTATCTCAATCTATCTACTGCTAACTTCACTAGTGCCTCGCCGGCCATGCTTCATTGGCAAATCCTTTCCCTGTTCGCACCTTTTTCACACACACACACACATACACACACCAACATACACATACACACACACACACCACACACACACACACACACACCACACACACACACACACACACACGCCACACGTGCACACACATGTACATATACAGACAGACAGACAGACAGACAGAGTTCTGTTTGTCTGGTATTCAGCAGTTCAATTAACGATGAATAGTGATATGGTTGTTGTTGTCTGTTGATGGTGTTGGTTTGGTAAATGTAGGTATGCATTTCTGTGTGTATGTGTGCGTAAGTGCGTAAGTGCGTAAGTGCGCGCGCGCGCGCGCGCGCGTGTGTGTGTGTGTGTGTGTGTGTGTGTGTGTGTGTGTGTGAGTGCGCGTGCGGTGTGCGTGTGGAGAGGGGTGAGTTAGAGTATTGGCATATGCGTTCGTACATGAGTGTGTGTGTGCATGTGTGCAGGCGGATGGTGGAGATGTTATCCTGTGTGTGTGTGCGTGTGTGGGTGTGCGTGTGTGTGTGTGTGCGCGCGCTCGCTCGCTCGTGTGCGTTCGCTCACAGAATGCAATGTGTGATAATCTGGACTGTGCGTACAAAAAGTGTTTCAGTGAACAAGATCAAGACCAAATTATGAAAGAACCCAAACAACCCCTCCAGTTGAATTGAGGCAATATTCGGAGCTTCCGACTGCTGGTGGCAGAGCGGGCTGCCTGAAAGAAAGTGAAGATCCAGAGTGGATTGAGAGAAGGCTCTTCCATTCTCGTTTGGTCCGGTGGTTGGGCTGGACCTGGTTGTTGCCCGTTTTGTGTCTGTGTCCCGGAGTTTGTCATCTTCCCACCTTGCCATTCGCTTTCAGGCCTTTTCAGGCTGATGGTGAGACTAAAAGTTTTGCAGGCTTGGGAAAATCTGTCTTTGAGGCACTGGAGTTGTTGCTCAGTTTGTGAGGTAACACCAGCGTCATCGGCGAAGAGCAGGCCTCTAAAAATTACCTTACTCACCTTTGTCTTTGCTGTCAGTCTTGCGAGATTAAAGAGTCGCTCGCTGGATCTGACGCTCAGGTACACTCCTTCCGTTGCAGTTCCAAAATGCATGCTTCAGGAGCATAGAGAAGAAGATGCAGAACAGGGTGGGAGCGAGGACACAGCCTTGCATGACGCCACTTTTGATGTCAAAGTGTTCGGACATGCTGCCCTCGTACTGGATGGTTGTCTTCATATCGTCGTGGAATGATCTGATCAGGTTGTGCAGCTTTGGGGTGCATCCTATTTTCAGGAGAATGTTGAACAGTCCGTCCCTGTTGATTAGATCAAAGGCCTTGTTGAGATCGATGAAGGCTATGTAGAGGGGTTTTGTTTGTTTGTTTGTTTGTTTGTTTGTTTGTTTTGTTTGTTTGTTTTGTTTGTTTGTTTGTTTGTTTGTTTTTGTTGCTGTTTTCTGCATTTCTCCTGTAGTTGACGAAGGGGAAAAATCATGTCCACTGTGGAGCGTCCTGATCGGAAGCCGCACTGGGACTCAGGGAAGTTGCGCTCAGCTAACTTTTGGAGACGTGCCAACGCAACAGTTTGCCTACGATGTTCAGAATGGAAATGCCACTTTATAGTTGCTGCAGTCGCTTCTGTCTCCCTTTGTTTTCAATAGAGAGTAACATCTTGGCATCTCTCGTGTCTTGTGGTAATTGTTCTTTCTCTCAAACACTGATAGAGGACATCGTGTAGGGGCTGCAGGAGGGTGTTCTTGCAGTGCTCAATGAGGTCTGGAGGGATGCCATCATAATCAGGTACTTTCCTACAGGCCAAGCTGCTAAATGCCTTGCGGAATTCTTCTAATGTTGGTTTAACATATAGTATTCCATCCATCTCTTGCCTTTGTCGGTGATCACTTCCCCACTGATGGATCTGAGGGGGGGGGGGTTGTTCTGCTCTTCGTTGGAACAACAGCTTTCTTTGATGCCCTCGTACAATCCTCTTATGGTGCCTGGAGCTGCTGCAATCTGGATGTCGCCACTGAATTGTTGCCAGTGTTCGTTGGCACATATTGCTGTCTGCTGCACTTTGCTCCTGGCAGCTCTGAGTGCTTGCAGGGATTTATCTCTTGGTGAGCGCTTGTATCCAGCAAGGGCAGCACGCTTTGGTTTAATGATGGGGTTCATCTCACTGGACTTGGCTTCAGACAGTCGTTGTTCTTGGAGGTCTTCCTCCCAAAGGACTGTTTTCTGAATAGCCTCCCGGAGGTGGTCCCATTTTTCAGAGGCAGAGTTGTGTGGTTGGTCTATGGATAGGGTATCTCCAACTGACCTGGCAAATTCCTCAACTTTCTTTGGGTACTGTATCTTGGAGGTGTCAGTGCGAGGCTTCCCCTTTTGTTTGATACGGTGTAGCTTTTTAGGTTGTAGCCTGGTCTTGCAACACACTTGTGGTGGTCTGTGTCACAGTCTGCGCGGATGTATGTGCGGGTAAGAAGCACAAACTTGAGGCTTATTCATCTGACAATGACCATGTCCAGTTCCAATGTTTCGATCGAGGATGTCTCCATGATACTGTGTGTTGAGGCTTCGTCTGGAAGTAAGAGATGGTCACGCAGAGGCCATGATAAGAACACAGCTCCAGGAGGCGCTGCCCATTTTCATTGATTTTGCCAACTCTGAAACGTCCAAGGCAAGAAGGCTGAGAGTCGTGATCGGGACCTACTCTGGTGCTGAAGTCGCCAAGGAGGACAAAGTGTTCTTTGCTAGGAACATTACTTGATAATGCCATTGAGGTTAACATAGGACTCGTCCTTTACGTCTGGTGTAGTTGGTGTAGATGTCCAGGTAGGAGCACAGGCGCTCATGATAGTGACTGGGCCGTGAGATGTATGGAGATGGAGCGTCAGCAGGCGTTCAGATCCCTCGTTACCTCGGTCAGCCATTTTCTGCAAGGAGTTCCTGACTGCAAGTCCAACTCCATGTTCTCTGTGCTCCTCAGCACTCTTTCCTTGCCAGAGAAAGGTGTAGTCTTTGTCTTTGAGCGTGCCTGAGTCAGCTAGACGCGTTTCTTACTAGACGGCTATGTCTACCTGTAGTCTGAGGAGCTCGTTGTTGATGACACTTGTCTTTCTTGCATCGCTGATGTCTTGGAGGTTCTCTGATACCCCTGTTGTTGTTGTACAGACGTTCCAACATCCCAGTTTGAGAGCTGGCCTCTTTTGTTTTATGTTTGGTTTTCTTCTTTTTTTTTTTTTTTTTTTTTTTTGCCTGGTGCAGGTTGTGCAGTCTGCATGTCAGCGTTTTCCTACCTCCAAGCACCCAGTGGAGACGGCAGACTGTGGCAGGACAGCACCTGTTTGGCTGGGGGCTGTCCAACTTAGGCGGGCGGTTGCTGTCCAGTGAGATCCGAGAATGTCCCACCGTCGGAAGCAGTCCCTGGCGCTACACTCTACGCAAGTTGAACTGTAGTTTATAGCCAGTAGACTGTTGCTTCCCGTGTTGTTTCGACACCATAGGGCGAACCTAGAGTCACCTCTCCAGGGTGCAAACCAGGGCGGGATGTGATATGGAGGACAAGCTGCTGCCCATGCAGCAAGTCCTCCCTCTCCACACTGTTGATGAGGTCAAAGGAACAGCGAAGGCTGGTACAGTTTGGCACCAACAGTGTCGCAGGAGTTGCTGGAACGTTGCTGAAAACAGCAGTGGACCGCCTTAGGGATTCAAATTCTGGAATTTTCTTCGGGATTTACTGCCGAAGCCTTTCCTGTGACCAGATATGCTGCAAGGCAGCAAAGGTTGAGATCGGAGATTTCCTTCTAGATGAGCTGCTATCCAAGGCTACGAACCCCATCTACCCGATGCGACAGGTTGTACTTGGTTATATTTTACCAGTAGCAGGGAAACCCTGACTTGACACCTAAACACACACACACATACACACACACGCACGCATGCACGCGCGCGCACACACACACACACACACACACATACACACACACACACAGACACAACACACACACACACACACACACACACACACACACACACACACACTACACATACACATGAAAATCAATACATCTGTGCCTTACCTCATCACTTAATCATTACGATAAACCTTTAATGTCCATTAATTACATCATTATTAAACTCTTTCAATACATCATACAACTCCCAATACCTGCCTCATTCATAGCCCTTTCTATGCAATCTACAACTGCAACACCTACCTCATCACTTAACTCTTTCTGTACCAACAGACGGCGGGGCGCAGCACATTCTGCTACTGCCCATCCTCACAGCAGAGATGGTGGGCCACGCGCTGAAGTCCGCGTGCGGTAAACGAAGTACCTTCTATCGCAGCAGCAGCCTCAACGGGCGGCAGGCGCACGGACCTATCCCCTTGGAGACCATCAAACAGGGACACACCATGGACCCGCAGAGAGACTCTTCCTTGAGGCCGTGGAGAAGGGTGACAAGCCCACCGTCATCAGATGTCTGTCAGGTGAGAAGGGGGAGAATGCATTTGCACAGATGGAGGAATTTTCTCAACAGCCAACACACACATACTGAGACTCAGTCGTGCATGCACGCACAACAAATCATCATACTCACACACACACACACACACACACACACACCACACACACACACATATATATATATATATATAGAGAGAGAGAGAGAGAGAGAGAGAGAGAGAGAGAGAGAACCCACACACACACACACTTTTAATAAGCCTAAATGCTCATCTCAAAATCAAAGAGACTGCGAGCATGGAGGCAAATAGTGACCAAAAGCAACGAAAATAAAACGAGAACGCGTCTTTAATATACAGAACAAAACAGACGTAAAAGTTCCGCCAACGAGTCTTTGTCAGGCGCCTGTCTAATTGTGTGTATTGAATGCGTGTTCTCATTCTGTTTTTCTGTGTTTCTGGATCTATCTGTTTGCTGTATTCCAGACAGGAATGATCATAGGCCAGAATGTCCAAGGCTCTAACGTCCAAGGTTCTAATAAACAAGGCTGTAATGTACAGGGTTGTAAGGTACAAGACTGTAATGTACCAGGCTGTAATGTACAAGGCTGTATTGTACAAGGTTGCAATGTACAAGGCTGTATTGTACCAGGCTGTAATGTACAAGGCTGTAATGTACAAGGCTGTATTGTACAAGGTTGCAATGTACAAGGCTGTATTGTACCAGGCTGTAATGTACCAGGCTGTAATGTACAAGGCTGTATTGTACAAGGTTGCAATGTACAAGGCTGTATTGTACCAGGCTGTAATGTACTAGGCTGTAATGTACAAGGCTGTATTGTACAAGGTTGCAATGTACAAGGCTGTATTGTACCAGGCTGTAATGTACAAGGCTGTAATGTACAAGACTGTAATTACAAGTCTGTAATGTACAAGATTGTAATGTACAAGGTTGTAATATACAAGGCTGTAATGTACAAGACTATAATGCACAAGGCTATATTGTGCAGGGTTGTAATATACAAGGCTCTAATGTACAAGGCTGTAATGTACAAAGCTGTAACGTACAAGGCTTTTACGTACAAGTAACTACAGGATGTAATGTATAAGGCTGTAATGTACAAGACGGTTACGTACAAGTCTGTAATGTACAAGTCTGTAATGTACAAGGCTGTAATGTATAAGGCTTTAATATTAGTACAAGGCTGTATTGTACACTGCTGTAATGTACAAGGCTGTAATGTGCACGTTTGTAATGTACAAGTCTGTAATGTACAAGTCTGTAATGTACAGGGCTGTTACGTACAAGGCTGTTACGCACAAGATTGTAATGTCCAAGACTGTAATGCCCAAGGCTGTAATGTACAGGACTGTAATGTACAGGACTGTAATGTACAGGGCTGTAGTGTACAGGGCTGTAGTGAATAGGGCTGTAATGTACAGTCTGTAATGTACAGGGCTGGAATGTACAGGGCTGTAGTTTACAGGGCTGTAATGTACAGGGCTGTAGTGTACAGGGCTCTAATATACAGTCTGTAATGTACAGGGCTGTAATGTACAGGGTTGTAGTGTACAGGGCTGTAATGTACAGTCTGTAGTGTACAGGGCTGTAATGTACAGGGCTGTAGTGTACAGGGTGTAATGTACAGGGCTGGAATGCACATGGCTGTAATGTATAAGGTTTCAGTGTACAGGGCTGTAGTGTGCAGGGCTGTAATGTACAGGGCTGTAATGTATAGGGCTGTAATGTATAGGGCTTTAGTGTACAAGGCTGTAGTGTACAGGGCTGTAATGTACAGGGCTGTAATGTATAGGGCTTTAGTGTACAAGGCTGTAGTATACAGGGCTGTAATGTACAGGGCTATAATGTACAGGCTGTAATGTACAGGGCTGTAATGTACAGGCTGTAATGTACAGGGCTGTAATGTACAGGGTGTGATACAAGGCTGTAGTGTACACGGTGTACTATACAGGGTGTAGTATACAGGGCTGTAATGTACAGGGTATAGTGAACAGGGTGTAGTGTACATGGTGTAGTGTACAGGGTGTAATGTACAGGCTGTAGTGTACAGGGTGTAAGTGTACAGGGCTGTAATGTACAGGGTGTAGTGTACAGGGTGTAATGTACAGGGTGTAGTGTACAGGGCTGTAATGTACATGGTGTAGTGTACAGGGCTGTAATGTACAGGGTGTAGTGTACAGGGTGTAGTGTACAGGGTGTAGTGTACAGGGCTGTAATGTCCAGGGTGTAGTGTACAGGGTGTAATGTACAGGGTGTAGTGTACAGGGTGTAGTGTACAGGGTGTAGTGTACAGGGTGTAATGTACAGGGTGTAATGTACAGGGTGTAAGTGTACAGGGCTGTAATGTACAGGGTGTAATGTACAGGGCTGTAATGTACAGGCTGTAGTGTACAGGGTGTAATGTACAGGCTGTAATGTACAGGCTGTAAGTGTGTACAGGCTGTAATGTACAGGGTGTAATGTACAGGGTGTAATGTACAGGGTATGTAATGTGTACAGGGTGTAGTGTACAGGGTGTAGTGTACAGGCGTGTAATGTACAGGGTGTAGTGTACAGGGTGTAATGTACAGGGTTTGTTAATGTACAGGGTTGTAAGTGTACAGGGTAGTTAAGGTGTACAGGGCTGTAATGTACAGGGTGTAGTGTACAGGGCTGTATGTACAGGGTATGTAGTGTACAGGGGTAGTGTACAGGTGTGTACAGATAGTAATACAGGGCTTGTAATGTACAGGGCTGTAATGTACAGGCTGTAGTGTACAGGTGTAATGTACAGGGTGTAATGTACAGGTGTAGTGTATCAGGCTGTAATGTACAGGGTGTAGTGTACAGGCTGTAATGTACAGGGTAGTGTAATGTACAGGGCTGTAATGTACAGGCTGTAGTGTACAGGCTATAATGTTACAGGGCTGTGTAAGTGTACAGGGTGTAGTGTACAGGGCTGTAATGTACAGGCTGTATGTACAGGGGTGTAATGTACAGGTGTAATGTACAGGCTGTAATGTACAGTGTAAGTGGTCAGCTGTAATGTACAGGGTGTAATGTACAGGGTGTAGTGTTTCAGGCTGTAATGTACAGGGTGTAGTGTACAGGGCTGTAATGTACAGGGTGTAATGTACAGGCTGTAAAGTGTACAGGGTGTAAATGTACAGGGCTGTAATGTACAGGGTGTAATAATGTACAGGGTTGTAGTGTACAGGTGTATGTACAGGCTGTAGTGTACAGGGCTTAATGTACAAGGTGTAAGTGTACAGGCTATGTACAGCTAATGTACAGGGTTGTACAGTGTAATGTAACAAGTCAGTGTATGTACAGGGCTGTAATGTACAGGCTTAGTACAGGCTATGTACAGGCTGTAGTGTACAGGGCTGTAATGTACAGGGCGTAGTAAGTATTACAGGTTAATGTACAGGGCTGTAGTGTACAGGCTGTAATGTACAGGGCTGTAATGTACAGGTGTATGTACAGGGTATGTACAGGTATGTACAGGCGTGATAATGTACAGCTGTAGTGTACAGGCTGTAATGTACAGGGTGTAGTGTACAGGCTGTAGTGTACAGGGCTGTAATGTACAGGGCTGTAGTGTACAGGGTTAATGTACAGGGTGTTAAGTGTTACAGGCTATTAATGACAGGCTGTAATGTACAGGGTGTAGTGTACAGGTGTAATGTACAGGTGTAATGTACAGGGTGTAATGTACAGGGTGTAGTAAGTGTACAGGCTGTAGTGTACAGGCTTGTAATGTACAGGGCTGTAGTGTACAGGGTGTAATGTACAGGGTGTAATGTACAGGGTGTAGTGTACAGGGTGTAGTGTACAGGCTGTAATGTAACAGGGCTGTATGTACAGGGCTGTAATGTACAGGTGTTAGTGTACAGGTGTATGTACAGGTAAATGTACAGGGTGTAGTGTACAGGGTATGAATGTACAGGCTGTATGTACAGCTGTAATGTACAGGCTGTAGTGTACAGGGCTGTAAGTGTACAGGCTGTAGATGTACAGGCTGTAATGTACAGGCTGTAGTGTACAGGTGTAATGTACAGGGCTGTAGTGTACAGGCTGTAGTGTACAGGGTCGTAGTGTACAGGATGTAATGTACAGGGCTGTAATGTACAGGTATGTATGATGTACAGGCTGTAGTGTACAGGCTGTAATGTACAGTCTAGTAAGTGTACAGGGCTGTAATGTACAGGGCTGTAATGTACAGGGTGTAGATGTACAGGGTGTAATGTACAGGGTGTAGTGTACAGGGTGTAAGTGTACAGGGCTGTAAGTGTACAGGATGTAGATGTACAGGGTGTAATGTACAGGGTGTAATGTACAGGGTGTAGTGTACAGGATGTAGTGTACAGGCTGTAGTGTACAGGGCTGTAATGTACAGGGTGTAAGTGTACAGGGTTAAGTAATGTACAGGGTGTAGTGTATCAGTGTGTAGTGTACAGGGCTGTAATGTACAGGGTGTAAGTGTACAGGGTGTAATGTACAGGGTGTAGTGTACAGGGTGTAATGTACAGGGTTGTAGTGTACAGGGCTATAATTGTACAGGGTGTAGTGTACAGGTGTAAATGTACAGGGCTATGTAAGTGTTACAGGCGTGTATGTACAGGGCTGTTGTGTACAGGCTGTAGTGTACAGGGTGTAAGTGTACAGGGTGTAGTGTACAGGGCTGTAGTGTACAGGGCTGTAGTGTACAGGGCTGTAAGTGTACAGGCTGTATGTACAGGGTGTAGTGTACAGGGCTGTAATAGTGTACAGGGCTGTAGATGTACAGGTGTAGTGTACAGGGCTGTAAGTGTACAGGGTGTAGTGTACAGGCTGTAATGTACAGGTGTAGTGTACAGGTGTAATGTACAGGGCTGTAATGTACAGGGTGTAATGTACAGGTGTAATGTACAGGGTGTAATGTACAGGTGTAGTGTACAGGGTGTAATGTACAGGGTGTAATGTACAGGGTGTAGTGTACAGGGCTGTAATGTACAGGTGTAGTGTACAGGGCTGTAATGTACAGGGTGTAGTGTACATGGGCTGTAATGTACAGGGCGTCAGTGTACAGGGTGTAGTGTACAGGGCTGTAATGTACAGGGTGCTTGTTAATGTACAGGGCTGTAGTGTACAGGGCTGTAATGTACAGTTTGTACAGGGTGTTACAGGGCTGAATGTACAGGGCTGTATGCTTACAGGGCTGTAATGTAACAGGGCTGTAGTGTACAGGGCTGTAATGTACAGTCTGTAATGTACAGGGCTGTAATGTACAGGGCTGTAGTGTACAGGGCTGTAATGTACAGTGCTGTAGTGTACAGGGCTGTAATGTACAGGGCTGTAGTGTACAGTCTGTAGTGTACAGGGCTGTAGTGTACAGGCTGTAGTGTACAGTCTGTAAGTGTACAGGGCTGTAGTGTACAGGGCTGTAATGTACAGGCTGTAGTGTAAGGGCTGTAATGTACAGGGCTGTAATGTACAGCTGTAGTGTACAGGGCTGTAATGTACAGTCTGTAATGTACAGGGCTGGAATGTACAGGGCTGTAGTTACAGGGCTGTAATGTACAGGGCTGTAGTGTACAGGGCTCTTAATTACAGGCTGTAATGTACAGGGCTGAATGTACAGGGCTGTAGTGTACAGGGCTGTAATGTACAGTCTGTAGTGTACAGGGCTGTAATGTACAGGGCTGTAGTGTACAAGGCTGTAATGTACAGGTCTGTAATGTACAGGGCTGTAGTGTATAGGCTGTAGTGTACAGTCTGTAGTGTACAGGGCTGGAATGTACAGGGCTGTAGTGTACAGGGCTGTAATGTACAGTCTGTAGTGTACAGGGCTGTAATGTACAGGGCTGTAGTGTACAGGGCTGTAATGTACAGCTGTAAGTGTACAGGGCTGTAATGTACAGGGCTGTAGTGTACAGGGCTGTAATGTACAGGGCTGTAATGTACAGGTGTAATGTACAGGGCTGGAATGCACATGGCTGTAATGTATAAGGTTCAGTGTACAGGGCTGTAGTGTAAGGGCTGTAATGTACAGGGCTGGAATGCACATGGCTGTAATGTAACAGGTTTAGTGTACAGGGCTGTAATGTACAGGTGTAATGTACAGGGCTGGAATGCACATGGCTGTAATGTAAAGGTTCAGTGTACAGGGCTGTAGTGTATAGGCTGTAATGTACAGGGCTGTAATGTATAGGGCTGTAATGTACAGGGCTGTATGTATAGGGCTTTAGTGTACAAGGCTGTAGTGTACAGGGCTGTAATGTACAGGCTGTATGTAGGGCTTTAGTGACAAGGCTGTAGTATACAGGGCTGTAATGTACACGGTGTAGTGTACAGGGCTGTAATGTACAGGGCTGTAATGTACAGGCTGTAATGTACAGGGCTGTAATGTACAGGGCTGTAATGTACAGGGCTGTAATGTACAGGGCTGTAATGTACACGGTGTAGTGTACAGGCTGTAGTGTACAGGGTGTACTATGTCAGGGTGTAGTATACAGGGCTGTAATGTACAGGTGTAGTGTACAGGGTGTAGTGTACAGGGTGTAGTGTACAGGCTGTATGTACATGGTGTAGTGTACAGGGTGTAATGTACAGGGTGTAGTGTACAGGGTATGTATACAGGCTGTAATGTACAGGGTGTAGTGTACAGGGTGTAGTGTACAGGGTGTAGTGTACAGGGTGTAGTGTACAGGGCTGTAATGTACATGATGTAGTGTACAGGGTGTAATGTACAGGGTGTAGTGTACAGGGTGTAGTGTACAGGGCTGTAATGTACGGGTGTAGTGTACAGGGTGTAATGTACAGGGTGTAGTGTACAGGGTGTAGTGTACAGGGTGTAGTGTACAGGTGTAATGTACAGGGCTGTAATGTCCAGGTGTAGTGTACAGGGTGTAATGTACAGGGTGTAGTGTACAGGACTGTAATGTACAGGCTGTAGTGTACAGAGTTGTAATGTACAGGGTGTAATGTACAGGGTGTAGTGTACAGGCTGTAGTGTACAGGGTGTAATGTACAGGGTGTAGTGTACAGGGTGTAGTGTACAGGGTGTAGTGTACAGGGTGTAGTGTACAGGGTGTAGTGTACAGGCTGTAGTGTACAGGGCTGTAATGTACAGGGCTGTAATGTAAGGCTGTAGTGTACAGGGTGTAATGTACAGGGTGTAGTGTACAGGGTGTAATGTACAGGGTGTAGTGTACAGGGTGTAGTGTACAGGGTGTAGTGTACAGGCTGTAATGTACAGGGTGTAGTGTACAGGGTGTAATGTACAGGGCTGTAATGTACAGGGTGTAATGTACAGGGTGTAGTGTACAGGGTGTAGTGTACAGGGTGTAATGTACAGGGCTGTAATGTACAGGCTGTAGTGTACAGGGTGTAGTGTACAGGGTGTAGTGTACAGGGTGTAATGTACAGGGTGTAGTGTACAGGGTGTAATGTACAGGGTGTAGTGTACAGGGCTGTAATATACAGGGTTTAGTGTACAGGGCTGTAATGTACAGGGCTGTAGTGTACAAGGTGTAGTGTACAGGGCTGTAATGTACAGGGTGTAGTGTACAGGGTGTAGTGTACAGGGCTGTAGTGTACAGGGTGTAGTGTACAGGGTTTAGTGTACAGGGCTGTAATGTATAGGGCTGTAGTGTACAGGGTGTAGTGTACAGGGCTGTAATGTACAGGGTGTAGTGTACAGGGTGTAGTGTACAGGGCTGTAGTGTACAGGGTGTAGTGTACAGGGTTTAGTGTACAGGGCTGTAATGTACAGGGCTGTAGTGTACAGGGTGTAGTGTACAGGGCTGTAATGTACAGGGCTGTAGTGTACAGGGTGTAGTGTACAGGGCTGTAGTGTACAGGGTGTAGTGTACAGGGTGTAGTGTACAGGGTGTAGTGTACAGGGCTGTAATGTATAGGGCTGCAGTGTACAGGGCTGTAATGTACAGGTTGTAATGTACAAGGATGTAATTTACAGGGCTGTAGTGTACATGCTGTAATGTTCAAGGATGTAATATACAAGGCAGTAAAGGTCATAATGTACAAGGCTGTAATGTGCAAGGCTGTAATGTACAAGGCCGTAATGTACAAGGATGTGATGTACAAGGAGTAGTGTACAAGGCTGCAGTGTACAAGTCTGTAATGTACACGGCCATAGTGTACAGGGCTGCAGTGTACAAGGTTGTAATGCACAGGTCTGTAATGTACAGAGCTGTAATGTAGAAGGTTGTAAGGCCTGTAGAGAAAGACACAGACAGTTCAGGACTAGTGCAGATGAGAGTGAAAAGTACCTAGATCCACCACAAGGCTGTTAGTTCGGTGATCACACCCCCATCATCGTGTTTGTGAACATTTCCAGTGACTGTTGATACTGTACTTCGAAACACACTCCATCAGTTTACAGTTCTTCCGTGATTTGGTTCCCATGTCGCGAAGCCACCCCGTCTGCTGTGTTTCCTGTGAATGGGCCTGAAGGCCTGACACATCAAGGCAATATCGGCCATACGACTCTCTCTCTCTCCTTCTGTGTGTGTGTGTGTGTGTGTGTGTGTGTGCCCGTGCGTCTCTGTCTGTCTGTGTGGACGCGAGTGTCTCATCTCTTTATGGATTGGTCTTTACCAAATTTCGGTCAAAGGTGTTTATCGCTGAGGAGTCGCGAAAGGGTAAGTTCAAAAGATACAGCGTCAAGGTCAAGGTCACAAGGATAAAAAAAAAACTGCCTAAAAAGCACTTGTGGGGAAAGATGTGTAAATAGCACTTTTGGAGTAATTCTGAAAATAGTAAAAATCTACTTTTCCATTTGTGACAGTCTACCATTGCCTTCGATACGTCTACGTAAAGTTTTAGTTCATGTCAAGTCTTATCAAGATCGTAGTGATGGATTTTCTAGATCATTTGTCAATTTCTGTAGCTATATATGATGTTCTTCTTCAATATGTCTATTGATGTGCCACAGTTTGGCCTCAACGGCAAATAGAAGATCACCCAGCGTAGTAAACATGTGGTTTGGGACATCTACTTCCGAGAGAAGCTGAATTTTGATGTGAAAATTTTTAATTTAAAAAATTAGAAATACATATTGAAAGGAAAAGGGGAAAAGTTAGGTACTGTGAACGCAAACTACTTTTGCTCCCAGCTACATATCGAAAAGCGACTCCTCAAATTTGTATTGAATGCTCATTAAAAAAAAAAATCACCTTGATTCTGTTTGCTCTGGATATCCGTTTCTGAAGATGGAGTCGTATGTGACGAAAACAACACTGATTATTTCGAGTATAAAAAATGGGGTCTTGGGTCTTCATTTTAAAAGACGACGACGAATCACAAAGTGATGTTTTGAGAATTTGTTGCTCCGTTTGAAGTGGTTTAAAATCTCAAACTTTTTAAGAAAAGTTTACATTTAAGCAAGACTGCTTTCTTTTTTTTTTCTTTTTTTTCCCTGATGAGACGGAATATGATATCACCTCCTCAAATTTAGGCCGCTTGCAAGAGATAGATCTAGGCATAATTCAGAAGTGTGCATATATTTCATATGATCTTACTGGGAAAAAATAGTATTTCATTCTTTCTTTACAATAAATATCAAATATTAAGAAAGCAGTTTGCTATCAGACGATGTATACTGACAAAAGTAGAAGAGAGCCAGCATCATTAAAATACACAATAGTATTTTTAGGAGTGATAAATTCGTTGCTGGTGAATTTCAGGTCCTCAGCCCGTGTCGGTGAATTGCACGGACATGTTGGGTCGATCAGCCATTCAGATCGCTGTGGACAACGAGAACACAGAGCTGGTGGAACTGCTGTTAGAACAGGACGGGGTGGAGATTGGGGACGCTTTACTCTATGCCATCCGGGAGGGCGTCTATAAGATCGTTGAGGTAAGCTGTGAGGAAAAGAATCTAGTTGGCAAAAATGTCGCACGCACGCTCTCGTGCGTGCATACATGCGCACATGTGTGTGTGTGTGTGTGTGTGTGTGTGTGTGTGTGTGTGTGTGTGTGTGTGTGTGTGTGTGTGTGTGTGTGTGTGTGTGAGTGAGAGAAAGAGAGAGAGAGAGAGAGAAAGAGAGGACGAAATTCTTCATTTCCGCAAGTTACAAGATAAGCAACAATGATGATGCCGATGAGGATGATAATCATGATGCTATGGAATTCCATCTAGGAGACTGCGTGACAGAGTTGTACTCTACGCTTACTATCATAATATATCCTGGCGTCAACCAAGGCGCGAAAGTTAAGACACTTGCGGTGCTGGTCAAAAAAAATTAAGGAACATCCTCGATAATGCATCCGTGAAGTGGATGAGACTCGACTGTGTGGTCCCAGTCTTCCCAGTGAACCCATAACACGCCCAACTCTGGATAGAAGCCGGTCAGAGCCGAAAAATCCCACAATGATTTTTGAAGGAACTGATGGGGATTCCAACCCACAACCTTCTAGTCGGTAGTTTGTTGCGCTAACCACTACACCACGGCGACTGGTGCTCTTTTCCAACAGTTATAGTTGTTTGTATTCTTTTCAAGTCTGACAAAAAGCGTGTCTATCATCATGGTCTAAATGTTTCTTCATTTTCTCAGCAGCTTGCTTGCGTGTAACCACGCAGTTTTACAGTCTTGATCAAAGTATTCACTTCACTATCTTTTCTGTTTTTGAGTAATGTCTAATCTACATTTCACGCATTCAGTTTGTTGTTTCGGGATACCATTGAACAATTCTAACGCTTCGTCAACGTTCGCATCAACTGACTGCTGCTTGAAGCAATTTTTCCTGAGTTTCGGTGCTGATTAATACAGCCCTAAATATTTCTGCGTATTCTGTTTTCCACACATATTTTCTATAAATTCATTTACATTTTGTGTTTTGTTATCAGATGCACTACGATGTTTTAAAGCATCAGCACCAAATTATAAAGGCATGTGATCTGACTTTATTCTTTTTTGAACATATTTGATTCTATTCTTAAGTAAACGAAACAAGTCTGCTGATACAAGAAAATAACATTTACCCTGTTTCCAGTTTCTGAAATGTGTGTATAGCGTCCTTTCTGGTCGCTGTTACACCATTGAAGACATACAGACACAAACTACAACACATGGTCAGAAGACATTTTCCATAGGAATTCGTTGTCTCATCCTCAGAGCATCGACTTAATTCTTCATTTGGCAAAGTCTTTTTAGTAAAGCGATTGTAAAACAGTTTCTTCTATGAGATCAGGAAAACGATTTGATGTTCTGCTCTTCATATATCCACATATGAATATAAAAATACATTATCCAACAATAGTATATTATCCAGAAGACATTGCTCTAATGCACAAACACCGTTATTTGACATCAATAGACGTATAATATGCACACACATGCAAAATATCTTTATCTGTACCAAACAGCTGTTTGTCCAACACAAAAGGCAAGTACTGACCACAGTCACAAGGCAGATGACGCACCTGCCGGGCTAGATACTTTTTAATCAAACAAATTATTCCCTTTGAACGTCGACGACGATCGGCCAACTTCACTGCAGGTTTATGTACGCTGTGTTGTCCGTAAATAATTTTGATTTAAAATCTTCCACAAATGTTATACCAAAGAAACAAAATCGAAGGAAGAAGTATATTTAACAAACTGTGAATCGTTAAATGTCAAAATCAGACCAATGATATTCCATTGAAGAAAACGGATTTTTATGTAGGCTACTTGTTATTTTGAGATGATACACGCTTCATCAAAAAGTAATTTACATAAATATGTTATCAATGACATCATTGTGATTTGCATCAGCTCTTTTGTTCATCAACTGACTGGCAAATCATCAACCATCAGAACGCCCGTTAAGGAAACGTTTTCGTTGGCCACCTCAACAGCGTTATGTTTATGTTTCCCCCTACGGCCCCTGCTGACATCAACATTGACGCATTCGCACACATTTCCTTCATTCGCACGTGCATGATTTACGTCATGGCATGCAAAACTGTCATGGATTCGTACATATTGAGGACACGAGCAAGTAAAGTAAGAAATTTGACCATGAATGAATACAAGTGGATACAAAGATTGTGGAGAGAGAGAGGGAATATGTCTGACTCAGGCTGAGATGAAACTGAAGTGTAATGAATTTCATTGCATTTAATTCAGTTTTTCAGTTTGAGTTCCTGTCAATGTGTCTTCTTGCTATTTCTAGAAAGTTTAAATGAAAGTCTTGTCTCTCTTGCTCATTAGAAACAAGGAATGTTCATTTTGTTTGTTGGGTCTCCTGGTGATGTATTTTCTATGTCTGTCAACACTTCCATGGAAAACACTTCCATGTGTGTGTCACTTGCTTACTATGAGTTCTCATATAACCGTCACCTACGATGATTTTAAGTCTTCAACTTCTCCCGATAATTTTTTCTTCATGTCTTCAGATGACTTTAGTTTTTCATGTCTGTAGATGACTTTAGTCCTCCATGTTTTCAGATGACTCAAGTTCTCCGTGTCTTCAGATGACTTTAGTTCTTCATGTCCCCAATAACTTTTGTTCTCCATGTCTTCAGGTGACTTTAGATCTATATGTCTTCAGATGACTTTTGTTCTCCATGTCTCGGAATGACTTTAGAGTTCTCCATGTTTATGAATGACTTTATTCAGCATGTCTTCGGATGACAGTTGTATTGTATTGTGTTGTATTGTAGTGTAGTGTAGTGTATTATTGTAGTGTGTTGTATTGTATTGCAAAAATTATATTGTATTGTGTCCTGGCGAATTTTTCATGTGAGCTGCTGGCTATTGTTCCTGGACAGCACTCGTCGCCACAACAAAACAACACACTTTTTGATGTTTCTTTTTTCTTTCTTTCTTTCTTTTTTTCTTTCTTTCTTTCTTTCTTTCTTTATTCATTTATTTATTTATTGTTTATTTATTCATTATTTATTTTTTTATTTCTGCATGAAATTCTGATTTTCAATTTAAGCTCAGAAGCGTTTAACATCCTGGAGAAGGGCGACAAATGGCGAGCCGAAATATCCAAAGCAGTGAAGGCAGCCAAATAGTCCAGAGGAGTGAGGAAGAGAGAGTGAGAGAGAGAGTGAGAGAGAGAAAGAGAGACAGAGAGAGAGTGAGAGAGAGAGAGTTTGTGTAAGAGACAGCTTCCTTGATGCCCTAGATCTTCTTCCTATGATCAGCTGCACTTGGGACCTGAGTTTACCATCCTATACAACAGATCTTTCATGCAAGTTCCAGCCGGAGGAGCATTGTTCCTGTCAGATAAAAAGTCAACCCCAGTACTTCTGGATTTCGGGGTTGGCACTCTGACCAATAGAGATTTATGGTATGTGCCTTGAGAAGATTTTGATTCCCCATGTGCTCAGGTGGTCTTTGATATTCTTGACTGAAAAAATCCGATTCTTGTTATTGATCAGGTGACCTTTGTTCTCTACACTCAAAATGACATCATTATTTCAAGTACGCAGCTGGCCTTTATTCTTCGTGTCCCAAAATGACATTATTCCAATATACATTAAGATGGCCTTTGTTCTCTGTGTCTCAAAATGACCTCATTTCCGTACGTGTTGAGATGGCTTTTTCCCCTAATCTTAAAATAACATTTTTGTATGTGTTCAGATGAACTTTGTTCTATGTGCCCATGACACTTTCATGCCTCCACATGTTGGTTGAGGCTTAGGTAGTGTAGAGGTAGATCTCTGGCCTTTCAGTCTTACTGCACAGGTTCGAGTATTGCTGGAGAAAATGTTGTGTGGGTGGCCACCTGTTCGTGCATGGAGAATCAATGATTGACTGTGTTCTGTTTGGAGAAGATGAAATAACGTGGGAAAGGAATATGAGCACCACCACCACCCGTCCACTCCCTCCTAAAAAAGTTTCTCTCTCTCTTGCCTCACTTTCCTACTATCTCATGGTTATAAGAAAACCTTTGCTTTGCCTTAGTATATCTTTTCAGTTTTAGTGTTTCCCGTGTTCCTCTTGCAGATGTTGATAGAACACCCGTCTATCACACGCGAAATGCTGGGCGCCGATTGGTCCAAAGTGCGGCATCATGAGGAGAGCTTTGACTACTCCCCAGATATCTCCCCCATCATCCTGGCAGCTCACTGCAACCAGTTTGAGATTCTGCAGCTGTTGCTACTGCATGGTGCCAACATTGAGCGACCCCATCAGCTGTCCTGCTCCTGCAGGCGTTGCCAGGCACAGGTACTGTGTATGACAGCTGTGTATGATAATTGTGTGTAGGGTGATGTCATTTAATCCAGAATGACGGGCGCGATATGTCAGTTGGGTTAGACGTTCGACTTCCAATCGGAAGGTCTGCGTTCAGTCCTGCCTGGCGACTTCCCGCCATGTGGACAAAGGGTGGAGAATTTTCCCGTCTCCCAAGTCAACATGTGTGCAGACCTGTTAGTTTGAACCTCTTTCACGTATATATGCACGCAAAACGTCACACGTGCACGCTAAAGATCTTGTAAGGCATGTCAGTTTCGGTGACTTGTGAAAACAGGAATACATACAGCATGTACATACACCAGAGACGTAGTATACAGACAAGGCAGTGACATACCACCTGTACAGTATGGGCAAAACAACGTGCACACACGCATCCGAGAAAATCAGAACACTGATAATAAAAATCAATTGAAAAACGTGCAGAGTGCCGTTTTTGGGGAACTGCGCTTACACAAAACTTTTTTTTTTTTAGAATCATCGCACTCATGGACCTCAGGGAGGTTACCTTTGTGCTCACCTTATTCTTTCGTCCCATTTTCTACGCCACCTTAATGGCTCACGGAAGCCGGCACAGTTTGTTTGTTTGTTTGTTTGTTTGTTTTGTTTTGTTTTGTTTTTACAATGCAATGATAATGATGTCGATGAGGATGATAATCATGATGCTATGGTGTTCCATCTGGGATTGAGACTGCGTGATAGTGCTGTACTCCGCGCTTACTATCATAATATATCCTGGCGTCAATCAGGCCCGAGAGATACATATACTTGCGGTGCTGGTCAGAAGATTTGAGCAACACCTTCAGCGACGTATCCGTGAAGTGGATGAAACTGGACTGTGCGGTCCCAGTCTTCCCAGAGAGCCAATAGCACGCCCAACTCTGGGTAGGATGTGGTTAGAGCCAAAAAATCCCACAATGATACATTTTTGAAGGGACTGATGAGGATTCAAACCCACAACCTTCCAGTCGATAGTCTGTTGCGGTAACCACTACAC
>CM060310.1:40515729-40563229 GCA_030674185.1 Monoplex corrugatus
GTTGAGCATCAGACACCTTCTTGAATGCTGGGACTTGTACGATGTGAATCACAAGCACTACATGGCGGACTTCTTAAAAAGACCTCTTCTGAGATATCCCTCTGGATGTAGTTTTCCAGTTTTTACAAAAGATCAATATATTTCACCTGATATGATTTTACGTCTGAGTATGTTAGTCTTTAAACTTATTTTAGACTTGCAAGGATAACAGAGAGCACGGTTTTTTTTTAACGTGGGTGTCGTTTTTAACGTGGTGTTAATCCTGATAGGGCTCTAGTAGTCGGCTGGGCTACAAGCAATATGAACCTCAACCTGAAACACAGAGAGAGAGAGAGAGAGAGAGAGAGAGAGAGAGAGAGAGAGAGAGAGAGAGAGCTCATTTCTAGAAGGGTGTCCGAAAAGTCCGTGGCTTTGTCAATAAGAAGTTTAGTTACAAAATTGAAATTCGGCGGACAAATGCACGTGCATCTCGGAAAGATGCATGCTAACAAGGACCATTGACGTCTATTTGATATGATGTCATAAGGTTTCAAAACGTCATACCCTCAGTGTCTGAGAAGTGTCATCATTTCATTTTGCGAGAGAAAATGCCAGACTACATAAGAAATCTACGACGAACTGATGAAGGTGTACAGGAAAGATGTCTGTTCCTGTTCAACAGTGAAGAAATGATATAATGAAAGGTTTTGGACAGTGATGAGCAACGCAGTTGAAAGCCAAAAAGAGCAAACGACCAAGTGAACATTGACAGCACAGAGTTCTGGACATGGCCATGAGTAACAGATGTGTGATTACCCCTGATATTAATAACACCCTAAGTCTCCCTTGTGCGAGCGTTTATAGACCTCTGACCAGTGAATGGCAAATGTCAACGGTCTTAGCAAAGTGGATGCAAGATCTGACGACAGAGGAGCAGAAACACACGATTTACACTATCATGAAACAATTGACAACGTTTTGTAGCTGATCCACCAGACATTAATGACCAATAAGTTAGTGTTGGTGTAACTTGGGTCTACCACTTCACACCAGAGAGTAAACAGCAATGAAAGCAATGGAAGCATCTTTATTATCCCACTCCAGAGAGGGCAAAGGTCACAACATCTGCTGGCAAAGTGTTGGCTACTGTTTTCTGGGATGCTGACAGAATTCTGCGCGTTGACCAGCGTGTTGAAAGGGTTTCACAATCAACGGAGAATATTTTTCTTCCTTGTTACGTCAACTTCGATCAGCTATCATCACAACACTCAGCAAAAAAAAGAAGTAACACTGGGCGTGTTGTTTCATCAAGATAACGCACTTGCATACATGTGATCAGTTGTCATCATTACCATTCGTGAATGTGGTTTTGAAATCATTGACCACCCACCATATTCGCCAAACCCTGACCCCTTGGATTACTACTTATACCATGCTTTGGCCACTCGTTTTCCTTATTTTATTATTTATAGCAGTAAAGGTCTTTAGAGACCTAGTAGGCCAATTAGTAGTGTGGTGTCATATTTTTATGGTCCATCCACAGGTTCATGCAGACAGTCTCCGTCACTCCTTACTGCGTATCAACACATACCGCGCCCTTGCCAGTCCTGCTTGGATCTCTCTGACCAGTCCAGACCCAGTCCTGGCCGCCTTCCAGCTCTCTTGGGAGTTGGAGCATCTAGCTCTTCGCGAGAACGAGTTCAAGGATTCTTACCTGCAACTCAGCAACCAATGCAAGAAATATGCCTGTGCTCTATTGGAACAGTGCCGATCTTCTGAAGAAGTCATTGCTGTTCTGAACAAGGTAAGGGTAGTCTATCAGGGAGGAGAACGGGGAGGGGGTGAGGAAAAGGTTGGGCTGGCTCAGTGTGGCCTGGCTATGGAGCAGTTAGCACAGCCTGCAGTGGGGTACTGTTCACAGAAATTACACCAGCCTCCTGCTTCTCTGAACAGTGGATAGATTTAGGGAGAGGGAAGCCGGTGAATAGAATAACGGGGTGGTAAGCTGGTTACTGGCTGAGGGAGTCAGTCCTGACCTTAGAAACAGAGGCCTTTTTCTTTCCGTTCCTTGTTTGTGACCGAGCTCCTGGAGCACAACATTACCACCAGTGGCACGCTCAATGATGATATAACAAAAGAAATTTGAATTTAAAACCAGGGGCAGAGCAGAAAGACGTGGATGGACGTTAGGAAGAAGACATGACATCACACGGCAGTTATGCTTTTCAGGCCTTTCAGCTCTCTGCTACCATCAGCTGTTTCTCCCTAACACACACCATGATATAACCGGACAGACAAAAACACACACACACAAAAAAACAACAACAAACAAACAAACAAAACCCGAAGATTTGTATCCACCTCCACCCATTTTCTGTTTCCTTCTGATTGGTTTTCTGTGTACCTTACATCTGCTATCGGATTCCTGGTGTTCTATCGCAATACATTTGCATGGACATGTAACTGGCTTTTTGCTGTGAGATTTCAGCTGTTCTTACCGGGCAGGAGGTATTGCCACAGTACAGTATTTTTCCAGAAAATTGTTTGCGAACATTTGTCGTTGCTTTGTGTGTGTGTGTGTGTGTGTGTGTGTGTGGTGTGTGTGTGTGTGTGTGTGTGTGTGTGTGTGTGTGTGTGTGTGTGTGTGTGTGTGTGTGTGTGTGTGTGTGTCTTTCGTTCTTTCTACAACCAACTCGGAAGACAGGGCAATGCTTCTACGTCTTTACTCGTCGCTCTCTGATTCTCAACTAACTACAGTATATATACATATCACAGTGAACAGCAATCAGTTATCATTTAAACGAATATCATGCCGTGCTGTTATCCGCACGCTATTTACTGTCAACACACGTCACATCTCCCTTTCTTTAAGGAAACAAAATCAATCATTTTCCCTATCTTTCAGTCCATACGAAATAAATGTGTTTCCTACCTTTATCACAACATTAACTTAACAAACACTCATTCTCACGCACAGGGCCCAATCATTCATCCACCTCATTTTACCTCTGATCATTATACTATCCATCATTATCATGTCCATATTTCACAATGCTTTCAGTTTATCTGATTGTGGTAGAGTCTTCAGTTTCATTCATATTTCAGGAAATCTGGCCTTTTGCTTTGTCTTCCAGATCTTGTTCTGTAAGGAGAACTAACTGGTTCGGGTTGTCCTGTCCTTGTTTGTTTGATAACTTCATCTGGCTCCTTGATGCTGGTTGTCTCAGACATTTTGATGACTGGTGACTGATCAGATGAGTTCTCACGGACAGACGATGCTGGCGTCCTGACATCTGTTCCAGTTCCCGTTTTCTTGTTATCTTCCAGCATCTGTTTTGATGGAATGATGACTTGCTGTTGCTTGCCCGATGTGTCGCTTTCCTGATGTCTTCCAGAAATCATCCTTCTCTGGACAAGTCGTTGAGGGTTGATTGTCTGCTGAAGCTCCGTTTCTGTTGTGTCTCGTAGCTGACGACGATTCCTTCTGTACTGACGTCCGTCCTCTGTGCGAATGTTGTATGACCGGATGTTCACCTGTTGGTCTACTTTGGCGCTGATCCACTTTTTGGATCCTGGAGGTTGGAATTTCACATTATGTCCCGGACTCAGTTCTGTCAGCTCTACTGCGCTTCTGTTGTAGTAGTGTGCTTGCTTCAGTTTCCTTTTCTCAAGTTCTTTCTTGATTGGTACAATTGTAGGTAGGAGTAATGTTTTTGACGTCGGCACTTGTGTTCGTGTTCTTCTGCCGAACAGTCTCTGAGCAGGCGAACTGTTTACAGTCTCTGTCGGGATGTTTCTCAGTTCAAGTAAAGCGAGGAAGGGATCTTGATTGTTGTGTTCTGCTTTCTTCATGCACGTCTTTGCAGCCTTCACCGCGCTCTCTGCTTTTCCATTGGACTGAGGGTAGTGTGGTGAGCTTGTTACGTGTTCAAACCCATATGTTTTTCTGAACTTTCCAAACTGGTTTGATGTGAATTGAGTTCCACAGTCTGTTGTCAGGCGTTCTGGTATTCCGTGTCTTGCCAAGTGTCTCTTCAGACAGATGATGACCTCTTTGGATTCTCTTGTTTGTAACCGATCAATCTCAAAGAAATCAGAGTAATGATCGACCGTGACCAGGTATTCATTGCCATTATGTTCAAAGATGTCACAAGCGATGTGTTGCCAGGGCAGGTCAGGGATCTCTGTACTGATAAGTGGTTCCTTCTGCTGACCACGTTGGTATGTGTTACAGGCGCTGCATGTTTTGACAAAATCTTCAATGTCCGTGTTCATCCTGGGCCAGTAGACTACCTCACGTGCTCTTCTTATGCAGCTCTGAATTCCTGAGTGGCTTGCATGAAGTTTCTCAAGGATGTCTGCTCTTTCGCTTTCAGGTACAATTACTCTGTGGCTTTTGAAGACAAGTCCGTTGTGGACTGACAGTTCCTCCCTGAAAGGAAAGTATTGTTGTAACTGTAATGAAAGTTGTTGTTTCTCCTCTGGCCAGCCTTGTAGAATGACAGCTTTCAGGGTTTTCATGGTTGCATCTTCCTGAGTTGCTTGCTGCAGACTGTTCAGTCTCTCTTGGCTGATGGCCAGTTCTTGCAATGAGTCTGTTTTCTCCAGGTCTGTGAGGAAAACGGCTTCCTTGTGGGTGACTTGCTGTTCCGCTTTTCCACAGACTGCTCTGCTGAGGGTGTCAGCCAGGTGCATCTCAGATCCACGGTTGTATACTACCGTGTAACTGAACTTCTGAGTTCTGAGTAGCATCCTCTGAATCCTCTTAGGTGCTGAGAGCAGGCTCTTCTTGTGAATGGTCTCTAGTGGTTTGTGGTCGGTGTCCACCAGGATTTTCTTCCATAGACGTATCTCTCAAACCTTTCCAGACCGAAGAGTATTGCCAACATCTCCTTTTCTATTTGAGCATAGCTTTTTTCTGTCTCGGTCAAGGCTCGTGATGAGTACTGAATCGGTTGACCATCCTGCATGAGACAAGCTCCAAGTCCAAACTGTGAAGCATCACACTGTAGGGTGGTTGTACGCTTTCCTGAAGAGTCAAAGTAGCGAAGTACCGGTGGCTCAGAGAGTATCTTCTTCACTTTCTTCAGGGCTTCTCCGTGGACGTCTTCATCCCATCTGAAGTGGACGTCTTTTTTTACCAGTTCTCTGAGTGGTGCTGCTGCCTCAGACAGGTTTGGCGCAAATTTCTGAAGGTATCCGACTACACCGAATAGTCTCTGCACAGCTGCTTTGTCTTCTGGCACTGGGAGTTGTTGGACAGCGTCCAATTTCTTTGGGTCGGCTTTCAAGCCTTCTCTTGAGAAGATGTGTCCCAAATACGATATCTCTGTTCGTTTCATCTCAACCTTCTCCTTGTTGAGTTTGATTCCAGTCTCTCGGCATCGTTGTAGCAAACGGTTCAGGTTGGTATCATGAACGTGTGCTCCTGCTTCGTCGGTTGGTCCTCTGCCAAAAACAAAGATGTCATCATGAACCGCTACCACGCCTGGCAGTCCTGCCAGAGCGATGTCAATCCTCCTCTGGAATTCTTCTGGGGCTGGTGAAATTCCAAAGGGCATTCGTTTCCATCGGTATTTGCCAAAAGGCGTCTCAAATGTTGTCAGGTAGCTGCTGTCTTCGTCCAGTTCAACGTGCCAAAACCCGTTTTTCGCGTCCAGGTGTGTGAAGTATTTTGCATCTTTGAGGAGAGGCAGTACGTCATCAATGGTTGGCATGGGGTACTCGTTTCTCCTGAGGGCTTTGTTCAGTGGCTTAGGGTCGATGCACAGTCTGACTTTCCCATTGCTCTTTGTTGTTACGACCAAACTGCTTATCCACTCCGTTGGCGTGTCTACTTTAGTGACCACGTCCAGTTTTTTCAACCTCTTCAGCTCGTCCTTCACTTTCTGTTGCACTGCTATCGGCCACTTTCTGCAAGGCATCTTCACTGGAGCAATACTGGGGTCTGTTTCTAGGTGTAATTTCCCTTCTAGTTTTCCTTCTCCTTCAAAGACATCGTTGTACTTTGTGAGCATATCTTTTGCATTTTCCTCCTCTTTCTGATTCGCCGCTATCGTTGCAATGTTCTCTTCATTGATCGTCAACAATTGCATGTGCTGTACAGCTTTCAGTCCCAGTACTGGCTTACAGTCCGTTTTGGTGATCGCGAAGTTGACTTTGTATTTCCTTCTGTTCTTGGGGTTTTTCAATCGCAGCACTATCTCCCCCACAGGCTTCATTTCTGTTCCGTTGAACATCACCAGATTCTTCTTCGTCTCTTGCAGGTCAGACTTTCTTTCATCTCCTGTGACTTCTCTGTACAGGCTCTCAGACATCACGTTTGTTGTTGCACCTGTGTCAAGAAGAAATGTTACTGGCATCTCATTTATCAGCATTTTTGCTCGTATGTTTCTCTCCTTTTTTCTGGTTTTGTCTTCGATCCCGAGGATTTCATTATCGCTTTCAGTGTCGGTCTCTTCTTCTTCGAAGTGCCGAACTCTTGTTTTCTTTTGATTTTTCTTGGGTGTTCTGCAGCATGAAGCAAAGTGATTATTTCCTCCACAAGCTTTGCATTTTCTTCCAAATGCTGGACATTTCTCTTTTGCTTTTGGGTGCTTTCCACCACAATATCCGCATTTCTCTCTGTACTCTGGTTTGTTTCCTTTGCTATACTGCTTTGCTGTCTTCTTTTCTTTGAAAGCTTGGACTTCCTGCGTGTCCTGCGTTTTTCTCATCATTTGGACGGTTTGATGTTGACTTGATTCATGCGCTCTGCACATATCAATACATGCAGTCAATGTCAGCTGTCGCACTTCCAGTAATTTTAATCGCAGAGTCTCGTCATGTACACCCAGTACGATTTGATCTCTCAACAGTCTGTCTTCCAGTGGACCATAGTTACAGGTCTTGATCAGTCTCCGCAGTTCTGCTACAAACTGTTCGATAGATTCTCCTGCTGCTTGATGTCTGCAGTTGAATCTGAATGCTTCGTAAGTTTCATTGGTTGAACTCACACAGTATTCTTCGAATTTCTGCAGAACGGTGTCAATGTCATTTCTTTCAGCTTCATTAGCAAATGCCAATCCTTCATAGATGTCCATAGCATCCAGCCCGATGCAAGAAAGAAAAACTGCTGTTCTGTATGTTGTGTCTTCTTCTGTCTGTGTTGTCACAATTTCATAGCTGTCCCAAAGCCTCTTGAATTTCCTCCAGCTGCTCTGCAGGTTTCCTCCATTCACCTCAAGTGTAGGAGCAAGGGAATTTTGGCATGTCGTCGACTGGCTCTTCTCTCATCTTGTTCATCTTCCATGGTTGAACTTTAGTCTTCAATATTCTGGATTTTTGTTAGAGTTCGTAATCACGATTCTGACACCATCTTTCGTTCTTTCTACAACCATTGTGTGTGTGCGCGCGCGCGCGCGCGCGCGCGTGTGTGTGTGTGTGTGTGTGTGTGTGTGTGTGTGTGTGTGTGTGTGTGTGTGTGGTGTGTGTGTGTGTGTGTGTGCATCTGTGTAGGGTTGTGGTAATGATGGTGCTCTGTGTGTGTGTGTGTATTTGTGTGTGAGTGTGTGTGTGTGTGTGTGTGGTGTGTGTGTATGTGTGTGTGTGTGTGTGTGTGTGTGTGTGTTTGTGTGTGTATGTGTGTGTGTATGTGTACATACATAACATTGCTGTTATTTTTGTTGTTGTTGTTTTTTGATCAACAAGTTTTCGTTTCGGAAGTGATATGTATATACGCGTGTGTGTGTGTGTGTGCGCGCGCGTGTGTGTTTGTGTGTGTGTCTATGTGTGTGTGTGTTTCTGTGTGTGTGTGTGTGCGTGCATGTGCGGGTGTGGGTGTGCAGGTGAACGACGGAGATGAAGATAACGAGGACACAGACACAGATAAACTGACATTATCACGTCTCAAACTGGCCATCAAATACGAACAGAAACAGGTATGTTGACTGGGTTCATGCTGCCACTTATACTAACCTAATTATTTCATATCATCCGAAAGGTGTGTGTGTGTGTGTGTGTGTGTGTGTGTGTGTGTGTGTGTGTGTGTGTGTGTGTGTGTGTGTGTGTGTGTGTGTGTGTGTGTGTGTGTGTGTGTGTGTGTGTGAATTTTTAACGCAGGCTGTTTGGCTCTTTGGGAAGAGCAGTGGACTCAAACTTTCACGTCTTGAGTTCAAACTCACGCGGCACGTAAAATTTGGTTTATTCTCTGCCTATCTCCCTGCTCCAGTCATCTTGGTGGCGTCTATATCTCACAGGTCCTGCTCTCTTCACTATGTCAAGACCATGCCAGTGCATAGGGTTTTGCACATACTCAAGGATGCTGTCAGATAACTGCTGGCAGATATTTGTGGTGTGGATGTAGAATTGTTCCAGTCCCATGACTCCTTCTTGAAAAAGTCCAAACTCCAAAGTGTAGTCAAAGGTAAAGACCGTTGAGGAGTCGAGAATCGATAAGTCTGGAGGACAAGATGTCAAGGTCAAAGTCAAGACGACACGGACAAAAATGTGAACACGATCAGCATTTTTTTTAGGAAAGTATGTGATCAGCACTCTTTGAGAAACTTGTAATAGTATCTACAATCTTTTTTAATGTTGTGACAGTCTGCCAATGTCCTCGATGCACGTCAAGTTTTATTTAACTGGCACTCGCTCAAGGTGATAGTGGCCTTGAGAAAAACACACTTTGGATTTTATGTATATTCACTTTTGTATGAAAAGGAAGGTTGTTAGAATGATATGATTCTCATATAAACTTTGCAGTATCAAGTGACGTTTGTTTTCTCCCAGCAAATGACAGCAAAATCAGATCACTCTAGGTCTATTTTTACTTGCTGCTACCAAAATAATGAAGAAAATCTCGTAGTTTTGAGTTACCAAAAGTGGCTTTTTCCAGAATGAAACTGAGTCCTTCTCTTATTTGTGTGTTCATTCATCATCATCATTATCATCATTAGTATAGATAATAATAGCTGTAGCAGTAGTAGTACCGGTAGCAGCAGCAGTAGTAGTAGTAGCAGTAGCAGTGGCAGTAGTAGCAGTAGCACTGCAGTAGCAGTAGTAATAGAAGCAGTCATAGTAATTATGCTTCTATCACAACATATTCATTGTGTATAATTTGAGCTCTTCTCCCAGTGGAGAAGGCAGTGTAGTGCAGTACCACGCAGTTGTTTTATTTTTCTATTTTCGTTTACCTATCAAAGCAGATGAGTTTTTGTTTACCTATCAAAGTTTATGTATTTTTGTTTACCTGTCAGAGTTTATGTATTTTTGTTTACCTGTCAGAGTTTATGTATTTTTGTTTACCTGTCAGAGTTTATGTATTTTTGTTTACCTGTCAGAGTTTATGTATTTTTGTTTACCTGTCAGAGTTTATGTATTTTTGTTTACCTGTCAAAGCTTGTGTGTTTTTCTCCAGAGAATTGTGTCAGAAACAAATCGTTTCTTGTCCTGGGTTCTTTTACGTGCGCCAAGTCCGTGCTCTACGTGGAACCTTGTTTTATAGCCATCCAAAATACTAGTAGCCAATGCACCTCACATTTAGTAGAGATCTGGAGAGGGACAGCGGGAACTCTGTTCAATGGTTATTGAAGCCTGAGAGACGGGCGTAGCCAAATTGTTAGATCGTCAGACATCAAATGTTAGGGTCTGGGTTCAATCCTTCAGGGGTAGGCTGTCACCAGGTGGATGGGGATGTTTCTGATCTATTAGGTCAACATATGAACAGATCTTGCAGTGCCTGAATCCCCTTCATGTGTATGGTCAGGGCTCATTAAACTACTAAGCTGCAAAGTGAGCAATCCCTACCGAACTCTATTCTCTCGACAATTGGTAATGCTCCTTCTCTTCGTATTTTCGAATCCCAGTTGAAAACAGAACATCGGTGCCAACTGGTTTCCTCCACCCAGTCACTGAACATGTGTGTCAACTGGTTTTCTCCACCCAGTCACAGAACATGTGTGTCAACTGGTTTTCTCCACCCAGTCACTGAACATGTGTGTCAACTGGTTTTCTCCACCCAGTCACAGAACATGTGTGTCAACTGGTTTTCTCCACCCAGTCACAGAACATGTGTGTCAACTGGTTTCCTCCACCCAGTCACAGAACATGTGTGTCAACTGGTTTCCTCCACCCAGTCACAGAACATGTGTGTCAACTGGTTTCCTCCACCCAGTCACAGAACATGTGTGTCAACTGGTTTTCTCCACCCAGTCACTGAACATGCAATCCTGACATACCAATGCAGACCTAGATCCTGACCAAGCCCCTGGAGCACAGAATTACTACCTGTGAAATGTGTTGTGAGAAGAGCTCTCAAGACGAGCAGATGTACATTATCATACCTTCCAGCTCACTGCTTATCGTCGTTTGCGCGCCACACCCAACATGGTACAAGCGGACAGATTAAACAAATCAAAGCGAGAAGAAGCTTTTAACCCTTTGACTGCCGTCACCACATGCATCAGCTTCCTTTATTATTAGCCATGATACCAAACAAAAAGGTCTTTCACTTCCTCACCCTGTCCAACAATTCCTACATTATCAGCCATGGTAGCAAAGTAAACACTTCACTCTTTAACTCCCTCACATTATCCAAAAGCTAAGTGTGGGCAGCTGGTGGATAGCGTGAGGGAATCGAAGAGTTGGATTTTTAGCAGCTGGAGGACAGGGTGAGGTGTGAAGACGTTAATCACGGGGCCGCCATGCTATTCCGATTTTGTGCTGTCTTTTACTCACTTGACATAGTGTTATGATCGTGCTGTGTGTATGGGTGTGTGTATGTGTGTGTGTGTGCGTACGTGCGTGTGTGTGTGTGTGTGTGTGTGCGTGCGTGCGTGTGTGTGTGTGTGTGTGTGTGTGTGTGTGTGTGTGTGTGTGTGTGTGTGTGTGTTTGATGAACGAGACGTCAAAGCTGGAAGAATAGCCAATATTGATCAGATCTTAAGGGTCAGATGCTTAAGATCATTTAGAGCGATGTCTGTTGGTGTGTGTGATTAATGATGGGCTGGATGGACATCAGTGTCACCACACATCCCCATTCCGTTGGCCCACTGCGGGAAGGCTCCCTACTACATGGGCTGTGATATCAATAAAAGTGGCTGACCTTGTGGTACCTTTATGATACCTTTATGCGGTCCAGGTAGGTGTAGGGAAGTAAAGCTAGATTCATCTTCCTTTCTGACTGTACTGAGGAGGAAAGTGGCAGAGTGGTTCAGACTTTCGCATGCCGGTACTAAACTGGAGCTTTCAGCGTTTGTTTCGACGTTTCTCCTCAGTTCAATCAGAAATTCTAACTGAACGTCTAGTCTTTCGGAAAAGGACGAAAAAAAAACCGAGTCAGACCCGTGTGTCTTCTGACTTGCGCACACTAAACGATCCCACGGCAGTCGTAAATCGTGAAGACCAGGGCATTCGCCCGGCTTCCCTGGCATAAAAATATTGGAGAGATAGGTTTATTTGCCAGGTTCCTCCCCTTGTAGCCCAATTAGCCTTCTGCCTTTCTGAAGTCTTGGTCAGAAAAAAATGAATATGTTGGAACAATGTGTGTGTGTGTATGTGGTGTGTGTGTGTGCGTGTGTGTGTGTGTGTGTGTGTGTGTGTGTGTGTGTGTGTGTGTGTGTGTGTGTAAGAGAGAGAGGGGTGGAGAGAGAGAGAGAGCACTGGCCTACAGGAAAATTGAGGTCTCTGCCACCATACACCCTTATAAGATTAAGATTCAAGAATTAACATTGAAGATTACGTATTTGTCCTTTCCAAAACAGCCAGGAAATTTGGTCTGCAACCTTGTCAACATCAAATTATACTACCACACACACACACACAAACACACAACACACACACACACACACACACACACACACACACACACACACACACACACATACATATATATATATATATGTATATATATATACATATATATATATATATGTATGTGTGTGTGTGTGTGTGTGTGTGTGTGTGTGTGTGTGTGTGTGTGTGTGGTGTGTGTGTGTGTGTGTGTGTGTAAAATATTTATTTATCAATCCACATTTAGAAATTAAAATGTGCACTCACTGGACTCACACTTCACCTACGTCTTTCTCACATCTGCTTAAAACACAATCCCAAATCTGTTGTAAAAACATGGAGAAATCAGTGAAAGTCAAGGTCATATGAACCACATAGAAAAATGCATCAAAACTCAGCTATTTAGAGGAAGGAGTGTGAACAGCTTTTTCTCGAGAACATCTGACAATATTTTGATTCTGATTTCAATCACAGTCTAATATTGTCCTGGCTTCTGGACAGGTTTTAGTTTATCTGATATTTCATCAAGCTTACAGTGACCATGAGAAGGGGAAAGTAAGAGTTTTGTATAATATTTTTGTTTAGGTCTGAAAAGGAAGATAGCTGTAATTCCAGGTTGTTGTTTAAACGTAGACTGATTTTACTAACATCTGACGTACGTTTGTGTCAGTTCGTGGCTCATCCTCACTGCCAGCAGCTCCTCACATCCATCTGGTACGAGGGTCTGCCTGGCTGGCGGAAAGGCAACGGGGTCATGAAGTTCCTTACGTGCATCGGCCTGATCCTTCTCCTACCTTTCATGGCCATCTACTACCTGGTCTTCCCACGGAGCAAGATCGGCCAGCTGCTCCGGAGTCCTTTCATGAAGTTCCTCTACCATAGCGCCTCCTTCGGGGTCTTCCTTTTCCTGCTCATCTGCGCCTCTACTGACATTGTGGACGTGTCTCCGCAGAGAGAGAGGCTGAGGGGACCTCACCCTTCCGAGCTGGAGTGGCTCATCGTTTTGTGGGTCACTGGTGAGTCCTTGTTACTGACTCATAAGTCATGTGGGTTTTTTTTGTTGGTTTGTGTTTTGTTTGGTTTGGTTTGGTTTGTTTGGTTAATTTGGTTTGGTTAGTTTCGACGTTTAATTGATTTGATTGATTGATTGATTGATGATTGATTGATTGATTGATTGATTAGTTCATTGGTCGACATATAGGTGTCATTGATTACCTGGCCAGTTGGTGTCGTTTCACCACTTGATGGATGGATTGATTGATTCATTGAGATAGTGAGTGAGTTATTGAGTGGATGAGTGAGTGAGTGAGTCATTCATTCATTCATTTATTGACTGATTGATTAATGGACAGTTCAGTTGGAATTATTGATTAAATGGCTGGTTAGTTTGTTGCCAGTATCTGTTTAATGTTTACATTGATTTACTGAATGATCAGTCTATCAATTGATTGGTTGATCTGCCTAGATCGATTGATGTGTCTATAGATATATGATGCATATATGATATATCGATGAGCTGAGTGAGTGAATGAGTGACTGTTTGGTAATGTTGTGATTGATTGATTAATTGTTTGATTAGAGTCATTGACTGACTTGCTAAATGGTTGAAGTCACATGTGATAAACTTAGCCCAGAAATGACTCTGATGGCGCCTGGACTGTTAAGGCAAATCTTAAAGCCATGACAAACGAGTGTCCTGAACACAATTTATGCAGGTGCTGTCTCATCTGAGCCACTGCAACTGATGCAGTTAGCCAGTGTTTTTCCGTGTGAAAACTGTCACATGGTTGTCATTCTGGATGTCAGTCATTTTCCTACTACACAAACACGTAGTCCTGGAGATTAAAGTTTGTTCATGAGAGATTCATCACACTTGAACAACTGAACAAGTGCTCTATTCAAATCTGCCAGCAATATTTGGCAGATTCCTTGTGCCTGCACAAAACTCTATGCACCGGCAGCGTCTTGAAACGGGGGTGGGAGTAGTAAAGAGGGTGGGACCTGTGAAATACTGACACCTTCACAATGAATGGAGCATTAAAAGGGGCGGCAGTATGGCCAGTGTTTGTGTTGTGGGCTGGGATCGATCTTGAAAATCTAACCTGCTAAATTTGTGGTCCAGGAACAGATGCTTAATATTACGATACTAATACATTTTTGTTGAAATGAAATTCACTACATCGTCAAAAAAAATCAGTGGCACAGTGCTTAATCCTTAACGGCAATGTTTGTGTGGCAGACTTAATCCGTACTGACTGGTTTGGCGTCTTATTCCATGGGCATAATCCTTTACGACAGGGTTCTTGTGACACAAACATGTTCCTTTTTGACAGGGAGCATGTGACATAGTTTTGACATTGTTCCAGTTTAGTTATGACATAGTTCCAGTTTCATGGGCCTAATCTTGTACGGCAGAGTGGTGTTTGTGCGCCTAATTGCCTAGCATAACAAGGTTCGTGCAACCCTCTGTGTCAGGAATCGCTGACATGGGTTGAATCCCATAATGGTGAAGATGCGTTGTGGGTTGCGTCACATCATCTTAATCCTCTGTAACAGGGTCTGTATTGGAGTGCCCAACGCTTATGGCAAGAAGGGATCGGGCCTGTGTCAGACACTAAAGGAACTGGTTGGAATTTACGATGACCTATTATTTGTTTATTTACTAATTTGCAGGGGCGGTGGGTTCAACTCTCAGATGGGCCACGGGCATTTGTTGTTGTTATTTGTTGTTGATTGTCAGGGAAAAAAACTATTGTTTTTTGTTGTTGTTGTTGTTGTTGTTCCTGTGCTTTTTTGTGTGATTATTTGGATATTTGGGAGATGTGGTGTATAACCCAAACATAAAGATGGTTTTGAACATTTGGAAGATGTGATATAGAAACAGAATATAAAGAGAAATCAGCTACTTTGTGTAATGTAGAGTGACCTTTCTTGTAAAAGATGAGATATGTTTGAAACGTTCCTGGTGACTTGCAGTTTTGAATTTGACAGTCAGAAAGTTAAGTGATTTTAAGAAGACAGAACACATTTCTGGCCTGTCTGTTTTGTGCGATGCTGTGGAGTACTGTACTGTTGATGGATCGTGGATCCATTTGGCAGTTATAGCAGGAGTTTATTGTTATTGGTTTCAAGTGTAAAGCGTTTCATATGAGATCACTTACTCTGTAATACGCTCTCTGTGAAGAAGAAGATAATTATTGACTGCCAGAGATTTTTGTGAAAAGGACTTAAATATCAAACATTTTTAATATTGAGTTTGTGACCAGATGAGATCTGAGATAACCGAAACAGATGTTGAAGAAAAGAGTTTGGTGATAGTAGGGCTGATGTTGATGAATTTGTTGTGAGTTAGTTTGGCTGTTTAAGTATCGTGACAAGAGGGTTTTGAGATGTGAGTATTCCTTTTAGTTGTGTATTGTTTATTTTTGTGATCGTGGGAAGTTATTTTGATAAAAGGTTTCTCAACTAAATGACTGATTGATGTGATAAGCTACTTTATTTTCTTGTATTTTTGTTATGTAAAGGAGGGAACATTTTTTACTTGTCTGTTGGCATGATAGTCTGTTGCGTGACAAGAGTCTTGATACTTTATGTTTTACCTGTTTAAATACAGTGTGGTTGGCTCATTTGACAGATTGTTGTACTCTAGTTCTCCTGTCTCACAGTCTGATGTCTGAACTCAATCCCAGCCCACAACAGAAAAGCTGGCCTGTTTGCTCCCATTTTTATGCTTCAGTTATTCTTATAATGCCACTTTTTTCATATTAGTTTTGTCACAACAGGGTTTGTGTGGGCGGAGTGCAAACAATTATGGGAGGAAGGAATACGGGCCTATGTCAGACAGTGGTGGAACTGGCTAGATTTCATGATGCTCTCCCTATACCTGGCCACCTTCGCTCTCCGTATCGTAGCCTTCTTTCAGATCGAGTCGGGTGTCTATGGACCCCGCAATATGGTGAGGCGAGACTGGCCCACCAACGACCCCACGCTCATCTCTGAAGGCCTTTTTGCCATCGCCAACGTCTTCAGCTTTGCTCGTATTATTTATTTGTTTCAGGTAAGGTTTGACCTGGTTTTGGTAGCAGTGGATCTTAATTTATTGATAGCTAGAATAGAGTCTCTGTCTCTCTCCCTCTCTCTGCCTCCCTCATCCTGTCTCCTCTCTGTCTTCTTCTCTCTGTTCTTTCCCTTTCTCTCTCTCTCTCTTCTTTTCTTTCTTTCTTTTTTTTCTTTTCTTTCTTTCTCCCCTCTGTCTCTTCTGTAAGTCGAGAACAGCTTGTAGTAATACTCTTTAATGGAGATGATAGGGACTTTGAAGCAAATGTTACCGTTGACAATAGATTTCCTAGAACCTCACAAGACATTTGTGTAAATACGTTTGGTAACCAACTACTAGATGTGTATCACATTGAATGTGTTAATTTGAATGGTCTTTGTCAGACATGGTTTGATGGCGGCTTTACGTACATTGCATCACGTGGGACGAGCACCGAAGGGTTGTTTTACTGCATCCTTTCAGCGATTTCTATCCATTCACATCACATCACCTATTGTCAGATGATGACGGATTCTGATCATCAACTGGTTGTAATGATAGCAGAAATTCTTAGAATGATGTTGTTAAGGAGGGTTTAGGTAAAACACACAAACATGAAAACGAAATATGTGTGAAATATGTCTGGGACAACAGACTTGAAAGCGAAGTTGTCAAACCTTTGAAAAGCAAAGATATAGAGGCATGCAAAAGGTTCTTGGGTGTACCTGTTAGGACACCAAACAAGATGATGTTTGGTGATCTGGATTCAACATTGCATGGTTGCAACAAGGTGTAGGAGATGTTAAAGCTTTCCTGAAATATTCAGACAAAGTTTTGCAGATATGTTTATTCAAGAATGGGATGGCGCCATCAGAGATCGTGACAGGTACGGTTAATATCATCATATAAAGCCGTTTTTGAAAAAGATAAATATACGTTTGATATGACTACATACTGAATTACATTTGCTGTTGCTCAGTGTAGTTTTAATTTACTTCCACTCAGTGATAATACATACCATTTAAGTGATTGTGACAGCGAAAAAAATGTTCGTTTTGCAGAACACAAGTGGAAAATGAACACTATTTTGTATAATTGCCCTGTGTGCGCACAGATTTGAGAGTTAAATTCCTTTACAAATATATTAAAGTACCTATGAATATTCTGCTTCTAGCCTCAAAAATTGACCATAGGAACAATGTGTCCAAGTTTATTTTTCATGCGATTTACAAACGGAAGAAAACGATAAACTCGAAAATGTAATATATTAACATGAAGGGAAACGTTTAAACACAATGTCATAAGTTTTTAATAGCCATAAAGTGCTTTACTGATTATATTCGTCTAGTCATTTGAAAATGCCTACACAGTTTTCAATTTATGTGTGGCATTGTAAATATTGATCTGTTGTCTTTTATATCATATGCTTCAAATGAAATGCCATCCGTTTCATTAACTATAACATACTACACATAATTCGGGTAACAATTCAGAATGGATGTGTAGTTTTCAGTTCATGTATACTATAGTAAATATTGATTTGTTGTCATATGTACTGATACAGATATTCATACTCTTTAGCGTGAGTTTAGAAAAGAGTCCTTTCGAGACTGTAAGGTGTACTAAAGTACTCCCCAAAACCCAATCCCATCCCCAATCCCACACCACCCACATTGTATTTTGGCTTAAGGTGGTGCTTTGTTAAAGTACTATGCGATCTGAATTTTTTCATAGCCCTCTCTTCTCTGTCTCTGTCTCTCTCTCTCTGTCTTCTCTTGTCTGTCTTCTGTCTGTCTCTCCCTCTCTCTCTGTCTCTGTCTGTGTGTCTTTCTGTTGTCTCTCTCCCTCTCTCTCTTATCTTCTCTTCTTCTTCTTCTTTTCTCTCTCTCTTCTTTCTCTCTCTCTCTCTCTCTCTCGTCTCTCTCTCTCTGTCTCTCTCTCTCTCTCATTTTGTAACTATTTCCATGTCACTTTTTCCCTTCTCCATATCGTTTTTCCTTTCTTGTTTGTGTTTTTGTTTTTGTTTTTCCCTGCATCTTCCACGCCACTCATCGTCGTTCCTCGACACCCCACTAAACCCAGGTCTGTTCAGCTGAAGTCCTAGTGCCAGATACTTCGTACAGGCAATGATTTCGACCTGAGGAGATTTTGCACTGCTGCTGGGTTACTGATGGAGTTTAGCCATGCCTGGTCTGATCCAGCGTATATGGATATTGCCTAATAAGTCACATACAACACTAGTAATTAAAATCGCAGAACTAGAGTGAGTGAGGAACCTCTCCGGTGAAGAGACTGCCACCACATCCGTCCAACGACAGTCCACTTGAATCACCGACACCAAAGACCTCGATGTGAATTCACAGCCATCATGAAGCGGCAGAGGCCACTATGACATGAAGGGCGATAAACATTTGAGACAATCTCTTCAAACCGTCATGACGTCACACAAGACTTATGCTGTGGGGCTCCAAATCAGATTAGATCCCACTTTCTCTGAGGCTGACTCCTAGCGCTTTGTTTTCAAGTACCGCCATTTTGTTCGTCTATCGGCAGAACTGCACAAGAATGGGATGGGGGCTGCTTCCACGTGTACGAAGTCTTCCTGACAGCTCTTGCAATATCGTTTTGATGCCAGGTAGACCTGGTTGCATGGTTGCTCAAGACACCCATGATTATTTGGATAGTAGAGTAATTGCCCTTCCATATGCACTGTTCCACATAGATAAACCAAACATTGCATATCTTAGCATCTTGCCTCCATGGCCTCTAACTTTCATTCCAAATTATTCAGTCTGTCCATGATTATTTTGTTGTATTCTTTGAGTTAATCAATACTTCTTTATTTGTTGAAAAATACTCTCTTAGTTTACAAACTTCTGCAAAGAACTGTGAAATTATGGCCTCTAAAGTATTGTCATCCATGATTTTCTGAACTGTAACTGAATGCGAGTGTAGCCCTTCGCTGTATTTACGCACATCTGCAGTCTATCTACTTCAAGATGCTCTGGCATCTGGTGTTGAAAATTCGTGTTGAGACATAACTGATTACTATGTACAAACATATTACCACAAAATGTTTTCGAACAACACATATTCAAAGGGGAACGAAACTGTGGAAGCACCGTGAACAAAAAGTAAAACAGTTCATATACTTCATTTCCTCGCCCTTGAACAAGTGTTTAAACATAAACATGCATATTTGTTCTTTTAAGATGTAGATGTTGCGTGTCTAACAACGACTAAAGCACGTGGAATTCACACTCCAATGTTAGTATGGGGTATGTGCTGAAATCAATTATCTTAATACAACTATGAATAAAAAACTTCTTTGTTATTACTAATTAACAAAGACGGTAATTGTAGACCATCCACCGATCTTTTCCACACTTATACGACTGGATGCACACAATCCTAATGAATATCGTTATAAAAACATCACAGTTCCAAAAAAAGGGGGGGGGGGAGAGAGAGAGAGAGAGAGAGAGAGAGACAGAGAGAGAGAGAAAATGAAATTCGACAAAATAAACTAATACCACCTAGATAAATTTGAGACGCAGATTCAGAATATTGCAATTGTAAAGAAAACATACTTTTGTGTCATTAAAAAAAACTGTGTGTTGTAACAGTATCACTGTAGTGGTGTGGCCAAGGACAACAGTCTTATGCTATTGCGTTCTGCCTGTTTTGTCCTTGAACTTTGTCCTCTGATTCTTTGTTGTTGCTGGTTTCTGTTTTGTTTTTCTTGTTCATTGCTTTGATCTCTCTCTCTCTTTCTCTCTCTCTCTCTCTCTCTCTCTCTCTCTCTCTCTCTCTCTCTCTCTCTCTCTCCTCTCTCTCGCCCATGTGTCTCTCTCCCCTCTCTCACCCCCTGTGTTTCTCTCCCCTCTCTCTGTCTGTTTCTTATTGAGAGTTCTGCACAGTCTATTTTGCTCAATCTTTTTGTAATCTCCATTCTTATTTCCTCTTGAGCTTCTTGAGCTCCCTCGGGTTGATTTGGGGTGAAACTCTTGTCAGATTTTGGAGGTTCTTGGTTATATTTGTCTTTTTGTCATTAGCATTGGGCAATGGTCTATATCTAAGTTTAATGGTGTCTATCAGTCTCTCAAAGAATTATTTCTCTCCTTCTGAGTCACTGCTAGGCGCATAGACCTGGGCACAAGTTGATAGCTTATGATTCCCACATACTGGAATTTTCAGTTAAGTTTATTTCGTGTTGTGCCGACCGCTAAGAGCCATATCAAAGCTTATTTGGATGTTGATAATTCTCCCTGAAAATAACTCTGTAGTACACGCTTTGCTTTGTCAGAGTACAGGGTGAATTCAGCTCCATGTACTGCTCTTGAGTTTGTGTCTACATGTACACACCGGTATGATGTATTTACAGCCTTTGAAATTGCCATTGCAGATCAGCTGGACTGTAATCAAAGTAAAGGAGAGAAATGTTTCATTGTTGTAATTATGGACGGACCTGACTCGTTGGTCTTATACGTTATGAAAACTTTATTTTTGGAGGACCTATTTTCTTTCTTTTTTTTTTTCTTTAATTGGAGTTACCCAATTTCAATACACAACACGGGGTGACTGATGTTCTATACTTGATAATGAGATTTTTATTTAAGACCCTAACAATTACTTGTTTTACTGAACACAGGCCAACCAGCATCTAGGGCCGCTGCAGATTTCGCTGGGTTGCATGCTGATAGATGTGGCCAAGTTCCTCTTCATCTTCTTTCTTGTCCTTACCTCTTTTGCCTGTGGTCTCAACCAGCTCTACTGGTACTACAAGGACTCCGACGGTGACAATGTCTTCTTCACGTGAGTTATAGTAATAATATTAGCGGTAGTAGCAGGAGTACTTGTGATGGTAGTAGGAGGAGGAGGAGGAATACATGTAGTAGTAGTAGTACAAGTTGTAGTAGTAGTAGTAGTAGTAATAATAGTACATATAATAATAGTGGTGGTGGTTGTAGCAGTAGTAGTAGCAGCAGTGGTAGTAGTAGTACTGTAGTAGTAGTAATAATAATAATTTTCATTGATACTGCAGTAGGAGTACTACTTCTAATGATGATGATGGTGATAGATAATGATAATAGATAATGATAATAACAATGACGACGACGATGATGATGATGATGATGATGATGATGATGACGACGACGACGATTACAATAACAATAACCCCGTTTCACTCTGATGAGAACTCTTCAACCTGCAGTAACTCCAAGCCGATATCACAAAGCTCATAAACGAACCGCAGGAATTTCCTTCTGCAGGTGACTGTGCACTGGCCACATACTCGCCCGAGGACATCCAGCAAATTGATCGACATTTTGCTGCGCCCTACAAATATTTCAGGCTTAATTTTAGCCTCAGCAAGACAGAGACTTTGCTGCAGCCATCACCATCTCGCTTCTGGCCCTCTATCTCCTCCCATCGTCATCAACAACCGGACGATCAAGAATGTAAACAAATTCGGCTACTTAGGCTGTACAGTACGTAGCAATGGATCTCTTGATACTGAACCGTCGTTGAGCTTCTCTTTGAAAGACTGACCCATAAGGTGTGGCAAGACCATGGCATCAGGCTCGCCACAAGGATCGCTGTGTACAGAGCAGTAATCCTGAGCCCTCTGTTGTACTGCTGAGATACTTTCTGATATTCAACAGAACGGTTCCACAATGATGTCTTTGCAAGATCTGCGATATCACGTGCAAGATAGGGTGTCTAATTGTCATGTCCTGAAGATGTGTGGTTTGCATAGCATTGAGTATCTACTTAAACCATGACAATTTCATTAGCAGGACACATTGTCCGTGTGGAAGTCAACTGCAGCCCAAAGATGCTTCTGTACGGAGTTGGAGCAAAGACACCGTGGCCATGGAACACTACTAATATGATACAAAAGGCAAACGTCACGAACACCACCCACAGAAAAAAAACAGCCTGCAGCAGAGTAGCTGGTGAGAGCAGTGCACGCAGAGCACAGTCAGATTTGAACAGCGTAGAACAGCTGCTATTTAACAGGAGAGGGACCAGCGGAAACAGAATTAAGGTCACAGGACTCTTTCCCGTGCAGTGCCTGCTGAAGAACACATGCCTCCAGGATCAGTCTTGTACGCTATATGAAGACCCACACCAAGTGATGAGTACAGGTATGCCTACGCATCCATCGGCTCAATAATAATTGCACTAATGATAATAGAGTTATTCTTCAAATGCATCAAATGGTCTGGAATGACATGTGGTATGTGGCCCCTTTCAGAATCAGTTTTATCCTCAGATCTGTGTAAGACCTCCTGGCCTCGAATGCAAAGCTGGTGAAATGGGGGAAATCAGATAACCCTGTTTGCCCTCTGCCAGGACAAACAAACAGTGGAACATGTCCTGAACTCATGCAAAGTAGAGCTAACCCAAGGAAGGTACACACGGAGGCACGATCAAGTACCTATCGAGATCGCACAAGTTCTGCCAAGTATATCCAAGGCGAAAACCACGCCACCAGAAGCTCCAGAAGCTTCCACACGGCAGACTTGAGGCAGCAAACTGTGGCCTGAAAAGGCTTGACATTCGAAACATAGGTGCGAGGTCTAATGGATGGTGTAGGTGAGTGGGGCTGCACAGGAGATATTCCAGAATGAAAAATGAACACCCAAACATCAGCAGCAGCAATAGCCTGGGATCGGATGTAGTACTCCATTCCCATTCATCAAAACATATGATTTGGGAAAAGCGCATACGTACAAAACTGAAAGGTATGCCAGACTAGCCAGTTACTTGAGGAAATCTAGCTTCCAAGCAAAAGTTCTCGTCATCGAGATGGAGGGGAAAAAAACGCCGACAGCAGAAAGACGTCTAGGAGTCATGACCTGAATGCGGCCCTGCCACCTTACAGTGTAAGGAGCTTAGGGCCGAAACTTTTGCTTGAGGTGGGCATCTCCTCTGAGGAGCCTCTGATATTCAGTTCTCCCCAGTTTCTTGCTACTGCTATATTTACGTATGTATCATCATTTATTGTATTGGCGTTTGTCTGCGGATGACATAATGATAGTATGGGCTATTGTTCATTTACTGTGTCACAGGTTGTTCGCCAGCTATATCACGTTGTTCTGGGCCATGTTCTCCCTGATGCCTCCCAGCAGTACTGAGATCAATGACGGGCAGGAGTTTACGCAGATGGTCGGCGAGCTGCTCTTCATTGCTTATCATGGAATGGCCATCATTCTCTTGCTGAATATGCTGATTGCTATGATGTCCAACTCTTTTCAGGACATTGAGGTGTGTGGGTGGGGTGGGGCAATGGATGGACGGGGTGGAAGTGAGAGGTAGATGCGTTTGTGTGTGCGTGTGTTTGTGTGTTTATGTGTGTGTGTGTGTGTGTGTGTGTGTGTGTGTGTGTGTGTGTGTGTATGTGTGTGTGTGTGTGTGTGTGTGTGTGTGTGTGTGTGTGTGTGTGTGTGTGTGTAACAAAGAGGGACAGAAATGGAATAAACATTTAAATTCAGAAAATGTTTGGCGAAGAGGGGGAGATTGGAGTGTTTCTTGTGTGCATTGTAATGACATGATGATGATAAAAATAATGATGATAATGAGAAGAAGGAGAGGAAGAAGAATGATAATAGTCATAAAAATGATAGTAATAATAATAATAAAATAATAACAACAACAATAATAATAATAATAGCGTGTACGGCCACATCTCACAAGAGCCCTAAGCGCTTTACAAAAGCATGAGTGATAAACAAAGACAGGCACGCGTATAGCAAATCAACCCCTACCAGCGTGATGAAAACAGATGAATAATAATAATGCAAGATCAAGAAAGCAATAAAAATTAATTATAATCAAATATCCACTTCATATGTCAATCGATCATGCAAAACAAACAAACAAACAAACAAAAAAAAGACAATTCTCTTAGAATACACTCTCTCTGTCTCTCTCTCTCTCTCTCTCTCTCTCTCTCTCTCTCTCTCTCTCTCTCTCTCTCTCTCACACACACATACACACAAACACACACACGCACATACACACACAGCATAGACCACCACATTAACACTTATTCAAATACACACAAACACAGACACACGTTCGCATAACATACATCATCATCATAAACCATATAGTGTAAGGTTAACGAAAAAGTTCTACTGATTCACATACATACACACACTCGCCCATGCTCACCTAAACATGCACATATACACACAACGCAAAAATCCACGCACACACCAACACATACACACACATATTCATTCACACACACACACACACACGCACACGCACACACACGTAATCACGAACACAAAACACACACACACACACAATTTCCTTACATAAACAGATTGCAGTTACAAAAGATGAGTCTTCAGAGCAGATTTGAATAAAGCGATTGAAGCTAAATGCCTAGTGTAGGAAGGGAGTTTATTCCATACTATTGGGACTTTCGTACGTGAATCTACTTTGACCAAAAGATTTTGTTTTGAAAAATGGAACAGAAAACACTCTGGAATCAGATGGCGGAGGGAAGTTTTCTGCGTGGAGTGTAGATGTTAAGAATGTCAGAAAGGTACTGAGGACCTGTTCCAGAGACAGATGCAAAGCATAATGAGAGTTTGCAATTGGCTCTGGACTGAACAGGAAGCCAATGCAATTATTTGAGACAGGAAATAGCCTATGTTCATATTTGGATTATTTGAAAAGGTAATTTGGTGTGCATATATATATATATATATATATATATATATGTGTGTGTGTGTGTATGTGTGTGTAGATACATACATACATACATACATACATACATACATACATACATCATACATACATACATACATACATATACATAAATAGATAGATACATAGATCGATACATAGATAGATGTGTGTGTGTGTGTGTGTGTTAGTCTATATACCCCATCTCCTGGCAGGGGGAAAAACAGGTCAATCAATTCACTACAGTATCACGGACAGGTGAAAACATTCTTATTCTTGTAATGATTTGTGAAAAGGCAGACGAAAGGAGCAGAAGACAAAGATTAGACGATCAGAAAATGCTTATTCATGTACAGCACGCGTAGGTTTATTAACACTGTTGAAGACGATCCTTCATGGTATGCTGCCTTCCCTTCGACAAGGTCGACAGAGAAAACCTTGGTTTGCAAGTGCTAAATATTGGAACAACCTCAGTATGCCCGAAGTGCTTGTTGCTGCATCCCAAAAGCAGGAATGGAGGAGTCATGTCTCCTGCTGCGTCGGATCATTTCCAATCCTATCCAACTAACGACCATACTGGTTACGGAATTAGAAGGACAAATTTTATAACACGTTGACGTTCCTCAAACCTACTGCTGCAGAATCACGCGGACATGGAATGGAAGTTCTCTCGCTCCAAGTTGTGGATGGGTTATTTTGATGAGGGCTCCACCCTTCCCTCCCCCTTCAACCTCATCATTAGCCCCAAGTCTTTGTACTACCTGGTGAAGGCTGTCCACAACAAATGTCGGAAACTCTTCTGCCACAATGCCAACAACGGTGAGCGGCGCAAGTCTTCTGAAGGCACTATACGGGTAAGATGCGGCAGTTTTATGTACTCAGGGCGGTTTGTGGATGGCATTGGGTATTCTGGCCTTGGTTTGTTTTGGGATTTTGGATGATTCTCGATGTGCTGAGGTTGGTTTGTTAGGCTATACATTGTAAAACACAGACAGTATACTTCCTTGGATAGTGTATATGATAGACATGGATAAGGTACATGTGTACATGTAGGTCTGCGTGTGGATAACATGCAACATGGTCAGTTGGCTTGGCTGGTACGCGATACTTTTTGTGCTTATATTGATTTTGTTTGGGTGTGTTTATGATACTAGGAATACAGTTTAGATTTGCATGGGATATGAAAAACATTAAGCTCAGGTTTTTATACCTTTATTACATTTTTGTCGTTTTGTCTGTGTTTAGATATTAAGCATGTTCAAACAAATACATTACACTAAATGTGTAGTTTTTATTCTTCTTCTATTTACATGACATGATGGAAAGACGTGAGCGCACGACAAATGGACATTTGCTTTATCACTTGTTTATGTCTTTACAGAATATTGAACTGATTCATTGGTTACTGTGTGTTTCAATCTGCATGTGTGGATGTTACCTACGATTTTGCACGCATGGTGTCACAGCATAAAATTGTATGAATGTTTGTTTATCGTTCACGTTTTCTGTTGTTTAAAAAAAAGAAAGAAAAGATTACATACTTTGGTTTACTGTATGATGAAAGAATTCTTGAACACAACAAACTAACAATATGAAAGAAATGATAATTACATTTTTTTCACGACTTTTTGCATTTGTTTCCAAGAACAAACAAACAACAACAAAGTACAGAAAATGACAAACATAAACTAATGCTACTACAGCAGCATTTACTGTGCAGCAGACCACAGCCATCAGACTGAAGAAGTGAGACAAAATCCTACTTCAGGTCTGCCGATATACAAAAAGTAGAGTCAACTGACAGAGAAAGCAGTCAGTCTGTGAAAAACACACACTGAAAAAGAATACACATACACTCATTTGGAAACACCGCATGTCAATGATATGTACTGACATACTGATAGACTTGTTCCAACAATCCCTACCGCCTGTACTCATCTGCATGGTTGTTGTCATGTGTTTCTGTTGTTTCCTATTAACATACGTGCACATGCATCTGTTCACACCCATGTATACATACACGCATACACGCGTGCAAACGGACACACACACATACACACACACTCGCCTGTGCAAGCATGTAGAAACATAAAAAGCGATTATGCGTATTTGATATATGATTGTGTGTGTGTATGTCTGTCTGTAAGTTTATCTGTCTGTCTGTTTGTGTGTGTGCGTGTGTGATTGATTGATTGATTGATTGATTTCAGTTTTATGTCGGCACCCACCTCAGGGTGTGTGTGTGTGCGCGCGCGTGCGTTTGTGTGTATGTGTGTGCGTGTGAAATAGATACACAGAGAAGAGTTTGAACGTGCATGTGCATGCTTCTGAGCCTTCAAATAGTGGCTGTTTGGAGTTCAGATGATGCTACACATTACCATAGGGATCGATTGACCAGATACGATTTTCTTGAGAAAAACGAAAGCAAGTGCGCATAACTAGAGTAGAATTTAGTTCGATGCCAGAATGTATTTTTATTTTGTCGGCTATGTGTGTTTTTTTTATCTGATTTCATCTGTGTCATACATATTTGTTTTTTCGGGGTGTTGTTTTTGTTGGTGTTATATTGTATTGTTTTGTTTTGTTTTGTTTTTTTAGGTCAACTTTGGTCTCAGGGTTCACAGCTAGATACTCAACTGTAGACATGGTCTGACTCACAAGCAATGGAAGAATACTGTTATTGACGCAGATAAAATACTAACTATATAAAATAATAATCATAATCATGATAATAATAGTGATAATGATAATAAGAAGAAGAAGAATAGTAGTAGCAGTAGTAGTAATTGTAGTAGTAGTAGTAAGAAGAAGAAGAAAAGTCCAGTTCAGTGTGCTTCTGGTGCTGTATATGTGTTACGAGGGGCCGTTTCTAGAGTATTGTGTGGATGCATGTCTTTGTGTGACACATTGGAACAGTTGTCAGGTGTTGGTCCGATCATAGATGTGTATCGACAGACCGGAAACTAGCTCCGTCACACTGTCAGTCGACTAGATTCAGTAAAACGTGACAAATTTCTTTTATTAAAACAAAACAAACAAACAAACAAAAAGAAAATGATAACAGCCAACTTGCAAATTATTCCGAACGTAAAATTTACTAAGTACAACCAGCGTTGACGTAAATAGGAAGCAAAAAAACCCCCACAAAAACAGAACCAGATAGCGTGTTTAATACATCAAAATAACACATGCGCATATTTTTGGCCAACTGCCCTTTTACAAATATACACAAAAGACAACGAGGAATAAATGCACAACACTTAGAAAGAAAGAAAAAACAATAGACAACTTGCCTAACGTGGCGTTGAACAGGAGAAAATGGCAGATGTTATATATAAAAAATACCCAAGGCTGAAGCAGAAAATAAAGGAACTTCAGACCAAGATCTCATTTCACAATACATTGGAGTACAATGGTACTGTGCCAGCCTTTCAAAGGAAATGACATGTCCTTCGAATACATGACATGACACAAAATTTATCGTAAAGCTCATATCATAAAAAGAACATCATCATATAAGTATAAATCTCATCATACCCCCCACCCACACACATACTGATCCATGACCTTCCTTCCACACTCGAACACCCCACTCACACACACGCACACACGCATACACACACACACTGCACGCACACACACATGCACGCACGCACGTAGACACACACACGCGCGCACACACGTACACACACGCGCCCGTGCGTTTTCAATGAATATAAGGAAACCATCCCCACATACAGACAGTATTATTTACGAAGCAACTCTGTTTAACTTGCCTCATTTTGTTTCGAGGCATAAACATGTTCATTCAACAACAAAAACAATAGAAAACGATGCTCAAGGGATGGACGTCCGCTGAGCACCCAGTCTGTTTATATACATGTAGATCTGTCGTCCGTATAGTGTGGTGTTATGTAATCAGCTGATAGTAGGCTGTGCATGATTCAGTGGCTTTGCTCTGTTCTAGTCCCACCAGGCTGTTGGCTCTTCTGATTGCAATGCTTTCAAGGTAAGTTGCTTCTTTTGTTTTACTTTGATAGCGCCAATGTTAATGTCTGTCTTATCATAAAGAGATAGGATGGGTGCCATGGAGAGAGTAGTGAGGTCACAAAGGACCTCTCTCTTGGCGATAGCTTGCTTCTCTCTAATCATTTGCGAAAAGTAAACCTCTGATTTTGACACAGCAACATGGAACTTCTTTCCACTATCTGACGTAGCACTAATCAAGTGGCTGAACGTCGGATTTCTAATCGGAAGGGCCTAAGTTCAATCCGCCTAGACACCTCCACCTGGTGGGTAAAGGGTGGAGTTTTTTTCTGATGTCTTAGGTCAACATGTGTGCAGACCTGTAAATAGCTAAACCCCCTTTCATGTGTATACTCATGCAGAACATCAGATACACACGTTATAGACCTTCTAAGTTATAGCAACAGTAAGTTTGAAAAAGAAAAATACCATTGGTAAATAAAGTATCATTATCATTATTACTACCATTGAAGACAAAGCAAATGTTTCCTTATTCTCAAAAACAGAGGAAAACAGGAAACGATCGATCCAGCAATGCAGATTGTTCCACCAGCATCAACGCAAATTAGCATGGCAAAGAAACGGGTGATAAATCTCACAAACACCTGAGGAAATAAAATATAGATACTAAACTAAACATGAGAACAATGAGATGTCTGGTCTGGAATATCATGATATATGGAGCTGAAGTATGGACCCTCAGAAAGAAAGACATGAAGACAATAAATTCAGGTGAAATGTGGTTCTGCAGACGACTCTTAATGGTGAGCTGGAAAGACATGACAAGTGACAAGAGCATACTCGACGAGCTTAAAACCCAGACAGAACATGTTCAGGTCGACCTTTAAAAGAAACTGACCTTCTTTGGACATGTGTGCAAAAATAAAAAATTCGCTCTAATGAAAGATGTCGTCCAAGGAAAAGTTAAGGGCAAAACAGGAAGGACAAGACCACAAACAAACTGCCTAGGAAATATCAAGGAGTGGACAGGTCAAAGCAGTCCAGAGATTTTCAACCAGGTTGAGGAGAGACAGACGTGAAGGACAGAGATTCGAAGAGCAGTGCGGGCAGACAACATTCCAAGGAGTGATGCTGCAGACTCTGTTAATGTTTAAGTTTGTTAAATTAAAGTTTAGTTATGTGCTGTTTTAGTTTTGATTATTAGTTTCCTAAGTTGTTCTGGTTATTAGTTGTTAAGATTTAGATTACTTGATATATGTTAAGTTGTTACGATTATTGGTTGTTAAGACTTAGATTACTTGGTTTATGAATTAACAGATCCTCGTGGAAGCTTATCATGAGCATGTTACTTTGCAGTTTGCTGTTGTGTTTCTATTTGAATCACAAAAGTTTAGTCCCAGGATCTATCATGAGATCACAGATATTGACATTATTCCAAGTTACCATTGAGAATGTGTATCCATATCTATTATTTCAAACATTTGTTTCATAGCATGGTAACATTTGTTATAAATATTGAATGTAAGTTTATTGACAATGTTTTATTCTATCTGAAGAGACCTTTTATAAAGCAAAATTGTGAACCTGACTGCACCATTTTTTTAAGTTTGACCATTTCTAGCTTACTTAATGATTTCAGTTCTTAATGTCTGTAGTTGTTTTGTTCTAATTTACTCCAGAAGAAAGTACTCTCATGTATTTCTTTCTTTCCTTCTTTCTTTCTTTCTTTCTTTCTCTCTTTTTTTTTTTTTTTTTTTTTTTGTAGCAATTTGTTTCTTGGAACTGATTGTCTCTATACAGATTGTGTGATATTTCAGACTGAAGAGAGTGGGAGACATATTAGCTCCATGAACGGTGATGTGGACAGTATTGTAAGTTATACAGCGTGCCAAAAACTCAGTGGTATTGTACACTTGTGCTTCACTTGAAACGTCGTCACTCTCTTAATGCACTCATTTTTCTCTCTTGTCAGTACATAGACCTTTCTTTTTTTTTTTATGTTTGTCACTCTGAAAGCTTCGTTTTTACGTTCTTCAAAGTTTCAAATTTTAGTACGTATTCAGGCACATGTTTGAATTCCGTCAGTAGTTTTTGTAAATGATACTTACGTTTTGGGTCTAATCTTTAAGCAATTTAATTATGTGTGTGCGTTTTTCTACAAAAATGAAAGTGAATGGTTAGGTAAATATATATATTATTTCCTAAGCAATAGCAATTTGTCTCCGAATTTATGTCTATTTCTCTTTAATATATTTCTCAGTATTTGCTTCGTAATTTTTGTTTTGTTTTGTTTTGTTATCACGTGTAAGTCGAAGTGCATGTTAAACCGTTAACAATTTTCAAATCAGTGATAGAAATGTATGACTTATCAATTGACACATTAATCGACACATGTGCTTCTTGAGCAGATTTGGGTGTTACCCTGTTAACGATGTTTGCATAGACATATGTCTTCACATTTTTTCTGTCACCGCACACAGGAAATTTCCCATGTCTTTAGTCTTTTTATTGTTGTGATCCTTTCTTCTGATTAATTGAATAACGAGCAGCAACGTACAGAACAGAAATCAGCCGATTAAAAAACCGTTAACAGCATCGTTTGCTTATAAGTATTTGTCAAAGGCTTTCGAGACTTGCATATGAATATAAGTGGCATACAACATGACACAGTATAACAAAAAAGACTATTTCACTTGATAAACACGATACAGTGTATGGCAGACACTGGTACACAGCAAAACAATACAACTCCGTACAAAACAATGCAAAGAAGCGTCTGTCTCGAAGCTTTTCGACCACTACAGATGTCCAAGCATACAGTACATCATGCAGGGTAGATTTTCAATCTTGTTGTTGATGTCTTTTAGTATGCTATCTTTGGCAATCATTTCTTGGATTATTTTAATGCTGCTGCAGGTCTTTACGCTTTCAGCGAAAGAGTCTGTCACCACACTAAGGATGCGTCATAGTTTGAATTATCTGTTTGAGTTTATGCCTTCTGAGTTGTTGTGTGTTTTATCATCGTTGTTTTGTTGTTGCTGTTGTTTCGTTTTGATTTTTGCAATTGAAACCGAATATATCGGGCACTGATCAGTATCTTATAGCGTCTGCCTGTTTGTATTGTGAATGCACTGACAGCTTCCAGTCCTGTCACTGATGGTTGTAATCAATCTTCACTTCTTCACGCTTATTGTTTACCGTTAATGTGAGTGTGTGGGGGTTGGGGTGGTGGTGACTGACGCACTCTATGAATTGTCTTTGGTTGATTTCTTTCTGCTAGCTATTTTATGCATATGTTGATCAATCATAAGATTTATTGCTGTACTGCTCTGAAGATGAAATTCATTACGTGTTTATGAACGCATAAACGATAAAATTATGCCATAACCACCACGTTGTTTGCGAATCTGGTAGAAAAAAATAATTTTGCTTGCATCGATGTATTTTCTGAGGACAACCAAAATGTATTTGTCATTGTTTTACCTTGTTCATCTTGAACAGGGACAGGATTGGTATCATGACAGCCCCTTTATCTCGACATGTAAACGTGTGGCCATCCTCCTCTTCAGTTGAGCGACAATGGTCGGGTATCGATAATCTGTGGCTTGGCTTGCATATTGTGAAAGAGTTGTCCCACCTGGCAGCCGTCTGATTGAGAATTCGCCAAAGAGGGCACACGAAACTTTGCTCTGAGTAACAGTAGTCTTCATGTGAACTTCCAAGTAAATCAACGTACTGCAAGAACGTCTGCTCAGAAAACCTGTACAGTATAATTACGAGATTCATCATCATTATCATCATGTCGAGCTTGCTCGGCTATCCATGACACGTTTCTTCCATCCTTCTCTGTCAGACATTGCAGTAGGTAGTTCGTCATACTGACAGCCCGTATCATCGATCTGATCGATGAAGGTCTTCTTTGGATGTCCTGGTCTTTCTTTGCCGTGGCTGGGTCTCCATGGTAGAACATTTCCAACCAGTTCTTCTTTGCTATGCCAGCAGTGTTCTGCGAAGCGCAGTCTTTGTTGACGTATTGATTTACTGATTGGTGGGATCTTACCATATAACTCTTTGTTAGTTGGATGTTCTCTCCAGGATTTGTTCAGGGCTGCACGCAGCATTTGTGTGTATGCTCCATTAATCTTCTTCTCCACTGTCGTTGTTAGGGTCCAAGAGATTGAGCCATATGTAAGAACGGACTCTACTGCTGCTCGGAAGAAGTTCCTTTTCAGGTTGTATGGTAGATGAGATATCCAGATTTTGTCGAGTTGATTTAGCGCGCCCCAGGCATTTCCGAGTCTGGTGTTGACGTCTTGTTCTGTGGAGTCAATGTAGCTGCCAAGGTATTTAAAGTCTTGAACTTGTTTGATCGCATCTCCATTGAGACTTCTCATACCTTCTGATGCGTCTTGATTCAGACAGATGAACTCTGTTTTGTTCGCATTGAGGTGGAGCCTGATCTCTATTGCTGTTCTTTCGATACTGTGAAGGAGAGATGTTGCATCCTTTGGGAAGTCTGCGAGAACAGCCAGGTCATCAGCGTAATCCGCATCTGTTATCTTTACCGCAGGGTAGCGTCTGCTCTTCTGTTCTGTAAGGGTAAAGCCGAGTTTTCATCCTTATCCATTGCTTTCCTCAGCACATAATCGAGACAGATGATGAAAATGTAGGGGGCAAACGTATCTCCTTGAAGGCCTCCAGCAGTGATGTTTAAGAAGTCTGTGTCTCCGTCGGGGGAGCGAACCTTAGAGCGGGTATTCTGATACAGCATCATGATGGTGTCTACTGTTTCCTTGGGTAGTCCATATGCAGTTAGAATCTCCTTCATCTTTTCTCGGTGGATCGAATCAAAAGCTTTGGAAAAGTCGATAAATAGGAGAACAGCTGGTTTTTGGTTTTTATGCCTTCCAATATGCGTATGATGGTGAATATTTGTCCATATGTCGATCTGTTTTGGCGAAACCCGTTTTGATTTTTCCTCAGAACTAGATCTATTTCCGGCCTTATCCTATTTAGGAGCATTAGGTTGTTTCACGGCAGATATCGTAATTTCTTTTTGATCACCCCATCTTTGTGGCGGATTTTACACTCAGTACATGAAATATACATGTTTGTGGAAAACAGAAAGAGGTGCCGAAAAGAAACGCAAGATACTTTGTTTGAACTGCTGTCCACTTACTGTGCTGCTGTTCACTTAAGGAACAGAGAGAGAGAGGGAGAGAGAGAGGGAGAGAGAGAGAGTGAGAGAGAGCAGCGTGTCGATGAAGAATCACATAACTGCCTTATTCTGCTGTGTCGTTGTTGTTTCAGAGGCCCACATTCACTGGGGAAGTGGCTGGCTCTAGGTCTGACTCAATGTCTGATTCCATGCAGTACCAGGTCAGTCAGTACTCCACGAACACTACCAGCGTTGAGAACTACTATTACTGCAGCAGCTGGTGCTGCTTATCCATTTACAACTTTTACTGGTGCTGCTACTACTATTAAGATTAGCATTATTACTACTACTATTGCTGTAGCAGCCGTCACTACTGCTGTTGCTGCTACTGCTATTGCTGCTACTACTGTCACTACTGCTACTTCTGCTGGTTCTGCTTCTATTATTGTTGCTGCTGCAGCATGATCATTATTTCTACTGCTATAGCTGCTGCTGCTTTTGCTACTTTTACCAGTGCTGCTGCTTGCTAATGCTATTATTATGGCCCTACGGCAATCACTACTGTTAGTACTGCCTCTTCTACTGCTTTTACTAGTGCTTGCTGGTGGTGGTGCTATTACTCCTACCACTAAGACAACCTCTACTGTTACTGCTGCTGCTGCAAATATTATGCCTAATATTGCTGTTGCTACTGCTACTACACTACTATTACTAGTACTACTGCTGCTGTTGCTACTAGTACTACTATTACTACTACTGCTGCTGCCGTTGCTACTAGTACTAGCATTACGATTACTACTACTACTGCTGCTGCTGTTGCTACTAGTACTACTATTACTACTACTGCTGCTGCCGTTGCTACTAGTACTAGCATTACGATTACTACTACTGCTGCTACTAGTACTACTATTACTACTACTGCTGCTGCCGTTGCTACTAGTACTAGCATTACGATTACTACTACTACTACTGCTGCTGTTGCTACTAGTACTACTATTACTACTACTGCTGCTGCCGTTGCTACTAGTACTAGCATTACGATTACTACTACTACTACTGCTGCTGTTGCTACTAGTACTACTATTACTACTACTGCTGCTGCCGTTGCTACTAGTACTAGCATTACGATTACTACTACTACTACTGCTGCTGTTGCTACTAGTACTACTATTACTACTACTGCTGCTGCCGTTGCTACTAGTACTAGCATTACGATTACTACTACTACTACTGCTGCTGTAGCTGCTACTTTTACAACTGCTGGTAGAAAGGTAGAAAGAAACTCTAGGGAGAGCTAGACAACAGAAGGTCTTCAGAGAAGTAACCCCCTTTAGACAAGTGTTTCGGCCCTGAATTCCTTACACTCTCGGGGGGCCGGGCCACATCCAGGTCATGACTCCTGGATGCCCTTCTGCTGTTGTCTTTTTTTTTTTTTTTTTTTTTTTTTCCCACGCCGGGGATCGAACCTGGGCGATTCTGCGCTTCAGAACTGCGGTACGCGGTTTTACCAATGTGCTAACGGGGCACACATCATCTGTAGGGAATTTAATCCTTATGAAGTTCACTTTTTTGGTTCCTCCTTGCCCAGATCCAGCTTGAGCTCCTTTCTGCTGCCTCTGCCATCGCTTTAAGGGCTCTAGTCCTCTTCTTCCCAGAAATGGCGAGTTGTTTCATGAGATCATAAGCGGAGGTGCCCACAAACCCTCTTGCCCCGACCTCTATGGCGAAGATTTTGACCCGCAGACCTGCTTTCTTCAGGGTGCTGGCAAGACCGGCGTATTTTTCGGTCTTGTAGATATGTGCTTCTTCCATTCTGCTTTCGTATGGCACAGTGAGTTCTATCAGAATCACTTGTTTCGAGGAGTCAGAGTGGAGAGCGATGTCTGGTCTCATGCCTGTCTTGCTGATGACATCTGGGTAATTTCTCCACTCTGGGAGGTCTGCTGTACACTCCCAGTCGACTGCTCCATCCAGAAGACCCTTTGGCAATGTGCTGGTTGTCATAACCCTTTCGGGCCAGACCTGTTTCCCTCCTGCTTTGTAGAACGTTGTCATAGCAATTGGTGCGTTTGGGGTCATGGTTTTTTCGCTAACCACATCTGTGATCACTTTCAGAACTTGGTTGTGCCTCCATGTATACCTTCCTTGGGCTAGCGCTACTTTGCAAGAGCTTAGGACATGTTCCACTGTTTGTTTCTTCTGACAGAGCGGACATGCTGGGTCGTCTGCTTTCCCCCATTTCACTAAGTTTGCATTCGAGGGGAGCAGGTCATATACAGATCTGAGGAGGAAGCTTATCCTTAGAGGAGCCATGTGCCACATATCGTTCCAGCTGAGACTTCTTTGGAGTGCACTGTCCCATGTTGTCCATTGCCCCTGTTGACCTTGCTGGACTGCCTTCTGCACTCTTTTGACATCTTCTTCTTCCTTCAACTCCTGTATGATCATGTCTCTTTTTTCCTTCCCTTTGGCTTTGGACCACCACTGCATTTTTGTTGCTCCCAGTCCCTGTCTGTTGGTTTGCGTGTGTCCAATTATTTCTTTGATGCTGAGGTTTCTCTTGGCATTGTTTACAGCCTCTTGGACTTTCCACTTTCTGCCAGTTCTCAGCTTTGGATGAACTGCTCTCACGATATTGTCCTCCGATTCCTCCAGCATGCTCAACAGTCTTGCTTTTCCAACTTTGTATTCCTCCACTATGGATTTCAGAGGTAGCTTCAGCATTGCTTGACGACAGTAGAATGCAACATCAGTGAGACCAGGTGGGACACCGAGCCATTTTCTTGTGTATTTGTTGATTTTGGCTTCCATTGCTTCGACTGTGCTGGTGCAAATGTCATAGATTAGCAGTGGCCACAGCAGCTTTGGTATCAGCATGAACTGTAGACACCAGACTTTGTATTTGCCTGGCAGTCCGCAGTTATCTATTTTCTTCAGGCCTTCTTCTGCTGTTTGCTTGGTTTCACATCCCCTTTGTGTGTCTTTCAGGGAGTCATCATACCATCTTCCGAGACTTTTTACTGGCTCTTCTGTGACAGTGGGGATGGCTTGGTTGGCTACCATGAATTTGACTGAATCTGCCACTTTTCCTTTTCGCAGTGAGAGACTTCGGGATTTCTTAGGTTTGAACCTCATTCTTGAAGAGGCCACCAGCTCATCCAGCTGCTTTAAGATTTGGTGTGTCTCTTCCTCATCCGTGGACAAGACTGTTGTGTCATCCATGAAAGCTTTCAGAGGAGGCATCTGGTATCCATCTCCCAGATTCACTGGACCTGAACTCTTCATTGCAGCTTTCAAGATGACTTCCATTGCCAACACGAACAGTATGGGAGAGATTGCACAGCCCATTGCAATGCCCACCTCTAGGTCTATCCAGTCCGTGGTGTATTCTTTGGTAGAGAACCGCATTGAGAACCCTTGGAAATACTTCCTCAGCATTGTTCGGATGTTTTCTGGGATGTGATACATTTCAAGAGCCAGCTGGATCAAATCGTGTGGAACTGATCCATATGCATTCGCCAGATCAAGCCAAACTACGTCAATGTCTCTCTTCTCTGTTCTTGCTTTTTGGATGGCATCCCAAATCAACGTGGCATGTTCCAAGCATCCAGGCATTCCTGGTATGCCTCCCTTTTGGACTGACATATCCAGATACTTGTTTTCAGTCAGGTATTTTGTCAATCTTGCTGCCATAACAGAGAAGAAGATTTTCCCCTCGACGTTCAGAAGTGATATTGGCCTGAACTGATTGATGCTGCTGGAGTTCTGCTCCTTCGGAATGTACACTCCTTCAGCTCTCATCCATTGGTCGCTGATCTTCTGGTTCCTCCATGCTGATCGAATCATCTTGTGGAGCCACTCGAGCACTTTTGGGCATTTCTTGTAGAGCAGGTATGGTATTCCGTTTGGTCCAGGTGCTGACTTGGCTCTGGCTTTCTTTACTACGTTCTTCACTTCATCCAGTGTTGGTGGTTTGTTATTGAATTTTCCTTCTGGCGCTGCAGGCCAAACCAGATTTTGGATTTCAAGTGGTGCCTCGCGCTGAGAATCGGAATATGTTTCCCTGAGATGCTGCTCTAGGGTTTCCTTGCCCACTGTGAGAGTCCCTGATTTGGGTTGTTCAAACAGCTTTCTTGCAAAGTCAAAGGGATCTTTGAAGAAACGATCTTGAGTCTTCTTCTTTTTGCTCTTTCTTCGCCTTGCTGATTCCACTTTGCTGAGAGCATTGTGTTTGGCCTTCAGATCTTTCCAGAGTTCCAGGAGCCCTTGCTTCTCGAATTCTGAGGCAGTTTTCATTCGCTTTTTAAGCTTCCTTTTCTCCCTCCGGATGCTCTCCATCTGTTGCTGTCTTCTGGATTTCTGGGGAGGCGTTTTTGTCTTTGGCTGCTTCACTCCATAAGTGTCCCTGCAGATAGAGTATATGATGTCTCCGTATGTGTCAAGTTTGTGTTCCAGCGTACTGTTCCCTATTAGCGCATTCAGCTTAAGGACAAGTTCCTCATCTAATTTCTCCCATTGTTCCTTTGCACCGGCAGGCGGCAAATTGAGTTTTCCACGTTTGGCGTTAAGAGCTTGTGCAAAATCCGCATCAGAACCGTCAGCGTGGATGTCCTTGGCACTATGGTTTAATTCCTGGCCTTGGTCATCCAACGTCTCACCTGCTATCGCAGTGCGCTGCTGCTGGTTCGTATGTGTCTTCAAACAGCCCATTTTTGTCCTGTGGATCTTCATGCCGCGTTTGGTGGTGAATCTCCTTCCACACGCACACGGAAATTCCAACTGGTCATCAATCATGGTCCGTTGTGCGTTTCCAGTCGTGATGGAGTTACTGCCTCCTTGGCAAAAGCAAAATCTGTTGCCTGCAGTTCATGCTGATTCCAATGCTCCTCTGGCCTTTACTGATAAACAATATTAGCATGGGCACAGTGAAATTGATGGAGGCCAAAATCAACAAACACACGAGGAAATGGCTTGGTGTCCCACCTGATCTCATTGACGTTGCTCTCTATTATTGCCATTTTCAAGAAGTACAAAGAGGGGAAAGATCAACCGTTTAAGCATGCTTGAAGACTCGGGAGAAAAGGTTGTGAGATCAGTCCTGCCCAAGTTGAAGACTGGCATAAAATGGAAAGCCTGGGAGGCAGTGGACGCAGCGAAGGAAAGCCTGTAAATCAAAGAAATAACAGGACACACACAGACCAGTATGCTGGGACTGGGATCAACAAAAGTAGAAAGTTGTCAAAAGCAAAGGGGAAAACAAATAGAAATGATGGTAATACATGAGACTAAGAAAGAAGAGGATGCCAGAAGGCAGTTCAGCAAGGCCAGCAGAGGCAATGGACAACGCGTGAAAGTGCACCTTAAAGAAGTCTTAACTGGAATGACGTGTGGCATATTGCCCCTTTCAGGTTCAGTTTCATCCTTAGATCTGTAATTGGCCTTCTGCCCTCAGATGCAGACCTGATGAAATGGGGTGCCAGGGCAAACAACAATGGAACATATTCTGAGTTCATTTCATGCAAAGCAACTATAACTCAAAGAAAGTTTCAAGTGCTTAAAGAAACTGCACATGCGATTAGTATTGCCATGGGAAAAACCATGCCACCTGAAGTTCTGGCATCGTTTTACACGACAGGGGGCTGCAAAATGTGGCCTGGAAAATCTGTGGCATCCAAAGCATGTACTGAATGGAGCGGATGACCAGGGGTACACAGCAAAACTTCCAGAATGAAAAAGAAAACAGAAATCATCAGCAAGATTGGCATGAGACCGGATATAATACTCCACTCCCTTTCATACAAATAAACATTTCTGATCGAACTCAGTGTATCGTATAAAAGTAAAATGGAAGAAGCCCATATCTACACGACTAAAAAGTATACTAGTCTAGCCAGCAACTTGAGAAAATCCGGCTTCCGAACCAAAGTCCTTGACATAGAATTTGGAGCAGAGGATGGGGGTGTAGTAAGCATATTTGTCTATCACCTCATGAATAACTCTCGATGATTGAGATAGAAACGATCAGAGCCCTAAAAGACTGGCTTAGACTGGCAGGAGCAGATGAAAGGAGTCGCAGCAGGGCCTGGTCAAAGAGGAACAAAAGTCAACTTGATATGGCTTATATTTTCCACACGCACAGCAGTGGTCCAGATGTTCAGATGCTGAAATATCGATTACAATGGTGATTGGCCCTAAGGCCAAAAATCAATACATTATGCTACAATTGTATTGATAAAACTGCACATACTTTCTTTGTGACCATCTCTAAAAGTACTCCCCTGCCCGGCTTCTCCATTCTGCTTCTGACACTACTTGTTTGATGTTCGAGGGTGGGTCGCCGCTCATTTTCCTGTGTCTGGTCCTTACAACCGGAATGTGCTTTCCCTGCCTCTTCGTTTGTCAGATGCTCTATCCTCCATCAAGTTTAACTTGAATACATAGCTTTTTGTACAACAGTGATTTCCACCTCTATGCAACCCCCCCCCCCCCCCCATCTCCCGCTCCCCTCTTGCCTTTCCCCTCCTGGTGTGTGTCCTTGGGGGTTTGTAATTATGTGTGAATGTTTTAGGAATGAGGAGAGTGTGCGCTTTGTTTTGATGTGTATGGCAACATTTGGCGCTTATAAACATCATCATCAACATTATTATTATTATTATTATCATCATCATCATCGCTATTGTTTTATCATTATTATTATTGATATTATTATTTTCTTCTTCTTATTATTATTATTACTGTTGTTGTTGTTTTTGTTGTAGTTGTTGTTGTCAAGGCACCTGATCTCTTGGAGGCGCGGGTTCGAACCAAGTGGAGGAAAAGAAATTAGCAAAAGGGCATTCAGGAGTCATGGCCTGGATGTGGCCTGGCCCCCCTTTATTGGGCTGACCATTTTCTTGAAGCGAGAGGGGTCTTCTCCTCAGAGGACGTTTTGCTCTCCAGCTCTCCTTAGACTTTCTTCCTACTATCACTACTATTACTATAACTATTGTAACAAACACCACTATGGCTTTGGCTTCTGTTAGTACTCCTTAGACTACTTCAGCTACTAATAACCGTTACTACTACTCGTTCTATAGTTATTGCGACTACTATTTCTCTGTGTGTGTGTGTGGTGTGTGTGTGTGGGTGTGTGTGTGTGTGTGTGTGTGTGTGTGTGTGTGTGTGTGTGTGTGTGTGTTGCAGGAGGTGATGAGGAGATTGATCTGTCGGTACATCCATCAGACCAAGAAACAACTGAGGCAGGATGGAGTGAACGAAGATGATCTGCTGGAAATTAAACAGGACATCTCGAGTCTCAGGTGTGTGTCTGTTGTTTTTGTTTTTGTTTTTTAATATGTCTGGTCAACCTGTAAAAAAATAGAGGAGCGCAACGTGTTTAGATGTACTAACAGTATACCTATAAAATACCTATAAATACGAAATAAAACAATATCATGAATAACAACAACTGCCTGAAATACATTCCTATCCTCTGCCCTGCCTGGACAAATTTTTGTTTGCCAAAACAGAGAAGAAAAGATGAGATGAGATGGTCCAAACTAAACGCGTAATCTCCTGCTTTCTAAAGGACCCGCACATGCAATGGCAGTGGCAAGGGACGTAACACTAGCTTTTCTTGTGCTCATGCTCATTTAACATAATCCTGAAATATGAAACTTTTCCCATGTCTGTTAAAAAAAAAGCCTTAGGTAACTGAAATTCTTATTGTGCTGAGTGTACGACTCAAACTTCGCAAAACATCCTGTAAACAAATGACGTTGCCGATATATAATCGCCATATTACTGGCATTAATGATCTGCTTGTCCTTTTTCTGTCTGCCTGTTGTGAGATCTCTGCTGTTTCATGTCGTTATTGAGCCTTTGCAACCTTTCAGTCTTTCGCCACATGGTTGCATAGAATCGAATTAAGCCGACGAGAAACTTTGTGCGAGACGCCTCATGTCCACCCGGCTGTTAATGTATACCTGACCCTATTCAGTGTCGGAGAAGGTAAAACAGCGAGAGAGAGGAGGTGGAACTGTCCTCATAATGTTGACCCCGAGAATGGTTGAGGTCTGTACCACCTCATCCCCTCAGGCTTACGGGTCTACCTGTACCTCTGCCCTACACATTGTTGTTTTTTTTTTCTGTGGATAGATACGAACTTAGAGAGGACCGCAAGCGAGAAGCCATCCGCACCTCCTGCCACATCGACAGCCTGCGCCGCGACATCCACCACACATTCTTCCACCTTACTCCCCCCTGTATGCAGGACATGCAGCAGCAGCGGGTGGCTGATCCCTACCCTCCTTCCTACCCCTATCCATGTCCTCCAGGTCAGGGTCCAGGCTATGCAGATGTTGGCATTCCCTTTACCACTACCGGAATCTTGAGCCGTTCTGAGGTCGAAGAGCTGAAGAAGGAGCTGGTCTTGGAAGTTAGAAAGGAGGTGAGGGCTGGCACAAAGAACATGATGGCGGCCTGTTTGTATGGAGGCGCTCCTAATTATTACTCTAATGGCGTAGTTGGGGAAGGTGGAGGAGGAGGTGGAAGAGAGCCTGTTGTCCCACAGCTGCGTTCAGAGTTGTACCACACTCGTCTGTACACCCAGTTATGATGACCGCTTCTCAATAGAAGTGCCATATCCTTTGAAACGAACATACAGTGTTCCCTGTTACTTTCCTAGTGTCACACGAGTATCCAGTGGGGGACAAGGACGGCAGCTGTCACCATCCAGCTGTGCTCAGAGTTGTACCATACTGGCCTCCATACTCTGGTATGACTATCGCTTATGGATAGAAATGTCTGTACACGTAAAAAGTAGAACTGGTTCCCTCTTCAGTGTTACAGTTCAGTCTCTGCATTCAGTTACTGTGACAACGTTTGGAGAAAATTGTTATTCCACGTAAAAGGAACATAGGCCTAATGTTTTCACTTAACTCCTTTCAGTTTCATATACATTTCCACAGTTTGTTAATCTGACAGCTGCTTAGTAGAAATGCATGCTCAATGTCATGAGTGAAAATAAAACAGGCCTTTCTCTCCTCTCAATTTTATATAAAAATACCTGCATGACAAAGAAAAGACAAATGAAGTAAATAATCAAACAAACGAACAAATATGTATACTCAAGTAATAAATAAACAAAGTAAATGGACAGGCCATACGTAATATTATTATGAAACATTGCACAGTGAGTCGTCCTATTTAAGCTTATAATTATGATATCCAGTAACAGTCATTACATACAACGGATACATTTAAAGATATAGCCTTGTAGTTGACCGACGTGAATCCTGCCGCCTTCTTTAAAAGAAGAAAAATGCGCCTGCCAGATACATGAGGCCAAAGACATGAGGTTTGTCAATGATGGGAGTGAGGAACATTGGAGGCAGATTTTGATCTTGATAGTAGTGTCACCAGGAGACATGGCCTCCACCTGTCTCTGCTGTTGAGGTTGAAACGTTAGGAGCCACTGTCAGACCTACCTCACCCACGACCTACAATAAACATGGTTTGTTCAGTGGATTGACCAGTGATTCATAATGTGGATCTCTTAGACACAACATGTACCCACTTTGAAAATATATTTGTCAAGACTATATACCTGTATTTGTCACAGTTTTGCCAGATGTTGCTTCATGTGGAGTGGCGCCTAACCATTATAAATTATAAACAACTGACTGATCTCTGTTCGTGGATAACGACTGACAACAACAAACTGATCACACGCCAGTTTGTTCACATGTTTCTGTCTGTTTGCCATTTTCTTGAAAATCATTGTTGATTTGAAATTGAATGTGGAGACTTTCAATTTAATTTCTGTGAACCTATACGATGCCACTTGACTATTTGTTCCTAGAGTTCTTGCTTGAATTGCTGTTTCTTTGAAATGTGTCCGACAGAATTAAAATCTTCTTCCTCTGTGAGCTAGTACGCATTCCAGAACTGACATTCAGACCAACTGCAATGGTTACATGGCTGAACAGTACTGGAAAAACATTTTGACTGCACTGTGGACTGTTTATAATCGTCAGGTTATTTCTTTTATGAGTGCATTGTACATTGTGTTTGTTTTCAGTATGAATCTCACTTTGTGATTGCGAAATTACGAGTGCTGACTAATTTGCGTTTTAGTGAATCGAATTAATTTATGACATGATTGTTTGAGAAATTAAAACAAATGCATACGATATATCTTCCGTCGTAGTATCAATACATTCAAGTCTGTGATAATGATAAAAAAAAAATACTGACAGATAGATTTACATGCGCGTTTAACCTGTTTAGTGTATGTTCATGCTAATGTATAGTTGAACACATGTTCTTAATTTCATGAAATACCACAGTAGCAACAGAAATCTACTGTTTGTCTTTTTGTCTACCTGCTTGTCTTTTTGTCTACCTGCTTATATATCTGTTTGCTGATAAATATTTCACCGTCAAATAAGAATTATAAGAAACAGGTCCATCGATTATTAAATGGTAAGAAATATGTCCATCGATCAGTTAATGGTAAGAAATATGTTCATCGATATGTGAATGATAAGAGATGTGTCCATCAATAAATGAATAGTAGGAGATGTGTCGATCGATAAGTGAATGATAAGAGATGTGTCCACCTATCAGCGAATGATAAGAAACAGGTCCATCAACCAGTGAGTGATAAAGGTTCATTGATCAGTGAATTGGAAGAAATATGCTCATCGATCAGTGAATGGTAAGACATGTCTACCAATCAGTGAATGTTAAGAAATAGATCCATCGATCAGTAAGTGCTAAGAGATGATTCTATCTATCAATGAATGCTAAGAAATGGGTCCATCAATGAGTGAATGCTGAGAAATAGGTCCAGCAATCAGCGTATGCTAAGAAATAGATCCATCAATCAGTGAATGATAAGAAATGGGTCCATCGATCAGTAAATGCTAAAAAAGTAGGTCCATCAGTCCATTAATAATAAGAAATAAGTCCATCCGTGAGTAAACGGTAAAAAATGTGTCCGTCTGTCAGTGACGGGTAAGAAATAGGCCCATCTGTCAGTGAAGGGTAAGAAATAGGTCTGTCTGTCTGTAAAGGGTAAGAAATAGGTCTGTCTGTAAAGGGTAAGAAATAGGTCTGTCTGTCTGTAAAGGGTAAGAAATAGGTCTGTCTGTCTGTAAAGGGTAAGAAATAGGTCTGTCTGTCTGTAAAGGGTAAGAAATAGGTCTGTCTGTCTGTCTGTAAAGGTAAGAAATAGGTCTGTCTGTAAAGGGTAAGAAATAGGTCGGTCTGTCTGTCTGTAAAGGGTAAGAAATAGGTCTGTCTGTCTGTAAAGGGTAAGAAATAGTCTGTCTGTAAAGGGTAAGAAATAGTCTGTCTGTCTGTAAAGGGTAAGAAATAGGTCTGTCTGTCTGTAAAGGGTAAGAAATGGGTCTCTGTCTGTAAAGGGTAAGAAATGTCTGTCGTAAAGGGTAAAAATTGTCTGTCTGTAAAGGGTAAGAAATAGTCTTCTGTCTGAAGGGTAAGAAATAGGTCTGTCTGTCTGTAAAGGGTAAGAAATGGGTCTCTGTCTGAAAGGGTAAGAAATGGGTCTCTCTGTCAGTGAAGGGTAAAAATGGGTCTGTCTGTCTGTAAAGGGTAAAGGTAGAAATGGTCTCTCTGTCAGTGAAGGGTAAGAAATAGGGCGTCTGTCAGCCTGTAAAGGGTAAGAAATGGTCTCTGTAAAGGGTAAGAAATGGGTCTCTCTGTCAGTGAAGGGTAAAAATGGGTCCATGTGTCAGTGAAGGGTAAGAAATAGGTCTCAACTGTCAGTGAAGGGTAAGAAATAGGTCCGTCTGTAAGTGAAGGGTAAGAAATATGTCAGTGAAGGTAAGAAATAGGTCGTCTGTAAGTGAAGGTAAGATTTATAATAAGATGTCCATCTGTCAGTGAAGTGTAAGAATCTGTCAGTGAAGGTAAGAAATAGGTCATCTGTCAGTGAAGTGTAAGAATCTGTCAGTGAAGGTAAGAAATAGGTCATCTGTCAGTGAAGTGTAAGAATCTGTCAGTGAAGGTAAGAAATAGGTCATCTGTCAGTGAAGGGTAAGAATCTGTCAGTGACGGGTAAGTATCTGTCAGTGACGGGTAAGAAATATGTCCATCTGTCAGTGAAGTGTAAGAAATAGTTCCATCTGTCAGTGAAGGGTAAGAAATATGTCCATCTGTCAGTAAAGTGTAAGAATCTGTCAGTGAAGGGTAAGAAATAGGTCATCTGTCAGTGAAGGATAAGAAATAGGTCATCTGTCAGTGAAGGGTAAGAAATATGTCCATCTGTCAGTAAAGTGTAAGAATCTGTCAGTGAAGAGTAAGAAATAGGTCATCTGTCAGTGAAGGATAAGAAATAGGTCATCTGTCAGTGAATGAAGGGTAAGAAATATGTCCATCTGTCAGTAAAGTGTAAGAATCTGTCAGTGAAGGGTAAGAAATAGGTCATCTGTCAGTGAAGGGTAAGAAATATGTCCATCTGTCAGTAAAGTGTAAGAATCTGTCAATGAAGGGTAAGAAATAGGTCATCTGTCAGTGAAGGGTAAGAAATATGTCCATCTGTCAGTAAAGTGTAAGAATCTGTCAGTGAAGGGTAAGAAATAGGTCATCTGTCAGTGAAGGGTAAGAATCTGTCAGTGAAGGGTAAGAAATAGGCCCATCTGTCGTGAAGGGTAAGAAATAGGCCCATCTGTCAGTGAAGGGTAAGAAATAGGTCATCTGTCAGTGAAGGGTAAGTATCTGTCAGTGACGGGTAAGAAATAGGTCATCTGTCAGTGAAGTGTAAGAAATAGGTCATCTGTCAGTGAAGGGTAAGAAGTAGGTCATCTGTCAGTGAAGTGTAAGTATCTGTCAGTGACGGGTAAGAAATAGGTCATCTGTCAGTGAAGGGTAAGGATCTGTCAGTGAAGGGTAAGAAATAGGTCCATCTGTCAGTGAAGGGTAAGAATCTGTCAGTGAAGGGTAAGAACCTGTCAGTGACGGGTAAGAAATAGGTCCATCTGTCAGTGAAGGGTAAGAAATGTGTCTATTTGTCAGTGAAGGGTAAGAAATGTGTCTATTTGTCAGTGAAGGGTAAGAAATAAGTCCATTTGTCAGTGAATGGTAAGAAATAGGTCCATCTGTCAGTGAAGGGTAAGAATCTGTCAGTAAAGGGTAAGAAATAGGTCCATCTGTCAATGAGGGGTAAGAATCTGTCAGTGAGGGGTAAGAAATAGGTTCATCTGTCAGTGACGGGTAAGAATCTGTCAGTGAAGGGTAAGAAATAGTTCTATCTGTCAGTGAAGGGTAAAAAAATAGGTCCATCTGTCAGTGAAGGGTAAGAAATAGGTCCATCTGTCAGTGAAGGGTAAGAAATAGGTCCATCTGTCAGTGAAGGGTAAGAATCTGTCAGTTAAGGGTAAGAAATAGGTCCATCTGTCAGTGAAGGATAAGAATCTGTCGGTTAAGGGTAAGAAATAGGTCCATCTATCAGTGAAGGGTAAGAAATAGGTCCATCTGTCGGTGAAGAGAACGAAATAGGTCCATCTGTCGGTGAAGGGTAAGAAATAGGTCAATCTGTTGGTGAAGGGTAAGAAATAGATCCATCTGTCGGTGAAGGGTAAGAAATAGATCCATCTGTCGGTGAAGGGTAAGAAATAGATCAATCTGTCGGTGAAGGGTAAGAAATAGATCCATCTATCGGTGAAGGGTAAGAAATAGATCCATCTGTCGATGAAGGGTAAGAAATAGGTCAATCTGTCGGTGAAGGGTAAGAAATAGGTCCAACTGTTGTGAAGGATAAGAAATAGGTCCAACTGTCGGTGAAGGGTAAGAAATAGGTCCAACTGTTGGTGAAGGATAAGAAATAGGTCCAACTGTCGATGAAGAGTAAGAAATAG
>CM060310.1:40568229-40635729 GCA_030674185.1 Monoplex corrugatus
CACACAGACCTAGCAGAATATGTGCAGATACAGGAGCTATCCACTTCATCAGGGAGCACACGGAGGAGAGTCGAGCAAGAACTCGTAAAAACTTGAATCGCCTGGATCGTGACAGGAGTCCCTAGACCATATTCATACAGCGAAGTGACCAGACAACCGGAATCGAACACAGAAGGTTTGTTTTTCTAGAAGAAAACACTGGCAGGAATTACTCAGTTCCACCAAAATCAAACAGAGTCAGCGCCAAAGTGACCAGTAGACATCAGAGGTGCATAAAGCAGTCATTTGCCCTGTCCCCACGCATTGACCCCTGTACTCAGGACAGACGCAGCAGGATAGACTCAGTGATCTTCTCCCCAAGTGATGACCCCGGTTCTCACGATAAACGTAGCGGGAGAGATCCAGTGGCCCCTTCCGCACGTGATGACCCCTGTATAGGTAAAAGTATAGACTCATGCCCCCCCCCTCCCCCACGTGATAACCCTTGTGATGATGATAGTCATGACACAGTGACGTACACAAAAACCAGCATAATGATCAAGGTGACGCTCACACCGTTGTCAGTGACAAAGACACCTCTATTTGTGGTGCGATAATCGAAAATGTGGGTGAGGTCTTAGATGAGGATGTGTGTGATGAGACGGACGAGTCAGGTAACATTAATGTTGAAATAGTTACTACCGATGAGGACACGGCGCTCAGTGACAGAACAAAGGCAGCTGCTCACACTGACGCTGTGACACAAACCTCAGACCAAACATTAAATGATACACACACAATGACACAAAACGTGACCACTAACAGCCTGTCAAACTCACATGCTGATAATCAGGTTCTAGATTCTTATAATCTAAACACAATATCAGGTAGATCTACACGATCTTCCGCAGCCGATACTCATTCTGTTTAGAATCAGAAGCCAACACCACCATCAGAATCTAAGTGTGCTTGTCATGTAAATACTGCAAATACATTACACGTTAGTTTTCTTAGTTATAACGTTAACGGACTTTTGGAAAAAAATACAAAAATGATATCAATTTTCTTCTCATTCACAACTTTATATGTTTGACAGAAACATTTGTTGCAGCTGACTTTGAATCACCACTTTTCAATGACTGTAATGTTCACGTCCAAAACCAAGAAGCTGTCTCATCAAGAGAGTGTTCTGGGGGTGTTATCGTTATGGTAAGGAAAGCATATTCTCATTTTGTTTTGAGCAAATCCCAATAGAAAATGAAAATCTTTAGTTGTTCAAATTCACAAAGATCTGTGATCTGTAAACAAAAACATACTGTGGATTTGTACAAATGTTCCTCCGTACAATTCTGTCTACTGGAATAATCAGCAAGGCGCATATGGTATTAAAGTAATGGAGCAATGTTCCTTAGATTTATATGACGTGTAGTGATTCTTTTTCTCTTTTTTTTCTGGTAAATAGGGATTTAACTGCAAAAACAGCAAATGGAAATTAGAATTTTGGTGGAGATGTTGATGATTTCGATGTGAATATCTGTACCAATTACAGATTTCCCAGAAATCCACAAGATAAACACACACATACATTTGGTTGTCAACTAACTGAGCTATGTAATATGTTTGAACGTATGATTTTGAATGGATTGTGTGAAACAGATTTTGACGATGGCTATACATATCATGCGTCCTCTGGGACTTGCACAGTAAACTATTTCATTACTTCCATTGCTCTATACACGTCAAATCAACTGTTGTTGAGAATATGACGGATTCTGATCCCCTACCAGTCGTTATGATGATTGAAATTAAAAGCGATATTGTTGAAGCTGGTCTTGGTGAAACATGTCAACGCAAAAAGGAGGTTTGTGAGAAATTTATCCCGAAACTTGACCTGGAAGCCCAGTTCCACAAAACTTTGAAAAGCAGATATCTTCAAGACAGACTTACGTTGGCCACAAATACTTTACACTGTATTGTGGATAGTGGTTTGAATACCTTTGTACAAAGTCTAAAAGATGCCAGTGCCTGTATGTATAAAACGTTTAAAGTTAACCAGATCAAGAGATCAGAATGATTTCACAGGGACTGCCAGCAAGTCAAAAAAGAAACTAAGTGTATACTAAGTTACTTTAGGAAAACCAGAAAGGAAAAAGATAGAATTTCATATGTGGAAGCGAGGAAAAAATACAAACGTTTACTAAAGACAACGAGACAAGCTTTTAGAAAGCAGAAAGTAGATTCGCTAACCATGGAACAGACTAATTCATCGCAGTTTTGGAAAAAGCTTAGAAGTATGGGTTGTGCAAACAAAGAAAAAGTCAAGAATGACATTGGTATTGATGTCTGGTTCGATCATTTTAAGAATTTTTTTTCCAGAATAATGGGAGACATGTTGGTAAATGTGATATTCAGGTTGATCCAATCGAGGAAATAGTGCATATAGTAAATAGAGATGCAACTGAAGATGAGGTTAAACGAGCAGTTGACAAACTTAAGACTGGTAAAGCAAGCGGAATTGACAGCGTTTCAGCTGAAATGTTAAAAAAAATGGTGGAAAAGATGTCCTGGTTTTTCTAACCAAACTGTTAAATATACTTTTGACCCAGGGATATATCCAGAAGAGTGGTTCAAAACTGTTATCATTCCCATATACAAGAAAGGGGATCCTGAAAATGCAGGTGTATGTTTATTAAGCATAATATCTAAATGTTACACAACAATACTGAACATAAGATTGTGCATTTCGTTAGAAGATAATAATTTGGTCTCAGAAAGTCAGGCATGTTTTCGTGAAAAATACTCAACAGTAGATAAATATATTAATTGTACATGCTATCATTCAGAAATGCATGCATAAGAAAGGAATGAAAGTATATGTTGCTTTTGTCGACTTTTAAAAGGCTTTCGATTCTGTTAGGCATAATAAACCCCTACATTGTATTAGAAATGAGGTTGTTAAAGGGAAACTTCTTGCATCATTAATGGCAATGTACAAGTCATTGGTTTCACGTATCCGTGTTAACGTTAATTTTTCAGAGATGTTTCAATGTCTGGCTGGAGTAAGACATGGCTGTATCTTGAGTCCGACGCTGTTTTCAATATTCATCAATCAGTTAGTGAATTGCATGGGTGACAAAGGCAAACATGGCATCTAATTACTATTGGAATTCTGGAAATATTTGTTTTACTCTTTGCAGATGATGTGGTACTATTTTCAGCTACACTGAACCTTCTAAGTACATGCTGTAACAACATGAAATTAACAGTATATAGTGACAAAACAAAGGTTGTGGTGTTTAGGAAAGGAGGGTTTCTCAGCAAACGTGAAAAAAATGGTTCTATGAAGAAAATAGCTGGAAGTGATGAACAACTAATGCTATTTAGGATTTAATTTCACAACAATGGCAAGTGTCAAGAAAAGTGCTGCACGTTTAGCAACTAAGGGGAAGAAAACTGTTGTACAGCTTAATAGGGTTCTCCAAAAATACAAGGAAATGACAATGGATACTGACTCAAAAGTACAACCCATTGTGTTGTACGCATCAGAAGTATGGGGAGTAAAACGAATGGAACACTCATAAAAGGTACATATGATGGCGTGCAAAAGGTTCTTAGGCGTCCCTGCTAAGAGACCAAACAAAATAGTGTATGCTGATCTGGGAAGATATCCATCATTTGTAAACTCTGCTGTTACATGCATAAAATATTGGTTTAAACTGCTAGAAATGGATGTCGAAAGATTACCGCATAAAGCTTGGCAAATGCTACTGAAATTAAATAGAAACGGAAAGGATTGTTGGGCACCAGAGGTAAAGAAAATCTTGTGTGATGCAGGTTTCAACATTGTATGGCTACAAATTTTGGGCCTGATGGAGGAAAAGAGGAAGGCAAAGAGAAACGAGGAGATATACAGGAAGATAAACAAAGAAATCAGGTATAAGTGCAATGAAGTTAAGGAAGCTTGGCTGAACACAAAATGCAAAGAGATAGAAGAACGACACAAAATAGATCCTCAGGGTATGTACAGACGAATTGAAGAAAAAATTGTCCACAGGCAAAACACATGCACATCAACTGGTTGCTTAAAATCGAAAGATGGCACGCTTATCATGGAAAAAGACAAAATACTGGACAGATGGGGACAGTACATTAAAGACCTTTTTGAGGATGACAGAAACGAAGAACACATTATAAAAAAGAACTTTGAAGGACCACCCATCATGAAAGATGAAGTTAGAGCAGCACTGAAAAAGATGAAACCCAGGAAAAGCCCCAGGACCAGACAACATTACTACAGAGATGATTGAAGCCCTGGAGGAATTTGGCATAGAAAAAATAACAGTCCTCCTACATGAAATTTATGACACTGGAAAAATCCCCAAAGATATGTCAAAATCAATTTTCATTGCACTTCCAAAGAAGACAGGGGCTATAGAATGCGAACTCCATCGCACAATCAGTTTGATGAGCCATGTAACAAAAATCCTGTTAAGAATAATCATGATGAGGACAAGGAATAGAATCAAAAGAGAAATAGCAGAAGAACAGTGTGGATTTGTGGACGGGAAAGGAAATATTAATGCCATATACATTCTAAGAACTATCATAGAGAGGTCAATTAAGATGAATAAGGATTTGTATTTATGCTTTGTTGACTATACCAAGGCTTTCGATCGGGTACGACATGAAGAATTGATCAATCAACTGGAGAGACTCAATGTTGATGGAAAAGATCTACGAATAATCAGGAATATGTACTGGGAACAAACAGCTGCAATGAAAATAGAAAACAATATAAGCTCTTTTCAAAACATCAAAAGAGAAGTCAGACAGGGTTGTGTTTTGTCACCAGATCTGTTTTCATTATATAGCGAAAACATCATGAGAAACCTAGAAGAAGACCCTGGATTAAAGGTTGGAGGGAAAATAATAAACAACATTCGGTACGCAGATGACACCGTGCTAATTGCAGAAAATGAAAGAGACCTACAAAACCTTGTGAATATACTAGAAACAGAAAGCAAAGGTAAGGGGTTGGAACTAAACAGCAGGAAGACTGAAGTTATGGTGATCAGTAAAAAACATGAAATCCCCTCATACAAAATAACAGCAAATGGCACAACCTTGACACATGTTAATAAGTTCAAATACCTGGGAACGGTCATTTCATCAGACGGCAGATGTACATCAGAAATAACTGGCAGAATCGGCCAAGCCAAAACAGCATTCAAGAAGATGACAAGCGTTCTTACCAACAAATGCCTATCAATTAACATCAGAAAGAGAGTCCTTGAATGTTATATAGAACCAATACTGTTGTACGGATGCGAGGCGTGGACAGTCAGCAAGCAAAGCCAGAGCAGGATCGAGGCAGCCGAGATGTGGTTTCTCAGAAGAATGTTGAGGGTTCCATGGACAGCAAAGAAAACAAACGAGACAGTCCTGATGGAGCAGACACAAGTAAATCACTCATAAGGAAGATTAGGAAAGGACAAGCAACATTTATAGGCCATTTTATGAGGAAGGGGGATTTGGAGCACCTGGTCACAACGGGAAAGCTGGAGGGAAAGAGAGCACCAGGTAGACCCAGGGAGAGAATGCTGGACGGACTTGCAGAGTGGCTGGGGATGAGGAGGGTGGGGGAGATGCTGGGGGCAACGAGAGATAGAGATGGTTGGAAGTCCATGGTCGCCAACGCCATGCGGCAGGGCACCTGATGATGATGATGATGATGATGATGATGATGATGATGATGATGATGATGATGATGATGATGATGATGGCTGCAACAGGGATAAGGGATGTAAAACTATTTTTCAATATATTCAGACAAAGACTTGCTGATCTGTTTATCAGAAAAGGACAAGCATTATTGGAGATTGTGACACATATGAGTGCTATAGATCGTTCAGAACAATTTTTGAAAAAAAAGAAATTCTGACATGGACACATACTGTTTCAGAATTGCAATCATTCAATTAAGATTTAATGTACTACCGCTGAATAACAACTCACGTCGTTATAGTGAGAGTATTCACAAAAAGGCATGCCCTTTTTGCAAGACTGAAAACGAGTATCATGTTATATACGAATGTCCTATTTATACAGATTAATATTAGCAACTAAAGCTTATCCGATGGGTTCCCATGTCACGGCACTCTTTCCACGTCTTGCAATACAAATACGTGCTGTACATATGTTGGTTCGTAGCGCTTGCTCATAATTGATTTCGAAAGTCTGGTCGTTGTTATCTTTTTTTTTATAACAAAACCGAGGAAAAGAATAAGAGAAACAAAAAGAAGAATCCGTGGAACAGTTACAACACTGACCCTTCAATTTTCACCCCAGCCACACGCGCACTTAGGAATAGTATTTAGCCGCAATATCTATCAGAATTCCAATCGGGAAATCTGAGTTCGGCCCTGTTTGTGGAGCGCCTGCTAGGTAAACAGTGGAGATTTTCCGAACCCCCAGGCCAATATATATGCAGACCTGCTAGTGCCTGACCCCACCCCACCCCCCTCGTGTGTATACACTCTTAAAACATCAAATATGCATGTTAAAGATCCCATAAGTCACGTCGATGGTTTGTGGAAACGCGTAAAGAATTATCATGCACATTCACTGAAATCAGAAATATGCAGATTGCAGCAACATAACGCCTGCCCGTACGACTACATGCAGACATCTGGAAAAAAAAAACCCAGTAATGAGAACACAAGTCACCGTGGTGCACTAATTGTAAAAACGGACTTCCCACTGGCAGGCTGTGGGTTTGAATCCCCGTCAGTCCTGTGATAAATCACTGTAGGATTTTTCGGCCCAAACCGGATCCTACCCAGAGTAGACCGAGCTATGGGCTGGCTCATTTAAAAGACTGGGACCACAGAGTTGGATCTGATCCACTTCGGATGTGTCATTCAGGGTATTGCCCGATTCTCCTGACCATCATCACAATTGTCTGTATTTCTCATATCTGATTGACGCCAGGATATTTTATAGTAAGCGGAAAGTAGGGCCGTCTCCTTTGCAATGGTACGAACAAACAGAAAGACAAAAACATGCAAACGTGAAGCAGACCTATTACTCGACAGAATAAACTGGCCTGAAACTCCACAAAACGAAACAGACAGTGCTTTGAGGAAGACAACACTGTAATAATAATAACAACAAAAAATACTGGGCTGTGTGGAGCAGTCTGGATGATTCTCCTCGAGCACACAAATATGCAAAACTGTTGACAGATTTGCCCCATGGCCCAGATACTTAACAGAACTAGAGTATTTAGTTCCTTCAAAGGGAAAGTCCTTATGCTTCCAAAACAGGGGACGTGTTTCGTTCTGAGTAGAACCTGTCGGACCTGCTGCCTGGATAGCAAGAGTACAGTGGCACTCACACGTATGTAAACCTAACCACCTAACTTAAGGTGGCAGAACTCCACAAAGTGCAGAGACGTCACAAAAAAACCTAAAAGAGCACCCATTAAAGGTGAATGAAAGAATTTAGAAGAGCTGTTTAAGGATTAAGCAGCAGTGTGTGGTTCAGTACTTATAAAGAGAGAATGCAGCCAGAGACCGATTGACACGTACCCACATTTATTGTCTGGTGTGTGTGTGTGTGTGTGTGTGTGTGTATGTGTGTGTGTGTGTGTGTGTGTGTGTGTGTGTGTGTGTGTGTGTGTGTGTGTGTGTGTATGTGTGTGTGTGTGTGTGAGAGAGAGAGAGAGAGAATGCAGCCAGGGACCGATTGACACGTACCCACATATATTGTCGTGTGGTGTGTGTGTGTGTGTGTGTGTGTGTGTGTGTGTGTGTGTGTGTGTGTGTGTGTGTGTGCGTGCGTGTGTGTGTGTGTGTGTGTGTGTGTGTGTGTGTGTGTGTGTGTGTGTGTGTGTGTGTGTGTGTGTTTTACGAGGGTACAATTTTTATGAGGAAGGTCAAACTTATACGGAGGAAATCATTCTACGATATCAAATAACGACTGGATAATCGTTAACTGATGAGTGTCAAAAATGTTCGTTACACCGGCGCTAACAGTACGCTTAGTACAGCGAAATGTGCAAGAACCGTAAGAAAGTCATGCTTTGACCCGTGTCGTAACAGTCTTCAGTGCCAGTGTGACCTTGCCCTGTACCCTTTGAAACACGTGAGCGGGACGGCTGCTTCGACAACTGGGAGAATTTACTTTCAAGACTACGTGTTGATCAGTGTTGTTCGGCCATGACCTCTTTCTTAGTTTATTTCACAACTGTAGCTATAATGTTGGTCATGTGACGAAAATGTGTTGGGAGATTAAAATAGGACGACGACGGGTGCGGTAGTCAAGTGGGTAAATGTTGGACTTCAGTCTGAAGGTCCTGGGTTGAAGTCTGCCTTTGACACCTTCGCCTCGTGGGTACATGTATAGGGAGGAGATTTTCCCGATCTCTCAGTTCACATGCGTTCAGGCCTGCCAATGCCAGTAAATCCCGTTTATTTGTATGCGCATGCAGAATACGAAATTTGCACATTAAAGATCCTGTAAGTCATGTTCATGGCTGTCTTACGAAAACATGAAAACATCTAGAAATGCACACTCACGAAAGATGCAGACTGGGGTGCAACAAGAGAGTGGGATGTGGTCAGCTCGTCTAACATCTTAAAGTTCTCTGTGCTCCACTGTAAGTCTGACCGGTGTACTGCGCAGTGAATCCAATTGATTTTAGACAACAGCGCTATAGAAAAACGATTTTTAGTAATGACGCTGCTGCTGCTGATGATGATATAATGAAGAGGAAGATAAATAGCATCGAACATTTATTGTTTCCCATGTGAATATCATGTTATTTTTCTCTGTCTTCCATTTTCATTTTTATTTACAAACGTTGAAATTGTTTTTCGACGAATTATTTAGTAATATGAATGTAGTTCAGTACCCATGCTATTGTATATTTATTTTTTTTGCAATTAGATGAAAATATTATAGAAAAAAATTGCTGTCAGTATTTTAGTGCCATGTCTATCAGGTGAAGAAGACTAAAAGACGTCTTGAGTAAGTCTATCCCCGCTCTAATAAACACGCTATTAATCTCCAGTCTGTGGATCTATTATCTGAGCCGCTTGAAAAAGTTGCCAACATGGTGAACTTTTCCAAGCGGTGATTCACCCACAGACATCAGTGCATTCACCCTAGTGCAAACCAGGCCGCCTTTTATTATTTTTTTTTTCAAGCTTCATAACACTTTAGTATCCAAGGATAGCGGCATTGGATTCCGTTGTAGTCCTTGCTACTCTCCACGCATACTATAAACATTACAAAACATGAACTACAACTCGCACAGTGTTAAAGAAATTACAAACACGAAATATAATAAAATATTGTCTTCTAAATATCAACTGGTCGAGCGCTTTACAAAAGCACGAGAGACTCGGGAAAATATGTATATATATTGTTTTGTAATCATAATAATAACAACAAATACAACAACGATGATGATGATGATGATGATGATGATGATGATGATGATGATGATGATGATGATGATGATGATGATGATGATGATGAAAGCACACAAAAGCGTGTAAAGCAGAGACAGAATCATAGGAAAAAATGAAAGTAAAATAAATGTTAAGAACAAACAAGGTGGGGGAGACATGTCAAACATAGTACTATGATGAAAATACATGAACCATAACATATACAGTGTTAAAGAACTTATACAAATGAATCTTAATGAAATTTCTACTACTATTATGTCAATCGCACAAGCACTTTACTAAAGCAAGGCAGACAAAAGCAGACACAAAAAGCAAGTAAGTATCAATAAGTAAAAGAAAATGCTTTTCAATATTTAAACTACACATAGACGAATACTCTCAAATTATGTCAACGGGAAGCAAGTAAACAGAGAAGAGAGAGAAAGAATTGGTGTTTTAATGCAGAAAGATGATAGCTTATGATAAGATAAACATAGGACCGTGTGTAGTAATAAGGCTGATGTACGGTTTTATTAGCACAGTTTGTGTAGAACTACAAAGAGGGTTTCAGCTGGAATAGATTATTACGTTATTTCATGCAGATATTTGTGAAGCTTTTGTTTAAAGATGTTTTAAATAATGTGCATGACTTGATGTTGGTGGGTAATGTATTCCAGAAATGCGAATCAGAAAATGAGATGACCGCTTTAAATAATTATGTCTAAAATTGGTCTTTCTCTTAGAGTTGATAATTGGGTACATGTATTAAATGCATTTTGGGCTCTAGGGAAATGAGATATGCAGAAGCAATTTTAGGTAATTTAGGCCTGCTTTTATGTATGCCTTAGTGTTCTTAGTTATGTTTAGATTTGTATTCAGGTATGTTTTTTTTTAAATCACCTGTGTGATAAGTGTGATAAATTGGACGGTGTGGTCAACGCCAGGGCGTCTCATTAGATTATGTGCGCGAATGCATTGATATGTGTATTTAATTTTCTTTTTATTTTCTTTCTTTCTATCTTTTTTCTTTTCTTTTTTTTTTTTTTTCCTGTTGAAGTATTGCGTATGTTTTTGGTAAGGTTGTAGCCCTGATATGGCTCTACGCAGTCGGCTGGGCTTTAAACAAAAACAACAATAAATCCCAGTATTGGTATTGTATAACCTATTGTTTCTCTGACCTTGAGGCTTCCTTCATCGTGTCCACTGCCTCCTGAACTTTCCGTTTTCTGCCAGTCCTCAGCTTCGGCTGGATTGATCTGACAACTTTATTTTCCCCCTAGTCCTCAAGCACGCTCATAAGCCTGGCCTTTCTCTCCTTGTGCTCTTCATTGATAATTTTTAGGGGTAGCTTCACCTTTGTCTGGTGACAATAGAAAGCAACGTCAGTGAGACCAGACCATTTCCTTGCGTATGATTCGACTATGCTGGCGGTAATATCAGAGAAGCTTTGAAAGCAGTATGAACTGAAATACCGGGCTTTGTATCTGCCAAGTAAGTCACATTGGTCTATTACTTGCAGGCTTTCTTCTGCCATTTGCTTGCTTTTCGTCAGCCCTTTTTGTACTTTTCTGGGATTCATCGTACCACCTTAGCCCTGATATGGCTCTAGTAGTCGGCTGGGCTATAAGCAATATGAACTGATCGTACCACCTGTCACTGTTGGAATGGCTTAGTTGGCTATAGTAAACCTTACTGTTTCGACTACTTTTCCATTCCGCAGTGAGAGGCTCCGTGATTTAATTGGTTTGAAACTCATTGTGAATGAGACAACGTACTCGTATAACTGCTTCCGTATTCTGTGTGTTTCTTCATCCTTTACGAAAAGCACTGTTTTGTCATCCATGAAAGTGTTTAGAAGGGGGAAGTGGGAGGGGGGGGGGGCATTGGATATCCATTTCCAGGTCCGCTGGACCTGAACTTCTCACTGCTGGCTTCAACTGAGCTCACCTCCATTGTCAACACAAAGAGTATTGAGGTCATTAAACAGCCCACTGGTATATGCATTAATTCAAACTGATCGAGTCTGTCGTGTATTCCTTTGCGGAGAACTGCAATAAGAAGTAATGAAAGTACTTCTTCAGCATTTCTCGGACGTTTCTTGGGATTAAATACATCTCGAGGATCAGTTGAATCCTCTTGTGTGGGACTGATCAATATGCATTTGAAAGATCAAGCAATTAGAAAGGCACAATAGTCAAGAAGACAAAGGTTGGTCGACTTCCAATCGGAGGCCCTGGGCCCTGGGTTCCATTGGCTTAGACAGTCAGCCTGGTGGGTAAAGGGTGAACAGTTGTCCAGTGTCTCGAGCCAACAGGTATACAGATTTGCCAGTGCTAGTCCCCTTCGTAGGTATATGCATGTAGAATATGAAATGTGTACGTCAAAGATTTCGTAAATCTAGTTATGCCTGGCCTGGTGCCCACGAACCAGATCCCCAAGCTATGGGTAAATAGCTCCACTGCCTTGTGGACATCTCGGGAGAGAGTAAGGCTAAGGGAGTTAACCTATAAAAAAAAAACCGATGGAAGGCAAGGGGAAACCACCATCGTAGTTTTTCCCCAGGAAAACCATGGACAGGAGAAAGAGAAAGAAGAAAGTTAACGACGTCAATAGGTGCTCCTGCGGAGCACCTTCGTCCGGTAGGTACTGTCATGCGGCGCAGGTGACACCAGACCGTCAGCCAGCGACTGCGACCAAAATTAAATTCAACACCAAAATAGAATATAAGAACAATGCTGCAGAAAGGTAAATTGGACAACATCAAAATGGAGATGGAAAGGCTTAACATTAGTATTTTAGGACTGGGGGAAGTGAGATGGAAGGGGGCAGGCATGATAACATCAGGGGAATACATGTATACAGTGATATACTCTGGTGGTAGTCCACATGAAAGAGGAGTAGGCATCATAATGGACAAAGACAAATCAAAAGCAGTTAAGGGATACTGGGCAGTGTCCGACAGAGTTTAACTGGTCAAACCTTTTGATATCAACATCATACAGGTGTATGCACCAACATCCGCAAGTACTCAGGAAGACATCGACAACTTCTACGAAGTTTTAGAGATGGCCAAGGTCCAATGTAAATCACAAGAAGTTACAGTCATAATGGGAGATTTTAATGCTAAAGTGGGACAGGATAGGGTAGAGGATATAGTTGGACCTCATGGCCTTGGTACACAAAATGAAAGAGGGGGGAAGCTTATAGAATGGGCACAGATGAATGAGTTCATAGTAGGAAACACCTGGTTTGAGCAGCCTAACAGAAGAAAATGGACTTGGATGAGTCCAGGAGATAATACCAAAAATCAAATTGATTACATCCTGATCAACAAAAGATTTAGAAATTCTTTACTGTCAGCAAAACACTACCAGGCGCAGACTGCAACAGTGACCACTATCCGGTAATGGGAAGGTTTAGGCTGAAATTGAGGAAAAGGAAACAGACCAAAAGCAACATCAAACTAAACCTTGGACTCTTAAAGTCAGATGAAATGATACGTCAAAAATGTAATGTACATGTTCAAAACAAATTCAGTGCTCTGGAAGACGTTGGTGACAGTGAGGAACAATGGACAAAGTTGAGAAGTTCTATAAATGAAGCTTGTGAAGAAATCCCTAAGGCAAATAGAAAAGCAAAAAAAAGTTGGGATGACTAATGAAATTTTGGGCCTGATGGAGGAAAGGAGGAAGGCAAAGAGAAACGAGGAGATATACAGGAAGATAAACAAAGAAATCAGGTATAGGTGCAATGAAGCTGAGGAAGCTTGGCTGAACACAAAATGCAAAGAGATAGAAGAACGACACAAAATGGATCCTCAGGGTGTGTACAGACGAATTAAGAAATTGTTCACAGGAAAAATACATGCACATCAACTGGTTGCTTAAAATCGAAAGATGGCGCGCTTATCATGGAAAAAGACAAAATACTGGACAGATGGGGACAGTTCATTAAAGACTTTTTTGAGGATGACAGAAACGAAGAACACATTATAAAAAAGAACTTTGAAGGACCACCCATAATGAAAGATGAAGTTAGAGCAGCACTGAAAAAGATGAAACCAGGAAAAGCCCCAGAACCAGACAACATTACTACAGAGATGATTGAAGCCCTGGAGGAATTTGGCATAGAAAAAATAACAGTCCTCCTACATGAAATTTATGACACAGGAAAAATCCCCAAAGATATGTCAAAATCAATTTTCATTGCACTTCCAAAGAAGACAGGGGCTATAGAATGCGAACTCCATCGCACAATCAGTTTGATGAGTCATGTAACAAAAATCCTGTTAAGAATAATCATGATGAGGACAAGGAATAGAATCAAAAGAGAAATAGCAGAAGAACAGTGTGGATTTGTGGACGGGAAAGGAACTATTAATGCCATATACATCCTAAGAACTATCATAGAGAGGTCAATTGAGATGAATAAGGATTTGTATTTATGCTTTGTTGACTATACCAAGGCTTTCGATCGGGTGCGACATGATGAATTGATCAACCAACTGGAGAGACTCAATGTCGATGGAAAAGATCTACGAATAATCAGGAATATGTACTGGGAATAAACAGCTGCAATGAGAATAGAAAACAATATAAGCTCTTTTCAAAATATCAAAAGAGGAGTCAGACAGGGTTGTGTTTTGTCACCAGATCTGTTTTCACTATATAGCGAAAACATCATGAAAAAACCTAGAAGAAGACCCTGGATTAAAGGTTGGAGGGAAAATGATAAACAACATTTGGTACGCAGATGACACCGTGCTAATTGCAGAAAATGAAAGGGACCTACAAAACCTTGTGAATATACTAGAAACAGAAAGCAAAGGTAAGGGGTTGGAACTAAACAGCAGGAAGACTGAAGTCATGGTGATCAGTAAAAAACATGAAATCCCCTCCTGCAAAATAACAGCAAATGGCACAACCTTGACACAGGTTAATAAGTTCAAATACCTGGGAACGGTCATTTCATCAGACGGCAGATGCACATCGGAAATAGCTGGCAGAATCGGCCAAGCCAAAACAGCATTCAAGAAGATGACAAGCATTCTTACCAACAAATGCCTATCAATTAACATCAGAAAGAGAGTCCTTGAATGTTATATAGAACCAATACTGTTGTACGGATGCGAGGCGTGGACAGTCAGCAAGCAAAGCCAGAGCAGGATCGAGGCAGCCGAGATGTGGTTTCTCAGAAGAATGTTGAGAGTTCCATGGACAGCAAAGAAAAACAAACGAGACAGTCTTGATGGAGGCAGACACAAGTAGATCACTCATAAGGAAGATCAGGAAAAGACAAGCAACATTTATAGGCCATTTTATGAGGAAGGGGGATTTGGAACACACAACGAGAAAGCTGAAGGGAAAGAGAGCACCAGGTAGACCCAGGGAGAGAATGCTGGACGGACTTGCAGAGTGGCTGGGGATGAAGAGGGTGGGGAAGATGCTGGGGCAACGAGGGATAGAGATGGTTGGAAGTCCATGGTCGCCAACGCCATGCGGCAGGGCACCTGATGATGATGATGATGAGTTATGGCTGGATTTTGGAAGAAGGAAATCAGCCTGCATGCTCCGTGACTTCCACCGAATTCTGTACAGCAACATACCGCCAGTACAGAGTGGGGCAAAACTACGTAGGCTGTATACAACGTCTGGGAATAACCCTAAACAAACAAAGAAAGACACAAACAAACAACAAAAATCGGAACCCTTAGGACATCAGTTCTATCTTGATACTCATGAACACTTTTTTTTTTTTTTTTTTTTTTTTTTTGATACATAGAAAAACATCTAAACTTTATACATTCTTGCGCACTTCGATTTTTTTCTCTGTTCAATTCAAAGTAGTTTTGATAAAAGTCTTCCAAAATGGGTGGGTGTTGGGGAAAAAATGATTACTTTAGATGCAAAGTTTGTTCAACGAGCTAGTGCATATTAACTCAAGCTGACAGCATATGAAATGCAGACACAATAACAACCTACCGCAAGCAATCATAAGAGTTATCTGGCCAATGTTTAGAGAATTAGCCAAGAGTAAGTTGTATAGAAGGCTCCATTCGAAATGCCAATAACAGCATCAACAGTTTGATATGGAAATACAGTCTTCTAAAAGAGTCCCTATAATTGTCAACACTGTGTGTGTTTTCAATGATGGTGCCAACACACTCGGTATAATATTGGAAAAGGTCTGTGGGTTTGTTCAATGAGTAAATTTTTGCAAGGCAAGGACACAGTTCACATTCTGGCAGCCCAGTTTCAGGCACAGAAGGACACAAACGAAAAAGGAGGAGCAAGAAATTCCAAAGGCTTGGAACAGAAGAAGAGCTGACAGAAATGGGGGGGGGGGGGGGGTGCCTTACCAGTCAGGGGGTCATCAAATTCAGCAATGCACATTGCTGTTTATTTCCAACACTTTTGTTGTTGTTGTTGTTTTGTCGGAAATTGATATTTTCTGAAATCATCATCATCATCATCATCATCATCATCATCATCATCATCATCATCATCATCATCATCATCATCATCATCATCATCATCATCACCATCAACTGCATGACGTTGGCTATCGTTATCCTCCATACGAATCTATCTTTCGTCGCTGCAAGTACATCTCCCACCCTATCTGTCTTCATCCACTCCACAAGTCTGTCCAATATTTTGTTCCTGGGTCTACCTGGTGCTATTTTTCCCTCCAGCTTTCCTGTTGTGACTAGGTGCTCAGATTTCTCTTGCCTCATAAAATGTCCTATAAATGTTGCTTGTCTTTTTGCTAATCTTCTTCTTTAATGTTCTTTTTGTGTTTGCCTCTTTCAAGACTGTCTCGTTTGTTTTCTTTGCTGTCCATGGAACTCTTAACTATCTTCTTAGAAACTACATTTTAGCTGACTCAGTCTTGTTCTGACTTCGCGTGTTGACTGTCCACGCTTCACATCCGTACAACAGTATCGGTTCTATATAGCACTGAAGAACTCTCTTCCTGATGTTAATTGATAGGCATTTGCTGGTAAAAACGGTTTTCATTTTCTTGAATGCTGTTTTAGTTTGGCCGATTCTGCTGACTGTTTCTAATGTGCATTTGCCTTTTGGTGAGATGACTGTTCCAGATATTTAAACTTATCAACCTGTCTCAATGTTGTGCCATTTGCTGTTACTTTACATTAGGGATTTTTTTGGTTTTTTACTGATTACCATTACCTCAGTCTTCTTGCTATTTAGCTCCAGCCCTTTACTTCTGCTTTCTATTTTCTATTATATTCACAAGATTTTGCAGGTACCCCTCATTTTAAGCAATCAAAATGGCACCATCTGCATAACTAAGATTGTTCTACGCTTCTCCTCCAGCCCCCCCCCCCCCTTCCAGGGCGCTCCTCCACAGTCGACTGGGCTTTAAACAAAAATAATAAACTAACAATATCCACTTTTTACATTAATCAGAAAATGTTAATTCGTTCATATCAATGATGATGGTGATGACAATGTATAATGATGATAGCATTAAGTATGAAATCATGGTTAATATTACCGTGTTGCTGTCACCAAGTTATGGCAAAGAGAGAGAGACAGAGAGACAGAAACAGAGAGAGAAGAACAGAACACATATTGTTCTGTTCTTCTCTCTGTGTTTCTGTCTCTCTGTCTCTGTCTCTCTGTGTCTTTCTGTCTCTGTGTCTGTCTCTGTCTGTCTCTCTTTCTCTCTCTCTCTCTCTCTCTCTCTCTCTCTCTCTCTCTCTCTCTCTCTCTTCAGCACATACAGGCATACTTTGAATAGCCGTTTGACCTCTATAACATTCCCTGACCTGCTGATTTTGTTTAGATGTAGTTTACACAAAGACGTTATGATTTTTTTTAATTACTTAATGTTTTTGAGTTTACAAGATTCCTTACACTTACAAATAAGCCTAATTCTAGTAATAGCAATCGAAACAAACGGTGGCAGTAGCTCTGGGCTTTTGCACTTTAAGGGGTATGACGAAAACATGTTATGCAAGGAACTCGACCAATCATAGTGCTTGCGCTTACCGCTCATGTGACGACCCAAGATTTCATTGGCCGAAATTTATGTCAATAAGGCAGAGACTATATAGGCTATCATTCAGCAGAACGAAGTGCATAGAAAATACTCGGTAAACATGGCTCTAAACTACAACGCTTACAGCGGAATGACTCTGAAGGCTCTGCTAGAAAACCCAGACCTTCAGCAGGCACCATCAGCACTCAGTGGTGGTGAGTAGATCTGCTGTAGACGTTATTAATTGATACGTCGGTGTTACTACATGTACGATGTAGTCCGCTAAATCATGTGAAAATCACTATGACTATATGATTGATGTTTTGCGTGAACGAGGAAGACGAATAGATCTAGGCTAGGCCACAGAAAGATTCTTAAAAGCAGACATTTGGAAGAATATGGTTATCCGCGGTTTTAAACTTTTTATTTATATCATATATGATGGTGGTGAACATTTACTGCGAATAAATTCTCCAAACCAGTGGTTGGTATTTTGTGTGGAAACCTGGTCTAAATGCACAGCAAGGCACGCCAGCTGCAACGTGACTGCTATTTTTGGACGCAGAGGTCAATGTTTAGAACGCGCGAACTTGGCTCTAGACGACAGCGAGCTTGACCGCAGAACTAAGGTCAAATGTACCTGAACTCACTGTTAATTGGGTCGCACGTGACATTGGCTGGCTGCCCACTTGCGCCGCCTGTTTTACTTTGAACACAAAGCTGTTTACTTTGAACACAACTGTGACAAAGCTGTGCTACATATTAACATTGCTGCTTGCATGTGTGTTGTTATTCACTAGCTGCGTAGACTGGTGTTTTTATTTTAATGTTTAGACTGTAGTTACATAAACCGTTGGACTGGTGGAGGGTAGGCCTATTATTAGTATTAATCTTTAAAAGCCTATGTGTCAGGCTATTTTGCGAATGGAATGAACATAGATCTAGTAGCTTGAGTAGGCCTAATCCCCGTTTGAATAAAGTGAAAACTGAAACATTTATGACTCTCGCCTGGTTTCTTCCCCACCCCTCCCCATCCTGGTGTGTGTGTGTGTGAAAGACCTAATTTCAAATGATGTATACATTTTCCTGCCTTAGGCCTGGTGTTTTTTTTTTATGGACTAGTGTTTTTACTACTGAAATCTGATTTCAATCGTTTTATGAACAAGTGTTAGTGAAATTGATTTCATGTTATGGTCTGGTTATGTTTTATGAACTGTATGTATGGCCTAAGATGTAAGTAGTGGAGTCTGTAAGGAACCTGCCTACAATGAATTTCCAACTTGCTTCTTTTTCCCTCTTGTAAAATACTGTTTATAACAAAACAAAATCTACTACTGCGCATAATGAATTCCTTTTTATACAAATGAGATTGTTTCCCTTAGGCCAAGCTTGGTATGTTTAGTTTTGCCCTACAATAAACAAGCGCTTAAGACTGGTAGCCTACATATTCTCAGCATCATATATCTACATTGCATGTATATCACAGCAATCAGCATACTGTGCTAGATTTCTTCAAACACTATTGAAAACTCAGTTTATGTGGACTCTATGTGACATAACAACAGCAGTGATATGTATATGGGACAATGACAAATGGTCGTGCAAAACACAGGACATAGGCGATAGAATTTCAAAACTGGAGTTGGATGAACACATTTTTTTTTTTTTTAAGTGAAGCCATTTGCTTGCATGAAAACATGAAGTAAAAGATAAATTGCACAGCAGTTTTTCTGGAATAATGGAAAATATCTAATCACCAAGTGAAAAATCAATTGTGATGGTGGACATGAAAAATGTCAACAACTGTATGCTAGTAGCAGAGCAAGGGTCATGAAACTGGGGCTTTCATTAAGAAGTGGATGTTGCTGCTGAGTTAATGTATAAACATTAGTTTTGTGTCAGTTTATAAATGAGGAATGAGGACGGTTTTCTGACTTTTCATGTCCATCATTATGCCTGACTCCATCATTATGCCTGTATGTGCATACTAAATCATATATTTGCTAAGGAACAGAAATCATATTAACCTGTCCATTTCAAAGAATGCCTGGCGGTCACTGGACTACCCCACTTCATTTTAATGTCCTTGATTTTTTTTCCTTCTGCTGGGTGCCACAGGTAGTTCTTATGGGACTTTGTAGTAGGTGTGTTTCTGTGAATGACATTAAAACATATATATATATATGTGTGTGTGTGTGTGTGTGTGTGTGTATATGTGTGTGTGTGTGTATATATATGTGTGTGTGTGTGTAAAATGATATAAACTATAATAAAGATTAAGAAATATTAATTAAAAAATCAAGTAACATTAAATGATTTACCATCGTGAGTGCATCGTCTGTCTTTCATTTACCTTTATTATCTTTCTTTCCTTCTTTCTTTTTGAATTAATGAAATTGTTTATTTACTTACATATTTTTTAATGGTTATATTATTTTAAAATTAATGAAATTGTTTATTTACTTACATATTTTTTAATGGTTACATTAATTCTTTTTGTTTGTTTGTTTGTGTTTATATGGGTAGGAGTGTTTTTTGTGTGTGAGTGTGTGTGTTTTTGTTGTTATTGTCATTTTCTTTTTTTGATAGGGTAGTAGGCAAATATTGTATTCCAGTGGTAGTTTAGTTAAGCCCTGTCTAGCTCTCAACTGTGAAGAAATTGTATTGACATGACAAATCCATTTCTATTGAATCAGCAGTGACTTAATATTGGAACATAGGGAATGGACGAAAGTTGAAAAGACAGTAGACATATATACAATGTAGCTTTTACCTGTAGTCTGCCAGTTGACACTGTGTTGGTACGTACCTGATACTGTGAAGCATTTGTGAGGTGAAGCAGGGAGGTATTGAGTGGGAGAAACACGTCTCATGAAGAGGGCTGAGATTTTACAGGTTTTGCCACTTCATTATCAAGTGAACTTATAGTTTGGAACTTTTTAAAACCTGTTATTTTCTTTTTGTTCTCCTTTTTGATTTATTTTTGTTGGGATTTTGTTGTTTTTTGTTTTGTTTTGTTTTGTTTCTATTTTTCTCTTAAGTTAATTTTTCTTCTCTTAGTATTTTCAAAACTGTTATGATAAGATTTGACTCTGCATGTGAGATCACTGCCCTTAGTTTGTGCTTTTCATTGCTATTAGTATTACACTGGAGGGAGATGAATTTGAGAATGAAACAAATAATCAAATGTGTTTTGTTGAGATTTGTTCATTTATTTACATGTTAAATCACCAGCATTCTTCAAGTCACATACAAAATAGAAACAGTTACATATCTCTGCAAGAAACATCTGAAGTTTCTGGCGCATACATGGGATTTTTACATCTGAAATGTCACAGAATTACTTTATTGAAAGAAATGATATGGTATAGTTTTTCCCATCTTCCTTCCCTCTTCCTTAGTTCTTACAATGATGTATGTCTGGTTTATGTTGTCTCCAGCTCCAGACTCCAAGGACAAGAAAAGGAATGTTGAGTCAGGACAGACTGACTTCTCATCTGCCTTTCTGGGACCACAACTGTGGGACAAAACCTACAATGAAGATGACTTCAATCTGGAGTACATGGACTTGGATGAGTTTTTGTGTGAAAATGGCATTCCCCTCGTGGAGACTCCTGGGTTGGACCAGTTGGTTACCTCCCCTCTCCCTTCCCCCTCTGGGCCTATGTCTCCTGTGCCTCATGAGCAGCTTGGGTCCAGTTCCTCAAAGAACCCCAAACCTTCAACCTCTGTGGTGATCCCCCAGTCACAGCCCCCATGAGTCCAGTGGCTTCTGTCAATGTCATGAATGCTGATCAGTTTCTGGTCAAACCTAAAGTGGAGACTGCGGAGGAGAAGATCAGTCTACAGAAACCAGGTAACCCATTAGTTGTTAAAGATATTAATTGATTTATAAACCAAGAAGAGACTCATAAGTTTGTTTCTGTTGTATAACTGCAGGTGAATTTGGCAGCGGCATATGCATATATAGACAGAGAGAGCAAAGTCAGTACTGAAACTAGCTGTTAATAAATGTTTTACTCATCATTTGTGAGAATGCATTTTATGCATCTCTCAGTCACAAATATGAGAACATATTTTATTTATCTCTCAGTGTCACTGTGATAATTGTACAGTGTATGTATTTACTTTTATGTTATATGCATATTATATGGACATTTCATTCAATGTAATGACAGGTGTGTCCAGACACAGAGGGAAGGGTGGAGGCAGGGCTCCATTCAAAACTGAGTATGAGTACTGCTGTCACTGGTGACAGCACAAGTAAACTCAACAGCACAATTAAACTCATATTGATCATAAGGGTTCAGGTAATCAGAGCTGCAAGACATGAAAGAAGCTGTTACTGTTACTTTTTTTGTTTAAAGCCCAACCAACTGCGTAGAGCCACATCAAAGTTATAACCATTTCAAAACATACACATACTTCTACAGGAAAGAAAAGAGAAGAAAATTAAATACACATATCAGTGCATTCGTGCACATAATCTCAGGAGGTGCCCCTGGCTGTTGCCGAAAAATGGATTTGCTGAAGTGAAGATTGGGTTACAAAGTTTATTGAAAAATAGATATTGATGTCATATAAAAACACACAAGATTATTAAATGAAATGTTTGACAACACTTTATATTACTTTTTTACAATATTAGTATTTTGATAGTATAGACTAAACTCTGTTTCAGCCATGGTTGATGAAGCAGAAGATACTTTAAAATGAAGCTGAAGATACTTTAAAATCTAAATTAATTTTCTGTAGGCAGATTTTTTTTAATCTCATTTTTTGTCAAAATAAATGATATACTGGAAGTCACATTGTGCAAATTTCTTTCCCTGCCATTTACAAACAGGTTCTTATGTTCCATAATCACAAATTCAGGATGGCCAGCAGGAATAGAGCCAGCAGTACAGCAAACATTTTGGTCAGACAGAGGTCTTGAGACAAGACAAAAAATTCACCAGGAGAAGACCAATGCAAATTCTATGAATATTATTTTCTGTTACATTACCTTATGTCTGTGCAATAATACAACCATGTATACATCTCATCACATGATAAACTGAATCATAAATGTTGATGTGCAGAAGTACAACCTTCCTCGCCAGAGGCAACATCTACAGGCTCCACCCCACCTGTCAGTCCTCTGCCTGTGCATGTTGACTTCAGTCTTTCTGAGCAAGACATTGCCCTGTCCTCTGTCCCAGGTATGATGAGTGTGTGTGCGTTTGTGTGCATTTTTGTTTATAAGTAGGATATATTGTCTTCTCTCTATCTACAGAGAATCTTTATCTCATTTATATGTGGAAAATAGGTTTGCTGGTAAGATTACTTATTTTCATGGAAACTAAAGCCATTGGGATCTGTAGCCCAAATAACTTTGCTTTGCCATGTTGTTCTCTTGTCTTTCCTTGGACAATAACATGTAAATGTATGGACAAAAGTGGGAAAACACAAAAAAGAAACAAACCAGCAGCCACCACGATAGGTGTTTTTCTTTGTTTATGTATGATTAATGCCTACTGCATGTTCTCCTGATGAGTCAACTCAGCAAAGTAGTAAGCATAACATAACAGACTATTGAGAGGAATAGAGTGGGTTTGAACCCCCACAAGTCCATGGGGTTTTTATTACCCTGACTAGCTGCTGCCTAGAGTAGAATGTAGTATACGTTCATTGGGAAGACTGGGAATAGACAGTTTAGTCTCACTCACTTTACCTGTGTGCCACCGAAGGTTTTGCTTAAATTTATTTGGACAAGTACTGCAGATGTCTGTATGTCTTGGGCCTGGTTGATGCTGTGATATGTTTTGAAGATGGACATAGAGTACAACCCAGTCACGCAGTGGAACTCACAGCACATAGTGATCATCATCCCTATTGTGAAATCATTAATCATAATGGCATTTTAAAAAAAAATGTCCCAGATTCTGTAGCTTTTCATATCCTGATTTTGCGGCGATTTTAAGTTTCAGTTTCCTTTGCCTTTTCCATGCCTGAGGTAAACTCAGATTGAGATGTTTAGTGTCAGTGGTTCATGGGGGCCATCACTGGAGTGAAGTAGTGGTATCTCCATACCAGATTGTCTCTTATTGAGTCAGGCTCTGTAACTGAGCAATAATCGCCGTAGTAGGGGATTTAATAAGCAGTGTCCCTAGTTAAATCACAATGGCACTGTTGAACTTCTCCTTACTTATTAATGAAAGTAAGGAGGAGTTCAACAGTGTCTTTCAGGCTGCACTCCAACCCATTGGCTTCCTTTGGCTTTCTGGCATTGGGATTTTGAATGAACTTAGGGTTATTGGTGTGTTGAAGAGCCAAAATGAGAGGCATGGGATTAATGCCACTAAAGCGGCAAAGAAGGCAGGTAGGGGGGAAAATTTGTGTTCTCCTCTTTCAAGTTTGTCCTGTTACTTGATAAAATTTTTTTCAAAGTCCTGTTGGTTCTGCTTTTAGTCATCATGTGGGAACAGTATGTTTCAGCATACTGATATGGACTCATTTATGTGTTTGTGTGTATGTGTGTGCACCTTCTGGAAATTCTGTGCTAGAAATTTCCTCTTTTGTTTCTTTCTTCCTCCTTTGCTTTCTGTCATGTCTTCCTGTCATTTTCTGCTTTGCTGGTCCATTCCCTTTATGTGTTTGATAAAGACTAATATATTTTTTCTTAGGATTGATAATTGGGTATATTATGAAATGCATTTTTGGCTCCAGGGAAATGAGATATGTGAAAGCAGTTTTAGGAAATTTGGGCCTGTTTTTATATATGTTCTGATATCTTTAGTTATGTTTAAATTTGTATTCAGGTATGCTTTTTAAATCCACTGTGTGATAAATTGGATGGAGTGATCAATGCCAGGGGTATGTCATTAGATTATGTGTGTAAATGCTTGATATGTGTACTTAATTTTCTTTTTTTTTTCCTGTTGAACTATTGTGTATGTTTTGAAATGGTTATAGCCCTGATATTTGTTTACATTTGGTGTAATAGGTCAGATTTTGATTTCAGTCAGATTTGATCTAATTGATGCAGTGCTTGATGTTGCATTATTGCAATATTGATGTCTCAATGGGATTTTTTTGTGTATTGATTGGTCATGTCTGCCATTACAGGCCAGGATATTTTTGACCCCACTGCGCACCAGTTTACAGAAGATGAACTCAAACCCCAACCCATGATAAAGAAATCCAGAAAGGTGAGATGTTTGAGGAAGACAATGAGGGAAAAAAACGACAGAAGAAAGACTGCTGGGGATTGGGGTACAGGCCAGGGGACATTTCCAAGTGCTCTGTCAGTATTTTAGGTCCTTCATTGGGAAGGTTCTATGTTCCCAAAGCAGGTGACATATACTTCTGTCCAGAACTCATCAAACCTGCTGCCCATGATAGCAAAAGTAGAGAGGCATCCACACATATGCAGAGCGAGCAACATGTCTGATGAATTCTACTCAAAATGAAACATATCACCTGCTGTAGAAACATAGCACCTTCTCATTGAAGGAGCATTGACAAAACTGATCCCTAAATCCCAGCAGTTTTTTCTGTCCATTTTTTCCTGTATATTTACACTTTTTCTTGCATTGTTTTCTTCAAATGTTTTTGTTTCATTTTGTATTTTAGATCAGACAGTTTATTCTGTCTGTTATATCGGTTTGTTGTCAATTCCTGTCGCTACCATTACAAGGGAGACAACCCTTTCTGAGGGCTATGACAAGATTCTGTTACTCTATAGTTACTTGACAGTCAGTCCCTGGAAGTTATTCTCCTGATTGAAGTATTATTCACACAACATTGCTTTCCTTGATAGAGTTTCCTTGTACTTTTCTTCCAAATTCTTGTCTCAAATTCTGTCTTTCACTGGGTGCTCTGTTAGTTGTTTTGGTTATTTCTTTACACATCACAGAATTCTGCTTGCTACCTTAGATTTGGATGGCTTGATCTGCATGTGCGTGGATGCTCCTCTTCTTTTGCTGTCCCAGGCATTAGGTCTAATGAGCTCTATATATATCACCTGCACCTGCTATGCAGGTATAGGATCTTCCCAGCAAAGGACCGAAATACTGACCAAGCGTCCTGGGAGTCTCTCTTGGGCTGCACTCCAAACCACAGCAGTATTTCTTCTTTCCATACTTTTTCCTTTTTTAATTTTTTCATGTTTTGTCTTCCTTAGACTAGTTAGAGGTTTCTGCATTGTTTTGTATTGTAAACCAGACAGTTAACTCTGTCAAGTAAACTGTACCTTGTGTGTCTTAGTCTTTCTATCAGGGTGTAACTTAGGAAGGGATACAACCACCTGTCTGGGCTATGACACTATTACAGTGACATTTTTAAAATCTGAGGTTGACAACATTTTCTTTTGTCTCTGTTTGTGTGGTGTGGAATTATGGACAACCTTCTACTACCTCACAACATCTTATCTTTCAAGAACAGTTATATGTTTCGTAGTTTTGTGAATTATGACCATATTTTCTGTGACAGCCAGGTTGAGAGAGGCATGCTGAAATGGATGTAACCCTAGAGCAGTGTGCATGCATTTAATGGGAATATATTACATGCTTTGAAATACAGTTATGACTTTTTATTGTTGCTGACTGGTTATAGTTCATGAGCTTCTTGAGTGCAAATTATTTCGTGTCGTGGACAGGAAATGAGAGAGTGAAGCAGGGGGAGGTTCTCTGAAGTCTTGGTTATGTAGTACTTGCTGTTTGGAAGGCTTCGAAAGAGGAAATAAGGGAGCTCTTGCTATTTGGAAAACTTTGAAAAAGGAAATAAGAGAGCTCTGTATGTGATTCTAGAGGCTGAAACAGTGAATAGTTAGTTTATCTCTTATCAGGTTTTTTTACATAATTTGACTAAACTCAATTTCCTAAACTAATGTATTTTTCAGGTGTTTGTGCCAGATGAGCTGAAAGATGAAAAATATTGGACTAGACGCAAAAAGAACAACTTTGCTGCCAAGAGGTCAAGGGATGCCAGAAGAGTCAAAGAAAACCAGATTGCAATGAGAGCTGCCTTCTTGGAGAAATTAAACTCCACTTTGAAAGAAGAGATGGAAAAGGTCAGGCGGGAAAATGCTCGTCTTAAGCACCGCCTGAGCAAGTATGAACCGCCCAACAGCTCTACCTGAATTTAGCAAGCAAAAGACATGAAAACCAATCATGAAGACATTGTATATATGTGTTGTATATCTTTGTCCATTGTGTACTGATATTAGTTTAGTCTGCATGTCATTTTTGGATGTCCACATAGAGAACCACTGGTTTGGTTGGAGATTTTACAACATTTGGAAGGAACATTTCAGAACAGTCTGTTTGCTGATGTTAGAGCTGTTTGCCATTTGTGTTCTTTTTGGTAGACAGCTCTGGTGTGTATTTCTTGATTTAATGTTTTGTCGTTTAGTGGTCATTATCAGTTTGTGTTATTGTAATTCATGCGATCAGTTTGCTATAGCATTATGTTTCTTGACAAAGACAGTCTTTGCATATATATATATCCTCAGTTATCAGAGGTTAGGGTCGAGCTGGATTCTTCCCCTTTGTTATATAGTGCTTGTACATTATTTTGTTTGTTAATTATTGGCAGTAAAGCGAAACATAATAGCAAGAAATTTTTCTTCATCTTTGAGCTAATTTTTCTTGTATCTGTGGGTTGAACATTTTGAAAACATGAAGCCTACATTGTAAGTTGTTTATTAACATGAGGTAAAGATGGTCATATGTCTGTTTTTAATTTTTGTTGTTGTTACTGTTGTTATTGTTGTTGTTTTGTTGTTGTTGTACAAAACTCCATGATCCCCATAAATGATTTAATCTTAAATGACTACTGGCATTTTTATTATGCGTCAAATTTTATGTTTGAACTGAAGTGGACTGGGAAAATGTCTTTCTTATAGCAAATTTTTTCCTGTCATCTTTATGGTATGTTCTTGAATTTTTTTTTTATCTTAACACAAAAGGATCATTTTTAAGTAATGTTTGATAATATTAGATTGTATATAAATCAGTTTCAGTGTTGTATTATTTTTTGTTTTGTTTTGTTTTCTACTTCGTCGTGATATTGCAAGTTTTTTGTTTGTTTTGATAACACCACATTGCAGTGCAGTTTTTGTTGTTGTTTTGTTTGTTTTTCGTAGTATTAACATTCTACTTAAACGATCACAAAAACACTCAACCCACATTGCAAGTTGTTAATTCAACATGAGTTAATTTACACAGTCATTACATTTTATATTGTAATGAATGTGCAGTGGCAAAACCATAGCCAATAAGACAACCAGGTTATTGCTTGTTAAATTTATTTTACAGCCTTTGCATACAGTAATCTGTGAACAGTTTAACTCACTCGCTACACACAATTGTGCCCCTTGCCGTTCCCCTGAAACGCACTATTTGTATAGGTCAGAAGAAAAATTCCATACAAACAAATGAAAAGAGAGGATCACAAAATTTGGCAGGTTATTTATTAAACATTTGGTGTACACCATGCTGAAATTTCAACTGTCTTAGAACCCTCCTGGTTGCTGAGTAATGGAACAAGTAAAATTGGGGAAATTTTCAGGTGAAAAATGTCTTACAAAATACAGTCAGGTCAGCATATCAGTTCCTACAATCACATTTTGAGTGGAATTACCTAAAATCCAACTTGCGCACACTCCAAGAACATTGAAAAAAGAAATCATATCCATCACAAGTCTGAATGTTGTGACATTGATCATCTTCAGGGGATCAGTCTTGGTGATGAGGACACAAACAGGCTTCTTGTCAGCACTGCAATGCTCCCTGCATCAAATCCAATAAGTGCAGTTGAGTTGCACATCAGTTTGATTTATTATCATTTTATTTATGTATAGATGCTAAGCTTTTGTTGACGTAATTATAGTCTTTCCCATGCATCATATTCATTTCTTTTATTGATGGATTTTTTTTATTGAAGTTTCCGTTTTTGCTGTTCTTTTCTCTCACTGTTATCTAACAAAATTCCACCACATGCATAAGCATAAGACATATGCACACATATCTGCACACACAAACACACACACACACACACACACACACACACACATAATATAACTATATATATATATATATATATATATATATATATATATATATAATTCGTTCGTTCTTTGATTTAATGTTTTTTCACTATAAGTGATATTAGACGGGTTTTTTGTCGACACACTACTGCAGAGTTCAGTGACCTAATGGCCTGAAATGAGGCTAGGAATGACCGAAGAATCTATTGCTGGCCATTAGTTTCAGATAACGGAAATATTGAAAGCCCCGTGAATTTTCAAAACTCAAGTCGGATTTGTTGATTATGATCGGGAAATGCCAACAATCGTAGCGAGAGAGTTAAGTGAAGTTACATAACGAACTGCTGACTCAAAAGATCAAGGATGTTCTTCTAATGGATACCATGTTTTTTAGTTTGAGGAATTAATCTCTTTGCAGTGTCGTAAATGTGTTAAGAATATTAGAGGACAGCTTAATTCTGACGGTACAAAGACAAGGCAGTTTCACGTTGAAGTAACAACTTACAATGTGGACTGAGTAATTTTGTGATCATGTTTAATTGAATTCTGCTGAAGACGCAGTCTGCAGAGTTCAGTTCATAGATGGCTTCACACTTAACCATCCATTTGCTTGGTCTGATAAATGCATAGTATTTTTTTAATTGCGTTAGGTGTTGGTATTTGTAAGATACTGACTAAAATCTGAGCATTTCTCAGCCTTTTGCATTCAAGTTAAAAACCATTTTTCATTTATCATTAACTCTTCTGTTCAGAATAATTTGCAATCATGATTAGCTTAAAATCGTCTTCTGTTTAAATCGTCTTCTGTTTTTCTAGAAATAGAAATTTGCCTGAAAATACACTACAAGCTGTTGACTGATGCAGCAGTGTTTCTTAGCTTTGTATGAGTATTGTAATCAGGGAGTTGAATCACAGAATGCGACAGAGTTAGTTTTCAATTCTCGTGCACTTGTGTAATGTCTGTGGGTCAAGAGGTCTTGTGAGGTCTCGAGAGGAGTCCCGACCTAGCCTCTCCTGCTGATTTTACGCAACTTTCTTTCTTGAGTATTGTCTGTTGTGAATTGCTGGTAAAAGTGTCTGTTGATATTGTGTTCACTCTTGTGTGGTATCATAATTCAAACTTTACTTGAATGTAAATGTTGATCACATTTATAATGTAAATTAACACATTATTTGATTGTAAATGTTGATTACATTTATACTGTAAATTACTTCAGCAACAGCAAGCATTTTCACAAATAGCAGTTGATATTTTAAGAAAGATACTTTTTGAATACCGTACTTTAGGAGTTTGTCTCCTGTTGTTAATAATCTTTGTTTTTGATGTATAGTTAAATCTTAATTATAAACAATACAGGTGATTCATTGTTACTGGTAAACAATACAGACAATTTCTTGTTAAATGCATGCTTTCTTTAACTGGTGTTGGAGGTAAGAGTAGATTTGTTGCTATCACCGATTGCTGAATGACAGACAGTTAGATGGATAAGAAAGGATATAATCAGTATGAACATCCTGGAACTATATTAATGATTGCTATTGTTTTGGCAAAACATCATGAACATTTGGAGTTCTGTACTTTCTTATACCATCCATCAACTTCTTACGGGAAACAACTGGCAGATAGGATGAAAAGGTGAAAGGGTATGTGAACAAAAACTTTTTGTTAAAATGTTAGGATTCATACAAAGTTTAAGACAATCTCTGTCTATGATCAATGTATTTAAATGAGTGACATGTGTGATAGCATCTGTAATAATGATTTGTTTATTGTCTTTTGAAAAACTTCAAACTTGTTTTCACTCAGGGTTTTATTGATCTTGTTTATCATGTTGATAACCTTACTTATGTCCACATTATGCTGCCTTGGAAGGAATGATGGATTATTGTTGTTTGGAGAAACTTTACTGATTTGTGATAACATAACTGATGTATTTAGTGTGTGCACATTGCTTCTCCTGGCATTGCTGAGGTATGCATTGTGTGCATCTTAGTTATCATGGCATTGCTGATGTATGTAGGTTTGTGTATATTGTTATGGAAATGTTGCGTTATCTATCTTATCTCAGCAAGCAGCCCCCATACTTTTTATACTTAACCTTGCCATGGTTTTTATTTAGAAAAAACGCAACTCTTTATCATTTTTAGGGGTGGAGGTGTTAACATTAAGCATATATACCATGCCTCTTTCCAAATGTGTACATTAGCTTGTTGTTCACATTATCCTCATACCACAGTGCTTTGAAATAGTGCACTGTTGTCGTTACTGTCACATTATGTATTGCTTCATAAAATGTTGTTGTGCTAATTGTTTTGTTGAGATCAGTGTGCACTGAAATTTCTGTTGCTTATTCCTTGTTGTGTTAACAATTGGTAACTTTTTAAAGGTAGGAATCAGAATGGTTTGTCTACTGCACATCTTTGGCAGGCTGTGAGTGCCAGGTACACAGAAACATGAAAGCTGCATAACAGAATCTCTCTGTTTTCTGAAGTGTTATGAAACTGAAATGTAATCTGTTGATCATTTTCATGACTTCAGCAATTCACAAACCACCATCATCATTGCACCCATGATATTTCATGTCAGAGAGAGAGAATAAAGTAATGTCTGCGCGCTGGCAATGCACATCCTCAAAATGTATGATGTAGTGATATGTCTACCATTTGCTATGTAGAGTTGACCAAGGATCGTGGTTTACTTTGCAAGCTCATTTTGTGAAATTGTTGAAAAAGACTTTGCCTGTCTAGTTATCATGGAAGCATAAATAGTAGATAATGGCTTTGAATTTAACTTATGGCAGAGATTATGACTGGTCAGACATAAAGGACCATTAATTTCATGGAAAGCATTGATAGATGACTTAAGGGCATTTTGTCAGATGTCTCGCCGCTGACATTGGGTGTCAGATGGACGAAGCCAGCTGCAAGATGACTGGTGATTGTGTGTGTGTGTGGTTTTTTTTAAATTGCAAAGCAGTTGGTGAAAGCAACTTTTAACTTTGGGAAAGCTGAAAGGATCAGGTGAGAAGCTTAATTATGTACTAGTAAAAAACAGGAAATCTCATGCAAAATGGCACAACTTTGAGACAGGTTGATAAGTTTAAATATCTGGGAATGGTCATCTCACCAGACAGCAGATGCACATGAGAAATGGCCAGCAGAATCGGCCAAGCCAAAACAGTTTTCAAGAAGATGAAAAGCATTCTTACCAACAAATGTCTATCTATTTAAATCAGGAAGAGAGTTCTTGAGTGTTATATAGAACCAATACTGTTGTACAGTTGTGAGGCATGGACAGTCAACATGCAAAGTCAACAAAATTGAGGCAACTGAAATGAGGTTTCTGAGAAGAATCTTGAGAGTTCTATTGATAGGAAAGAAAACGAATCAGAAGGAGGCATACACAAGAAGATCATTAATAAAGATTAGGAAAAGGCAAGCAGCATTTGTAGGAGAGCACCTGGTCATGACAGGAATGCTGGAGGAAAAGAGAACCCCAGGCAGACCCAAGGAGAAAATATTGGACGGACTTGCAGGGTACGGGTGGCTGAGGACAGAGAAGGTGGGAGATGTACCTGCAGTGACAAGGGAGAGGTTCGTATGGAAGGCCATGATCACCGACACCATACGGCAGGGAACATGATGATGATGATGATATTACTTTGTTAATTGACATGCTTGCCCAGACAGAAATATGGATTTGAAGTCTCAAGTGTTGTAGTAATTAGATGGCTGTGGTGTGTTAATGACGCCCCATCATGTGAAGGAAAATTGGAACAATGTAGTGGAATTCAAATCTTAGAATTATTAGCATATTAATCTGAGAATTATCAGTGAATTAATCTGAGAACAAGTAAGATTTTTACAAATATAACTGTTGTGTTTGTCATTCGGTTATTCTCAGCATTATGTGCACAGATATATTTAAAGATGTTACTTTATCTGATTGTTTTGAGATGGTCATAGTATCATCAACAAGACAGACTCTGTCAGTACAGGCACACTCACACCACACACACACACACACACACACATCAACACCACACACACACACACACACACACAACACACACACACCACACACACAACACACACAACACACACACATACACACACACACACACACACACCACACACACCACACACACACACACACACACACACACGAATTTGCATTCACATTACTGTTCAGTTTGAAACATTCTTTTTCTTTTGAATGGAATATGAAAACAGACTGAAAGTATTACAAAGAAACATAATTTTGTTGAATATTCTGTCAGATGCAGCAGCTTGAACATTAAATTAATGTTTCAGCTTTTTGTTGGCTGGATCATTGCACATGTTGAATGATTTGGCTATAAACAAAAATAAAACATTATAAAAACTTTTGTTTGTGTATGTCAAGAGAGAGAGAGAGAGCAATATTTCTCATATAGAAACATAGAAATTCCTATATTCTGTCCCGATTGTGGTTGATTTGATCATGTGCCTGACACCATCTCATTCAAAAGCATGGCCATTTTATACAAAAATAACTTGATTAAATCTATTCAAATTAAGTTAATGCACACACACAAACACACACACCAAGTACATGCACACAAACAACCATACTTTCACACATTCCCCTCTCAGTGTGAGTATGCTTTGTGCTCCTGAATTTTTTTCCATTATGAGTGAACGTTTTAGTGAAATATGAGAGTGTGCTTTGATTTCATTAATTTTTTTTTTTTTTTTTGTATATCAAGACTTGAGTCTTATCACACCAATTTCACAGATGTACAACAGACACAGCATGCATTCTTTTCTCCCACTCACTCTCACTCTCACCACACCGCAAAACACGTGCATGCTCTTCTCCTGCAGCTACCTGAGTGAGAAGGTTATGTTGATGATGGATCTCTCTGCTCTAAAGCCATGATGGGACTCGGGGATAGGTGCGGTATGTTAATGTCTGCAGCTTCTTCAGGATCCCTCAGGCAAAAGTCTTGCCTATGGTGCCGGGCAATGGTATGCCTCTGTTGCTGTGGTCTGCATTATCCTTGTTCAGTATGACATGGGTTCATGTATTAAATGCATTTTTGGCTATAGGGAAATGTTATATGCAGCAGCAATTTTAGGTAACTTAGGCCCGCTTTTATGTATGTTTAAGTGTCCTTAGTTATGTTTAAATCTGTATTCAGGCACGTTTTTTAAATCTCTTGTATGATAATTGGATAAACGCCAGGGGCATCTCCTTAGACTATTTGCGCAAATGCATTGATATGTGTACTTAATTTTCTTTTCCTTATTTTTTTCCTGTTGAAGTATTGTGTATGTTTTGAAACGCTTATAGCCCTGATATGGCTCTTCGCAGTCAGCTGGACTTTAAACCAAAATAACAATAATAACGTTAGCATCTCAAATGTCTCGGGGAACTGATCTTTCCTCCCAACAGTGGCAGAGCAGCTCGTGGAGACAGCTCAGGAAGACTTTTCCCTCACTGAATCATGTTAGTGGAATTCTGCCTTTGGCTGGAGCCTTGCTTTGAGCAAGTGAATCAATGGTCTTGTTGAGTTTATCCTCTGTTGGACGTAGGTCCAGCTCGTTGATGACAGGCATGAAGGGGATGCTGGTAAGGTCTGACTCGTTATCACGTTCTCAGAGGTGCACAGGTTCTGGTAGTGTTTGCACATCTACTTGGCACAATCTTTGATGACCTTGCCATCACTGGACTTCAGTGAAGTGATCTTGCTAGCGGTAGGCCCAAAGCTGGTCCCCCCCCCCCCCATCCCCCGGGTATATGCCTTATACGTTGCCACTTTGGCACTCAATTGGATGTTCAGACACAGAATGTGCCGGTACCGGTAGTCGTTTGTGCAGCAACTAACTGTCGTCAGCTGGGGATAGTTTCTTGTTGGGATAGTTTCTTGTTGTTCTCAGTGAAGAGAGTTTTTTTTTCTGATAGGCCTCTTTTGTACATGTAGTTGATCAGAGCAGACAACAACAAAAGCGAAACGGCCGTTCCTGTTGGGTCATCGGATCTACACAAAGGCCCAACCGTACCACCTGCCTCGGGAAGGGGTGATGGCGCCAAAGGTAACACCAGCCCAGCAACATTGCGAAGGTCAACATCTGCACGTACAAGTACACCTTGCTTGCCTTGAGCAAGAACTAACAAATTTTAACTGGGATGTGACTGGCTTCATTGTGTCGAATCAATACTCCTCCCAGCATTTCAACTCGAACTGAAAAACCGTCACCGACTTTTGGCAGAAGCTGATGATGAAAACAAGGACGTTAATGTCTCTAACCTCTGCAATTCCATCATGACACCCCTAGTTGAAACAGCGAGAAAATACAAAACGAATAGTCAGTCCAGCAAAAGCAAATTCTCACAAGAAACCAACGATCTGATGAAGAAAAGAGGAAATCTAAAAAACAGAAACAAAAAAACAAACAAACAAACAAAAATGTAAAAAAAACAAAAACAACAACAAAGACACACGACAGAGATCATTGATGATATAGATCAAGGAAGGGGCTTCAAAATGGCAAAGAAGAAACTCAGTCCTGGTGGACTTCAAATCACCGGAATCCAGGAAGAGAATGGAGAAGTAATAACCGACAGAGACAAAATTGTCAAACGTAAAAAAGAGTTGTACAAACATCTTTACTCTTCAAACCTCATGCCAAGTACAAGACAACCATAAGACCAGCCAAGAATCTGACAACTTCACAGAAATACTACCATGGGAGGTGAAACTTGTGGTTAAACAATCAAAGAAAGGAAAAGCACCCAGTCCAGACAACACTGCCATCAATCTCCTCAAGGAAGCTTACGATGTCATCAAGGGCAAGCTTGCTAAACTATCCAACAGATGCCTGAGAAAAAGCAAAACACTGGAAGACTGGAATCAGGCAATGATAATTCTCCTTCATAGAAAAAAAATAAATAAATAAGTCCTCCTAAATGAAATTTACGACACTGGAAAAATCTTCAAAGATATGTCAAAATCAATTTTCATTGCACCAAAGAAGACAGGGGCTATAGAATGCGAACTCCATCGCACAATCAGTCTGATGAGACATCTAACAAAAATCCTGTTAAGAATAGTCATGATGAGGACAAGGAATAGAATCAAAAGAGAAATAGCAGAAGAACAGTGTGGATTTGTGGAAGGGAAAGGAACTATTAATGCCATATACATCCTAAGAACTATCACAGAGAGGTCAAATGAGATGAATAAGGATTTATATTTATGCTTTGTTGACTACACCAAGGCTTTCGATCGGGTAAGACATGATGAATTGATCAACCAACTGGAGAGACTCAATGTTGATGGAAAAGATCTACGAATAATCAGAAATATGTACTGGGAACAAACAGCTGCAATGAGAATAGAAAACAATGTAAGCTCTTTCCAAAATATCAAAAGAAGAGTCAGACAGGGTTGTGTTTTGTCACCAGATCTGTTTTCACTTTACAGCGAAAACATCATGAGAAACCTAGAAGAAGACCCTGGATTAAAGGTTGGAGGGAAAATGATAAACAACATTCAATATGCAGATGACACCGTGCTAATTGCAGAAAGTGAAAGAGACCTACAAAACCTTGTGAATATGCTAGAAATAGAAAGCAAAGGTAAGGGGCTGGAACTAAACAGCAGGAAGACTGAAGTCATGGTGATCAGTAAAAAACATGAAATCCCCTCATGCAAAATAACAGCAAATGGCACAACCTTGACACAGGTTGAGAAATTCAAATACCCGGGAACGATCACTTCATCAGATGGCAGATGCACATCAGAAATAGCCGGCAGAATCGGCCAAGCCAAAACAGCATTCAAGAAGATGACAAGCATTCTTACCAACAAATGCCTATCAATTAACAACAGGAAGAGAGTTTTGAATCTTATATAGAACCAATACTGTTGTACGGATGCGAGGCATGGACAGTCAACAAACAAAGCCAGAACAAGATTGAGGCAGCCGAGATGTGGTTTCTAAGAAGAATGTTGAGGGTTCCATGGACAGCAAAGAAAACAAATGAGACAGTCTTGATGGAGGCAGACACAAGTAGATCACTCATAAGGAAGATTAGGAAAAGACAGGCAACATTTATAGGCCATTTTATGAGGAAGGGGAATTTGGAGCACCTGGTCACGGCGGGAAAGCTGGAGGGAAAGAGAGCACCGGGTAGACCCAGGGAGAAAATGCTGGACGGACTTGCAGAATGGCTGGGGACGGGGAGGGTGGGGGAGATGCTAGGGGCAACGAGAGATAGAGGCAGATGGAAGTCCATGATCGCCAACGCCATGCGGCAGGGCACCTGATGATGATGATGATGAGAAAAGGAAATCCAAAGGACCTATCCAATTACCGCCCCATCAGCCTGCTAAATTGTGTCTACAAGATTTTCACCAAAATCATCACGAACAGAGTCCCAAACGTCCTAGACAAAAACCAACCTAAAGAACAAGCCAGTTTCAGGAAAGACTTTTCAACAAACAACCACCTTCACACGACTGGCCAAGTAATTGAAAAATGCAATGAATACCAAAAGCCCCTAGTCATAGTGCTAGTTGACTACCTTACAGCTATCGATTCTGTAGAGATTTGCAAACTCACTGAAGTCAGACAACAGTGTATGTAAACGCCCTTCAGCATATCTACAGATTTGCCAAATCGTTCATCCAGCTACACAAAGACTCTGAGCCATTCAGCCTGGAGAAAGGGGTAAGACAGGGAGACACAAGCTCCACTAAATTGTTTACAGCTTGCCTCGAAATGATCTTTCGCGATCTTGACTGGTCTTAACAAGGCATTAGAGTTGATGGAGAACACCTCAGGTTTGCCGATGACATTATCATCTTTATGGAGAGTCTCAAGCAAATGCAAAATATGCTGAATGAACTAAATGAATGCAGTACAAAATAAGTAGGACTGACAGTAAACTTGAAGAAAACAAAAATTATGGTCAACAACTACATCGAAGACCTAGACGGAAAAGTAAAGATCGAAAACGAAGAGCTAGAAATGGTTGACCACTACATGCACTTAGGCCAACGCATCTCAACAGAATCTTTCTCCAAACAGGAAGAAATCAAACGTAGGATAACCCTTGGCTGGAAGTGTTTAGAAGAACAAGTTCGGTTTTCAAGAATGACAAAATTCCAACTGTCCTGAAATGAGAAGTCGGCGAGCAATGCATTCTGCACAGTCACCTACGGTGCAGAAGCGTAGAATCTAACGAAAAAACAAAAACAAACTCGCTTTGAAACTAAGAACCATGCAGCCAGCACATGAAAGAACCATGCTTGGTATCACCTGGAAAGATTGCAAAACGGCTCAGTGGATCTGAGAAAGAACAAAAATGCGAGACATCCTGGAAGCCAGAATATCTACAAACTGAAATGGAACTGGGCAGGATATCTCACCCGGAGAACGGACAGTCGTTGGACAACAAAACCGCGTTCTGAGTACCGAGAGACGGCACTCGCAATAGAGGAAGACAGAAAACTAGATGGAGAGACGACCTAGATGGATTTGACAAGAACTGGAGAGGAAAAGCAGTGGAACAGGTAGAAAGAAACTCTAGGGAGAGCTAGACAACAGAAGGTCTTCAGAGAAGTAACCCCTTTAGACAAGTGTTTCGGCCCTGAATTCCTTACACTCTCGGGGGGCCGGGCCACATCCAGGTCATGACTCCTGGATGCCCTTCTGCTGTTGTCTATTTTTTTTTTTTTTTTTCCCCACGCCGGGGAGCGAACCTGGGCGATTCTGCGCTTCAGAACTGCGGTACGCGGTTTTACCAATGTGCTAACGGGGCACACATCATCTGTAGGGAATTTAATCCTTATGAAGTTCACTTTTGGTTCCTCCTTGCCCAGATCCAGCTTGAGCTCCTTTCTGCTGCCTCTGCCATCGCTTTAAGGGCTCTAGTCCTCTTCTTCCCAGAAATGGCGAGTTGTTTCATGAGATCATAAGCGGAGGTGCCCACAAACCCTCTTGCCCCGACCTCTATGCCGAAGATTTTGACCCGCAGACCTGCTTTCTTCAGGGTGCTGGCAAGACCGGCGTATTTTTCGGTCTTGTAGATATGTGCTTCTTCCATTCTGCTTTCGTATGGCACAGTGAGTTCTATCAGAATCACTTGTTTCGAGGAGTCAGAGTGGAGAGCGATGTCTGGTCTCATGCCTGTCTTGCTGATGACATCTGGGTAATTTCTCCACTCTGGGAGGTCTGCTGTACACTCCCAGTCGACTGCTCCATCCAGAAGACTCTTTGGCAATGTGCTGGTTGTCATAGCACTTTCGGGCCAGACCTGTTTCCCTCCTGCCTTTGTAGAACGTTGTCATAGCAATTGGTGCGTTTGGGGTCATGGTTTTTTCGCTAACCACGTCTGTGATCACTTTCAGAACTTGAACGGAAGCAGCTGGGGAAGGCCTACGTCCAACAATGGACATTCGATGGCTGAAAGATAGATAGATAGATAGTCTCTGGGCGTTGATGACAAAATCATTCTCACACAGGCGAGACTCAAACCAATCTAGTTTTTTCTCTCCCTCTTCCAAAGAGAGGACATGGAAGTGGTGTAGATGATGTCACGAATGAAATGCCACCTCTTCTCCATGGTTGTGGCTACATTTACTTTGAAAGCCTATTCCATTTGGTCATTGAGTTCTGCGTGAAGCTGTGGGTTGGCTGCTTTAGTTATGTTGATGCGTGGCCATCCTCTACTTGATGTGATGGATCTTCTTTGGTTTCAGTCATAGTCTGCTGCATACAATGAAAGCGTCGTGTCACAGTTGGTGCTGTTGAATTTGCGAGTGAGATGCACACTGTTGAAGGCAGCTTTTCTGGTGATTATCATGTCCAGCTGATGCCAATGTCCAGACCTTGAGTGTATCCAAGAGACTTTATGGTGAGGCTTTGTATTGAAGAACGTTTTTCTGATGCACATTTTATGGTAGGCGCAGAGCTCTGGCAATCTCTGGCACTGTTGTTCATCTTGCTAATGATGAAGTGCCTGAGACAGTTTGGCCATGAGCTGTGGTCAAACTGATTTTAGCATTAAAATCACCAAGCAAGAAGATATGCTCAGATTCTGGGATCTTGCTGATGGCAGCCTAAAAATCCTCATGGAACTGATCTTTTGTTTCTCGAGGTGAGCACAGCCTTGGGGTGTATATGTTATGCGCAATCGACCGATTTGCGCTATCGGTCGATTGCGCTGCGCCATCGATAGATCCATGGTTTGCGCAGCAATCGGTAGATAGCGCTGCGCAATCAATTGATATGGTTGTTCGTTGGTTTGGTCACATGGTGGGGGCAGCAGTTGGATACACATAATTATTATGTTGTGTGGTCACACACACACACACACACACACAGAGAAGTAAAAACTAAAATGATTGTACATTCACATTTAGAAATCAAGTACACGAAATGCAAGCAGCAAGTTAAGAATGTAATACATTGTTAAACCTGTAAAACACACACACACTCTCTCTCTCTCTTGGACTGTCCTCCACTGGATGCCTCTTTGCTCTTTACAAACATGAGTTGCATTTACTCCAGGTTTTCACCAACTTCCTCGACAAGTTTAGACAGGACACATGGTACCATTCATTGCACTCTTCGCACTCGACCATCAGAGTTCCGTCGTCTGGACACCGACAGTCACAGTAAACTTCTGTCTCGACCTCATGAAGAAGTTTGAGCTGGCGATAGTTGACACGGGCAGGAAATTATGAAATGGCTCCTTTGTCAATACATTTTCGAAATGAATACGTAACAGCATTTCATCAAACTGCAGTTCCGTTGGATCCTCCCCGAACAAAAGCGAAGTTGCAAATGCAATCGCGTATAGTCCACAGTCATTGGCGTTCGGCTGCCTGTCGACGTTCATTACGTTGATGATGAGTTTATCCTCTCTGCAGTGGATGTATTTTGCAATAGTCTTGGTGGTCGTTGGACTTGGTTTCTTTCTAAGTGAGTCGTAAACGCAAACTGTGTTGGTTTCTGTTTGGCCGATATTAGAAACTGTTATCAATGGCTGTTGTCAGCGTGTATGAACTGTACGAAATCACCAGTTGGAACTTTGAATGAGCAGTTCTGCTGAAGGACAGTATCTTGCAGGCCGGACTGGGTTGGAAATTCCGTTTTCAGTAGTTCGTTTGCTGCTCTCATGTGTCGATCGGTCATCCATGCTGTTCCGTTTATGTCCTGACGCTCTTTCTTTGAGAGAAGTGGTGGCAACTTTGATCCTGTTCCATTGGGTATCTCTCTGTTTGCGCATGTGGATTTCGGATGGCAGTGTGTAGAACATTCAATCCCATTGGCCCGACATGTGCATTTACCAGTTTTGCAGCTACCCTTGCAGGAACAATGTGTTTTCAGGAATCGATTTTCTGGATGATACTTCTGAGCTGCCTCACGTAGAGTTATGCATTTCTCATTGTTCGTCTGAAGATCACCGCTGTACGCCTGAAGATCGCCTCCCGTGAATTTCGTGCTGATCACCCCGTATGCTGTACTCAGCGAATATGTCTTGACTTTGCTCCCATGGATAGAGCTTACGATGGCTGGTAGACGCGGCAAGTCTGTTGATGTTCGGTCCAACTTTGGTACAGCAACGCTGACCCGATCTCCCACAGAAAACTCTTGAACTTTAATTCTTTTCCTCTTGTTGTAGAACTCGGATATCTTGGCAGCTGACACGTATGTGTTGTCCAAAGCTCTTTTGCGAATGGCAGAGTGGCGAGTTGGAGATGGTTGCTTTTCAGGTGTTGCTGGTGGTTCAGGGTGCATTGGCGATGGTAGTGAATGGGAAGTGTCTTCTTGTGACAATGGTGATGGCTGGTTTGTAGAATCTTCTAGTGGTGGCTGTGATGATGGTTGAGTTTCTTCTAACGATGGTGATGGCTGGTTGGTGGCATCTTCTAGTGGTGGCTGTGATGATGATGATGGTTGATTGTCTGCTGAAGGTGCAGGCTTGAAAAGGCGTGGTTCTGGAATTGGCATCAATTTTCGGCGTGGGGCTGGAATCGGGTTCTTCACTGACGACGGTTGGCTGAGTTCTTGTGCTTGTTGGCCCACTGGACTGTCTGGAGGTGGTGGCTGGCTAATTTCGTCTTCTTTGTTGTTAGTTTGGTCTTCAACATCACCGACATCTTCCTCTGCAAAGCATCCTTTGGCACCAGGAAATATCCCAGTCGGCGCACTCCTCCCAAAGACAACGTGGTAAGGAGCATCTTTGATAGTCTCTTGTTTGGCACAGTTCATGGAGAATTGTATGCGTGGCAGCCATGATGCCCAAGGATACTGCATTGCATCATCGTCTATCTTCTCCTCTTGCTTCATTGCAGCGATCTTCTTTTCTACAGTTTGATTCCCTCTTTCAACAAGCCCTTGTGACTGGGAATGGCGTGGGCGGCCGTTGACGAATGCTGTCTCTCCTCCCCATCTGCTGAACAGTGCCTGGATAAGCTGGTTCACGAATTCTCTGCCATTGTCTGAGTGGAACATTTTTGGTGGTCCGAAGTACGCCAAAACCCGCTCTTCAAGTAATCTTGCTACTTCTTCTGCCGACTTCTGCTTGAGTGGAAACAGTACATGATACTTTGAAAAGTGATCCATAAAGTGCCCGATGTAGTTGTAATCTCTGTCTGGTGAATGCCTCATGTCAATGAGATCGACTTGAACCCTCTCAAGAAAGTCTTTGTGAATTATTGGTCGAAGTGGTGGTCTTGTCACTACTGGACAGTTGCTTTAACAGCAAACTAGAACTGGAATAGGGACATCCATCGAACGTGCAGCGCAATCGATCGATGGTTGCGCGATCTACCGATTGCTGCACGAACAACGGATCCATAGATTGTGCAGCGCGATCGACCGATAGCGCAAATCAATCGATAGCGCCAGACATATACACTCAGAATGTAAACTTTTTTGGACGAAATTGAAAGACTGAGGAAAAGGACTTATTCTGAACTGCTGTTTGGGGGAACTTCTTGTGGGTAACAGGCTGTTCTTGACTTCAATGCCAATGCTGTGCCGATGAAGTTCTTCGGTGGGTATGCCCTGCCAGCAGATTTAGTCCTTCTCTTACAGTATGCCATCTCGTCTCTTCATTATGGGTGGTCCTTCAACGTTCTTTCTTATGGATGTGTTCTTCGTTTCTATCATCTTCAAAAATAGAGCTGATAGCGGAATAAATTCAGAACAATGTCAATATCTAATGCGTACAACAGTTCTGTATCGGGGCACCTTTTTTCACAGGTCAAAACATGACAAACAGAATGGCCTCCCTTAGGTAGCATCACACACGCGTCAAAGCAAGAGATTTTACACTGGAACTGCGATTTGGCAGGTGAATACAAAATAATGAATACACAGTCGTTGTTCAGAAAAGCTGCTGTTTTTGTCGGTGTGCTGGCAACCTGTCACTTCCTCGTGTTTTCAAGCACGAAAACCTTGAGCTACATGCGCAGACGTGAAGCTGAAGCTCTGTCAAACACAAGTGAGTGGACTGGGTCAGTGGGTGTGTAGACTAGGCCTAACTCATTTTGAGTCATTAGCTAATGGTAGATCTAGAAGTCCTAAGTAGGAAAGCGATGTACAGTGTAATTAAAGCTTACACAGGCCGTTAACTAAAAGCACTTACGTGAAAGAAAACCTGAGAGAAATAACAAACGAACATGATTTTATTGTCTCTTCCTCAGCCCTCTCTCTCTCTCTCTCTCTCTCTCACTCACAGTCACACACACACACACACACACACACACACACACACACACACACACACACACACTGAGGCATGTATATCAGTGATGCTGAGAAGGAGAGTGAATTAAGACTCGGGTATGATTTATCTGTGCAACAATATTTTATACCTTATTGAATAAATTATGAACACAGTGTGAAGGTTGTTCGTATAGTATAAGTACTATAACTGTGCCATTTGGAATTGTTTAACCATCACATTGTTTCACCTGTCTGCAATGTCTAACATGTTGGCTGTACACAAACTTTCAGTCTTATAACAAGAACTTTGTCAAAAGTGAAACTGGAATGATATGTCTTCTCAGTCTTTGTTGCCACCTGAAGCAGGGTCTACAGATATCGTGTACGTAGCATACTAGCAGTGGTTGCAGATGTTGGGTAGCTCATCTTGAAATTGAACAAAAAAGTTTGATATGAACTACCTAACAGTTTCAGTTTTGTCAAGACATTATTTCCATGCTTGGAATGAATTCCATTCAGTCAATCAGTGACAACTGACATAGTTGCCATGTGACGGAAAAAGATTCAAAGTGATCTTGAATTAAAACCAAGCTATAAGACTGTGTTAATAAATATGATAAAAAAAAAAACCCATGCGCAGCTGTAGTGTTAATTTATCACTTATTGGTATAGTCCTGAGGTTGTATACATGTGTAGGTTCCATATATATATATATATATATACTTTTGTCAGTGCTTAAAAGTCCCAGACCTGGACATAAAAACAAACAAACAAACAAACAAACTTGTGAGAAAGATCAAACCTGTGAGATTAAATGTCTCAGAAGAGCAGCAGGCAAGACCAAAAGAGACTATATTTAACTCAAAGAGATCTCTCTGAGAGATGGATGAAGCGGTTTGGTGTCTGACCAGAATCAGAATGCCAGTCATCCAGCAAGATGCTTGGGCTTCAGAGCCAAAGAAAGACCACAGCAGTGTTGGTTAGATGGGGTGCTGGAAACTAGAACATGGCTGTATGCCAGCCTTCCTGTTTAGTTGCAGACTGCAAGCTTCATTTCTAGCTGACACCTCCCCGTACAAATGGGGAAAAAAGATAAGGTGCTGTTAATGAACAGACTCAGTCTATGTGGAATACCATATGAAGCACACCAATATCCAACATTGATTGAGTAATACATCATGTGATACAGGACAGAGGCTGTGCCTGCAGTGCAGCAGATAATAGTCATTCTAGTTGATGAAGTCTTGTGACAAGAGCAGAAGCTCATTAAAGAGTCAACTTGCTTGACCATGTAACTTTGTAAGTTGTAACTTTGTAAGAGAGGTAAGTGATGACAAGTTTACTATCATGTAAATCAAATGGTCATGATTCATATATATAATTTATATATATATATATATATATATATAATATATATATAATATCTGTATCATAAATATTTTACATAGTGGAGAATATAATTTATCTAGGTATGTTTGCAAGCTAATTTCTGGGTTTATTTTTGAAAAGGAATTAAGAAAAACTTCAGTTTAAATTTTCTCAAGGTGGTGTTCCAGCACTTAGATGATTCCATATGCAATAAAACCACAAATTCCAAGGTAACCCTGGCTTTGAATAGTTTGATGTTTGTTATGGACCTGCATATGGGCCCTATATATGTTGTAAGATCTCCCATTCTCTTTTGGTCTGGTGACTGGTCTGGTCCTGGTTGGTGCATGGTGTGTGGCTATGTCCCAGGGTTTATCTTCTCCCACCTTGCCATTTGGTTTGTAAACAAGGTGACATGATTGGGTCCAAATGAAATACATGGACAGCCTCTCATTTGCTTGATGAAATGGCTATGAAGTGATGTTGGGAACTTGGGAGGTGATTGTCCTGAAAGTGGCGAGGCGCTGGTGCTCTGAGTCCCATCTGCACCCTAAGGTGTTTTTGTTAACTTTTAGATTCTACCTCTTTACCCAGGCCTTCCACTATTTATATAATTATATTGTAATAACTCTTCCATCAGTAGTATATGTCATCATTGTAAACATTCATGTATGTGTATTGTTAGACCTTGTGAGTATGTTTGCATTTATGTACCTGTTTGTTAGTTTGATATCAGTATTTGTGTCTAGTACACTCTGTCTTGTGAAAACGTATTATGGTTATAATTATTGATTTTTTGTTGAAATGTTTATAACATTTGTCATTTGTGTACAGCATTTTCTACAAAGTGTTTAGGAGCTTGCTTCCTGGGATGTTGTGGTAAATGTTATACCTTCATTATTGTTGTTGTTCTTCTTCTTATTATTATCGCTGTTGTTGTTGCTGCTGCTGCTGCTGCTCTTGCTGCTACTGCATAGTGACTTAGTATGGAGAATAGCACTATATAAAACTGATTAATTCTTATTGAATGGTGCAGAGCCTGCAGATGGGATTTAATGCAAATATTTTCATAAAAGCAGTGAAGTTTTTTACTTTACGAGAGAATTTTACTCTTTACTGTATTTATTGTACATATTCAAGACTCTTGTCATTCAGTTTACTAATCTATCTGTTTCAGATTCTCAGCGAGGAAGTGATTAATGAACGTTTGAACAACCTTACATCTTGTCAACTATGCTATGTAAAATTTGATAGATCTTTGAAGAATGTAAAAAAGAAAACCCCCAAGACAACAGTGCCCTCAAAACAAACAGATATTTATCATTTTAAGTCATCTCAACTCCAAATAAAAAGTTTTGAAAAATGTTGAATAAGAAAATTGGAAATGTAAATGAAACATTGATTTACATTTTTCTTTAGCAGAAGTAGTGAAGGGAAACATTTAGCCTATTGTTGCATGATTTGCATTGTGTAGTCATAATTTCATAAAGTATAATAAACATTCACTGAAGCCACAATGAACGTAGTAAATTTAGTGGTGGGAATGGTGGCCACTGCTGCTTGGTGGTATGGATGGTTGTGGCCCCTGATTTATACGGTGGTGGTGGTGCTAACGGCCTACTATACAACGCAATGGAACCTGATACGTGGCAAGTTCTACGAGCCGCCTCCGCCACAGTCAAACATCACAGTTGCCAGCATCATCTTGCAGAAAATGATGGTGTGTGAGGATGAGATTTTTATTTCGTGTAATTCGTAAAAATTGTAGTCCAGTGGAAAACAAAGATAAGTTTTAGATAGTAAGGATTCATCATCTTTCCCAACAGAGGTTCACTCCACTGGAGATTAAATGAGCAAAAAATTGAAAAAGAGTCAAAAAGACACAAAGGTCATCTGCATCAACAAACAGTCCCCAGGCCTGTTGAAGGCAGATATGTTTTTTTTATTTCTTTTCAGACATCTTCATCACGATGTTACAATTCTGCTCTGAACCTAAGCTGGTCTGGGTATAACTAGTATACACATGTATATTGTATGTATACTGCTGTCTACCACTTAGGACCACAGATCCTGTTTCTGTGCCTGCTTACTTCAGAATGAAAACAGTCTCACACCAGATGCCTAGGACGTCCAGGTGGACAAAGACTTAACCTTGAGTCAGATAATATGACTGCAACATAAGGTAATATCATTACATCATATGTGTTGTAGTGAAGTCCAGTACATGTATGATTGTGTCTTAATTGACTAGACAATGCAAACAGGAATGAAATTTTATGACAAGACATAGGTTAATGAGAGATTGTCATCCTGTCGCAAAATCTGTTCTACTCATTTGATTTGTTTTTGTAAAAATGTAGTCTTCGACTTTATGCCATCAGTGCCAGAATCTCTTTTCTCTCCTTTTTTTTTCCTTTGGAAATTAGTTGTGTGTCCATTGAACCATCACAGTATTGAACAGAAGTCAGTCACATTTTTTGTATTGTTTAGAATTGTGGTTACAATGAATTGCTTGTTTTGTTTTCATTTGTTTATCAGTTTAAGAGAGTTTCCTCACCTGAATCCTTTTGGATCATTCTCATAATCAGTATGTTTTTCTGTTACTTTTTTCATTACGACCAGCAGTTGTTTGTTTGCTTTCTTTTGTTTGTTTTGAGTTGCATATTTCACTTTAGCTGGGTCATAGAAAAGAAAGGCAGAAGCTAGCAAGAAAGTACTTCACTTTGGTACCAAATACAGTGATATTAATTGAACAATTTTGAGATCTATTTTATTATCAGAGAGTGAAAGTGAGATATTACTTAAAGGCAAGAAATAAAATTACTGTATGTGTATGTGTGTGTGTGTGTGTGTGTGTGTGTGTGTGTGTGTGTGTGTGTGTGTGTGTGTGTGTGTGTGTGTGTGTTGTGAGAGAGAGAGAGAGAGTTTATGCACAAAACACATCACATATAGAATAACCAAAGTAATCATAAAGCATGTGTGAATATGAACTGTTCACAGACTAACATTTGTTGAAATCAGAGTGAAAAGTGTGATCCGGTGCAGTGAGTTACACAGTTTACAATTGTATGCAGGTTTTGTGAGTGTGAATGCTTTTTTAATCCACATCAATGGAATGTGTGGTCTAGTAGTTAAAGCATCTTCCTAGGATGTGAGAAATCTCAGTTTGAACCACAGATGGACAGGGATTTTCTGTCCCCCTTTACTAGCTCTTAAATGTGGCCTTGGTGATAATCTTTAAGATGAAACAATAAATCAAGGATGTGTGTAGCATGCATTTAGTGCATGTTAAAGACCTCATGCCAGCAGAAATGTCTCAAGCAAAATTCTGTTGAAAAATCCACCTTCATAGGTAAACAGAAATAGACGTCTATAGGGGAAAAAAAAGATGACAGTACCAGTTCATACACTGCTATGATGTGCTGTCATGAGAACAGCAGCCTGAGATGATAGATCCATTGTGACAGAAAAGAGGTGGGCCTAAATGCAGTGAAAGAAAACACAAGAAGATTGTTCATGTGATTGTCAGGAAAAGGAGGCAGCAGGAAGTGGGGCGCGCCCATTGGTTTCACGTAAAACCATCATCTCACGCAGTCTGGACAACGCTTTGCAGGAGATACTTGAACTGATCTGCCGAGACTTTATCCTCAACTGGTACCGTGGTATCAGCTCTGACCACACCACCCTCATCAGTAGTGTCCAGTGAGTGTTGCCCGCTGACCTTCTTGTCTTGAGTTCTTGTAGACTGTAAAGCCACTTCTCAGCATTGCTGCACTGTTTCTCTCTTTCTCTGTGTGTGTGTGTGTTAGTGTGCGGGAGGGGACTTGAGAGAATATAAGATGCCGCAAGTGACACTTCATTATTGACCTGGTTTTGGTTTGTGAGCAGTTATTAAATTGTCTGTCCTTGTCACCATCTAGTTTGATAGTCTGGTCTAGTGCAGCTGAATATAGTTTGTAATAATTATATGAAATAATGTTCTGAGCCATGGCTTTGAACAGAAATTAAAATTCAAGTATTTACTTTGCTAGTTGTGTGAAGTGTTAATCCTAAATAAATTCTTAAGCCCATCAGATTTAAGAACTTAGTTCGCTAATAGTGTGAAGCATTAATCCTAAATAAATTCTTTAAGCCCAGCAAACTTAAAATAGGATTGACTACTCCTTATATCACTTCTAGTTTTGGTGGTGTCAGAATTCACCAATGGGAAACCATTCTGGTAAAATGACAATTTGTCATTTGCTGGAGATTCGAAGGGTTTCCACCACTTACAAGTAAAGAAATTTCTGACTGGATTAGGAAAAGTTCCTCATCCAATCAAGAGTGTCATTGTGTTATGTTTCTCAGACATGTCTAGTTATTTTAGCGTCAGTTTTGGAATCTGGATCACAAGTTTAATGTGGATTCAACCCATGTATGGGGAGAAAGCATGCTGAAGTTAATGGGTGTTTGTGTTACTGCTTCAGTTATTATCATGACGAGAATTTTTCATCATGTCTATGTTGTGTGTTGTTAAGTCAGGTGTGTGATCAAGTTTTTCAAGGTGGATATATGTGTTGTTGATGCTGAAAGTATCATGTCTGTCATAGGGGACTGTTTTGAAAACTGCTACACAAGCCAAAGCTAAAGTGTTTTGTGTCATTTCTGAAAGGGGATATTGTTCTGCAGTCCTGTGGGTTTTTTTTTGGTTTTTTTTTTTTCATTGTTCAGCATGGCTGTCTGTTCCTTTCTTTTTCCTTGCCACTGAGTTGAACGGTGATATGCTACTAACTGTGGCCGTGATCTGACCAAGTTACAGACTTTGCAGAAATAGGCCTTTTCTTCTTCTACTGTTAACCGCCTGCGAGACGATGATTTTCATGTAGTTACATCTCGGCCTTGTGCGTGCATACTAATTTTTATTAGCATATTAGGTGGAATGTGAAAATGCATGTGTGCAGTATAAGTAACTGGTACTGTTTTGTTATTTCCATTTTGTTACTTGTGTGTACAGTATGTTATATGTGACATAGTTGAGACTGTAAATACGGTGATGGAACAACCTGTAGAACATTCATTTTCTCTGCTGTATGAGTGACTGAACTCTATGTGCAGAATATGTGGGAAACATGTGAAAAGACAGAAAAAAGATAAAATGCATGTGAAAATGTGTGCAACTTATTCTTCAGAACTTTCTGTTCATCACGGTATTGATGTATCTCTAGATAAAGAAGGACAACATCTGAGTGCTGGGTGTGTGAAATGTTCCTTGAGACTATTAACCCTGAAATGTGCAAAATCCACATTATCTGACCAAACAGCTACAAACACTTGTGCTCAAAATTACTTAACAAATAACACAGAAGTTGTGGACTGGATTTGACAGCATACTGTCTTTTAGTCAGTGCCCATCTTGCCATTGTTTTGACATCCAGATCAAATCCCATTGGCCAGAAAAAAGCCTTGTTCATACCCACATATGGAAAACAGACAGTGATGGCAATGTGACAATAACAGAGCGTGACAGTGACTTGGACAGCAGTATGACAGGACCAGCAACTTCAACGCCAATAAAGAAACTAAGAATAATTGATACACAGACATCTCCACAAGCAACCAAAACACCTCCCATGAAAAACATAACACCCCTACCAACAGATTAACCCTTTTACTCCCATACCCTATCCGTCAGCTGCAAACTTTTAACCCTTCGACTCCCTCACCCTATCCACCAGCTTAACCCTTTTGACTCCCTCATCCTATCCACCAGCAGGTTGGATAGGGTGAGAGTCAAAGGGTTAAAGTTTGTGCTTTGCTAGCATGGTTGACAATGCAGGAGTCTGGTGGTCAGTGTGCGGGAGTGAAAGGTAAACACCCCCATTGACAAATAAAATACCCCCATGACAACACTGATAAATAAAGTACCTTCACAGATGACACAATCACCCTGCAAAATGTGTAGTAGGTCCTCATGTAAAGCAGCTTCACAGGAAAAAATCAGACTTTAGAGTTCAAAGAGGCACCACTCACAAAATGTGAAGAAGCTTTTCTCATCAAGCTGGTCAAAACAAAAGTAAAAATGTCAACAGACAAGAAAACATTCATATGTAGGACTGGTGTACCATCCCTTGTTTTCAAACAAATCCCACAGCCATGCAGAACATCTGCACTTGCTGGCTGCCCCATTCGAATGAAATGTTCAAAGATCATGCAGAATTTGAGAAGGGATATTTCTGGCTGCAATGCAACTGACTCAGTTTCACAACAAAGCTCTGAAATTGAAACAAAAGCAAAGGGCGCAAGAGAAAAGATCTGAAAAGTGGCCGGATGTGAGTAAGCACCAGTGTTGGGTAAACAAGGTTCTGCTGTGCGCTTATGTCTTGGCCTGACATGGTCACAATAAAGGGCCCAAAAGAAAATTTTGAAAGCAAGTGGAGTAAAATTTAAATGTGAAAACAAGGAATGAATGGAACAAACCCAAGCCATGTTAGCAGACACACAGATAGAAACAATGAAACTAGTCTTTTCCAGTAAAGATGAGAACACGAGAGAAGAAATTTTAAAGATGACACAAGTAGGGACTGTGAAAAATGTTTCTGAACTTGTTAGAAAACTTCTGGATTAGTGTGAAAAAGAAGAGAAACCTACCTAGCATAACACACACACACACACACACACACACACACACACACACACACACACACACACACACACACACACACACACACACACACACTACACACACACACACACACACACACACACACACACACACACACACACACACACACACACACACAGTACACACACACACACACACACACACACACACACACACACACACACACACACACACACACACACACACACACACTCTCTCTCTCTCTCTCTCTCTCTGCCATTCTCCCAATGCCACACCCCCACCACGCCCACATCAAGTTACTCAATGTCTGTGAGGACAGTGGATACACTTACAAGTTCTACAAATATACTGGGAAAGAAGATCCAAATTTCCAAATTTAGCAGCACATCCCATATGATGCCACCCACCTCACTTCCACAGAGAAAATAGTTGTTTTCATGACTGGGAATCTTTTGGACAAAAGATACCATTTGTTCATGGACATTTGGTATTCTGGCTCAACATTGTGTGCTGTGGATGCTGCGGGAAACCCGAGCACCCATGGAAGTGAGGCAGTTGCAAGTCAATCAGCTAGAGCTGGTAAAATCCCTTAGGTCAGGACCACTGCTGTTTGTGAAATGACAGACAAGCAAAGTGGTCTTCATGCTGACTGCCATGCACAATGAAAGCATGCAGTAGGTGGAGTGAAGTGGAGGGCAGAAAGTGTCCAAACCCAGCTGTGTGGTCACCCACAACTCCAAGATATGTGCAGTCGACAAAGCAGATCAGCTGCTGCAACCATATGATGCAACCAGGAAGACCACCAGATGGTATAAAAAAGTGATGACCCACCTCCTTCAGGTTGCCCTCTTGAATGCATACAAAGTGTTCAAGAAGGACAGGGACAGCACCATGGAGTCTGTCTTTCCGGTGCCAAGTCATCAACTTGATCAAGGACCTTGTGTACACTGACAGTCCAGCACCACAACCAGACCTTCCCCTCTGTGAAGATGTTGCACATCTGACAGAGCGCCACTTCCCTGTGAGCATCTCATGGCCTGTAGGGTGTCACGCTTCGGGCAGAAAGTGTAAGGTGTGCACCAAACAGGGCAAAAGAAAGGAGTCCACCTACCTGTGTGGCCAGTGTCCTTCCATGCCTGCCCTGTGTTTTGTGCCCTGCTTCCAGCTGTACCACACCAAAAAATGTTATTGGCAGTGACAGCTGCCTACATTTGTAAATGTAATGCACATTTAGTTTGTGTGTGTGTGTGAGTGTGAGTGTGCTTTTAGTGGAGTGTGTTTAAAAAAAATTAATAAAAAACCCCCAAAAAACTAGGAAAGCAACTATGTGAAGACAAGAGTTTTACGTCAGCAGCAAAAAAATGACTGTGAAAATGTGAATAGTAACCTGAAAAACATCTAAAATTTGGAAAGGTGTTCATAATCATATACTGATGAATACATAAAGTAAGAGATGCATTTTCCTTCATGGTTTATGTTTCCTTTGAATATTATTTGTGAGTTTTTTGTTTTTATATGCGTACTATGATGTATGTAGACAATTTGAATGTAAAATATTTATATTCAATTTTCTTCATCACATACTGCCAGCAAAATGATCAAATTTATATGAAATTGTTATAGTTCAGTAGAATGTTCATTTTCCTATCAGATTAGTATAGGTTATACATAATTTTTTTGTTTTCAGTAGTTTGCATGCTAGAAGTTTTTGTTTTAATTATTACCCTCCACGACCTAAAATCCGTTGGCAAATAGTAGTCACTGAGCATAAAATGGGTGTGGCAGTGAATGGGTTAATATGTAATTATCCCCCTTGATCAGATCTTCGAGAGTGATGTAATGATGTAACTGTTTATCTGTCAGGAAACAGATCATGACATAAAGCTTAATTTGAATATCATGTTGAGAGGTTGCAAAATTTCCCATCCTTTGTTTCTTGAAGTTGAAAAGGGATATTTTGTATTGTAGATCAGATGCTTATTTCAAACACCTCTTGAGGATCTTTTAAACACTCCTCATCCCTGGGATTCTGTTAGAACACTCATAGGATATCCATGGAACAGCTTTGGTATACCCCTCAAATACCCATGAAAATCCATTCCTAGGACAACCCTGGAACTCACTTGGAACATCCTCAGAATATCCTTGAGACACCCCATGAATATCCTTAACACTTCCGTACCGTGGAATACCTCTTGAACGTACCTGTGATATCCTTGAAACATGCCCCTCCTTGACTGTCTCATTCTTTGTAAAGTTTCCAAGTGTCAAGCAAAACTTAGTTTTTGGTGGTTTTGCATGAAGAGCATTTTTAGCCAGATTACCGCAGTGTGAAAAGCATTGTCAAGTATTTGTATGCAGTTTTACTGTTCAGTTCAATAGTGTATATTTCATCTTGTTTGTTTTTTGTCTGCTTTTTCTTTATTCTCATCATTACAAAATAAAACTAAATAATAGTTTATTTTTAATTGCGGTATGTCTTTGTGTGTGTGTGTGTGTGTGTGTGTTTTGTGTGTGTGTGTGTGTGTGTGTGTGTGTGTGTGGTGTGGTGTAAGTGTGTGTGTGTGTGTGTGTGTGTGTTTGTGTTGTGTGTGTGTGTGTGTGTGTGTGTGTGTGTGTGTTGTGTGTGTGTGTGTGTGTGTGTGTGTGTGTGTGTGTTGTGTGTGTGTGTGTGTGTGTGTGTGTGTGGTGTAAGTGTTTATGTGTGTGTTTGTGTGGGGTGTGTGTGTGCGTGTGTGAATTGTGTGAACAGGTGTGAAATGTGGCAGCTGATTGATAATATCAGTTCACGACTGGCTGATATTGATGTGGTTACTGTTGCAACTCAAGATGTGGTGGAGACATTGTATTACCACTTCAAAAGCATCCGACTGGCCCAGAAACGGTATGTATGGACATGATGTGATCAACTGTCTGGACAGATATGTTTAGCAGCTGTGGTTCTCTCATCATGTGCCTTGCCGCATGACATTTGCGATCATGGCCCTCTATACTCATCTTATCTTTTGTCACTGAAAGCAGATCTCCTACCCTTCACTGTTGTGATTGATAGTGGTACTGGTGTACTGGTCTTGTGGTGACGATTCTGAAGGTGTATTTTTATACATTTTTGGTGAAATATTGCAGGTTTGACAAGCCAGGAGATATATTACACTTCAGTGTGTTGACATTTTGTGTATGGCACGTGCGGTACCCAGAATGCAGTAAATCGTGCTCCGTTCGTCTGTGTGCGAGCGGGATGTGTATTGTGTTGTTTGCTGGTTGTAAAGTCAGAATGTTTTATGTATAACACTATGGCAGACAATTTAAGTGAATATAAGTCCCTGTGACATGTTTGACCGTACAATATGAATACCATATATGCATTATTATATTGTGTGGAAAATGAACATAATCGTGGATCCCCAGAGTCAATATGAGTGGTATTCCGAAATACTTCAGTGCAAACAAAAAAGGTAAGAGAAAACAATATTCTACCTCTTCCACTAGTGATACTGGTAACAGTCCGGAACTAGTTGATAGAACAAGACAGGAGAGAAAGAAAAAGAGACAAGCTACGGAACCGATCACTCAATTAGAAATGGATGTGTCGAGTATTATTGAAGAGTTTGACAAAAGAATAGAACTTTTATCAACAAAACAAGACATTTCTTTACTTCGAGCAGATATGGACAAAATAGTGTCAGCTGTGAATAGTCGAATTGATAAAATGGAAAGTGCTCTGTTTGACCTTGCCAATGAAAAAGATAAAATTAAAGAACAAGTGGTTAAACTGCAAGGGAACAATAATGATTTACAGGGTCAATTGAGTCAGTGTGTGAAAGAGAACAATGACTTGAAGAAAGCACTGAACGACCAGGAACAACATGGTAGGTCGTGGAATGTACGGGTGTTTGGGGTGAAAGAAGCGGGAAGAAACGGGGAAGCGGAAAAGTTAATGACTGTGTAAAAAAAATGTATTGATGTGTTTCCAGTAAAGTCGGTGTTCCAGTGAAAGACACTGACATTGAAATTGCGCACAGCACTGGCAAACCAGGAAGAGATAGACCACGACCTATCATTGTACGTTTTCACTCCAGGCAACTTAAATCTGCCGTGTTGACATCAAGCAGAAAATTAAAACAGTCTGGAGTGTCTATCGGGGAAGACCTCATACAGGCCAATTATAAATTGCTGATGAAAGTCAAAAACCATACAGCCACAATGGCATCATGGTCTTCCAATGGCAAAATTTTGGCAAAACTCAAAAACGGACAAACCACCCGCATTGACATCGACACCAACATCGATGAGATGTTTAAAAAACTGATGTAACCGACCTAAAATAAAGCTTGCTTGGCTATTGGTAAAGCACACCTCCCGATATAATTACACGGGTTTGCATAAAATTCGCTTGAGCAACACTTTATGCTTGAAGCCTCTAATTCATTAAGATGTAATTTCCTTTCTTTGGAATTTAGGAAGATAAAAGGCAATGAGGAGGAGGAGACGTGCACCATCCCTATGGTTCTTGTCCCCTAGGGGGGTTGGGGTCTGTAACGCCTCTCTCCCCATGGCTTCAGGGTTCGTGTGAGGTGGCATTTGCCTATGGCCGGGGGTGGCGGGGTGATGTGCGGAGTGTATACATGGCGGAGGTTACGGGTGGGGGACGGTGTGTGTGTGCATTGTTGTTCTGATCATGTGTGCGCGTGGATGGGCACGTACCCGCAAAGATGAGCGTCCACTCACAGGATCATGCACATACTAGATAAACTACATGTTTGTTTCAGCACTGTACATTTCGCTCGCCAGTGACAATCACCGGGAAAAAAAAAAAGATCTCCTACCCTTATTGTTTTTGCCCACTCTGTAAGACTGCTTAGTACTTTCTCCCTAAGTCTACCTGGTACTAAAAATCCAAAACAAGTGTGACTGCCCATATGAATGAATGAATGAATGAAAATTTATATCGCGCAACAAAAATCTCCATGCTATAAAAGCATGCTCGCGGCCCATGGGGGGGGGGGGGGGGGGTGGGGGTGGGGGGCAGGGGGCACAAAAACAATTCCACACAGCCTTTGCACCAACATTCATAAAGGCATTCAAGGTATTCACATTCAAATAAGCAATCCCATACAACATTAGAAAAAGTGTGTCTTGAGACTAGATTTAAAGGATGATTGAGTCTTTTTCTCCCTGATGCTCATGGGAAGCATGTTCCACTTGGTAGAGGCAAGGTATTTAAATTCTCGCTGACCATATCTTTTGGTTTTAACATCCCTTGTCCCAGGAACATGAAGAAGAACTTGGAAGCAGATCTCAGACTGCGAACAGGTTTATATTCAGAAAGAAGATCTTTAAGATAAGAAGGACTACTAGAGTTGAGTGCACGGTAGGTGATAGTTAGTAGTTTGTGATTGATGCGTTGTTGAACTGGGAGCCAGTGCAGATTCCGTAAGATGGGAGTTATGTGTTCAGTCTTCCTGCATCTAGAGATTACTCTGGCAGCTGCGTTTTGTACAGCCTGCAGACGCTGTATTTTCACCTGAGGGAGACCAGCAAGTAGACTATTACAGTAGTCTAATTTTGAGAGTACTAGTGTGACAGCAACAGTCTTAGCAGCTTGAATAGTCAAGTACTGGCGGGCTTTACCAAGAGATCGGATATGGCAGTAGCAAGTTCTGATGATTGAATTGATCTGATCACGCATCGAGAGATTAGCATCCAGAAACACTCCTAGTGTTTTTACTTTCTTCGAGAAAGGGATGTCTGCACTACAGACCGAAAGTGAAGAAAAAGGGACAATTTCTCTTTTAGGAGCAGTTCCGACCAGCAGAACTTCAGTTTTCTCTTCATTCAACTTCAACCGGTTTGCAGACATCCAATGTTTTATTTCCAGACAGCACAATTCAACATTTTTCTTTGATTCAAGAGCGAGAGTATTGTCGGAGGGAAGGCGGGAATAGAGTTGGGAATCATCCGCAAAGAAATGAAAGTCAACATTGAACTGTTCAATCAGAGAAGCCAGGGGTCTTGTGTATAGAGAGAAGAGAAGAGGTCCGAGGACCGATCCTTGCGGAACGCCTGTAAGAAGAGGTGTTTCTTTCGAATATGAAGACCGGACAAGAACTTTTTGAGATCTCTCAGAAAGATATGAAGTGAACCATAACAAGACAGTTTTGTTCAGGCCGATTTCAGTGTGAAGACGCTGCAAGAGAAGGGTGTGATCCATGGTATCAAAAGCAGCGCTCAAGTCTAGCAGAACAAGAATGGCATTGTCACCGTGGTCAAGAAAAGAAAGGAGGTCATTTAATATGCGGAGAAGTGCAGTTTCAGTACTATGTCCACATTTGTACGCTGACTGGAACCTCACTTCGAGATTGTGTGAGACAAGATGTGCTGTCAACTGATCCACAACGGCTCTCTCTATAAGTTTTGAAAGAAATGGCAAGTTCGAAACTGGACGGTAATTATTTAGGATCTCAGGGTCTAAACCAGGCTTTTTGAGTAGTGGTTTGACAATAGCTTGCTTAAGAGGTTTGGGTACGGTTCCCGACTGAAGGCTGAGATTTATGATTTCCTGAATTACAGGAAGCAGAATGTCCGAAAATTCTAGAAGGAGTGTTGTCGGAATTGGATCTACAGCTGCAGTGGTTGGTTTGGACTTATACAACAGTTTCTGGATGGTTTCAAGTGAGATGGGCTCAAAATCAGACATTGCATCAGGACCACAAGCAGAGGATGCAGCAGTTAGAGTGTGATGAATTTGTGGGAAAGTCTGCATGATTTTCTGAATCTTGTCAAAAAAGAACTGAGAGAATGCTTTTGCAAGCAAACAGGAACCAGAAAAACCATGAGAAAGGTGTTTTTTTTTCTCTGGGGACTCTGGTTTTCCTTTCATTCCCTTGGCTGTTGGTTTAGGATGTTTTTCTTCCTATTTCAAGGTCAGACTGGATTCGTTGCACTGGGCACGGTCCTCTTACATCAGCCATACCTCTTGATTATATATTTTCCCATTCAGTCAGTTATATGCTTATATTTTCTCTTATGCATTATTTAATAGTAGGATGTTTTACATTCCAAACACTACTCTTAGCCAGTGCATCATACTCTTAATTTAAACCCTGGACTCTCTTCAGGAATAACAATATTAATATGGCATGACCACTTTCCGAATTGCAGAATTCATCTCACTTCCGCTCTGACATCATATTTACTGAAAAACACATTATTATGTAATTTTATTCAGTTTATTCCTTTTCTCACACTGTACAGAGCAGCAGGGAAGTTTCAGTTTTTCTCTCCTAATTTTTGTATCTGGTGTTTGTTTGTGATCTTACACATGACAAAGGCCAGTTGGCCGAAAATTTGCACTTGTCTTGTCTTGTTGTATTAAATACGTGTTCATAATCTTTTTTCATGTTTTTTCTGGTTCCTACATGGTACTGTCTTTCCCTCTAGCTTTCCTGTCATATTTCACTTGTCTCATAAAATGTACTATAAATGGTGCTTGTCTTTTCCTAATCTTCTCCATTTATGTTCTTGTTGTGTTTGGTTCATTCAAGACTGTCTTGTCTTTTTTGTTTTTGTTTTTTGTTGTTGTTGTTGTTGTTGCTATCCGTGGAACTCTTAGCGTTCTTCTTAGAAACCACATTTCAGCTGCCTCAATCTTGTTCTGATTTTGCTTGCTTGTTAATTGCCCAGGCTTTACATCCATATAACTGTTTGGTTCTGTGTAACCTGGTGTCAGTTGATGGTCATTTGTTGGTTTGAATCCATTCTTGAATGCTCTTTAAGCTTGGCAAATCCTGCTGGATATTTCTAATGTGCATCTGCCATTTGATGAGATGACTGTTTCTAAATATTTTAACTTATTAATTTGTCTCGGTTTTGTGCTATTTTTTGGATTTTTTTTTACATGATGGGATTTCAAGTTTTTAAGTTTTTGCCATGACTTAGTCTTCTTACTATTTAGCCCTTGCCCCTTATTTCTGCTTTCTGTTTGTATTATGTTCACAAGGTTTTGTAGATCTTTTTCATTTTCTGCAATTAGAATGGTGTCATCTGCATGATGAAGATCATTTATCATTTTTTCTTCAGCTTCTATCCCAGAGCATTATCTTGGTTTGTCATGATAGTTTTGCTGTAAAATGAAAACAAATCTGGTTATTAAACAGTTACGCCAGTGAGTAAAATTACAGAGGTATTTGTTTGGCATGCCCAGGCCTGTTCCTCTTATATGCAAAATTATTTTTATGTTTTCATTCTAAATGCAGATGTTTACAATTTTATCATTTCTTAAAAATATGTTCACACTTTTCTCTGTGTTCATCAGTGATGTTTCAGTGTTGCTGCACACTATGTATCTACATACGTTGTGGTAATTTATCTTCACTATTAGAGATGGAGACCAGGGGGAGGGCACTCAGAATCCATTTTTGCTGCATCCCTGGCTGCGTGATGAGGAGCGTGAAGAAGAGTGTCTGCGCCAGGTGACAGAAGCCTTGCTGCTCATTCTTCTGCCCCCTGCCTATGCCCGCTGTGATAGTCACAGACACCTGCTGCGAGAAATTATTTCCACGTCAGGTATGCAGTTGTCCTCTTTGCCATGGTATTTGTATGTGTGGCACATTTTGCTATGATATATTTGCAGACTGCACATTGTTTTGATTCACATTGGGCTGGATTGGATAAATTTATTTTTTTTGTCACAAAAGAATTTTGCCACATAAAATTGGGGTCGCTTACTCTTGCGAAAGTATGTTGCCATAGTACAGCATAACCACCTTTTGAGATATTTCATTTGACTAGAGGGTGGTGTGTGTGTGTACATCTATCTGTGACAAAAACGTGTTGGGTTTGTGCTCCTAAAACACCTTCATACATGTTTAAGACTGCAACTTTCAGTGTCATTTCCAACTGCAGTTTTTGTCCCTTTCTTGTTGCATCAGGACTTGGTGCATTGTGGGGAAACAGGCATAGAGGATGGAGATTTTAGGTGGCGTGTAAGTGGCATGAAACTAGTCCCATTGTTTAACCAGGGGTTCATCTGCCATGGCCTAGCTAGCTGGGATGGTGACAGTGAGATCCTCTGCTAGTATTTTATGTCAGTGTTTCCTTCTTCTAGACAGATAGCCATCCAAAACTGATGAGTTCTGTCTTCTTTTCTACAGTCTACAAAACATAGTTATGTGCCTTGGTCCAGAACACATGGTTATGGAACTCCTCTGCCCAAGCCGATGACTCCTTCATGGAAGTTTAGTCACCTAACATCACCCTCCTCACTTGGTTTAGTCCTCCAGCTGAACTGGTTTGGGGTCAGGATTTGAAGCCAGCATGTGAGAGATTTAGGGGATGGATAAAGACCAACAGTGATTCTTGACCACACTAGCAAGTAGAGTACAGCTGTTAGACGTACTTGGTACAAGCTCTCTCTAGAGCCCCAGACAGAGACATCACAAATAGGTGGTGTAACTGTAGGCCAGTCTCGTTGAATGCAAAATTGTTGGTCATTTCCTCCTGTGAGCCTCTTGTGGTATAGAAAGTTATTCAGGATCTGATTCATTACTGAATCTTAGTTAACAATTTGTTGATTGTATGGATTTCTGCCTGAGGACTACAAATGACATATAGCAGGTCATGACTATGACTTTTGAGTTTAGCAATTGCCAGAGACAAAAGAAGTAGGACTTCAGCATGCAGGAGTTTCAGGGGTAAACAACCCTCTGAACCTGTAAATATTACTTTCTTTTGTTTTTTCAAAATCATTCCAAAGTGAAGTTTTTACACTGCTCAACAAGTGCTTGATGAAATCTTCATGGATGAAATTAGTGCTGTGCATCATGAAGATTCCAACAATGACTCAGATTGTGATTTTTGTGACAGTTCCATTGAAAATATTGTTGAGAGTAATGACACTAATGTGTCAAATAGCATTGATGGTGATGCTCATTCACTGTCTGTGAAACAAGAATCAAAGCATTTGTTTTGCCATTATAACTGGGTATGGTTGAATGGATTATTCAAAGAAGAAAAATGGTAGAATGGTTCAGACTTTTGTCTGCCAGTAACTAAATCAAGGTTTCAGGGTTCGTTTCCCATTGAGGCCTTGACTTTTTTCCTCAGTTTGAACATAAAATCAAACTGAATGTCTAGTCCTCTAGAAGGGGACAGAAAACGAATCGGACCCATGCGCCTTCTGGTCTGCACATGTTTAAGATTCCACAGTAGTTGAAAATCATGAAGAACAAGGCATTCACCTGGCTGCCCATAGTATAAGACATTGGGGAGATAGATTGATTTCCCAGGTCCCTTTCCCCAAAGGCTAGTCAGCCTTCTTGCCTTTCTTAAGTCTTGTTAAAAAAAATAAAATAAAAAAAGGCACACACACACACACAAGCAACCAAGGGTGGCACTGCACTGCAGCAATGCACTATCAAAGGGGAGAGCAGCCTTAGTATCACATGGTAAATCCACTTTGAAAAAAGAATATGAATGTGAATATGAATATCATTCTGCAGTAGACAATTGCTCAGTATATTAAGCAATCATTTTTATGTAATTTCACAATGTTTTATGTAAATCAATTCTGAAATAAGTATATAAGAAGATTTTATGTGACACAGCCTACAACCTTGACTGTAAGTCAGGATTACTTAGTCCAGGGGCAGCAAACATGATATTTTATGGTCGGAAATTTGTGAGAGAGTTGGCCATAGAACCTACATTTGATGTAGTATTTTGTTCGTGAAAACAAAAAAAACAGCCCCGATCCATTTCATTTCTGTTTATTTTGTAAGACTCATTCTGAGCTGTCACCCCAGAAAGGGAATGTTGGAAGTTGGCAGATAGGATGAGGGAATCAAAAGGTTAATCTATAATGACATACTGTGCTCACCTTTGATGTCACTTGTTTGGTACCATCACAACATTTGAACACAGAAATGGTGTATGGATTGCCAGGAACATGCCTGGCAGTGTTTCCAGGAGGTGGGATGTAGATACTGTTTCCAGATGCAGGGCAGGACAGAACAGGATAATTTATTCCCACCTGAGGAAAGTCTTTTGGGTGGATGGAAAGTCATTTGTTGCAGTACTAAACAAACGACGGTGACATTTCTTTGTTGTTTTTGATGGTACAGTCAGAAAACCATCTTCATAAGAATAAATCTGTATTGAATATATTTTTTTATGAAAAGTATTTGAATCTTGCATTTTTTTCATTATTGCAATATTCCAATTGACAGTCAATATGCTGAATGAAAAATATTCTGATTCTGGTAGAATTTTTTTCATTATTGCAGTATTCCAAGTAACAATCAATATGCTGTGTGACCCGGATTACATCAATGAGAAAATTTTGGCCTACATAAAGCAACAAGAAAAACTGATGGCAGATACAAAACGTACCTACACCTATGCTGCCTCCTACGAGGATTTTGTTAAAATGATCAACGTGTCAGACGGTCTGGATGAACTGAAACAGATGAGGTACATAACTTTACCTGATGTGTATGTGTGTGTGTATGTGTGTGTGTGTTTGTGTTGTGTTGTGTTGTGTGTTTGTGTTGTGTTGTGTTGTGTTGTGTTTTTTGTGTTGTGTTGTTTGTGTTTGAGTTGTATGGTGTCATGTGTGTTGTGTTGCACACGCGTGTGCACGTGTGTGTGTATGTGTGTGCGTGTGCGTGTGCGTGTGTGTGTGTGTGTGTGTGTGTGTGTGTGTGTGTGTGTGTGTGTGTGTGCGTGTGTGTGTGTGTGTGTGTGTGTGAATCACCATATCGCTGAAGCATTTTTCTGCATTAGAATGATGGAGTTGTTTACATGCATGTATTACCATTGTGTTTATGACAATACATGTAGCAATGCCATATGGGCCGAAACGCGACATGAATTTTGTGGTCTCAGAAACTGGGGCCAGACGCGTGACTGTGGGACATCTTCAGTTCAATAAGTATTACTGCCTCTTTAACTCCTTGAGTGCCAGTGGTTTTTGACGTCCGGAGTTTTCCATGTGCCGGGGAAAAACGTTGCATCACTATCATATACAATAAAACAACTGTTGCTTCCATGTTTATGGGAATCTATACATGAAATAACACAGAATGATGCATTAGGCATGACTAAATGTATTTTCAGATAATATATTTAGTAAATTCTTCTAATTACTACATATTTGTAATATTTTGTGGAAATTCCAATAAAAAAACCTCATAGCCGCTCATGATAGAAACCAAAAACACAAAGGGAAGAATAGAAGATATGACTCTCCTGACGAAATCTAAAAGTATTCATACTTTAGCTGACCTCCTGCTGACAGATCACTGACAGCTGATGAGCTACAAAGAGCTGCAGTGTTCTAGTGCACTTAGTGGCTTGTCCACTGCCCCTGGGGTATTCTACAATGTCGGGATGATGTGAAGTTGTTGGCTAGCTGTCAGTATAGCCTGTGGCCACAAACCCTTTGTGTCAAGTGCTCGTAAAATCAATACTTTTCCTGTTGGGTCTGTCTGGTGCACATTTCTTACCAACAGCGAGGAACTACTGCTGTTTTCAACCTCTTCTTGTGTCAGAATTGTCTTGTGAATCATCCTGCAGTCATTTTTAAGTTCTTGACTCAACTCGCATGCTTTCAAAGGTTGAAAATATGCAGCATTGCAAGACAGTCCTGGTGTCAGCATTTTGCTGAAAAGCAATTTCTCTTTTCAAAAAAATAAAACCAATCTGGTGAGGGTTGTATAGGTCAAAAAGTCATGTAAGGAAGCCAGTCACTTTTATTAACCCTCTCTGAGACAGACAACATCAGTCAGTGCTTCTCTCCCATTTACATTAGGCTGAAACATGTCAGACTACCTCCGTAAATTTTACATTTGTAGGCAGCAAAGAAGGTTCCGAGAGCTCCGTAAATTTTATGTTGATGGCAAGTGAGGGGTTAATCGGTGTTGCATTGTTATTTTGAGCTGTATGTTAATAAGAAATGAATAAAGATTTGCATGAATGGCGTTTTATTGATTTAGAGTGAAATGGAATTTGTTATTTGACTAGAAAATAAAAAAATCTATTTTCTGGGCGCTCTTGTGGTGATGGTATGCATTCTGAATCGCAGTTTGGGGTGCTTCACTTTTTTGGTTGGTATGGCTATATTTGTAAACCAATCAACTGTAATTTTGAAACCAGTGAGAATGAGTGTAGCAGAATGTATATAATGATTTGGCATGTGTGTGCCAGTTTTGAGATGAGGTCGATGCTTCCAAAGTTTTGCTTTCTTTCATACGAAAAGTATCAAAATAATTTGCCATTTTTGGAACTTCTTGTCGCCGATTCAATTGTACATGCTTTTTCTTTTCTATACACACGTGTAATATGAAATAAGTTTGATGTAAAATGCGGCCATATGTGAACCTTTTACATGAGGACCTGTACCAGTGCATCAGCAAAACAACCTCAGAATGTGCTGATACCAGTAGGCCTCGTACGTGTAACAGAACGCTGTGCAAGTTTTAGCTCGGCAAGGTTTGTGTTCGCAGACTGAGGCTAGCAATCAACAGACTGACTTCTGCTATTATTTTTAATGATGTCAGGCATTTATTTTTCAGTGTCTTTGGTAGTCATATTCAGATTACATAGAAACAAGTGCATATTTCTTGTTCATCATTCAGTCAGTTCATGTAATACTCTGATACATCATAGAAATTTGTGTTTCTGCCACATATTTGTGTCTGTCTGAGGGCATGTGTGTGTTTCGAAACTTGTTTTGTAAAAATTATTTTAGTTTTTGTGTTGAAAGGGCAGATATGATGGGGTGAGGTACACTGATGAACTACTACTCCAATTTGAATAATTTCAACTGCTTTGTGATCAGAACAACAGTATCTTCAAAACTCTGTAAATCTTTTAATTCGTTACCCAAGTTAAAGTTTTCATTCGGTATTGCTAGCACTTGGGTTTGTCCTTTTTGTTTCAGATATAAAATTATCTCAGAAATAATGCAAGCAACAACAATAAACAACTTGAAGAAAGCCCAAGGAATAAACACAGGTAGGTAATAATTGTATATAGGAAATAGTTTGTTTAGTGTGTTTGTGTGTTTGATTGTTTTTGAAATAAAAATTATTTTTTTTTACTTTTCCATTTTCCATATGAGGCAGTTTTTCACTATGCTATGATGACGCATGATATTAGGGATGATGCTGCTGCTATGTTCCATTGTAGTTTTGTGTGCAACAAGGCTGTGCTTCCTTTCATAATACAGCCAGGCATCAGCTAAGTTTGAGAGATAAAACATCTGTATTGATCAAGGCATTTTGAACTACACCCTCAGTGATAAATCTGTGAAGTGTGGAAGTGTGTTTAGAGTTTGTGGAAGAGGAATTAAAAATGCTTAGACAATTCCATATAAGCTCCACCCAAATCTGCCTGCAATTACCAGGCAGACGTCATGTGCCTACACAAAACCCTATGTACTGGCAATGTCTTGAAATGGGATGGGGTGGGGGGAGAGAAGGAACCTATGGAATACTAAGCTGACACCACCAGAATGAATGAAACATTAGGATGGGCAGCGAACAGACCAGTTTCCTTTAACCCTATGACTCACTCACCCTGTCTGCCAGCTTTCTGCATTGTCAGCCATGACATCAAAGCAAAAATTTGACCTTTTTAGTCCTCCACTCTTTCCAACAAAGCTGGTGCATAAGGCGGGGGACTGAAATGGTTGCATTTTTGTGGCTGGAGGATAGGTGCATGAGAGTTAAAAGGTTAATGTTACAGGTTGGAACTGAACTCAGGAGATACCGGATCTTGAGTCCATGGTTTTATCAAAATCACAAACCATCTTGCGGGGAAAAAAAATGGAGTGAATGAGTCTTGATTGTGTGGTCCTGGTTACACAACAAGCCCAAGGGACACCGAATTCTTAGTAAGAGCCAGCTGGGAAAAATCCCACAGTGATTATGATAGCACTAATGAGATTCAGATCCACTACCTCCAGATTATATCAGTCACCAGTACAAACCACTTTGTCACAATGACTGGTGGGTTTGAAAGTTTTGTTGTTTGTATGAATTAAGATTGTGAATGATACAATGAAAGATATGAATTTGATTTTGTTTTTTTATTTGATTAATTGACTGATTAATTATTGTTTTAGTTACAGGTTGAAATTTGAGTCTTGTTTTTGAATTAATTAAGTGGTTGATTAATTATTTGTTTTATCATTTGACTGATTAATTAACTAAATGATTTGTCTTTTTCAAAATTAAATGGACTATATTGTTTTCATCTTTTCAGACAAGGAGAGATCCCCCAAAAGCACAGCTAAGGGAGAGTTACTCAAGGCAAGAAACTTGAAGCGCTATATCAATCAGGTATGTATCCATAGTATAATGCTGAAAAGAAACAAAAAAGAAAACAAAAAAGAATCGGAACACATATTTAAATACAACAAGACCTTTGTCAAGTATAAACATAAGACAATAAATAACAAAAAACAACAAACACAAATGTCAGTGGAAAAACAACCAATCTTCCCAGCTGTTTGGATAAGCAGGAGAAAGTGACTGATATGAAATCACAGATTATTTGTGAGTAGGGGAAGAAGGGGAGACAAATTGATGTCTCAGGGGAAGTACAGTGTAAAAGTGGTCATGCCATATTATTATTGCTTTACCCTGAAGAGGGTACTAGATCAGAACACATGAAATCAAGAGACTATAATGTACTTGCTGAGTGTATATACATTACATATGCCCTTGAACATATAGCTCTATGTAAACAAAACCATGCATACACACATTCCCACATACAGACACAAACAAAAAGAAATATAAGTTTACAATCAAGTAAGTGGAAAAGTATAACTTAGATAATATTTGATATTTGTATTTTTTGTTACTCGTATTTGACCTGAAAAAGATGTAAGCATTTTGGTATGGTAATATCAGTCTGTTTACATTGTAGAGATGGAACCAGCTATTTTCACATCATATTTTCCTATTTTTTGTCAAAATTTCAAGTCTTAAATGAAAGGAACAATATGAGGATGAGTTCTTTTAATCTTAAATATTTTTTGTGAACATTATTATGACTGAGCGACATTACTCAGCTGTATATGCTTGCAGTCCCTATGGCATCGTTAGACGATAACACCAAAGGATGTGTGCTACTGAGCTCATTTCTTTCCATGTCTATGGTCAGACTTGTACCTTTGCAGAAGCGGAAGCTTTACCTTGGCTCCAACCAGGTCTAAATTGTGGTTCTTACTGGAATGCCAATCACTTTTTCAGCTGACAGTGGCCAAGCAGCTGGTGGAGAAACGTATGCAGGGTCTGGGAGGC
>CM060310.1:40640729-40653229 GCA_030674185.1 Monoplex corrugatus
TTGCAGGCATGAGCGTGCATGTGTACATGTGTGTGTATGCATGTAATTGTGTGAATGTGTGAGCATGTTGTGAAAAAGAAAAAAGATTCAAGAAGTATGAGGATGATGAAACAAATTTCTGTATTTTGGTGAATGAGTTGTCTGTTCATTTTTTTCAAAACCATTTTCCCTCCAGTATGTGGTTTGGTGGTTCATTGTATGTCAGTGATTTATTTATTCTCAGTCATTCAGTCTGTCTGTATACTATGCTCACAGTTGTTTACTGACTGATGTTTCGTATGTTTTTGTCACATGTAAAACACATACAAACATTGCAGCTTTTATTTCTTTTTCTTTGACTCTTTGCTCTTACTTGATTGTTGACCTTTTTGGTTGTACCACAGAAAAACAAAATCCATGTTTTGATACATGAAACGCAGTTGATTGGAAAGCAGTAAGATAAATTTGTTGAATCATGCAAAAATGAAATGCTTGAATGCTGAAGTTGTCTCCTTTTTTTTTTCTTTTTTAAGGTAGAATTATTTCTTAACCCTTACAATGCCAGATGATGTAATTAAAGTGTGCATCGCCATTGCCAGGGCGCATTTTCCGAATTCGGGTAATAATTCATAAAAAATTCCTGAAGCTAAAGGAGACAAAATAGACAATAACATGTTGAATAAAGTTTGTAGCAAAATGATTTCTCTTCAAAATGACACTCACAGAAAGACAAAATATGAACATTTGAATTTTTGGTGAAATATTTTATTTGTACTCACCAAATTTGCAGAAATTTTGCACTCAGTGGCATGATACATTCCAAAGTGAAACAAAAAGCAATCCTAGATCCATGTTAATTTAAAGCGCACCAATTCAAAGAGAAGAGTTCCCATCAATGAAGAAATGAAGAAATAAAAACAGGCAAAAACCCCCCAACTATTTACAGATTACGGATGTCCGACTCAACTACTGTCGGCGTCTCCACAAACTAATCTTCAAGCCAGTATTTGAGTTTTGTGTGGCACTCCATGAAGCAAGGAGAAGCACCTTCATGTCGCCTTTTTTGGTGACCTCAAGGTCAGTCACCTCCTTCACCAGTCTGTTGGCTTTGATGGTACCACAACAGCTGGTGTTCTGCCTGAAGAGGTATCTGAAATCATACACACAAACACACACAGCAATAAGTAACATGTGACAAAATATGTAACTGCACCATAAGCAAGATGAACAAGCAAAATAAGTAACATAAACACATCACACACACACACACACACACACACGCACACACACACACACACACACACACACACACACACACACACACACACACACACACACACACACACACACACACACACACATACATAATCACCACCACACCACCCCCACATCACCACCACTATCACAATCACACACACACACACACACACACACACACACACACACACACACACACACACACACACACACACACACACACACACACACACACACACACACACACACACACACACACACACACACACACACACACACACCACACAGAGAGTTGGAAACAGTCTGTCCACTGTCTCAGTCAGCTATGTTTAGAAATCCCCCCCTCCTTCTGATTGGCAGCCGTGATAATCTACTGCGCGTACCTATTGGTCTCAGTCACAAGCCTCTGAAGGAGATCTTGTGTGAGAAACAAGATTGAAATAATCTACTATCTACAGCTCCAAAGACCTCAGTTGATACTTTGATGCCCCCATCCCCTGTCAACTCAAACGACACAGGTCTTGTGTTTGTCGCGTCAACGAACTGACCGTCGAAACGTGCAGTCCCAGTCACTGTCCGTCCTCTTCTCACACCCCAGACCCGCCCCCTCCCCTGCTCTACCCCCCTTCCTGTTGTCCCTCTTTTTTTCGACCTGCACCCCTGCTTTCCGAAACTCTAGAGCTTTTCCTGCTAAGTACTGGCACCCTCCCACCCTCCCCATCACTATCGCTTTCACTCTCAGCACCACTGACCTCTTGTCTCCGCCGTGAATGCAGGATCAACAGTCGAGTCATGACTAACTGACGTATCGCTGTTGTTGAAGTCGATCAGGGCACGCGGTGCACTTGTTCTGGCCACATCATCGCCATGAACATCACTGTCCTCGGTAAAATCATCCAGAGAATCAACTGATTTGATGTCAGAATAACTTTGGAGCACAAGTTGAACGGCAAGGGAAAGTGGAATGGAAGCGCGTCGTCTGCTTGAAATGTTCGGACCAGGCTCGGCGCTGTCGGCCATTTTCGCTGTCGGAGTGTTTACGTAAGCGGGGTCCCCTGCTAATTGCTTTGTTTGCAAACTTTGGGTGGAACATCACGGAAACTGCGTAGTATCTCATTATCGGGGAAGGATTGTAGATTGTGTGTCTGTGTTCTGCGTCACTATTGCTTGCCGTAATTCCCCATGAAAAATGCTAAAAATAGACTGTCAGAATATTTGGTCGCTGGCAAGGAGGATGACACAAAGAGCCGACCGAATATTCGGTCGCTGGCACTAAACAGGTTAAAGGCTAAATTTACTGTCCTCGTGCTATTTCACTGCAGTCCACGCATGTTTTCAGTATGCAGCCAGTGAAGATTTTAGTTTTGTGGTGAAATAATTTATTCATACAAAGTATTTTCATTTCTGTTGTTTGATGAAATTGTGTATATGCAAGCTGTACTTGCAAAGGAACAAAACATTTCATAAATGATAATCCTTTAGAGTTGCATATGCTTTCATCGATTGTGTTCAGCTGTAAGTGTGTCTCCTTTTAAGTCATGTATCAAAGCAAATTCTGAAATTCATTCATTTGGTATTATTATTATTATTATTATTATGAACATTTAGTACGCCTAATCAAATTAATGCCCTAGGCGTTTACAATGGCAAAACATATAACCAGAATCACAAGCACACACACCCACAGAAGCACCCACACACACACAAACACACACACACACACACAAAACACACACACAGCATGACATGCAAATACAATGACACATTGACACTAAGACACTATAATGTCACCATTACATTACATGGGGGGAAGGGGGCAGAGATTACCAGTTTTGGGAAACAGGTAAGTTTTGAGGGAGCGTTTGAATGTGGACAGAGAGGGTGAGTATCTAAGAGAGCGAGGTAACTGATTCCAGATGGTTGAAGCTTGATAGGAAAAAGAACGCTGCCCAAACCTTTTAGTGCGGACTATGGGGATACTATAGAGACGGGTATCAGATGAGGACCGCAAAGCTCGAGATGGCGTGTAGAGATGTAACAGATGGGTGAGATACTCAGGACAGGAAGACTCAATAGATTTGAAGCAGAGGCAGGCAATCTTGTAGGATATTCTTTGCTGAACAGGGAGCCAGTGGAGAGAACAGAGCAATGGCGTAACATGGTTAAATTTTGAAGAGCGGAAGATGAGACGGGCAGCATGATTTTGAACTTTCTGAAGTTTGTTAATGAGATGAGAGGGGGAACCAGAAAAAAGAGCATTACAGTAATCGAGACGGGATAGAACAAATGCACAGACAAGAGCCTTTGTCGTGTCTTCTGAGAGGAGGTGGCGGATAGAAGCAATTCGGCGGAGTTCAAGAAAACAAGTCCGACAGACGTTGCTCACATGCTGGCGGAAGGACAGGGTTTGATCAAGAGTTACACCAAGGTTACGGGCAAAATGGGAGAGAGGGATAGATGAGTCAACAAGTGTGACAGAGGTTGGAAGAGAGGGGTGATTTTGGAGTTTGGGTGGGGTGATCAAGATCAATTCGGATTTCTCTTCATTTAATTTCAGTTTGTTTTCAGTCATCCAATCCTTCAGGTCAGCTACACAAGATTGGGTTTTCTGGATCATGATGGGAAGGTCAGGGAGAGGCCCAGAGACATACAGCTGATTGTCATCCGAGAAAGAATGATGCTGAAGCAGGTGTTCTTGGACAATAGAGGAGACAGGGTAGGTGTAGAGAATGAAAAGTAGGGGGCCCAGAACAGATCCTTGTGGCACTCCGTAAGTCAGACAGGAAGGATTAGAAGAAAGACCATTGACAGAAACTACTTGCAGACGATTGGTGATGTAAGAATGAAACCAGTTCAAGACAGTATCATGGAGCCCAAAAGAGTGATGTAGACGGGAGAGAAGGATAGAGTGGTCAATAGTGTCAAAGGCAGCAGATAGGTCCAAGAGAGTCAAAAGTGATACGTTGTTAGAGTCGAGAGTAGTCAGTAAGTCGTTGCATGAGTTTAGCATGATAAAGATTATTTTTAGTCTGATGTTAGTACCAGATGTAACTTATTTTTAAACTCGTGAATAATCTTTTGGAGTAATTTTTAAACTACAGACAGTTTTTTATCATTGACCTGGGTTAGTGACATGGTGACAGCTCTAATATGGCCCTTGAGAGGTTGGCGGAGCTGTAAACAATATGAAATGAATTGAATTTGATCTCCTTACTTACATTATCTGCTTTATTTAAAAAAAAAAGGTAATGGTGTATTGTGTGGGAGTGTGCAAGCTCAGATTCATGTTTATTATGACAGAATGAGAACAGCACTAGCAAGAAGGTTCACTTTGGCTAAACTATAATATTCATTTTTTAATCTCCATTGTCAAGAAAAGGGAGATTATTTTATATCAACTTGAGGTGTGTGTTTGTGTGTGTGTGTGTGTGTGTGTGTGTATGTGTGTGTGTGTGTGTGTGTGTGTGTGTGTGTGTGTGTGTGTGTGTGTGTGTGTGTACGTACATATGTACGCACTGTCTGTCTGTCTGTACAAAAATGTGTGGACATGAGTTTCTTGGCTCATTATGGATGGATCTTTACCAAATCCAGGTCATATGTATGGACTACTGAGGAATCACAAAAGGGTAAGTTTGAAAAGTAAAGCACCAAGGTCAAGGTCACATAAACAAATAAAAGCCATAAAATCAACACTTTTGGGGGAAGATGTTTGAACAGCTCTTTCTCAGGATCTTAGAACAATATTTAAAATGATTTTGTGGTTGTGACAGCTATTGCTGCCCTTGATGCACATTTTATTTCATACAGAGCTTTTTCAAGGTCTCAGTTATTGATACTCTAGATCATCTGTATCTCCATGATTACACATCTGAAACAAAAATCATCAAAAATTCAAGGAATTGATTTTCTGTATAAGCTTAAGAAATTAAGTTTTGGGTTTTTTTTTTGGTAGTTACATCTGATTATGTTTTTCAAGTTTTGCATCTTTATGTGCAACAGTTGGACATCAGCAGTGAGGAATGTGATTTTGAATATCTACTTCAGACAAAAGCTGAGCTTTAAAAAAGTTGTTAAATACATCAAAGGAAAAAAATATGTATTGTGGTCCCAAACATTTGTTCTTACATATGTGTATATCAGAAAGCATCAGATTTGTAATGAATATATTCTGTGCTAAAAAAAAAAAATCATTTTCTTTACTCTGGATCTCCTGAATTTGGAGCCTAAACATAAATGACATAAAGAATGATTATTACAAATATACAAACATGGCAGCTGTGTTGGGGCTTCATTTCAAAGTGAGATGATGAATCACAACATGGTGCTGTTTTGAGGATTTAATTGCTCTGTTTGAGATGGTATTAGATCTCAAACTTTTTATTAAAAATATGTATTTAAGCAACAGTACTTTTTTGTTTTCGCTGATGAGATAGATGATGATCTCATTTTAACAAATCCAGGCTGTTTGATTCTCTCTTGCAACAGGTAGATCTATATATTCCTTAAGTTTAGGTAAATGAAAATATGAACTTATTTTAACTTTTGACTGTATTAAAACTTCTTTGATATACATACACACGCACATGTATGTATATGTTGAAAATATGAACTTATTTTAACTTTTGACTGTATTAAAACTTCTTTGATATACATACACACGCACATGTATGTATATGTTGAAAATATGAACTTATTTTAACTTTTGACTGTATTAAAACTTCTTTGATATACATACACACGCACATGTATGTATATGTATGTATGTATATATGTATGTGTATATATATGTATGTACATACATATGTACACACACACACACACACACACACACACACACACACACACACAATATATATATATATATATGTATAAACACATACATATATATATATGCACATACATACATATATATATATGCATATATATATACTCTCTCTCAGTATATCCATATGTCTGTCTGTGTGTCTATCTGTCTGCCTATGTCTCTCTCTCTCTCTCTCTCTCTCTGTCTGTCTGTCTGTCTGTCTGTCTGTCTGTCTCTCTCTCTCTCTTATATATATATATATATATGTGTGACCTCCCACCACGAAATCAGTCTTAATTTAACTAGCATTTTGGGCATTTTGAAATATGCATATCGCTGGAAAGTGTACATTCTGCTGATTATTTTGGTACTTGAATAAAGCTTGTACCCAAAAATATGTAGAAGTTATGTATGTTTAAAGTCATCAAGTTGTATGACAGCCATTTTGAGAAAACGGCCTCTAAAGTTTTTGTGTGCTCTCCTACACATTTTCCTTAAGTTTCTTTATTTGGTGGCTTTGACCCAGTTTGTTTCTAATTTTCGCTGTCATTATCAGAAAGGTGCACCACAGAGCTTTGCATTAGTATATTACATGTGCGGGTACTGTACAGGTTACGGTTCATAATAAGAATGAATGAATGAATGAAAATTTATATCGCGCAACAAAAATCTCCATGCTATAAAAGCATGCTCGCGTCGCACGGTGGGGGGGAGGGGGGGGCACAAAAACAATTCCACACAGCCTTTGCACCAACATTCATAAAGGCATTCAAGGTATTCACATTCAAATAAGCAATCCCATACAACATTAGAAAAAGTGTGTCTTGAGACTAGATTTAAAGGATGAATGAGTCTTTTTCTCCCTGATGCTCATGGGAAGCATGTTCCACTTGGTAGGGGCAAGGTATTTAAATTCTCGCTGACCATATCTTTTGGTTTTAACATCCCTTGTCCCAGGAACATGAAGAAGAGACTTGGAAGCAGATCTCAGACTGCGAACAGGTTTATATTCAGAAAGAAGATCTTTAAGATAAGAAGGACTACTAGAGTTGAGTGCACGGTAGATGATAGTTAGTAGTTTGTGATTGACAAAAATAGGTACTTTTGGTAGGAAATTGCGTTCGTTCTGCTGTGATCAGTGCATTAAAATACCAATTTAGATTGATAAATAATTTTTTTAAGAAAAAATTCTGTGGGGGGATATCAATTTTGAGAAAAAGTCAAAACACCCCAGATAGACCCTCAGTCACCTTTTCAGCTCCTAGTGCTGTTTGACTGACTGCAAGTTAAGACTGATTTCGTGGTGGGAGGTCATATATATATATATATATATATATATATATATATATATATAATATATATATATATATATATATATATATATATATATATATATATATATATATGTATGCATGTCTATATGTGTGCATGTATGTATGTATGTACGTATGTATAGTATCCAAAGCTTTGCTTTGTGCCTTTATCTAACACAACCATGGAAAATAAACTTACGCAGTTCTAGATTTGATTTTGTTACTTACCTGCATAGAGATACACAGTGAGAAACGCTTGTGTTAGAAATAATTTTTTTTTGCTTTTTATTAATTTTTGTATACAAATGGAGAATATAGAACTGCTTGACCATCATATTTTTTATTTTGTTTGTATAACTTGTAAACCTGACTGTGCATTGAGGCTTTTTTTATTTTGTTTGTGTAACTTGTAGATGTAAACCTGACTGTGCATTGAGGCCTGTAGGAGGTTGAGACTTTAGGATGATGTTATGTGCTTGCTATAATCAGATAAAAAAAGAAAGGGATAAATGTTGTCGTATAGCCCTGAGCCTATAGGGGAGTGAGGTGGTAGAAATTTCAGCTTTACTTAGAGCAAGCATTGTGAGGTGATTCTCATCTCCTTTCCTGTGCTGCTTTACCTTCCCTGACCCTGAATACATGGGTGGACTCAAGTTCATGGGATAAGATTTTTCTCCTGAGTCTTGGCTGAACTTTCGCAGTCCAGTTGGTATGCAGGAGCTCCCCATTACACCAACCAGGCTTATGATTTTTGTGAGCTAAATGAATATGAAAGTGTATGATAATTTTGATGCCAAGAGAGATCAGGATATGTCATTAATTGTGACCTGTTCTCACGAATGGGGTCACAACTTAATTTTGGGGGGTATAGAGATATATCATCGGAAAGCAGAAAAAATGCTCTTTCCAATGATGTATAATTCAACTGTCTAACTGGAAAATTGAGCGAGTTACAGTAATTTAAAGGGAGTGGGTGATGGGACGGCCATTTTGAGAAAAGCAGAGTTAAAGAAGGACAACAAAATTCTCTGCTTTTTCCTTAGCAACCAGTATTCTATTTTCATCAAACTTAGTGAAGTGATAGATAAAGTGGTTCTGCACTACATACTAGCTATTTCGCGAGCTGATTCCAACGGTATGCGATATGCTGAGGCCCTGTACGGTTTCATGGCCTAAATTAAAGCTCAAACACACGCATTTTCACGGAAAAAATCTGCACATTCTCGATGGGTTATCACTTTAAAATGTTATTTTAACACTCTTTCAGCCCAAATTTCACTTTAATCTTTGCCATAATTGATAGATTAATGGTCAGACAATGTGTAGGAACAAAAATCTCAAATCACCCAGATCGACCCTCACCACCTTTTCAGGCCCGTATCTCAGTTCACACGTTGCGACTTGTGACCCCGTTCGCAAGAACCAGTCACAATTGTCTGGTTAGTGAGATTGATTTTATGCATATGTTTTTGTTTTTATGCTGTTTTGTTCAGTTGTTTGTTGCTGATGATTTTTTTTTCTGTTTTAGGTTTTGCATAGATGTTGAAGGACTTCGATCCTGTAACAAGGTTAGAGCTTTTCTGGCTCATTGTATGCTGTCTTTGTTTTCATCTATTTGCCTGCCTGCCTGCTCAGATAAAGTGGATCTTTATTAGAACACAGAAAAATGAGTTTTTTGTGGTCAGCCTGTTTTTGTCCTTGATACAGTGGGTGTATATCTCTTGATGTCTTATATGTATGTGTTTGTGCATGTGTGTGTTTTGTATGTGCATGTATTTGACTAAGGCCATTGCACTAAAATTTGTGCCTGTCTTGTTATATTTAATTAAAAGATTGTACTTAATTTTGTTATGGATGGGTTGTGAGTTATGTGAATGTTGGAAAATTACAACAGCTCCATCAGGTCTGTCAGTTTATTGTGACTTAAAAGTTACAGCAATGCATGCCCTGAAATTCACCAGAACATTAAGTCGTTCATTTCATACTCTCCTTGGCTATAAACTCAGACTGACTGTCACATATTACTGATCCATGTGAAATCTGTAAATATGGAAGTATAACAACATCAATAGAACATTGCAGTTTATAAATCTTCAGTACTGAAATTAATATTGTGATGATAATAGTAGTAATAATTTCAGATCTGAGAATGGTGAATGTAGACTGGTACCTGTTACTGCTATAATCAGCAAACAAAGGATACTCAGGAGTTGGGCTCACTTTTTTACCCACTGAAGTTTGAATCCTCTTGAGATTTTGGCACAGTGGTCAAGTGGGTAAACATCGGACATCCATTCAGAAGGTCTTGGGTTTGATCCACCTTGACACCACCGCCTGATGGCTGAAGGTGGATATTTTTCTGACCTCCAAGGTCAGCATATGTAGATCTGCAGGTATCTAAACCGTCTCTGTGTGTAAACACATGCAGAACATCAGAATGCGCATTAAAGATTGTGTAAGTCATGTCATTGGTACCTGATGTAAACAACCAACATGCAAGCAACAGCAAAAAATGGTTTTCAGTTAATAACTTCCACTGTTGGAAAACAAAGTGTCATTATCATTATCGTTATTATTCTTTAGATTGAATTTGGTCTTTGAAAGGTTTAGGAAGTAGGTTGAAAACTCACGATGCGGAAACTGAAGATATTCATGTGAGTATCTTTATTCATCTAGTATTGGTGGTAATAGCAGGAATGATGGTACAGTAAAACCTACTGTCAGCAGATTCTATCATGAGCAGATATCTGCTGTGTGCAGACTCTTCTTCCAGGTACAGAACATTTTTTCAGTGGTAATGACACTGTTGGCAGCAGACACCTATCAAACATGGATGCAGACATCCATTTCAGTGTATTTTTTCACATTAATCCCTGCTATGAATTGACAATTATAGGTCATTTGTTGAATTCCTAGTGTGATGCAGAGTAAACATACATGTCTGTTCATTTTACATCCCCGACAGATTTTTCATATTCTTCTACTAAACTGGAAATAAGAATGATTTCTGACAAGAGTTCCATGCATGATTTCAATAAAGGTTTTAACAAATTGCATGGGTAATTTCTGATATGAAACGGTTCATTATTGATTTCAGTTTGCAAACATCATTCTCATGTATACCTCAGCAGGGAGAGTTTATTGGAGAATATGCAGATTGCTGCTTTGGGTTGTGTCTGCTACAAATCCGTTACTTATTGTTTTGAAAGAACACACGTTGTTGTCTTTTATTTTGTATAAATACAGACCTACTGTAATAATGTATGCAGTAATATTGCACATTTTTGTATATGTACAGGCATACTGTAATACTGTCTATAGATTTATTACATGTAAATATGTATATTTCTACATTTTTTTTATTACTGCTTTCCTTACAAATTTTGTAAAGGCGCACATGTTTTGAAAGAACACACGTCTGTTGTCTTTTATTTTGTGTAAATACAGACCTACTGTAATAATGTATGCAGTAATATTGCACGTTTTTGTATATGTACAGGCATACTGTAATAATGTCTATAGATTTATTACATGTAAATATGTATATTTCTACATTTTTTTTATTACTGCTTTCCTTACAAATTTTATAAAGGCACACATGTGGCAATAATTTCTATGAAATATAAACAGCAATCGTATTATGAAATGGATGAATAGGTAAATTATTTGATTAATTCTTTCGGCCCTGTCTATTTTACAAGAGAAATGCACTCCCAGCCTGGGGGTTTTGAGGGGCAACTGCAAAATTAACAGGTACCCCAATAAAACACATATATCTCAAAAACTACGTGATGAAATCTATTGAAATTTTGTATGCTTATTAATAAATATATGTTCTTTCTCAAATGTAATTTTCAAATCATTTGACATTTGATGTTTTTAGTCTTAGTTAAAATTTCATGAAAACTTACAACAACAACAAATTTTATTTCTTTCATTCACTCATATTCTCAATTAAAGAGGCATACCAAAATCACAATGCACACAAGTGAACACAAAAGGAGATATTACGAAAAGGGTATTAGTACTTTGAAATTGTGTTAAATCCCATAATGTCCACAAGGTCGAAAGAATCACAGAAGAAACAATTTTTCTGCAAATGTGGGATACACTCGATTCAGAAGCCCTATCATGAGTTGAGGATGGTGGTGGTGGTGGGGCCAGAGATTGCTCCGACATACTGTACGGCAAGAAAGAGACAAAAGGAGCCTTCATTCTCATTATCACTGTCACAGTCACTTTCTTGCTGCACAATATGTCGGAGAATGCTTGAAGCATCGATATGAACACACCCACTTGATGTTGATAGTTGATTTTTCACCTCCAATTCATCATTTTCATCAATTTTTTGGTCTTTCTGAAGTCTTTGTCAAGTAAAGTGCCAATTGACGAAAATACACTTGATTCAGAGGCTGTTTCTTGCTGTTTCGAGCTCAAAATCACTGTTTTTATTGAGGAAGATTTCATCCAAAACTTGTTGCTCTGTGTAGCGAGCTTGTTTAATCATCTTGATGTCAAAAAACAACAAAAAAACTGCGTAAAATTGCTTCAAAATGACTTGGCGGAATCTTCGAAGTTATCGGAAGGGAAAAGTGACAAGAGTAATGTCCCTTCCTTAATTAATGAACATTCATACAAATGAAACAAAAAGTGAGTGGGTGTGCGCACCCAACAATTTGTCGGGCACAGGGCTGGATGAGTTAATATGTTCTATTGGTGATGGTATACCCATTGTGATGAGGTGTGGTGATGTGTGATACAATAGGTGTCCACTGTGAGAAGAAGCCTACATTTAATGATACTTTTGACATCCCAAAGGTTTTACTGTGATAGTGTCAGAATATAGACTGGAAGTGGTATCTGACTTAGCCATTATTTGTGAATGAACCGATGAAAGTTAACCAAAACTGTTTGTAGCAGATTCTCAGTATCTTCCATTCTTCAGTCCTAATAACATAAATAACGATAAATTGAAAAAAAGATACTTGGTGCACTGTTTCATCAGGTGGAGCAGCACCAGGTGGGGACGGAGGTGTACCAACAGTTTGTGGCAAAGTCTACACGGCCCCTTCCCATTGACAAGGCCACCATCAAAGGCATGGAGACCTTCCTCAGAGGAGATGGGGTAAACTGACTGCTTTTTAGTT
>CM060310.1:40658229-40693229 GCA_030674185.1 Monoplex corrugatus
AGTGAGGTGTTAGAGACCACAACTTTTCTTGGAGCCAGTCTTAGGAGGGTAAGGACTTGAAAAAGAGAGGAAAGAGAACAGGACATATCAAGCACTAAACAGACATCGTGTGATTGATTTGAGTATTAAGATGGTCAGCAGAGAGGCCAAGTTGCGATTGATTTGAGTATTAACTCTTTCCAGCCACAGAGTTTGGGAGGCGGCTGAACCCATGTGACTCACGTTTTTGGGCATTTTAAAAAAAAATACAGAAAAATTTAGAGACGTATCAGGAAAACAAACTTTATATCAAACAAAAATTTAAATCTTAGAGTTTGGGAAAACATGCACAATCATGCAAACAGATCATGCATCTTATCTCAGCAGACGAGGAAAAAATGTATCTGAGCAACTCAAAACAAAAAGTCCTGGCAGCATGGCAGTCATGTATCCAACACAATACACAGACAATCCAGCTGGAATACACATCAGTCCAGAGTCAGATCCTCCATGGAATGTCCAGCAGAGAAGTGAGAATGAAGCACCTACATGGGAAGCAGGAGTTCCCGGGATCTTTTTCCAATTGGAACAGGGATGTTGTCCCCCCACCTACCAGACTTGTGAGTGGTGGTTTGCATGCTTGTCTTTCATATAAGATGATAAAAATCAAGGTCCAGTGTGCAGTATTGTCTTAGCACATGTGAAAGATCTCACAGCAATAAAAGAGTTGTCAGTTGTGAAAGTCTGAAGAAATTCAACCATAAACAAACAACATAATGTCAAGTGGTACACTTCACCCCTAATTCCTGTGTTTTTCCACTGCTTTCCAGTTACTAAGGCGTACAAACAAAACACTTTGCGAAATCAGAAACTTGCAAGCTCTTGTTATGAATCCACAGATGGTATAGTATTTGAATATTGTCTGATTCTCAGTCTGTCCAAAAAGAGATAGATAGTTTTTATCTTTTATGAATATATGAAGAACAAATGTAAACTGTTTTCAAACAAACACACAAGCAAACAAACAAACAAAGAAACAAACAAAAACAAACAAACAAACAAGCAAACAAACAAGCAAACAAACAAAACAAAAGAGTTGTCCATTATGAAAGTATGAAAACAATTCCATCATAAACAGACAATGTCAGGTTAAATGATTTTTCCCTGATTCCATTCTTTTTCTATTGCTTTCCAAATATTACGGCGTACAAACAAAACACAATGCAAAATGAGAAACTTACAATTTCATGTTGTGATTTTGCAGATGGTGTAGTATTCAAATATTATCTGATTCTCATTCTCTCCAAAAGGAGAGATCTTTAATCTTTAATGACTATAAAGAACAGATGTAACTGTTTTGAAAAAACAAAAAAAAACTGTTGTTTTTCTCTTTACTACGTTCTTTTGGTCTGATAATGCAGTATGATAGGTATTGTACTGTGGTGTAACTCAAATAGTGTTGATATGTGTGAAACTATCAAACGTATATAATGATTGACGAATGAAACTATACCAAATATATATAATGGTTGACATGTATGAAACTACCAAACAAAAAAGCACATGACGGAGGGAAAAAGTGGTGCTGTACTGTGGCAACATGCTGTATGTGGGGAGAGCAACCCACACATTTCAAGCAGAAAAATTCTGTTGTAACAGAACAATGATTTCAGTCCAATTCAGTCTACTAATTTGTAGGTGAAGAAGCTGCACGAGGACTTAGAACAGGAGGTGGAGAAGATGCGCAGTGAGCGGAGAGAGTTGGAGGTTCACATTGAACGCACTAAGCTCTGGACTGAAAATGTCGGTCACTGGTCTGTCACTGTTGTCAGTGCTTCCGTAAGTGTGTCTGTATCTGTCTGCCTCTTTATCAGTCTCTCATTCTCTCTGTCTTACTTCTCTTCTCTCTCTCTTTCTCTCCAGTCTCTCTTTCTGTTGTGATAAAATTGGTGTATTTAATTTTATGTACTGTCAACCTTGCTGGAATAAGGGCTGGACGTACAGATACTTTTGTCAATATATTCTGTTACCCTTATAAAAATGTCTTCCTCACGCACTCTGTGTGTGGTGTGTGTGTGTGTGTGTGTGTGTGTGTGTGTGTGTGTGTGTGTGTGTGTGTGTGCTGGTGTGTCGTGCGTGCGTGCGTGCGTGCGTGCGTGCGTTGCGTGCGTGCGTGCGTGCGTGCGTGTATTATTGATATCATGTAAGTTTTTTGTGTGCAATAAAACTCCTTATGTCCTGTGTAAATGTTTCTGTTGTATCCATTACACTGTGAGACAACTGTGTGTGTGTGGTTCAGACTCAGACTTATTTTATTATCACATAAGCCATCAAAGGAATATTGCACTCAACAGAGATATAACACATGAAGAGAAATGAAAGCGTACCTGCTCATTGGCAGACTGGAACGTAAAATAATACATTTATGGGCCATGTTGATGGCGTTGATGAAGGGTTGGTATGTTACTTATGAAGGGTTGGTATGTTACGTATGTCAGTTGATGAAACAATTAACGGCTGTGAACCAAACCATTTATCAAAAGTCAGTATGAGTTGTGATTTTATAAAGAATAATCATCTAAGGAGTTTAGAGATTAGACTTTGTTTAAGAGGGAATCATCACATTCCCACAATTCCATATGTGTTTCAGTGAAATCTACCAGCAGTTATCTGGCAGCCTCCCTGATCTTTTACGGAATCACATGTGCAGGCAAGGCCTTGAAATGGAGAGGGGAACAAGACCTATGAAACATTGACACCACCAGAATAATTGAAGTTTCAAGATGGGCAGCAGACAAGCCAAAATTTATGTTGTGGGGTGGGATTAACTTGAAGCAAGAAATCCCGAGCCCACAACTCTGTCAAAAGATACAGCTAGCTCACGTAAAAAATGGTCTGCCTGAGGGCCAAACTTGCAGTCCCTGTGTTATATGCATGGTGTTCTAACCCACTGAGCTGACAGGACCAACAAAATTTCAGCTCACCTGGAATATGAACATGGCCCATCTGAGGATTGAATTCATGACCCCTGTGTTAACAGCATGTTGCTCTAACCAGCTAAACTAATGGGGTCTCTTAGAAGTACGTCCAGCTGGAGGACCAAATCTGTGACCCTGCATTACCAGCACAACGCTCTGAACAACTGCTGACAGGGCACACCAAAAAGTGCATCATGTAAAAAGTGTAGTTCAATCTCTATGACGCCACAGGCTCTATAATGTTGTTCTTGTCAATGTATGTTATGATGAACTCTTTTAATTACGTGCGCACTTAATCCAAGTAACACAACCCTATCCTCTGTCTGTTATTAACTCTGTCCTCTGTATAGTACTTTTGCAACTTAATATAAGGTTATAGTGTAAGTGAATGTTTATGATTGTTATAAATGGAAAGTCTGAGAAGTCTCCCCAGCCTGGAAACTACCTTCTAAGCTGCTCAGCCAAGAGATGTGAAATTTTGCACAGTGATTTAGATGGAATTGTCCTACAATGCAGTGATTTTTCACTGTGTATATGTAATTTTTGTGTGTGTGTGACTTTGCAGATGAAGGCATAAATTTCACTATAGTATAAGCTAAGTTGTGTCAGGGACAGATTGTTAAAAGGATAGGCACAGAAGCCATACACTAAGTAGGATCTCAAAATTTTACCGGCATGTACCGCATGTACAGACTTACAAATTATGCCATGATCATTTTGGATCATATCCATCACATGGTATTTGTGGCATCAGCGCATACAGAATTTATTCCTAGCACAGAGATGCCATCTTGAGAAACTGAAACTATTATTTTGCCCTTGTTATCACTTTTTATTGGCATCTAAATCTGAGATATTTTGCAACAGATGTTGAACAAAATATTCATTTTTTAAAATGAAATCACTTCCAGAGTCCATTCGGATTTTGTAAAGAACTTGCTGTACAGTCAGTCTTAGATCAAAAAAAAAAAAAATGCAGGGGAAAAACCCGTTATCTTTAGCATTACACAGCAGACATCAGAACAGAAAGGAATTATTTTGGAAGTAGTTCCCAATAGGTGTTGTTTATGCTTGTGAATGGACTCTGAACCAGGTCTGATGAAATGAGGTTCAACACCTGTGTAAGACAGTTAAGTGGTGCCTGTGGATTGCTTGGGTTTAGGATTGAATGTGATAGGTCTCTCAACATTGTATGTGCTTGTGTGTGTTTGTGCGTCCATATATGCATGTGTGTGTGCCAGCCTGCCTGCCTGCTTGCTTACTGTACGTGTGTTTGTTTATAACCCAGGTGGAGGTGGAAGAGGAGCGCAAAGTGCCACAGTTTGTCCTTCTGGTCAGTCTGGACAGACGGCCACAGTCGGGGTCAGGAGGGGAGGGTGGTAAGAAAGATGTTCGGTGTCTTTCACTACTCCCCACTGACACCATGCAGAAGGCTTCAGAATCCCCTCAGGGCTGGGCCATTCAGCGTACACTGGATGATTTCTATGCTCTGCATGACAGACTTGCACAGGTTAGCATTGGTTGACTGTTGTGTTTTTCATGAGAGACTTGCATGCATTGATGTAGTTTGCAAAAGATCATTAACTCAATCGCTTCGTGCCGGAAGAATATCTCCGTCACTTCCGTTTACTGCTTGGGTACGTGACGTCGATTTATCGACGGCGGACATTTGTTGGTTTTTTTTTACGTCAGAAGCGTCAGTTATAAGGAAAACTCACTGGGAACCTAAACTAGGGTATGTTTACAGCATTTATTTACCTTAGACCGTTTGTGGCAATGTGAAACAAAGACAACAGTAGCCTTTTTTCAGCGCTACCCGCGACATGCGAATTTCGCAAATGGCGTCAAGGAAAGCAAGTCAAACCTTACAATTCTGTAAATATTTTGTGCTCTGGAGCAACTGTACGCAAAAAGTGACAACTACCAGTAATCTTGTGATTTGAAACATCCATGGCATCGAAATCATGTTCTGGACTTCATCTAAAACTGTTTCACAGTGTGTGTTCATATCCATCAAAAAAAAAAAATTAACCCCCTTTGGATATCTATTTGGATACCTCATCATTTACAAGTACACGGAATACCATAAATAAAGTAAATTATTTGTAAAGATCTAATCCTGGTCTTTCTGTATCACTTTATTTGTTTGTCTACTTTATTTGGTTGTTTTTCTATATTTTTTTAAAATGTGCTAAAAATCCTCCGAATTGAGGGGGCAGAATGACCCTGAAGATTGAGACTCGATTGAGTTAAGAAATTAATGAATAATGATTAACATGATTGTTAGAAATAGTTGTCAGATGCATTTGCTCTTCTACTGTATGTATGATTTTTGTATGAAATACAAAAGAAAATAATTTACAGGTATTTGCTGATCTGTCTTGTGCGTATTGGTGTATGTGTTCTCATGTGTGCATGCATGTGTTTGCGTGCATTGTGTGTGTGGATATGCATGTGTGTGTGGGGGGGGGGGGGAAGGTGTGGGGGGGGTGTGTGTGTGTGTCTGTCTGTGGGTGCGTTTGTGTGTGTGTAACAGATTGGATCGTGGCTGCAAAAGAAAGATCTGCCATCTCAGAGCAGAGGTCCGTTCCGCTCTATGGATGCTGCCTACCTGGAGAAAGCCAAAACAACACTTAATGAATATCTTATGGTAGGTACACATGACAGTGTTTTGTTGCCCTTTCCATTTGACCTACTCTTTGACAGGTGCCAAAGGTTTGTGATTGCCCTTGGTTAGGTAAAACAAGTCACTAAAAGTTGTATGGTAAATAGGATCTTTTTTTTTTTTAACCTACTCTGTTTTGCTGACTTGTGGATGCCCTCATGCTAATGAGATGTGTGGTTGTGATTTCCAGTTCTCCCCTTGATATAAGATCTGTTTCAGTGACTTTCTTGAATGCCTAGTAATATCTTTGCGCCTTTTACATGCAGGATGATTTTTTTATAACAGAATAGTTACTTAATAAGACACATTGCTCATTCAAAAAGATGGAAAGAAGACATCTGATATATTATGTGAACAGACATAACTGGTACACAGAATTTGAGAAAATAGATGCAAAGTCCAGTAGGCAAACTTGTATTACGTAGATGATTGAAATATTCCACAATGCAAATCACACCTTGAATAATGAATATATCTGAGAGAACAGGATAGAACAGTTGATGGCAGTTTGAGCATATAATCTGGAAATCCTCGTCATGTACAATTGAGAGTTGTTGCCAAATGGATGGATGATCAGATTCATGTTCTGGCCTACATACATGACCTCAGTCCACCCCGATGTACAGAAGGAAGCTTACTCTTCTGCAGAAGAAAGCGTGTTCTTTTGTAGAAGGAAGCTTGTTCTTCTTTCAAGTCAGGGGAAGTAAAGCAGAGAGGGAGAAGAGATGGGCACCATTATCATAATGCTTGCCTTTGAGAATTTGAGGTCTTTAACATCTCGCTCCCTTCCACCCATTCAGGTTATGGAAGAATGTCCTTGCACCGAAACCTTGCTTCTGTCATAGAAAAATGTGGGTGTATGTTCCAGGCAGTGATGCAGGATGAGAAGATGATCCACAGTGAGACACTTTATGCTTTTTTTGCTCCCAGTCCACAGTTCCTGCACCAACCTACCACTCAGCGACGCAACAAGTTTTCTGTCTCCCTCTTGAAACGATCGTAAGTATTCAGTCATTATCTGATTTTGTCAATGTCGATATCATTTGAGTGGACTCGCTGCGCATTACACATGAAAGTCCTGGGAGGTGGTGACAGAGTAAAGCAGGGGATTGTTGGTATCGCTTTATGCCACTTAGGCACTACACTAGTTGTGAAGGCCAACCCAAGTCACCCAGGCTAACAGGGCTCTGGTGAAGCTACGAGAGGCCTAGCAAGTCTGTAGTGGATTTTGAAATGAAAGAAAGGAGATCATAATAAATGGACAGATCAAATGGAAAAATGACCTGGAAAACCAAAAGGACAATGAGACAGAACATTGATTAAAATTGGTATGTGGAATGTGAGTGAAGTAGCTGACAAGGAAAGAGAAATAGTAGAATTCATAAAGAAGAGAAAAATAGAAATAATTGGGCTGAGTGACATGAAGAAAACAGGCAATATCTGCAAGCAAATTCATGAAAACTACACACTTATAACAAGAGGAGTCGAAAAGAAGAGGAAAGCATAACATGGAGTTGGATTTATAGTCAGCCCATCCAAAAGTTCAAATATAATTGATGTACAATATATGTATCAGAGAGTATCCTGTCTATGAAAATAGTTGAGGGAAATACCACCAGTCTACTTTCAAGTTCATGTAAGCATTTGGAGAGACTGGCATAGCATGGCTTAATAGGATTTTCAGTCAGGCATGGAAGGAAAGAAATTCTCTGATGACTGGCAAAAAGCAACTGTCATGCCCCTTTGGAAGAAAAAAGGAGATAAGAGAGATTGTAAGACATACCAGGGCATCTTGCTTTTCAGACACATAGGGAAAATGTATGCTAATATACTGGAACAGAGAATTAGACCTGTCATAGAACCCCAGCTGAGTGAGGTATAGTTTGTTCTGTTCTGTTCTGTTCTGTTCTGTAATCGCTAAACCTCCCTTCAGGAGTATCGCAGCGATGGGTGGTGGCGCTGTTATCGACGCGCTGTTGGAGGAGATTTGAGCCTCGATTTGAAGGATGTAACAGTCGGGCTCTCCACTACTTCTGCAGGAAGGTCGTTCCAGGGTCCAATGATGCTGACGAAGAAGGAGTGGCGATATGTCGTGGTTTTGCTTTGGATCGACTTGTATTTGTAAGGGTGTTTGGCTCGGGTTCGGGTGTCTGTTGGGATTAGGATGTTGTCGTTGGGGACTTATGCCAGGTGGTTAATAATCTTGTACAATAAGATGAGTTTGGCGTCCCTCCTACGGTCTGCGAGGCTGTCCCAGTTCAGCATTTTCAACATTTCTGTGACACTGCTGTTGTAACTGTAGTCGCGGAACACCATCCGCACACCACCATGCTGCACCATCTCCAGAGAGTCGATATCTTTACAAAGGTGCGGGTCCCAGACCGTACAGCTGTATTCGACGATCGATCTGACTAGACTGAGATAGGCCTGTTCACGCAGCTTGGCCGGGGCATCTTTCAGATTACGGTGGATAAAGGCAAGGTTCCTGTTAGCCTTTTTAGAGATGCTTGCGATGTGAGAGAATCACTTGTAGATCACTTGTGATGTTAACGCCAAGGTATTTGGCCTTCTGGACCTCTTGAAGGATCTGCCCTCTGATGGTGTAGAACTGTCTCATTGGGTCTTTTCTACGAGACACCCTCATAACCTCGCACTTGTTTGCATTGAATGTCATGCCCCACGTTGAGCACCAAATTGTGAGAGCATCCAAATCTGTTTGAAGGACCTTCTGGTCGTCGGTATTGCAGATGGGACGATATAAAAGGCAGTCATCTGCGAATAATCTCACATGCGAGGTGAACGTGTTGAGGCAGATCATTGATGTAAAGAAGGAAAAGAATAGGACCTAAGACGGTCCCCGGGGGCACACCTGAGTCCACATGTACTGGGTTGGAGTGGACGCCCTCGACAACCACACTCTGCTGGCGATTCTGTAGAAAGTTGGAGATCCAGGTGTGGATACAACCGTTAATACCATAATGGGCGAGTTTCCCAAGCAGCTTTTTGTGTGGCATGGTATCGAACGCTTTACTAAAGTCCAACATGGCAATGTCTATTTGGGTGTTACTGTCCCAGTAGCGTAGTATATCATGCATGGTGGTTAACAGCTGAGTTTCGCAGGATCATGCCTGGCGAAAACCATGTTGGTACTGAGTCAATATATTATGAGTATCAATGTGATTAGTTTGGATTTAGCAAAGCAAGAGGATGTACAAACACAATCTTTGCCATTAGACAGATGTTTGAAAAGACCACTGAGTGTAACAAAGAACTAAACACAGTATTTGTTGACCAAGAAAAGCGTTCAACAGAGTAAAGACAAATATGCTATGTGTGGAGATATTAGCAATCATGATAAGAGAAGATATTTATGTGAAAGGCATTGTGGTAAATAATGAAGAACATAAAATATCTGTTTGCTGATGACACTCAATCGATAATGGAGATAAACTATCTTTTGAGAAATCTGTACACCTTGTTTTAAAATTTGGAAGCGCTTCAGGGCTTTTTATGAATGCTGACAAAATGCAAGCAGTATGGTTAAGGAATAAAAAGGGATCAGATATCAGACATATGCAGCATCTAAATATAGACTGGAATCCCAAAAGATTCAAAATTTTAGGTGTTTGGTTTACAAATGACTTAAACAGATGTGAAGAAATAAATTATTCAGAAAAAATATTGGAAGCGAGAGCTCTGTTTAACGTCTGGGTGAAAAGAAATCTAACACCTCTAGGAAGGGTTGCGGTATTAAAATCTTTTATCTTATCCAAACTAATTCACCTGTGGATTCTGCTCCCAGATCCACATGATGAATTTGTAAAAAATCTTCAGAATATATGTTTTTCTTTTATCTGGCAAGGCAAACGTGACAAAATCAAAAGAAAAACAACTCAAAAAAGCATCCAAAATGGAGGTTTGAATATGCCAGATATTGAGAAATTTATTGCAGCCTCAAAACTGTCCTGGTTGAGAAAGTTTAAAACGACAGAACAGAAATGGAAAAATATTTCTAGTGAAGTGTGTCCGTTTCTAAATGAAATAGAAAAATATTGTTCTAGCTATGGATTACACCAAGCTTATGATAATGTGTTCTGGAAACATATTTTTAAAACATATAACGGTTTCTGCAGAAGTATAAAATTAGTGTTACCAACAGATTTACTTTTAGAACCGATTTTATATAATGAAAAAATCAAGATCTGGAAACAATGTAATAAAATCTGTTGATTGAATTGAAAGGGGCGTTAATTGCATTGCACAGTTTTTAAATGATAATGGATCATTTATGACACATGATGACTTTAATAGAAAATACAATATGAATGTGAATTTTCTTTTTTATAATGGATGCAGAGCATTGATTAACAAATACATAAAAGAAACAAAACTGAACATACCAAATGGCTGTGCACGTGATATCCCTGCTGCACTGAAAACAATTCACTCAATACGAAAAGGAGCACGGCTATACTATAATATTTTGACAACAGATGACACACTTCCAAATTCCTGTTCTAAATGGTTAGAAAAACTGGGAACAAAGGTCCCATGGAAAAAAGTGTTCATGAAAATTCACAAAATACAAGAATGTAAACTAGAATGATGTCAAATACGCATTGTGCATAGAATTCTAGGAACTAACTTCAAGACAGTGACTCATCTGACAATGTACAGCGCCTCTTGACTCGCACCACTGACTGTTACTCGGACATAAAGAAGTGGATGACATACAATAAACTTCAGCTTAACGATGACAAGACAGATGAAGCTATCCTCATTGGCACCCATCAGAAACTTTCTCAGCTGCCTCCTCTTTCTCTCCCATTATGTAACACATCAGTCCCAATTTCTGATTCAGCTAAGAACCTTGGTGTCTACCTTGACTCTATCCTCTCCATGAACAGCTTTGTTTCTCAAACTGCCAGATCTTGCTACTATCACCTCCATTGTTTAAGCCTGATCAGGAAGTATCTTTCTCTTGAAACAACTGCAAAACTCGTTCTCTCCTTCATAATGTTTCGCATTGACTATTGCCATTCACTCCTGTCTGGTCTTCCTGCCTCCACCATTTATATCCTACAGCGCATTCAAAACAATGCTGCACGCCTTGTACTCAAAAAGAAAAAAGCTGACCACATCTCCCCTCTCCTGGCACAACTTTACTGGCTCCCTGTATTGAAGCGCATACAGTACAAACTAGACACCATCTGCTACAAAAGTCTCAATAACGCAGCTCCCGATTACCTGTCAAGCCTACTTGAGATCTATGTTCCCTTACGTACCCTCTGCTCTGCCTCTGATCCTCTCACTTTTCACTTTCCACGCACTAAGCTCAATACCTATGGTCCACGAGCCTTCTCTGTTTCTGGTCCACTCTCCTGGAACGAAGTTCCTCTCTGTCCGTCCGCAACCTACTTTTGTCTCTTTCAAGTCTGCTCTCAAAACTCACCTTTTCTCCTCTGCAGCCTGTCTCCACTCGATGTGGAATCACATTGTAATTTATGTTTGTATATAATATGTTTTCTATAATTTTCCATTGCTTTTCTTCTTTTTCCCCATTTATATAGCCATGTGTATGTGTGTGTGTGTGCATGCATGTGTATGTGTATGTTCAGCGCTTAGATTTGATTTATATCAAGATTTTGCGCTATATAAATATTGTAATTATTATTACTATTATTATTAACTAATATCATTTTAAGAGAAATGTGACTTGTAGATAGCCTCCACTCTGACTTTTGCTTGGAAGCAAAAGACAGCATTAATCACATATTTTGGAAGTGTTCATATGTCAACAGATTCTGGGAAAGGATGGGAGAAGTTGAGGTCAAGTTGCGCGACTTGTGCAAACATAAGATTAACTTAAAATTTAGTTTTATTTGGCGCTGACAAAAACATGCGGGTAGATCCAATACTTGACTTAATAATCATCTTAGGAAAAATGTCTATTTACAAAAGTAAACTTGAAAAAAATCTACCAAACACCATTTTACTAGAAATATCTTACCAAAAAATATCAAATAGAAGAATATAATGCAAAACTGAGGTGGAATTCACACACTTTTAAAGAAAAATGGTTGCCATATCTGTCCCTGGTTTCAGATGAAGTTTGATGTGACTTTCAGATGAAGTTTGATGTGACTTTCAGATGAAGTTTGATGTGACATTTAGCTTCTTTTCGAGATGTATGCATAGGTCTGTATGATCTGCGTGTTTATATTTGAGTGTTTGTCTTACATATAATTAAAAATGACTGTAAATTCATGCACATAGAACCTGTGTTGAAGATGTAGGCGTTTTGCATGTGTTTTGAACTTTGGGTTTCATGCGGATAATCTTGCTTTGCTAATGTGTTTATCGTTGACCTTTTGCTGAGAGAGACTACAAATAAAATACAAGCAATAAACAAACAAACAACAACTAAAATCAAAAACTTTATAGATTAAACGACCTTTATATTGTTTAAGAAAACATAACAGACTACTAAATATGGCGTACGTATATGATTTTTGCTCAATCTGTTGTATACACATCTTGTTCATTTTTTCAATGATATTGTAATAGTGTTCAGCAAACATTGTATTTATTTGTGCTTTGTCAAAAAAGAATTTAAAAAAAGTTTGAGAAAAAAAAGACAAATATGCTGTGGGCAGTTTGAGAGACTTATGGCATCCAAGGAGAGTTATCAGAGAATGTCATAGTGATGTACCAACTCAGTCAGAGTAAAGTGAGAACACCAGACAGCCTCAGTAATTGGTTTGATGTAAAAACAGGAGTGTGCCAAGGTTGAGTCATGTCCCCTCTATTGTTCATTATTTACATGGACAGGATCACAAAGGACACAAGTCCAAATCTTGAAGACCTGAATGAATTACTATTTGCTGATGACCAAGACTTAATTAATGAAGATGCAGAAGAATTACAGGAACACCTCAGTAACCTTAATGCAGAATGTGAAGATCATAACATGAAAATCAGTGTGTCTATGACAGAGGTTATGAAGGTGAGCAGACGCCCAGACAAGCTGGAATTACAGGTCAACAACATGGAACTGAAAAAAGTTGAAGAATTCAAACATTTAGGAAGTATCTTTACACAGTATGGCAGCATGGATAGGTCAATTGAAAGAAGAATCCAGAAAACAAATGCAGTGACTTTTTCACACATACCTATAGATAAAAAGTGTCAGCTAGTAAAGGCTCTGCTTTTATACCAATGCTTTGTTATCAGTGCCAGACATGGACATTGAACCAAAGACAAGCAGACAAAATAACAGCTCACGAGATCAGGTGTCTCAGAAAGATAATAAACGTCACATTCGAGACAAGATAAAAAAATGAAGTCATTAGAGGCACTGTGGGGACTGTGCCATGTCTAGAATATAATTATAGAAAAACAGAGGCTGAAATGGTTCATTTAGCTTATGGGGCTTCCAAGCAAACAGCCAGCATACAAAGTTTATAACATGAATAGGCATGGATCCAAAGGAAGGGGGGCATCTTAGGAAAAGATGAATTAGAATAGAAGATGCGAAAGAAACAACTGAAAGAATTAACCAAACTACGGCAGACACTATACCCATCTAGCCTATGTCCGAAAGCTGCATCTCCCCTTGATGCTTAATGGCACAGGAGGATGGAAGAATTAAAAAGTAAGAAGATAATGACAGTGGCAGTGATGATAGCATGGGTGCCACTCTTCCGTCTTGATGACGGAAATCCGTTTTCTCGGCAAGGCCCCAGACGGAAATTCCGTTTTCTCGGCAAGGCCCCAGACAGAAATTCCATTTTTTCAGTTTCGTTATTTCAAAAAAAAATGTTGGGTGAAAAAAACAGTTGAATCGCAGCCCGAAGCAGCACTGTAGCAGATGACTGGAATTGAGGAAGCGCTCTCTATCGTTGAAGACAACACAGGTCCAGCGATCTTTCATAAAATCTTCTGGGCGGCCCCTGGACCCCAGCCTGATTTTCAGTTTTTTCAGATTTTCAGTGTCACCCTTGTGATAGCGATAATGATGATGATTGATATAAACTTCAAATTTCCATTAAATTAACCCCCAAAGTGATTGACTCCTTGATTTTTGGTTCTAGTCCTCCAATGAATTAAGTTGAGTTGTATATGCTATAAATCATTTCTGGCCAAGCCAAATCAGAATAATCAAACCAGGTGCACATTTTTAGAGTCCTGTAGTAAACCTTGTACAGGGTAATAATTCCATAGAATTGTGAAAACAGACTGACTACTTATTGGATATAGTTTGCATTGGTTAGTGACAGTGTGAAATCAAACTTACTACTATCAGATGTGATTTACATTACTTGGTTTTGTATGCTTTGTATGATGTGTATTATCATAAGTAATATTAGACAAAGGAAGAAAGTAATGCCCACATGTTTTTCACTTAGCAGAAGACACAATTTCTTCTCGACAGAGGTCAAGTCCAGGTCATTAGGTTAGGGATGTCTGCTTTTATTTCTTTATTATTCATTATTATTTGTGCAGGATGAATAAAAAATAAATGAAAATAAAATTAAAACAAGATACATGTGATCATCATTGACTAAAAACCCCATAAGCGTAGACCTAATAATGATAATAATAACAGCAATAATAATAGCCCACTGATAATGCTAATAATGACAATAATATGAAAAAGACATATTTATACATTGTGACAATTATTTCTCAGTGTTATTTACAGGCAATTATTTCTCGGTGTTATTTTCCGGCAAAAATACTGATCATAACTGCTTCCTTTAGTTATGTTTATCTGGAATTGTTATGAATAAATGCACATAATATCATGTTTTCTGTGTGTGTACAGTATCCAAATTGAGGTTCAGACATTTCTTTGGTTAGTTTTTGTACACAAAGACCTTTCCCAGCTTAGTGTGGTTTTTTGGTTTCAGTAAGAAAAAGTAAGTGTGCTTTATTTCAGAACTGAAAATATGGATATTTTTTGCCTAATGATCAGTAATAAACTTTCATACTTTTGTCAACAACTAGTCCAAGGTGTTTTTGATCAGTTCTAAAAATTTATTACCCAACTTTGAATGACTGATTTTTTTGTGTGATTTTGTTACTTACCCATACAAATGCTCGGATGTGGGGAAAAGTAGGGGAGAAAACTGTCAGTACTGAGTGAGTTAATATGTTAAGTGGATGAGACTCAACTGTGTGGTCCCAGTCTTTCTAATGAGCCCATAGCACCCCAACTCTGAATAGGAGCTGGTTGGAGCTGAAAAATCCATTAAAGATTTTGAAAGGAATGATAGGGATTCAAGCCCACAACTTCCAGATAGGAAGTCTGTTGTGCTAACCACAACATCACGACAACTGGTCTTTTTTGTAACTTACTTTGTTTATCCCATGATACTTTCTCTAATACATGGTACATGTTTCATTCTACTGAATTGTCACATGTCTTTCATCATTTTTTAGCTACATTATCAGCCCATTTATTAGAAAGAATAAAAAATGTGAAGTTATCCAACAAAACATAAAATAAGAAAATGTGAAGTTACTCGACACAACATAATGTACTTTACAACATGCTTGAGTTGTGCATGCTCAGTAAATAGTCTGATCATGTGTAATGTACAGTGAGTCCATTTGAGTTTGGATAACAGTGTTGTAGAAAAATTATTTGTAGTAAAAATATATTGATTGACATATTTCTATTACAATATTGGCATTTTATGGTTTGAAGTACGTAATGCATAGAGCACTGATAAGTCTTTAAAATAGAAATTGGCAAATCAGGAATTTGATTTAAAACCATAAAAATTGCAAGCAGTTCTGTGGTAAAAATCGAATAATCCTTCCCAACATGATGCATCATTTCTGTTTTAGTTAAAAGCTGGTATCACATAGTCAGTGCCTGTCTGTTGATTGTCATGAACCATCTGTGTGTCGTGTAAGATGTTTTGGGTATGTGCATTGAAAGTGTGATATAACTGTTGTGGAAAAGAATTTGGCTGGTCATCTTCTTTTAAGTTGTATGATCAATATCAAAATATAATCATTTTTAGTTCCCAGATGTGATGTGGCATTTGATGATGGATTTAAATGTGGATTAATTCATGATTTGCCGAAGAGGTCTGATCTGTCAGTACCAATAGATGTAAGAGAAAAAGGTCTTTGGCCAATTAGGTAAACTTTAAGTCTTATTTCCTCTTATTTAGTGTGTGTGTGTGTGTGTGTGTGTGTGTGTGTGTGTGTGTGTGTGTGTGTGTGTGTGTGTGTGTGTGTGTGTGTGTGTGTCATGCGTGCATGAGTGTGTGTATGAGTGAGTGTGTGTGTGTGTGTGTGTGTGTGTGTGTGTGTGTGTGTGTGTGTGTGTGTGTGTGTGTGTGTGTTAAGAAAAAGTAATATGACACACCACAGAAACATGAAAAGAATAATACACTACACATATTTACTTTTTTCAGGTTGCCGAGTTTGAGGACAGAGGCATCAGATGAAGATGATTTTCTTTTCTTCAGTGAAGACAGGTTAGTTTTACTTATGCACAGAATAAGAGTTTTCTTCCTTTTGTCTGCATCATTGGAGTATTGGAGCTCCTATTAACTACTACTGTTCTGTTTATTGTTTTAATGAATGGGAGTAAAGCACTTTATCTGATCTCCTGCCATTTTGCTGATGAATTCTGGTTTTTGGTTACGTTGTGGAAGATCTGCTGTGTTTGCCCAGCCTTCCACTTCATCCAGTAGACCCCGCTTCCATGCTCTGGATGTCTCAGCTTTTTCAGGCCATGGTTTGCTGCCCTCAGCCATGTGGAAAGTTGCAGGAGCTTCTGGTGGCATGATTTTTCCCCTGAGAGCACTGATCTCTTTGGTTGTACTTCCATGTGTACCTTCCTTGAGTTAGCATTACTTTAAATGAGCTCAAGATATGTTCCATTCATTGCTTGCCCTGGCAGAGTGGGCATGCAGAATTAACTGATTTCTTCATTTCACCAGATTTATGAGGTCAGGAGGTCATGTACGGATCTGAAGTGAAAGTGATCCTAAGAGGGGCAATATGCCATAAGTCATTTTAACAGAGACTTCTTTAGAATGCCCTTTCCCAATTTGTCCATTGTCCGTGTTGGCTTTGGTGGATTGCCTTCTGGGTTCTTTTGGCACCCCCTTCTTTCTTAATCTCCAGTATTACCATGTCTCGTTTTGCTTTTCTCCTAGTCTTTGACAACCATTCCATTTTTGTTGATCTCAGTTTCTGCTTATTGGTTTATGTGTGATCTGTTATTTTTCTGACCTTGAGACTTTCCTTCATTATGTCTACAGCCTCCAGGACTTTCCATTTTCTGCCAGTCTTCAGCTTGGACGGGATTGATCTCACAACCTTATCTCCCAAGTCATCAAGCATACTGAGAGGTCTGACCTTTCCCATCTTGTGCTCTCTCCTTAGGGATGCTGGGAAAAGCTCATAGTGCAGATAGTATGCCCACCTTCAGGAAATTTTGTGCTGGGAATTTTCTCATTTCTAGCACTTGTTTCTGCCTTGTTCCTTCGCTTTTCCAGCATATCTTTCTATTATTTTCTGCCTTGATGGTCCATTTACCCTTATGTGCTCGATAAAGCCTGACATACTTTCCCATGGGATTGATGATTGGGTGTGTTAAATACGTTTTTGGCTCTAAGGATGTGATGTGCAGATGCAATTTCAGGTAATTTAGGCCTGTTTTTATATGTATGCTTTAGTGTCCTTGGTTATGGTTACATTTGTATTCAGGTACGTTTTTTTAAAATCCCCTGGTGATAAGGAAGTGGTCAGGGGCATATCCTTAGATTATGTACACGAATGCATTGATATGTATGCTTGATCTTTTCCAGGTTTTTCTTTTATAATCTTGTGTGAAGAATGGTGTACTTTTTGAGATGGTTATAGCTCTGATGTGGCACTGCGCAGTCACCTGGGCTTTAATCAATAAATAACAATAACAGTTCACCTTGTGCTCCTCAGTGATGGATTTTAGGGTAGCTTCAGCTTTGCCTTGCGATAATAGAGCGCAGCATCAGTGAGACAGGATGGGACACAAAGCCGTTTTCTTGTGTATATGATGATTTTGGCCTCCAGTGAATCCACTATGCTAGTGCTGGTATTGTATATCAGCTGAGGCCAGAGGAGTTTTGGAATCCGCATAAACTGCTGGCACCAAACTTTGTATTTACCATGGAGATCACACTAGCTTATTACTTTCAGGTTCTTTCAGGGAGTCATCATAGCACCTTTCAAGCTCTTGACTGGTTCTTCTGTCACTGTTGGAATGGCTTAGTTGACTGCTTAAAACTTGTCTCATTTGGCTACTCTTTTGCACTGCAGTGAGAGGCACCATGGTTTTTGTTGTTGTTGTTTGAAATTGTAAAATTTGCTGTAAAATTATGCCTTGACCACTGTTGAAGTTTCTGTGGAGAGGTGTAGGAGAGAAGAGAAATCTAGCCTGTAATTTTGTTTGTTTGTGTTATTTGCTTGTTTGTGTTATTTCTAAATTACCGATTGGAATTTAGGATCTTTTTAACCTTTTAAGTGCCATCAACGTAAAATTTACGGAGCTCCTGGAGCCTTCTGTGGTGCCTACATACGTAAAATTTACAGAGGTAGTTTGACGCACGTTTCAGCCTAATGTAAATGGGAGAGAAGCACTGATGATGTTGTCAGTCTCAGAGAGGGTTCATAAAGTGACTGGCTTCCCTTACATGACTTCTTGACCTATGCAACCCTCGCCAGATTGGTTTTATTTATCTGAAAAGAGAAACTGGTTTTCAGCAAAATGCTGACACCAGGACTGTCTTGTAATGCATGATTTCAGCCTTTGAAAGCATGTGAGTTGAGTCAAGAACTTATAAATGACTGTATGATGATTCAGAAGACAATTTTGACACACGAAGAGGATGAAAACAGCAGTAGTTACTTGCTGTTGGTATGAAATGTGCACCAGACAGACCCAACATGAAAAGTATTGATTTTACAAGCATGTGACACAAAGGGTTTGTGGCCCCAGGCAATACTGGCAACTAGCCAACAACTTTACACCCTTCAGACAGACAGGACATTGTAGAATACGGCACAGTGAGTAGTATTAGAAGTGGCAAGGGGAAGACTAGGGTGATGGAGTGGGGTGGGGATGGGGGCCGTGGCGGCAGGGGACATGACCGGGTCAAGCCACTTAGTGCACAAGAACACTGCTGTCAGCAGGTCAGCCAAAGTCTGAATACTTTTTTTCCTTTTTTTTTTTTTGTTTCTATCATGAGCGGTTAGGAGATTTTTATGGGAATTTCCACAAAATAATGCAAATATGTAGTCATTTCAAGAAATTACTACATAAATCATCTGAAAATACATTTAGTCATGCCTAATACATCATTCTGTGTAATTTCATGCATAGATTCCCATGAATATGGAAGCAACAGTTGTTTTATTGTACATGGTAGTGATGCAATGTTTTTCCCTGGCATATGGAAAACACCAGATGTCAAAAAACATCGGCACTCAAGGGGGTTAACCTTTGGCATTTTGAAGTTCTCAGTTTCTAGGATAGATGCTTTATCCCATTATACCCCCACCCCTCCACAATTACATTGAAACTGGCATTGGATTTATATGATTGAAACCAAGTATTGATGATATTGAAACCAGTGATATGAGTGAATAATATCTTGTTATTATTAAAACTGTTGTTTCGTTACTATGGATTTATGATATTGAAATCATTATATAAAAAGATTCATATCACTGAGTACTGCGATGCATTATGTGACAGTGATTCACTTCTGTCAATCTGTGTATGTTACTATGACCTATCTCTTGCAGTGGTAAAGAGGATCGAACCCATGACTCAATTGCTAAACCACTCTACGGGCTGCTGGGGGAGGTGTTTGAACTGCGTGGGATGTTCAAGTGGGTGCGGCGTAGCTTCATGACCTTTGTGGAGCTGACCTTTGGCAGCAATATCAACAGGTGAACTGTTGTAAGCTAGTAATTGGAGTGTTATTTTTAAGGTCTGGAGTGCTGTATATATTGAAGATGTTTAACTCTTTTTCGCCTATTCTTTTGGCTTTTTATAATTGTTGTGGACTCGTTTTGGCCTGTTCAAAAAAGGGTTGTTTGATCACGCTTTCAGAATAATTGCTCATCTTTTTTTGAATGCTGCAAAAACATCATCAGTGCTTTTTTGTTTTCTTTGTATGTTTAATGAATCAAAAATTACTATGAAATTATTTTTGTCTTGAAGAAATCAAATTAAAAAATTTTGTGTGTGTGTATGTGTGTATGTATGTGTGTGTGTGCATGTGCTTGTGTTTGTGCATGTATGCATGTGCATGACGTATGTGTATAAGCATATATCCATACATGCTTTTTTGTGTGTGCGCAGACAGCTGAAAGAGATGGTGAAGTGGACGTACTCAGAGCAGATGTTACTGTTCTACATGCGCACCTTCAAGGAGTCTATGTGGCCAGGGGGCAGACTGGCTGAAACTCCACCCACCAAGACTGATGCACAAAAGTTTGAGACAAGGATTGCTGCCAAGAATAAACTACTTCAGAATATTCCTGGTATGTTTTTGTCAAGTCATTTATTAGTTATTTGTATTTAATCATTTAAAGTACTTGACTCTATTAACCCCTTGAGTGCCAACACTTTTGACATTTGGTGTTTTTCAGAAAAAGTGAAAAAGGCATAACAAGCTGTACTTTGAGATGATTTTTTTAGTACTTTCGTGAAATTACGAGATTTTTATATTTTGTGAAAATTCCCACTCATAAGCGCTCACCACAAAAATAAAAAAAACTAAGAAAAGAAAAAGATGCGGCCCTGCTGACAAAATCTGAAAGTGTTCAGACTGTGGATGACCGTCTGACATTTGATGTGCTACTAAAAGGAGCTGCCTACTAGTGCACAAGATAGCTTGATACGGTTTCACTCTATTCCTCCCCTTACCGCTAGAATACTACTCCCTGGAAGTGGTGAGTGACTTACGTTATCAGGACTGTGTATTTCATCACTCTAAAGGTGTTGGGTGATTGCAAGAATTGCGTTTCGTACAAACCCTTGTCATGTGTTCATGGGTTCAGTACTTGTGGTGTCTGCTCTATACAAAGCACAGTTCACACCAGCAGCTGGTAATCACAGCTGTTTTCAACCTCTCAGTTGTCAGAATTGTCTTACTAATCATTGTACAATCATCCATAATCTCTTCCATCACCTCAGATGCTTTCAAAATTGCAAATGTGCAGAACTGGAAGACAGTCATGGTGTCACTATTTTGATGAAAACCAGTTTTGATTTTTGGAAAAATAGAACCAACTTGGTGAGAGTTGCATAGGTCACCGAGTCATGTAATGGAACCCAATCACTTTTGTGAACTCTCTCTGAGGCTGACAACATCAGTCGGTGCATCTGTCCAGTTTACGTTCGTAAACTGAACTCTCTCTGAGGCTGACAACATCAGTCAGTGCATCTGTCCAGTTTACGTTGTGCTGAAATGTGGGACAAACTACGTTTGAATATGTCACAGAAGGCTTTGTGAGCTTCACAGTATTTACATTGGCAGACATCATGGTCATTGTATCCTTGTTTCAGCATTCTGTACATAAGTGGTTTTGGGATATGGTTATCTTTTGTATGGAGGTGTCCTGTCCAACAAAGCTGGTGTTTGATAAGTGGCAAACCACACTTCTTGAGAACTTGAAGTTTGAACACTGGATCTGGCTGTGTGGTATTACAGATCTTTCGTAGACATCTTTGATTGTTGAATGTGACATCTGTAGGTAATTTAGGTCTGGCAGTAGTACAGCAGGGCACTCAAGACTGCTGCTTTGTATACAGAAATCTTTCTATGAACTGGATGCCATGGTCTTGCCACATCCTCCAGGTCAGCCTCCTTGGAGTAGAGCGGTGCCATTGAATCATAGTGTGATCATGTCTGTACCAGATCTAATGCTGCTTACTGTATTGCCCAAGTATCAGAATTCATTACAATAATATATAATGACTGGATGTAGGACTTTGTCAGCGCATTGGCTATTTCCTTATTTAACTATCGTGTATAAATGTTTTTGATGAATTGTATGTGTGTGTATATAACTGTGTGTGTGTGTGTGAGTGTGTGTGTGTGTGTGTGTGTGTGTGTGTGTGTGTGTGTGTGTGTGTGTGTGTGTGTGTGTGTGTGTTTGTTGTGTGTGTAGATGCTCTGAAGAATCTGGTGGGAGAGGACAATGCACGGCGAGGGACAATCAAAGTGTTTGAGGTGCTGCAGAACAAGACCCTCAACAAGCATCTCATCTATGTAAGTAATAATTAATTCTTATATTTTTCCCTGTATTTTTAACAGTTAATCTGTGCTGGTAATATTCATTGCCTGTTTATGGAGATGCTGGGGGCTCTTTCAGTATAGATAGTAACCCAATCTTCTGGAAATTCTGTGCTAGAAATTTCCTTGTTTCTGTCACTCTCTTTGTTTCTGCCTTGTTCCTTTGTTTCTGTCATTTCTTTCTTTCTCATTTTCTGCTTTGCTGGTTCATTCACTTTTATGTTTACCGAGAAGGCATTCATATATTTTCTGTCTAAAATGACTGATAATTGGGTATGTATATTAATTTGTTTTTAGCTCAAAGGAAATGTGAACTGGTCAGTGGCAAGTTCATGTGTTGCAGGCCAGTATTTGTGTGCGTGTACTTGGTTATGTTTATATATTTGAATTCAAGTAATCCCTCAGGTGTTAAGTTGAGAGGAATAGCCAGTACTGGGGGCGTATCCTTAAGTTTATTTGTGTGAAAGCAGTGATTATTGTACTAATTTTCTCTTGCAGGGTTTCATTTTTAAGGGTCATCATGCGTAGATGTGTCTGTTTTGCTTTAGATGGTACTGGTCCTGATATGGCTCTGAACAGTAAGCTGGGCTTTTAACGCTACTACTATTGATAATGATGATATCAATAATGATAATGATAATAATATTAATCATATAATAGCTCAAGACATCTCTTTCACATAACTGCCAACTCTCCTCAAATAATCAAAAATGTTCTTTGTAAATCCTTGAAAAGTATAATCATTTTATTTTATTGACCAGTAGTCAAGTCTTGGTTTGCAACCAGCAGCATTTAGATTTCACCTTCCCATTCTTTACGTTTTATTTTCGATGGAGTGTGTCTGTGTGTGTGTCTATGTGTGTGTATACACAACACAGAATGCTGCTGGTTGTAAGTCGAGACATTTCCAGGAAATGATATGACTCAAGATAGGACAGTTAATATCTAACAGGTTTGGAATGTTTTGTCAATGCAGCATAAATGCTTTTTGAATTAAATTCCCACTTGTCTCACAGATCTAGCTTTCATTCCAGATTTTACAGCATTAGTGGCTAGTGAATGAATGTTTATGATGTGTGTAAAAATTTTCTACTCAAAAAGCTGTACGTTCATGATGTGACATACAACCTTAGTTTAAATTAGAAACAAGTTACAATTTGATATTGGTATTTTTGCCTCTACAGTGGCGTTGAAAATCGGAAATGGAGTGACACTTTAGAGTGTGCTATATTTTTATTATTACTGTTTTGTTTGCCATTTTAATGTTGCAGAACCTTCTGGAAATCTTCCTGTTAGAACTGTGTCCAGAACTGAAGAAGACACGCCAGTCATTGAGGGAATCAGCACAGCAGCCCACTGCAGAGACTGTCTCTTCTTAAGCTGAGACAAAAATGTGATGAAGAGTCCTGTTGCCATTTTTGGAAATCCACCACCTGATCTCATGACTGAAAAGTGTCATTTCTTTTGAAGACATGTGATGGCTGAATGTGACTGATGAAGTTGGAAGGGAAAGCGTGAAAAAGAGTACCTTCACAGCAAGGAGTGTACTGTGACTTTAGATTTTACTTGAAGTATATATTGTACATAAAGTTAGGATTAGTTCACCACAGCATGGATGGTACTGTGATTGAAGAGTAAGTTGAAGTGTAAAGTATGCATTATGGTAAGCTGTGAACAGATAGATATGTTTTAATGATATGTATTACATAATTTGCAGTCTCTGATGACTGTTTGAAATATGTGGTTGAACTGTTACTAGAATTTTTGTGATTTACGATTCATATCATATTTAAAATCTCTAGTGGAACTGGTTGTTAATGCTTTTCTTTTGGGTGACATATACCGTACATTGTATTTAAAACACCATTTGTGTTCCATTGAAATAGGAGGGAGAAATGAGCATGTGTTCCACTTGTTCTAATCTTGTATGTTGTTTCATTGAAATAGGAAGGAGAAATGAGTGTGTGTTTCACTTGCTCTGATCATGTATGTCAGTCTTTAATTAAATACTGTGTATGTCATGTTATAGATAAGGTTTACAAATCTTTACGAAAAGTATGTTTTGAAATCAAGTAGGCTACTTCACATTCCGTCTTGCATGTGATAGCATGTTGAGAAGGATCTTGCCTAATGTTCATTGTGTTTAGAATTTTGGTGTGTAGTGTTTGTTTTGTGTTATCATGATTTATGTTTTTATTAATTAACTAATCAATCTATTTGTTCATACATTTCTTTCTCTGTGTGCGGGTTTCTGTGTCATGAAATTTACTGTGATAGATTATGCTTGTGATGAATGACTGCTTTTTGAAATATGACCGAGGTTCTCTATTGTACTTGTAATGAACTACTCCCTATAATTTATGTTAGTTATTCCAAAGTCAGTACAGCATGAATTATTCTGGCAATGAAATGGTTGTTCAATAGAACAGAATTGAATTCTGTTATTTTAAGTGACAATTTTGCCTTTGTTTCAGTAGTAAGGTGGGGAAACTGATGAAAAACTCCAGCTCAGTAGCACAGACACAAAGTTTGCCCCAATAGAGACAATTGAGAAAGAACCCTTACCTCTATTTAGCGAAGTGGAAGAAGCTACAAAGAACCTCAGATGTGGCAGGTCACTAGGTCTTGATAACATCCCACAGAATTGCTAAAAGCAAGTGGACCAAGCTCTACCAAGGCATTATGCCCTGGTGCAAGATCTGGGGCAACAATGCATAATTGAACTAAATAACACATGGAAAGAGTGGTCACTAAACTTTGATTTAAATGTGAGAATAATGAAAAGTTTAGTATGGACAGTGATGACATATGGAGAAGGATGAACACTTAAACAGCAGACGTTTGCAGAATAAACAGTGCGGAGACGTGGTTTTATAGACTTCTTCTTAGAGTGAAATTGGATGATAAAAGAACAAATGAAAGTATCCTCTAGAACTGAATTTCCAAAGTGAACTGTCAAACATCTTAAAGAAAAGAAAGATGACATTTTGGGGGCATACATGCAGAAACAAAAATTGCTCCCACATGAGAGATGTGATACAAGGAACACAAGGAGCAAAAAGAAAGAGAAGAAGACCTCGAGCAAGCTACATAGACAATATAAGAAATCAGGCAGGAAAGAACAGCTCTGAGATATTTTGACACCATCAAGAGAGAAGAAGTGGTCCAGACAGCCATGTGGGCTGCCAACAGACAGCAAGCATGTAATCCCCCCCCCCTTCCATGTCAGATCCCATGATGCAGGATAGAGTCGGTAATAAAATGATACGTTGGATGTGTAGAAATTTAGTATATGGACTTGTCAGGTTCATATGTTTTTATAAATGCTTATGTGAAGGTGAAGAAGGAAGCAATGGTTTAGAAAGTTAGAATAAAAGAGAGTATCCCTGTGACTTCTCATGCTTGACAGTTAATATGATGTGTGCAAGGATGCATGTGTGTAAAGTGAATGTACAGTGAAAACATTTTAAATTGCAGGGTATTGTACAAAATCATTGAGGGTAAAATGGTCTGAGCAAAAATCACTCTTAGAAAAAAAAAAAAGAAAAAAAATGTAAGACAAATATAATACTTCTGAAGTTGACTACTACTGTAAGTAAATTGATTTTCATTCATACAGATATAGGAATTTGATTAATAGTGAGGGTCATAATCATAACAGTGATATGGTATGGAAGATCAGGTGTCCTTTATTTGAGGCTACATCCGAAATGCCAGTTTTGGAGACCAGTGGAGCTTACTGACACTAGGGATTTGAAATATAGCGTTTCAAAAAAAGAATTTTAAAGATTCAAAAACCTTTACTGATCTCTTTCTATGTTTAATGATCAGAATATAAATCAGCACCCCCTCAAAAGACAACTTCTTTTTGGCCGCATAATCAACAGTCTAGACTTTAAACTAAAGTTTCTGGTTATCATATCTCTCTCAGTACTCAACTCCCAGTAATAACTCAGAACTCATAATCAACAGTCCAGTCTTAGAACCAATACTTCTGATTATCTCCTTTACAAAACGCAACTGATAATTTAAATCCCAAGTCTGTTCTCCCATTCAACCCTGAGTAGCGTGTTAGCAGTTTGCTGTAACTCCTGGTTAATTTCCACCATCAGGAACCATGTAGCAGTACTTGTGATTTGTATTTGAAGGCTATTTGGTCTTTATATATACATTTTTTTTCCGTTCCATTTTCTACACCATCTTAATGGCCACAGAAGCTGGAACAGTTTTTACAATATGATGATGATGGTGTCGATGAGGATGATAATCATGATGGTATGGAGTTTCATCTAGGATTGAAACTGTACGCTTACTATCATAATCTATCCTAGTGTCAATCGAGAGATGCAGACATCTGTTGTGCTGGTCAGAAGATCTGAGCAGCACCCTCAATGACACATCTGTGAAGTGGATGAGGCTCGTCTGTGTGGTCCCAGTCTCCCCAATGAGCCCATAGCACACCCAACTCTGGGTAGGAGCTCGTTAGATCCGAAAAATCCCACAATGATTTTTGAAGGGACTGATGGGGATTTGAACCCACAACCTTCCAGTCAGTAGTCTGTTGTGCTAACCACTACACCATGGCAACTGGTATAATTTATGTTTTAAAGTATCTCTTTCCAATAAAAACAGAATCCAGTTTCCACCAAGGTGTATTACTAGAATTATACCTTTGGATGTGATTTGAAAGTCAGTAATTAGTAATCAGTAAAAGAAGTGCTGTGGGATTATGTAATGTGCTGCAGTCTTTATTTGGCTTGAAGAAAGGTTCTCTGTGTAAAATTTTCAAACATATGCTTGGACTTGTAGAAAAAAAAATTGACATGAAAAAACTTCCATATATACGTTTGGAGAAATTCTTCATACATGTGTCTCACCTGTCTCACCTGTCGGCGTCACCGGGAACAGTGTTGGCCGCTGCACATGATGTCCTCACAAGTTGCCTCCAGCACTCTCGATCTTGGCTAAGTCTGACCACCTCCTGGAGTTTCTTGCCACTGATGTTTGTGATGTTTCTAGCAAGTGATGCAGGTGGCGTCCTCTGTTTCTCTTTCCTTCCACTTTACCTTGGAGGACAGTGGACATCAAGTCTGTTCTCTCATACATGTGTACACTGGGGGAAAAGTTCCAAAGATATATATATTTTGCTTAAAGTCAGACTTTTAGAATTTACATAATAGCACTATTCTCCAAGTTCATCAGGACTCACTGTGCATGACACACAATTAGACTTTTTAGTGGAACATGGAAAATTCAAGCTGCTTGGTGAATCAACCGGATCCTTAACATGCATATTGATAATCTGCATGCATATATACATGAAAAAGGTCTAGGCACTGGCAGGTTTGCACACACATTAACTTGAGAGAACACAAAATTCTCCATTCTTTACCTATCAGATGGAGACCTACGCTCGTTAATATCCAGAAAACAGTACTGTACTTGTAACAGAAAGATGGAACAGTACGGTCGGAGCACACATTTTATTGTATGGAGAATTGGAGCATGTCTCTTGTCCTGAGCTTATAACTTTATGCTTTGTGGCTGCGTCTATGCCATGTGGTCTATGCTAGCTGAATGGGTAGCGCAAACTGTTGGATTTGAGAAATTCTACATGGGAGATAAATCCATGACTCTCAAAGAGTTATGTTGCTTGATATTTCAAATTCTCCCTGCTTCCCTCTTATTTCCTTTGGTGTTACAACTGGCCTTTGTCAAGCATAAGGTCACAAACAAACAAACACCAAATACAAAAATTAGAGAAAAAGACTGAAACTTCCCTGCTGCTTCGTTCAGTGTGAGAAAAGCACTAAACTGACTAAGATCATTTTACTAAAGTCGTATTAGTCAGTTTAGTCCTTTTCTCACTTTGAACGAAGCAGTATGGAAGTTTCAGTCTTTTTCTCATAATTTTTGTATTTGGTGTTTGTTTGTTTGTGATCGTACGCTTGACAAAGGCCAGTTGGCCTAAAATTTGCGCCTGTCTTGTCTGGTTTTATCAAAGACGCGTTCTGATTCTTTTTTCGTGTTTTTTCTGGTTCCTGTTTGCTTGAACATGGGCAGTCACACTTGTTTTGGATGACACCACTAGAATGACTTCCATATTAAGATGGGGCAGTAGTCAAACCAGTTTTTGTCTTCTAGACAAGGATTGTATATTTAAAATACTAGATCTCCTGTCTACAGCTTTGACAACTGAGCCAGTCAACCCACTTCCAGTTTTCAGTATTGTTCACTGCTCAAACACATTGGTATACTTGTAACACATGCCGAGAATGGCACAGATGAACAGTGACAGAATCAGGATGACTCCTGTGGAGATGATCTCTACGACAGCACACAGGTAGACGGACTGTCCGCAGTAGTAGCTAGGGTTGTGGAGGCTGGGGAAGAAGGGGGGCCGCCAGAGAGAGAAGACCCAATAGGCCCCCACCAGGTGCCAGGCTAAGAGGAAGGCTGATAAGATCCAGTCCATCATAAGGAAGGTGCGTGATGTGAACACCAGGTCAGAGTCCGAGCTGTTTTGTTAGGAAACATTTCGTAATGTCATTAGCATATTTATCCATAAATACTTATTATCAATATTTTATCTTAACATTTCATAGCAAATTTCTCAATCATTTGACCTCTAACACATGCAAACTTTGTATAAGTGATGATGATAATGACAATAATAATAACAACAGCAACAACCATAATAATGATAATAAAAACAATAAATATACTACCACTACTACTACTACTACTTTACTACTACTAATGATTATGATGATGATGGTGATGATGATGATGACGATAATAGTAATGATAATAATAATAAATAATAATGAATAGTAATAATAATAATCAAAACAATAATAATTCCATTTGTATAGCGTAAACAGTTCATGTCAAAGAATGCTCGCTGCACTTATATAGGAAAAAAAATATTGGAAGAGGAGGGGAGTTGCCATGTCAGTACATTGATAAAGCAAAAACACACCAATGTACCAATGCACCATAAACAAAGTTAATAAAAAACAACAACAGATCAGAATATGAAATTACATATAGATTGCTGTGAACTGTCAACAAAAAATATATATACATACGAGAGAAAAAGTCACTTGATAAATATTATTTCAGACACACACGAAGGCAACCCCCCCCCCCCCTCTCTCTCTCTCTCTCTGTGTCTCTGTCTCTCTCTGTGTCTCTGTTTCACACACATGCATTAAGGGGGTGGAGTTTTTGTTTTAGTAATGCAGCAGTAAGAGATAGTACTAAACAATTGCATGTTTCGCACGAACACACACACACACACACACCACGCACGCACGCACGCACACACACACACACACACACACATGAGAAAAGCTGGCCACAAGCATTAATCTGTGCAATTTGGGAGGTATTTCTGAAAGACGTTTTGAGATTTTGTTTTTGAAAGTAAGTAAATGACTGCTTTGTCTTAAAGACACTGGGAGGGAGTTCCAAACGTGGCGTTAATAGAATGATCTGACCATGTCATACCAGACATAATTCATCCTTTAAAACAACATCCAGAAGGTACGACGTCAGAGCGATACCAAATACTGGCCCGGACACGGACCAGCAACTATCGACTAGTCATGATGTGAACATCAGAGAAGAAACTATGCTGCAGAGAAAGAAGGAGCAAGAGGAGCAGATTAACTTGCACAAACTCTAGAAAAGCGCAGGAGGATTGCCACAGAGAGACTGGAGCACCTAGACTCTAGCAACGTGACAGTGGGTGAAGATCGTGCATCTTCAAGATGCTCTCCTTGACATGCTCAAGATCACCTGCAGAACCAAGAAACCTAGAAGCGGACAGACTAAAGCAACACTGGTGGAATGACACTGTGAAGACCATAAAGAAAAAGAAGAGACGATATAAAGTATGGGCCAGGTCACAGCTAGATGACAACTACATGAACTACAGACATGCCAAAAGAAACAGCCAGAGAATGGTGAAGAATCAAAGGACGCCTCCTGGGTCACCCACAGAGGGTAATTGAATGATGTCTGCAAATGATCTCCGCGTGAGTTCTACAGGAGTGTCAAGGTCATGCCATACTGAGACGAACCCTCATCCCCACTTCCGTGATGAGCCACCTGGATGGTAATCCTCTTTACCAGGATGACAAAGTCAAATAGAGATGGGAGAACTATTTTAGAGAGCACTCAACCCCGGTGGTGAGAGCAACACTCACTCCGAGAACCCAACACCCTGAAAGGCGAAGTCAGGAAAGCAATGAAGTCCAGCCTGAAGAATAGGGCTGCGAGAGAGGATGAAATCATAATACAGGCCATCACTGCCTGAGAGGAGAGACATGCCCTGGACGACTGACAGAGAGCTAGAGCAGTTGAGGTGCCCATACTGAAGAAAAAGGAGAGCAAGAAAGACTGCAGCACCTGCAAGTATGATCTCCCTTTTCATTCACACTGGCAAGATCTTCGCCAAAACCTGGAACAGCGCACGGGCGCGTAGTGGACCCACTGCCGAGTTACGCCCAGCGTGGCTTCAGAAAGAGAAGAGGCTGCGCGGATGCTGTCTTCACCCTCAGACAATTCTATGAGAGAATATGTGAGTACCAAAAGCAGTATCATCTTGTCTTCGTAGACCGAGAGAAATCGTTTAACATGGTCGGCAGGAACAATTGGAGATGTGTAGCTTGAAAGACAACTTCTCGACAACATCAGGGCGATCTAATCAACAGCCAAAGTGCAGTACGGACCGCAAGTAGACTCTCGATTTGGTTCAGAATGAAATCCGTGGTGAGACAGGGTTGTATACTGCCACCGTTACTGTTCATTGTATACATGGACAAAATCACTAAATATGCCAACCCAGACCAGAGACCATAAACGAACTGCCGTTTGCCGACGACCAAAGTATCCTAACGAAAACAAGGAACAACTACAAAGGCATATAGACAGCCTGAACAGCTGCTGCGAACATTATGGATTGAAGATCAACATAGGTGAGACAGAGATCGTGTCAGTAGGGGCATCCCTGAAAAGCTGGATATCACCAACAACGAACAGATACTCAAGCAAATCACAAACTTCAAATAATTAGGGAGCATCTTTGCTAAGGATGGGAAACTAGACAGATACATGTAGAGTACAGAAGGCAAATTCAGTCAACTATCAACTAGCACACTCCTAAAGCACCCAAGTATACCTATGAAAAGCAATGCCGGACTCATCAACACAATCTTCGTTCACACTCTCACCTAACAGGACTGAGAACAAATCCCTGAAAGGAAACTCACAACTTGTAAGATGAGATTCTCCAGCAAACACCACCAAAACCAGAAAGAACCAGGTAAGAAATGATGACATCAGACAGATGGTTGAGCTACACCTAGCAACCATTACATAATACACCAACGCATAAAGTACCAGCCAGCCTTAAAGTGTACAACACCACATATTCAGACTTCAGAGCCAGGGGAAGACCACGTCGGCAGTGGACTGACGTAGTCTCAGACATGCTATGCGCCCACAGCCTGACACTGCTCCAGGCCTCTCATCCTGCTGCAGATCGCCAACTTCATCTCCCCACAACGTCTTCCCCAGTAGAAGTGAGAGAAAAGTTCTAGCATGAGCACCCTTAGACAGGAATTCATTCAGAAACACACCGATATTCCTGAAGACTTGCTGAAGCTATAGTACAGCCTTAGATAAATGTGGTCTTTGAGGTTACGTTTTTTAGGTTTGGTTTTGCACCTTCGTATATGAATTTTGTTTTTACTTCATTAATTTTCAGTTTGTTTGCTTTCACCCAGACAGTGACGTTCTCAATGATGTTTTTAATTTTTCAAACACTGCTTGAAATGTCTCTCAGCACAGCAAAGTAGTGTAGTTGTGAGTCGTCAGAAAAGAAATGGTAGAGATTGCTCCTGGTCGTTTAAATAACAGCTGAGTGATTGCAAATGCATAGTGAAGAGGATAGGACAACACATTTTAGCAAAGGAGGAGCTGATAAGAACAGACAATTCAACAAGAAAGATATAACATGAACCCCTCGAAAACATTTCAATGCAGCCAACTGTGGATGATGTCATGAGTCAACAATGTCAAATGCTGCTGAAAGATGTAGTACTGATAGAATGGACACTTTTCTATTTTCGGCAGTCTGCAAAAGATATTAACAATTTTTGATAAGGCAGATTCATTACTATGGGCTTTACCATAGGCTGACTGAAAAGGTACAACGAGATTATTGGCTTCAAGGTGACTCATCAGCTGTGAGAAGATATGAATGAACGTACATAAAGTAACCGAAAGTAACAATGGCTGACTTGGACATAGGAATACTTTCTCTCTCTCTCTCTCTCTCTCTCTCTCCTCTCTCTCTCTCTCTCTCTCTCTCTCTCTCTCTCTCTCTCTCTCTCTCTCTCTCTCTCTCTCTCTCTCTCACTACCGAACAACGAAATGCATAATCTAGCTCATATGATGCACAGAAATATATTGGCTCAGTTGCAGACTCATAACGAATAATACGTTGCTTTGTACGCGTAAGGATTTTCTTTCACTGATTCATACTGACCGTAGAAAAAATGAGCCCATATTTGTGTTTGTGACAAACGTGTGTTAGCGATATTTTCTTCGCTGTTTCTGTATGCATTTTTTTTTATCAAACTTGAGTCAAAGGTGTAATTCATTAAGGAGTTGCGAATGCATAAGTTTTGAAGTCAACGCACTAAAGTCACATGGACAAAAAAAGTGCCAAAAATCAGCTCTTTTGAGGAAGGTGTTTGAACACCACTTTCTCGGAATACTTCAGTTCTGTTTCCACTGTTGCTGACAGTCCAACACTGTTCTCAGTCCTCGCAAGTTTTATCGCATCTGATGCTTTAAAGTAACAGTGACCATGAGAAGTATAAAATTTGCATTCTTATAATAATTTTTAAGTTAACAAGAAGTTAACAAGAAACACCACGAGGGTGTTGATGGACCCGGAGCATCAATGTCTCTCCACTCTCCAACCACCTCCCAAACTCCCGACGCCACTCGATATCATTTCATCAAGCACAGAAAGGCTGTCCATGCGTTGCATGACCCATTCGGACCCAGTCATCAGTTACCTTGTTTACAAACCGAATGGCAAGATGGAGAAAAGACAAACCCCGGGACATAGCCACACAACGCTCACTAACCAGGCTCAGCCCAGCTTCCAGACCAACAGAGAAAGGAAAAGACCTCTCGCGCCCCTCTTTGGTCTTCACCACTCTTTCGGGCAGCTGCTGGCCCAGCAGTTGGTATAGCTGTCATCTCCTTTCCTCTTACTATAGTCTCGACAGTTAGCAGTCGGAAGCTCCCAACGTTGCCTTACTTCAACCACAGAGGTTGTTTGAACGGCCGCGAAAGTGGCCAGACATGATGCCCCAGGCACAGCCCATTTTGCTGTTCAGTAAGGTCTGACATGACCCAAAAGAAATCCCAAGTTTGCCGTCTTTCCGAGTAGCCAGCAGGTCTTTCTCCGCAGTCATCAGGCCTGATTCTCTGATGTCAGTGGCCAAGCCACCAGCCTAAATTAACAAGAACCGCCACAAGGATGCGGAGGGAGCCCGGAGCACCAATGCCTCGCCAGTCTCCAGACAATCACCTCCCAAGTTCCCATTTGGTTCCTTTGGATTCCCGTTAAAAGCAGTAGTCTGATTTTGTGGATACGGAACAGTATCAATATTTATTTTTCTTCTGCTATATTTTTTTCTGTCTTGTTCGGGTTTTCACTGATCTCCTTTCTCTGGTTTGAACACATTCAGCTGTATGTTGTCCAGACAGTCTTCTGTATAATCCTTGATTGCGATGCTTCTAAACTTCTCCAATCAGGCGCCCGTTCATATAGCTGTAAACACTGGATGGTCTACAAATGCCCAGTTTGCAGTGTTCTTTGCCAGTCTGGCATTTTTTCAACAAATATTATTTGTACAAAACAGTAACCGTGTTTTGTTTTTAGTCACTGTCTGTTTATTCGTGCATTCGTTTGTTTTGTTTGTGTGTTTGTTCTGTGTACGTAATCTGGACGTGATACATTGATTAAACGCAAAAATGATCTCCATCAGCACAGTCATGTAGGCTTATTGGTCAACGGTTTGACCATCGGTCACTAATTTGAATATTTATCATTTGATGATAACGGGAAAGCTGGAGAGAAAGAGAGCACCAGGTAGACCCAGGGAGAAAATGCTAGACGGACTTGCAGAGTGGTTGAAGACGAGGAGGGTGGAGGAGATGCTTGGGAAGAGATAGAGATAGATGGAAGTCCATGATCGCCAACGCCATGCGGCAGGGCACCTGATGATGATGATGATGATGATGATGATGGTGATGATGATGATGATTTGATGATCCTGCTATTGTGTTGATAGGCTGACTTTTTATGCAATCTGAGCTGGTCTTTTTCAACACCTGAGTAGTATTGCGTAGACTTAAAACGGCCATACTGGTAAACTGGCTTATAATAAATGTAAAATATAACTAACCGTGCAAATGTTAAAAAACACACCTTTCATAGAAGGCATCCATGTTATCGTATCTGCGGAGCTGCAGATTTTTCCACAACATGCCCATCAACTTGAGGGCGAGGAAGCAGCCCCCTACCAGCAGGTAAACAGGTATGCGTGTCTGTAGGGGGCAGTCGTCAATATATTTCACACCTGTGGCAGGTAATAAAAGATAAGGGACATGAATTAATGGACACGATGATTAGAGAGAGCGCTGGTGCAACAGATTAACAGGATTGCTCAAAATTTACTTGCTGACCTAAGTAAGAGAAGAGAATTTAGACCTTTGTGACCAGGCAGTTGAGGAAACTGTTTTGTTTGTCCTATACCTCAAACATATGGGTATGAAGTGTACACGGAACAAGGCCGGGTGGGCCCACAGCAACCTTTCCTGGCAACAGTTATGGAATACAAGTTGGCCCACTTTGGCCATGTCACCCATCATGACATACTGCTCAAGACCATCCTTCAGCGTACATTGGAAGGAGGCAGTTGATGAAGTCAACAGAAGATAAGCTTGATGGCAAGTATCCAAGAATATACC